>OX246754.1:87787672-88387672 GCA_945910035.1 Brachypalpus laphriformis
TAGGGCAAAGCCCGACTCCCCCACTGTGCCAACAGCTAAGAGGGGCACTAATGCCATAACACCTCCTGCATGTAATGTGCAGAAACGGCTGAGGACTGAGGAGCGCGCTAAGAGGCCCCAGGCAGAACCTGCGAATGCTAGCAATATCTCAGCTGGTAGAAGCTATGCTGTGCCTACTGGGACAGCTCCGGCTGGTGGAAGACGTGCTGAGGCCGGGAAGGCTCAACAGGTTGCGGTACTTCCTGTGAATTACCCACGGGAAATGCTGGATGCTGAGGACCTCGAAGCACTCGAGAACGTCATCGTGGCGGAAATGGTCCTGGGATGGGAGCATAAGCTTAAGTTCCAGGGCGTTCACTTAAAGAATGGCATGCTACTGGTTGACTGCGAAACTCCGCAGACCGTAGAATGGCTCAAGACCGTATCTCCCAAACTGAAGGGGTGGAAAGGGGTGGGCCTTACTGCATGTGGTAGGGCGGAATTACCACGTGCCCATTCCATCACCATCTTCCTACCACGCAGCGTGGATCGGGACTACCAAACCTCTTTGGCACTCCTAGAAGCGCCGAATGATGGCTTGAACATCAAGGTATGGAAGGTTCTGTATGGTCGTAATGAGGGGACTGGGCAGATACTGGCCCTCGGAATTGACCAAGAGTCTTTTGAAGCCATTAAGGCTCAAAACTGCTCTCTGAGCTACCGGTTCGGCAGAGTGTCGGTGGGTGGACTCAAGAAGCTGGACGAGAGCGCAGGGCATAGTACCAGCTCGAAACCAACCTCAAAGGGGACACTACCGGAACTGGAGCATCCAGTTCCGCTGACAGTCGAAGCACCAACTCCGACTGTAGAACAGGACGACCGGAGCGCGAATTTATGTCCATCTCAGATGACTCGTTATCTGTTATCCGTACAGTAATCTCTTTCCCTCTGGACATTAATCTGGAGGAAGAAGAGATTCTGCTGACGGAGAATGGGGAAACAGCCCCCGACGAGCACCAGCTCGATGTCCTCCACCAGAAAAATAAAGGTCGCCCAGGTAAACATCCAAGGGCATGTATCCTTATCAATAACAAAATTAACTTTCTCTTACTATCAGAATTTGCGACGCGAGGCTTGGTGCCATTGCAGGTTTCCTTGAACGACGGAGTACACCGCACCATCATCATCGCTTCTACATACTGTGCTGGGGATGAACCAGCTGTTCCAACAGAATCGCAGCGCTTAGTGGAGCACTGTAATAAGCCCCAAGTGCCGCTGCTGATTGGATGTGACGCCAATGCTCACAATGTTATATGGGGGAGCACCGACACCAATACCACGAGTTCGAAAGGAAGTTCTTGACCTCACGCTGGTTAGCCCGAGCATCAGTAGGTTAGTCAGGAACTGGAAAGTATCAGATGAGCCGTCATTATCTGACCATAGAATTATTGTGTTTGAGTTAGATACTGCATGTATCATAAGAAATCCAGTCAGGGACCCAAGAAAAATGAATTGGGAGGTCTTCAAAGAAACCCTAGACAGTAATCTGGAGCATATTAATCAGAGGAGGGCTCCAGCACACTATCTAGAGTTAGAAAACGCGGTAGAGGGCATTAGTACCGCAACTACAAACGCGTTCGAATCGAGCTGTCCCATAAGCAATAGAAAGGGTAGGAAATATGTGCCATGGTGGAGCAACAAGCTAACAAAGTTACGTTCTAATACACGCAAGTTGTTTAACAGAGCAAAGCGTAATGGAAATTGGCAAAGCTACAGGGCGGCACTTACAAATTACAACAAAGAGCTAAGAAGGGCGAAAAACAAGCTTCAGGAAATTCTGTGAGACAATAAACAGCACGCCTGCTGCAGCTAGGTTACATAAAGCCCTTGCAAAATCGGGGGGAATGCCAACATGCCTCAAAAAACTAGACGGCAGTTTTACTGAAGATGACGAACAAAGAGCATTACTGCTCTTAGAAACTCACTTCTCCGGAAATTCGCAGAGCACCTGTGACGGGAGCATGACGAACACGACCAGACCTCAGAAGGAAGATTGCGAGAGTGCAGGGGCTATCTGTTCCAGAGGGAGAATTGAGTGGGCAATTAGCTCCTTCCAGCCCTTCAAGTCACCAGGTGTAAATGGTATTATACCAGCCCTATTGCAAAGGGGGCAAGAAAAACTACTACCACACCTGGTCAGAATAACAAAAAGCAGAATTGCATTGGGATATATTCCTAACCAGTGAAGATGAGCGAAAGTTGTGTTTATACTAAAAATGGGGAAGAAGGACCCAACACAGCTAAGTCATACAGACCGATCAGCTTAACATCGTTTCTTCTCAAAACAATGGAGAAAGCTGCCGATAACCACTTAAGAGACGATGTACTTAATACATCCCCACTGCATTATCGTCAGCATGCATACAGAGCAGGCAGATCCACTGAGGCTGCTCTTTATTAGCTGACGGAAACCATCCAAAGAGCTCTTGAAACAAGAGAGATAATAATCTGCGCCTTCCTAGACATTGAAGGGGCATTTGAAAACACTTCGCATGAAGCTCTTAAACGAGCCCTTGGCAAAAAGATAGTTAGCAGAACAGTATCTAAGTGGATGTATGAGTTGCTGAGAACAAGATCAGCAGAAACTCAGACATCACTTAGAATTATCAAAGTCAACACAACAAGAGGATGCCCACAAGGAGGAGTGTTATCTCCCCTAATGTGGAGTCTTGTTGTGGATGAGCTTCTTGAAAAGTTAACAAACCTTGGAATTAATTGTCAAGCCTACACTGATGACATTGTACTGATTGCCTATGTGATATTATACATATAGCAATTCTGTCAGACAGCCAAGCAGCTATCAAAGCACTTGACTCCTACTCGTATGTTATTAAGTCGAAACTTGTGTGGGAATGCCTATACAAACTTAATGAATTGGGCAGAAAAAATAGGGTTACGCCTTACTGGATACCGGTCATGTCGGGATTACATGTAACGAAGCAGCAGACGCCTTGGCAAAACAAGGGGCTGCAGAATCCTTCATTGGATCTGAACCATTCTGCGGAATGGGGAACATACGCGAGGAATTCAGGAAAATGGAGAAAGAAGACAGGGCAAGAACCTGAAACAAAACCACAGGCCTGAGGCAAGCTAAGAAACTACTGGGATGTTACATCCGAAAAAAATCGAAGTCTGTATCTGCCTTAGCAAGAACAAGCTACGGATCCTAACAGGCTTCCTAACGGGGCACCGAACACTCAGGGAGCATTTACGGAAACTAGGTATAACATATGAAGCCCTTTGCAGATTCTGCAATGAGTCAAGTGAGACTCCGTAACACCTTCTGGAGTCTTGTGGGGCACTGACCCCCAAAAGGTTGAAATGCTTGGGTAAATACCAAGTAAAAGAAGAGGATATGCCAACCATGGACCCAATCCTCATTCTCAGATTCTTAAAAGAAACTGGTTTGGAGAGAGAGCTCTAAGGTGAACTATTCTCGACAAGGCAAGGTAAGAGCATCTTCTTCTTCTTCTTCCTTTTATCAGCGAGGTTATGATCCGAAAATAAGGGATCACAACCCCCCCACTTCACCACATTTCTACTGATCCGCCTGTGGGGTTCGCCGGCAAAGTAAGAGCATATGACCTTCAAACACAATTCCGAAGGAATTGCAATGCGAGGGGTACTCTAACGAGGCAACAAACCTCTCCAAGGTATTAGCAGGGGGCACAATAGACTACTAGGTCGCAGTGCAAAATAACCCTACACAAATAATAACAATACCCCATCCGCACATCCCAGTCACCTTGCCCGACCCCCACCACGAGGAGGTCAGTTGCCAGGGGGGGGTTAATTACCTTTATTTTTTATTAAATTTAAAAATTGTCAATAAGAGGTTATTTCATTATACGAAGGTTTAAAAATACTAGCGTGGTCGAAATTCGACCGGTGCACATAGGGGTATTTGCCTCGAAAAACCGCTTAAAATGAATGTTTCAAAATGTAGAGTTGAGAAGTAATTTTTTTTTCCTGGATATAGTTAAATACCCATAGAACAGTGTGCCGTTATTTATTTTTATTTTTATGTACACACTTCGCCACAGCATCAGTAGAAAGTCATCGATCGTAAGCTGGCATTGTGAATCTGTTAATTTGTCTGAAGAATCCCACTGTTAAATATGTAATTAAGTTTTTTTTTATATTGTGTACAAAGTTTTTTGTTATGGTGGAATTAGCTGCAGGTGTGTACTTTATTATGAAGCTATTTCTATGATTATTGAAGCTTTAATTTAATAGATATTGGATTTATTTGAAATGGATGCGAATTGCAATTTTTTTTTTTCTTTTTTTTAATTGACCTTTTGTTATATAATTCGGTTTTATTCGGTAACTTTTTCGGTATCAGCTTATAAAGAAAGATATCGAGAAGCAGCAGAAAAAAAAAATTGCTGCCCATAACCGCCCCTCTAGATTCGATCGTCCCTCATGTGTGCCTAGTTTAATAAAAATTCCAAAACTGTTTATCATAAAATAAATTCTTTTGCTTGAAGGATCGTCTGGCTTGTGCATTCTAACTAAAATACAGTTACATGATGTTATGAAGGAGTATGTAGAGAATGATTTTGAAGCTAAACTGGATCACCTTCAGAGCTATTTGCCCAATAAGGCATCTTGCACGGAGGAAAAACTTAAAGATTTTAAGCTTAAAATTGGACGTTTAAGGTTTTAAACTAAGCTGAACATTATTTTTATTTGTAGTTTCAACTCACGCAACAGCTTTTTAAGGGTGACGGCCTAGATTCTCGCAACAACTGATGTTGTGTGCGTTATATATTTCACACGAATGGAAGGGACCTTCAGCTTAGTGCCGTATCCGAAGGGCTACTTGGTTTGAAAAGCTTTTTCGAAACAACCATTCTCTCGGATGTTTGTTAGACGTTCGCGAGAGTTGGGAGCGTGAAAAAACTTGTTGGTGTTTTCTGGGATTCGAACTTGGAACCTCACGCGCAGTGATCCAACACACTAACTACTTACGCCACGGTGCCCACCGTCTTTTACAATGGTCGATGGCAAAGTTTGCAATGCAGCAACTAACACAAAATCTACAATGAAATGTTATATTTGTGGAGCTACTTCAAAAGATGTTAATAATCTTTCCAGAACAAAAGAAGTTGATAAATATGCGATAAAATTTGGATTGTCAATTTTGCATGCCAGGATATGGATTAAAGAAATAGCAGCTAAGAGCGCTTTCAGAAAAAACTTATTTTACAGGAAAGAAAAACTTAGCTCCAAGAAAAGTTTAAAAAACTGGTTTCTGGAACACTAATGATGGCAACACAAGCCGCATGTTTTTTAACAATCCAGAAGTAGTTGCTGAAATAACTGGTGTTGATGTGCAACTTATTTTTAGATTAAAAGTCATATTAGAAGTACTTTCTAGTGGATTTGAAATAGATGCCCCAAAATTCGAAGCATTTGCTTATGATATGGCTAAGTTGTATGTTGAGCTCTATGCATGGCATCCCATGACTCCAACGATGCACAAAATTCTTCTGCATGGATTAGACGTTATTCGAAATGCTCTCCTACCGATTGGGCATCGTTCTGAAGAAGCATTTCAGGTTGAACCGGTTAAATTTGCGAGAAAGTTTTCTGGGACGGAATGCAACATACTTTCTTACTTGCTTACTTATGTCCTGTATCCCCTTGTGGGTCCAAGGGCCTCTACTACGCCTACGCGCCATCGTGTACGGTTTCTGGCAATGTGTCTGAGTTCTCCCCAACTTTTCTCTAACTGCCGTGCCTCCTTTTCGACTGTTCTGCGCCATGTTCTCCTCGGACCGCCAGGTCTTCTGCCATCCTGAGTTAGAGGGTTCCATTGCATAGCATGGTTCGCTATGGAACTGTCACCCTTTCGGAACGTGTGACCAACCCACTGCCACTTCCGTCCTTGGATGGTTGTGCCTATTGGTTCCTGACCCGTTCTCTCGTTAAGGTGTTCGTTAGAGATACGATTGGGCCAGAAAATCCTTAAGATATTGCGCAGGCACCTATTAACAAACGTTTGCAGCTTTCTGATAGTAGTGATAGTAGTGGTCACTCTCCACGTGCCGCAACCATATAGCAGCACGGATTCAACGTTGGAGCAGAACAGTCTTATTTTGGTGCTCAAACTGATTGCATTGCTTCGCCATATTTTGGACAACATCCCGAACACGGACTTTGCTTTGGCGATCCTGTTGGCTATATCCAGTTCGGTTCCACCATCGGTCGAGACAATACTCCCAAGATACTGGAAATCCTCTACTCTCTCTACCGGTTGTCCAGCAATGCATATTTGAGCCGATGAGTTTGTTCCAAGGCCGATAATTTTAGTTTTTGCCTTATTAATTTTCAGCCCGACGACGCCTGCCTCTCTCTCCACATCTGCTGTCATTTGGTGGAGGTCCATAATTCTGTGGGAGAGTAAGCATACATCGTCAGCGTAGTCAAGATGTTTCAGTTGAGATGTAAGAGTCCATCGAATTCCTCCGTTTCCCGTCGACAAAGCTGCATGAAGCACATCGCTAATCACCAATAGGAATAATATTGGTGAAAAGATACAGCCTTGTCTTACCCCACTTTGGATTTCAAATTCCTCAGACAACCTTCCTCTGTGCAGAACGTGACATTTGAGCCTTCATATGTAGCTTTGATAATAGCAATTAGTTTATCGGGAATGTCTCTCCTGCGTAAGGCACGCCAAATAAACTCCCTGTTGACACTATCGAACGCCATCTCAAAATCGATAAACAGCAGGTGCAGTGGCGATCGATATTCAACACACTGTTCGATGATAATCCGCAGGGTGTTGATGTGGTGGACACAGGAGGATCCAGAGCGGAAACCTGCTTGTTCGGCATCGAGTGTGTCTTCGAGATGTTGTTTGATTCGCTCCAGGATGATTTAAGCTATTATCTTAGGCAGCACGCAGATACCCCTCCAGTTTCCGCACTCCATTAAATTTCCTTTCTTAGGAAGCTTGACGATCATTCCCTTTTTCCACTCGTTAGGAAAGCTCTCAGCTTCCCAAGTTCTCTCTATAAGTGGAAGCAGAAGCTCAGCCGATATTGTGGGTGCTGCTCGTAAGAGCTCTGCTGGAATACCGTCAAGTTCTACCGCCTTGTTGGTTTTGAGTGCCTTGATCGCGGTAATGATCTCATCTTTACTGGGAGTCGTGGTGCGTATTCGGGGGCTTCTCACCTCGGGCATCTCAGTCTGATTTGGGAGCATATTGCTTGCGAATACGCAGTTCAAAACCGTAGCAAAATGTTCTTTCCATCTCTTGAGCTGGTCCTCATCCGAAATGAGCAAGGAGCCGTCTAGGCTTTTCACTGGGTGTTGGCTGGAGCTGCGACCACCTGTCAGCTCTTTCTTGATTCTGTAGACGGTCCTGCTGTCGCACCTCCGTGCAGCTTCTTCTGCTTCTGTAGCCAGCGCGTTGATGAAGTTGCGCTTGTCACGTCGCACACTACGTTGAACTTCTCTCATCTTCATGCGATATAGGGACTCTAGCACGCTTCTCCCTGCTGCTGGGGTAGTTGCAACGTGAGCTTTCAGCTGTTTTCATTCGTCAATCCGTCTCCAGGTATCCTCGGAAAGCCACGCCTTATGTCTTCCCTGCGATCGACCGATAATTCTTTCAGCACCGGATGTAAAAACATTTTTCACAGCACACCAATGGTCTTGGATGGTTGCGGGCATTGAGCTGCTGATTACTTCCACACCTTGCGAAAAGTGCTCCCTTAACTGTTGGCGCACTGAGGGATCACTAAGTCTATCGATGTTGAACCTGGGCATTCTGGTGTTGTCGTGGGATCTTCAAACTGCAACAGTGCGTAGCTGGAGAGTAGCTATCATAAGATGGTGATCACGTACTATCCCCACATCCGCCCCTCGCCTGTTTCGGACGTCCAGGAGACTATCTCTAAAGCGGCGGCTGATGGCAAAATGGTCAATTTGGATGGAGGTTGCTTGCCTGTCGTTGGACTGACTTTGTGGCAGGTCTTGTGCTCGAACATGGTGCCACCTATTACAAGTCGGTTGGCATTGCAGAAATCCACAAATCTTTCGCCGTTGTCATTGTGGTTGCCTAGTCCATGCTTCCCGATTACATGTTTGAGTCCTTCGTTCTCCTTGCCTACCTTGACATTCAAATCCCCCATCACTATGAGAATGTCTTTATTTGGTGTTGTGTTGAAGACGGCGCTTAAGAGATTGTAGAAGCTCTCCTTTTCGTCTTCAGACGAACTATTCGTTGGGGCGTAACACTGTATGATGGTGACGCGTCGTACTCTAGTCCGGAATCTGGCCGTCAAGATCCGGAATGCAACATGGATGTTCTTAACAGGTTTAAAAGGCATTATTAGAAATTTAAAATAATAAATAAATTCTGTTTTTTATACTATCTGTAGCTTACTTTTAAGCTCGCATCCTCTAATCACAAGGTTAAGACTCTTGCCTATTAAAAAACTAAACAATTTATAGAAGAAGCTCTAGAAATGCTGATTTCTGGGATTCCTGGCACATCATCTTTACAAAATTTTGACGAGCCTACAATATCCAATAAAGGTGAAGATGAAGAAACAGATGAGAAAAGTACTGAGGAAGAAGAATCCTGGGCAGAGTCCACTGAATAACTTAAAGTGCCATATAATTCATTCCATACTAGTTTTTTACATTAATAAAATGAGGTCTAAATATATCAAAGATACTTTATTTATACCTTAATTTGACTTAAATAAGCTTAATAACGCTTTTAAAGTTGTTGCAGGCAAGTATCACATCATGAGGGCAAACAAATATTTTGAGCGATTTTTCGAGGCAAACGGCGATGGGGGAAAAACAAACAGCTAGAGAAACAACGCTATATATTTGTTAACATAACTTTTTTTGCGTAATATTCGCCCGTACAGGAAAGGCAAAAGTATTTAAGTTCATACAGCCATGAACGTGATCAAAATGCTTTCATTAATTTGGTTACAGCGTTTTGTATGGGGAAATCATGTGTGTATTTTCACTTTATTTCAGCTAATTTAACGGCAACATACACATACGATTTTTTCTGTGCACATCTATGGCACAGTACCTTTCGAATGATATAAGTTTCATCCCCTTCTTTTTAGATAACTACTAAAAAAACGTACGATAAATTTCGTGTTCACCTATTAATATATAAGATTAGGAGCTATCACGATAGGTGAGAGCTTGGTTGCAATATTTGTACAAATTTAACCACCCAAATGAACCATTTTAAATATCAAAAAAACAAACAGGGGCTAGCTTCTCGGGTTGTCAAACGGTAGTGCATGCGATCATATGAAAACACAAGCGTTTTCACTCAGCTGAGGCCTACCAACTCCTACTCTCAACCTCCACGCGGTGACAGCCGGGTGCCTAGTACCTTAATCCAAGAAATGGGTAACCAACCCCGTTTGGCGGATTCTTGGTGGCAGCAGATGAGAGAGGGGGGGAAGAGTGCTTTTCTCACTAGAGCACTTCTTCCTGTTCCAGGCGGCAGCGGACGAATTCCCTAGACGGAGTCAACGGTGGCGTCTATAGTTCCAGTTAGGTTGAACTTAGTGAATACCTTGCGCGAGCTGCTTCGACGTATTCGGATCACAGGTCGGTAAGGAATTTCCAATGTTGGTCAGGACATTGGAATAGAGATGGTGGCGGAGGAGCCCTTAATGGGCCAACGGCAGCGCTCATACTTCCGTAGTGGACTACTGGCACCGGTGTACCCGGCCCCTCGTCCTAGGGGAATAATTAAGGAACTGGCCCTCCAGGTTGGGGGTTGTGCCGTCGGGGTAACTTCCCTACCACGTAAAAAACGCATGGTTCCGAAACAACCAAAAGCCTCGGATAAGGATGACCCAACTAATGACGACCCCAGCAAACGAAATAAGGACAACGACCTTCGGATCTGTACGTGGAACGTTCTGTCCCTTTACAGACCACGTGCAGCCGAACAACTAGCAGAGGCCCTAGACTGCTATAAAGCAGATATTACCGCCATCCAGGAAGTGCGATGGGATGGGCCAGGCAAAAAGAAGATGAAAAACTGTGACATCTACTACGGTGATTGCTACAGAGGCAACAGGCAACGCTTATTCGGATGCGGATTTGTCATACGCGGCAGACTTAGGCAAGAAGTCTTAAGCTTCCGACACGTGAGCGAGCGTATTATGACTATCCGGATCAAGGCTAAATTCGCTAACATAAGCCTAATATGTGTTCATGCCCCCACAGAAGAAAAGGACCCTGCCTCCAAAGAGTGTTTCTACGAGCTCCTCGACAAAACATACGAGCAATGTCCTAAATACGACGTTAAGATCGTATTGGGCGATTTTAACGCCAAAATAGGAAAGGAGGACGTCTTCGGTAGAGCAGTCGGTAAGCATAGCCTACACGACACCACGTCTGATAACGGACTAAGGCTAATTGATTTCGCTGTGGAGCGAAATGTCACCATAGCAAGCACATGGTTTCCTCATCTCGACATTCATAAGCAGACATGGCGGTCCAATGATCATGTCACGATCAACCAAATTGATCATATTGCGATCGACGCAAGGCATGCCTCCAGTATTCTGGATGTCCGGACCTTCCGAGCGGCCAACATAGACTCGGATCATTACCTTGTTGTAGCCAAGGTACGAATGCGGATATCCCAATCTGAGCAACAAAGAAGAATCACTGTGAGAAAATTTAACGTCGAAAAGCTACAATCGCAAGAGACCGCCAGACTCTTCGCTGAACGCGTATCCCGAAATCTCTCAATCACCCCTTTGCCGCCAGCATCAAGTACCGAAGACCAGTGGCAACGCTGCCAACATGCCATCAGAAACGCCGCGACTGATGTGCTGGGTTTCGCTCGACCACCACCGCGAAACCCCTGGTTTGACGAAGAATGCCGGCGAGTGCATGCAGCAAAACAAGAGGCATACAAAGCGGCGCTGCAAAGGAAGACGAGAGCTGCTCGTGAGCTCTATGAGCAAAAGAGACGGGAAGAACATCGGCTTCTCCAAAAGAAGAAGAAAGAGCATGAGAAGCGCGCGTTTGAGAATATCGAGAGTCTATACTCCAGGAACAATGTACGGAAGTTTTACCAAAAGGTAAAAAGAACGTGTCAGAGAAGTAATACCCGTACAGAAACCTGTAGAGATGAGAATGGAAACCTCGTAGTAGAATCACAGTCGGTGCTGAGAATATGGAAAAACTACTTCTGCAGACTGTATAACGGCGACGAAGACCAACATCCCGCTGTCAGGCAGAATGAACCATTCAACATGGACGATGATAGTCAAAATTTCCGTCCACCTGACCAAAACGAAGTGAGGATAGCAATATCCAAGCTAAAATCGAACAAGGCTGCTGGACCTGACGGTTTACCGGCCGAACTTTTCAAGGCAGCTGGGGATGAATTGGTAGAGTGCATACACCAACTCATTTCTAATATTTGGTCAGAGGAGTGTATGCCTGATGAATGGAATCTCAGCATCGTTTGCCCGATCCACAAGAAAGGAGACCCCCTCAACTGCGCCAATTATAGAGGCATCAGTCTCCTCAACATCGCGTACAAGATCTTTTCTGCGATATTGTGTGAACGCCTGAAACCTTTTATCAACAGCCTGATTGGACCCTATCAGTGCGGTTTCAGGCCAGGAAAGTCCACCATCGATCAAATCTTCACACTTCGGCAGATCCTGGAGAAAACCCAAGAATTCCAAATCGATACTCACCACCTCTTTATCGATTTCAAGGCCGCCTATGACAGCATCTATAGAGAAGAGCTTTATAGAGCCATGTCTAGTTTTGACATCCCTGCCAAACTTGTCCGCCTGTGCAGGCTGACGATGGAGAACGCTCGCTGCTCCATCAAGGTCGGTAATGACCTCACCGAGACCTTTGATGTCAAAAAAGGCTTTAGACAAGGTGACGCGCTGTCATGTGACTTCTTCAATATTGTACTTGAACGGATTGTGCGGAACTCACAAGCCAACACCGGAGGCACAATCTATTACAAGTCTGTACAACTGCTTGCATACGCCGACGATATAGACATTATCGGAAGATCTCAGCGGGCTGTCACCGGTGCTTTTGCAAGCATTGAGGCGGAAGCGGCCAAAATGGGTTTGGCGATAAACGAGGGCAAAACCAAGTATATGCTGTCAACTAGAAGGGATAACCAACATCGACGAATTGGACAAAACGTCACCGTGGGCAGCTATAACTTCGAGGTAGTAAGGGACTTTGTCTACCTTGGCTCTGCTATAAATTCAGCAAACAAAATCAGCGCAGAAATCAATCGAAGAATAACTCTTGCCAATCGCTGTTTTTTTGGGCTTATAAGGCAATTCAACAGTAAAGCCCTCTCTCGAGCAACTAAGGAGACTCTATATAAGACCTTGATCATCCCAGTCCTACTTTACGGCGCTGAAACATGGACTTTATTAAAAGAGGATGAAGATATCCTTGGTCGCTTCGAGAGAAAAATTCTTCGTAAGATTTTCGGTCCCGTTTGCGTTGACGGGTTTTGGAGGAGAAGATTCAATCACGAACTATACGAGCTGTACAGCGACATCGACCTAGTCAAAAAACTGCGTATTGGACGTCTGAGATGGCTAGGACATGTAGAGCGAATGGACACCAACGCTCCGGCCCGCAGAGTCTTCGAATCTAACCCCGAGGGACGACGCAGTAGAGGGAATTATCGCCGTAGGTGGCGCGCACAAGTTCAAGGGGACCTCGACCAACTTGGAGTGCGCAACTGGAGGCAATTAGCTAAAGACCGAGCTAAATGGAGAGGCTTGTTGGTTGAGGCCCAGGTTCACCCCGAACTGTAGCGCCACCTAAGTAAGTAAGTAAGCTAGCTTCTCGCAACCACTCATGTTGTGCGCGTTATATTTTTCACACAAGTGGAAGGGACCTACAGTTTAATGCCGAATCCGACGGCGATTTAAGAAGCTTTTTCGTGACAACAATACTCTCGGATGTTTGTCAGACGCTCGCGAGAGGTGGGACAGTGAAAAAACGTTTAAACATCACATAGCTGATTAAAAGACATCGCGGTTAAATTAAAATATAATCTACAGATTTCGTTTAATATTGCACAAACTGCTAAGAAGTGATAGACATCTTCTCGTTCGCTCCTAATACAGAGAGTACAGTTTGGGCAGAGATCGTTCCAGTGGGGTATGAAATTTATATTAAGAATTTCCACCCTTGCTCTAAAGATGGTACTAATAACGGATTTAATACTACTGGAGTTCTTTCTGTGGGACTACGTGAAGAGTAAGGCCTATGCCAATAAGCCTGAGATGATTCCAGAGCTAAACGACGAAATTATACGTAACCCAACTATGCTAAAAAGTCGTGAACAATTTTTTTTTATAAGCGCGTCCTGTTGTGTTTTTTTTTTTCTTTTTTTTTTTTTTTTATCCTGTGTTGCCAGAGGAGTCATCGTGAGCATTTGTGTGATATTGTGTTCCCATAGATTAAAGAACACAATGAAATAAAAAATTAAACAATTTTGCAAACTGTTTTGTTTTATTTTAATTAAAATTATGCGCTCGTGTTAAATCACCCTATGTACATACATATACTTACACAAGTGTCCCTTGCAAAAATCGATCATACATATTAAGTATTGTATGGTATATTGCACGTGCAATGCATGATCGAAAAAGAAGTTCGGAGATCCGTGGAAGCTTTCACGCCAAGTAAACCATCGTACAAAAGACAGAGCGCGACCGGCTCTGTTGGTATTGCCACGTACAAAGAAGAGATCATTTGAACCCTGTTAAAAGCCACTATCAATGCATGTTCCAAAGACATCGCGATGTCGGAAAGGCAGGCCTATAAATACCTGGATCACACAAATGCGACGACATCGGCACTTCATTGGCCTCAGTAACCGAGTGATCCGAAATCGGCAGGCCTGCCGATATTTTCTGAGGTCAAATAGGCGAACCCCACAGGCGGATAAGTAGAAATGCCGTGATGTGGGAAGGTTGCGATCCCTTATTTTCGGATCATAACCTCGCTGAAAAAAGGAAGAAGAAGATTGCTCGTGCAATGCATGCGTTTATAGGTAGACTTGCTTTAAAGGGATATATTTTTTGAAGAAAAATTATTTTTTGGCGAAAATACATTCTCCAGTCAATTATCCAACACCACTTATTTGCTATTACATGTGAGCAATATACAAGTATATTCGTATTGCATACAATTGCAATAACAAAGCGATTTTAAACAATTTAATTAATGAAGATTGCAATTAATAATGATACCAGGTTTTACTTCTAATGCCTGAGACTTCCACGCAAATGTTTTCCTATTTTTTTCCCCCTGAGTGGGAAAGTTCCCCAAGTTGTTCTCTTATCTCTGATCCTTTCAGAGTTAAACCAAGTAAATAAAGAACTCTTGTACGTATGGTATATCTAGGGGCGTTCTATAATTACAAGTACAATAATATAAAAAAAGATGGCTTTTCCGGGAAAAATCAATTTTATTTCTCAACATAATTTCATTTTAGCTCGATACACTTAGCCCACTGATGCTCTTTTTAAGCCGTCATTGCAATAGGATTTGTCGAACACTGGTAAATAAGCCTCTGCTGCGCGATAACCTTACCTTCAACCCATTGGAGCCATGTTTGGAAATAAGAAATAGTCGCAAGGGGCTTAATCTGGAGAATATGGTGAATGGAGAGGGGTCACTACACGAAAGATCGCCCGACGTTCTGAACGGCCCCCCTCCGACTTGGCTCAAAATTGGTAAAATTACTCATTGGTGTGGTACGAATCATAAGGCAAAACAGTTTTGCAGGATTCGATATAGATTGCCTGCAACGGAACTTAAAAATTGGAAAAAAAATCAGAATTCAAGGTTTTTCCTATATTTCAAAACCTCATAACCTTGGCTCAGCTCATCAGAATTTAGTAAAATATAGAAGGTTGGATTTAGGAAAATATGATCTTTCAAGATTTCGACATAATTTTTATTTTCAAGGACGAAGGATATTCCAGAATGTACTTAATTTTTTTAATAACTAAAAAAATGGTATTTTATTTTTTTTTATAGAGAGATTCGTCCTCTATTCGCATTTAAAATTTCACGTTGGGATCTCTATGCGTACTTAGTGAATACCTTGCGCGAGCTGCTTCGACGTATTCGGATCACAGGTCGGTAAGGAATTTCCAATGTTGGTCAGGACATTGGAATATAGATGGTGGCGGAGGAGCCCTTAATGGGCCAACGGCAGCGCTCATACTCCCGTAGTGGACTACTGGCACCGGTGTACCCGGCCCGTCGTCCTAGGGGAATAATTAAGGAACTGGCCCTCCAGGTTGGGGGTTGTGCCGTCGGGGTAACTTCCCTACCACGTAAAAAACGCATGGTTCCGAAACAACCAAAAGCCTCGGATAAGGATGACCCAACTAATGACGACCCCAGCAAACGAAATAAGGACAACGACCTTCGGATCTGTACGTGGAATGTTCTGTCCCTTTACAGACCACGTGCAGCCGAACAACTAGCAGAGGCCCTAGACTGCTATAAAGCAGATATTACCGCCATCCAGGAAGTGCGATGGGATGGGCCGGGCAAAAAGAGGATGAAAAACTGTGACATCTACTTCGGTGATTGCTACAGAGGCAACAGGCAACGCTTATTCGGATGCGGATTTGTCATACGCGGCAGACTTAGGCAAGAAGTCTTAAGCTTCCGACACGTGAGCGAGCGTATTATGACTATCCGGATCAAGGCTAAATTCGCTAACATAAGCCTAATATGTGTTCATGCCCCCACAGAAGAAAAGGACCCTGCCACCAAAGAGTGTTTCTACGAGCTCCTCGACAAAACATACGAGCAATGTCCTAAATACGACGTTAAGATCGTATTGGACGATTTTAACGCCAAATTAGGAAAGGAGGACGTCTTTGGTAGAGCAGTCGGTAAGCATAGCCTACACGACACCACGTCTGATAACGGACTAAGGCTAATTGATTTCGCTGTGGAGCGAAATGTCACCATAGCAAGCACATGGTTTCCTCATCTCGATATTCATAAGCAGACATGGCGGTCCAATGATCATGTAACGATCAACCAAATTGATCATATTGCGGTCGACGCAAGGCATGCCTCCAGTATTCAGGATGTCCGGACCTTCCGAGCGGCCAACATAGACTCGGATCATTACCTTGTTGTAGCCAAGGTACGAATGCGGATATCCCAATCTGAGCAACAAAGAAGAATTACTGTGAGAAAATTTAACGTCGAAAAGCTACAATCGCAAGAGACCGCCAGACTCTTCGCTGAACGCGTATCCCGAAATCTCTCAATCACCCCTTTGCCGCCAGCATCAAGTACCGAAGACCAGTGGCAACGCTGCCAACATGCCATCAGAAACGCCGCGACTGAAGTGCTGGGTCTCGCTCGCCCACCACCGCGAAACCCCTGGTTTGACGAAGAATGCCGGCGAGTGCATGCAGCAAAACAAGAGGCATACAAAGCGGCGCTGCAAAGGAAGACGAGAGCTGCTCGTGAGCTCTACGAGCAAAAGAGACGGGAAGAACATCGGCTTCTCAAAAAGAAGAAGAAAGAGCATGAGAAGCGCGCGTTTGAGAATATCGAGAGTCTATACTCCAGGAACAATGTACGGAAGTTTTACCAAAATGTAAAAAGAACGTGTCAGAGAAGTAATACCCGTACAGAAACCTGTAGAGATGAGAATGGAAACCTCGTAGTAGAATCACAGTCGGTGCTGAGAATATGGAAAAACTACTTCTGCAGACTGTATAACGGCGACGAAGACCAACATCCCGCTGTCAGGCAGAATGAACCATTCAACATGGACGATGATAGTCAAAATTTCCGTCCACCTGACCAAAACGAAGTGAGGATAGCAATATCCAAGCTAAAATCGAACAAGGCTGCTGGACCTGACGGCTTACCGGCCGAACTTTTCAAGGCAGCTGGGGATGAATTGGTAGAGTGCATACACCAACTCATTTCTAATATTTGGTCAGAGGAGTGTATGCCTGATGAATGGAATCTCAGCATCGTTTGCCCGATCCACAAGAAAGGAGATCCCTCAACTGCGCCAATTATAGAGGCATCAGTCTCCTCAACATCGCGTACAAGATCTTTTCTGCGATATTGTGTGAACGCCTGAAACCTTTTATCAACAGCCTGATTGGACCCTATCAGTGCGGTTTCAGGCCAGGAAAGTCCACCATCGATCAAATCTTCACACTTCGGCAGATCCTGGAGAAAACCCAAGAATTCCAAATCGATACTCACCACCTCTTTATCGATTTCAAGGCCGCCTATGACAGCATCTATAGAGAAGAGCTTTATAGAGCCATGTCTAGTTTTGACATCCCTGCCAAACTTGTCCGTCTGTGCAGGCTGACGATGGAGAACGCTCGCTGCTCCATCAAGGTCGGTAATGACCTCACCGAGACCTTTGATGTCAAAAAAGGCTTTAGACAAGGTGACGCGCTGTCATGTGACTTCTTCAATATTGTACTTGAACGGATTGTGCGGAACTCACAAGCCAACACCGGAGGCACAATCTATTACAAGTCTGTATAACTGCTTGCATACGCCGACGATATAGACATTATCGGAAGATCTCAGCGGGCTGTCACCGGTGCGTTTGCAAGCATTGAGGCGGAAGCGGCCAAAATGGGTTTGGCGATAAACGAGGGCAAAACCAAGTATATGCTGTCAACTATAAGGGAAAACCAACACCGACGAATTGGACAAAACGTCACCGTGGGCAGCTATAACTTCGAGGTAGTAAGGGACTTTGTCTACCTTGGCTCTGCTATAAATTCTTCTAACAAAATCAGCGTAGAAATCAATCGAAGAATAACTCTTGCCAATCGCTGTTTTTTTGGGCTTATAAGGCAATTCAACAGTAAAGCCCTATCTCGAACAACTAAGGAGACTCTATATAAGACCTTGATCATCCCAGTCCTGCTTTACGGCGCTGAAACATGGACTTTATTAAAAGAGGATGAAGATATCCTTGGTCGCTTCGAGAGAAAAATTCTTCGTAAGATTTTCGGTCCCGTTTGTGTTGACGGGTTTTGGAGGAGAAGATTCAATCACGAACTATACGAGCTGTACAGCGACATTGACCTAGTCAAAAAACTGCGTATTGGACGTCTGAGATGGCTAGGACATGTAGAGCGAATGGACACCAGCGCTCCGGCCCGCATAGTCTTCGAATCTAACCCCGAGGGACGACGCAGTAGAGGGAATCATCGCCGTAGATGGCGCGCACAAGTTCAAGGGGACCTCGACCAACTTGGAGTGCGCAACTGGAGGCAATTAGCTAAAGACCGAGCTAAATGGAGAGGCTTGTTGGTTGAGGCCCAGGTTCACCCCGAACTGTAGCGCCACCTAAGTAAGTAAGTAAGATCTCTATGCGTTCGGCCAAAATCATCACTAAGTGGGCTAGATTTTACTTTACCGGAAATGTCAAAAATTGAAGTTGTTTTTTATTTAGTCTTGTATATTAGCTCACGTTGAGCGCGAATCTGCAATTTTTTTTCAGCGCTCTCAGGATGAAGATATCCTTGGTCGCTTCGAGAGAAAAATTCTTCGTAACATATTCGGTCCCGTTTGCGTTGACGGGTTTTGGAGAAGAAGATTCAATCACGAACTATACGAGCTATACAGCGACATCGACCTAGTCAAAAAACTACGTATTAGACATGTAGAGCGAATGGACACCACCGCTCCAGCTCGCAGAATCTTCCAATGTAATTCGCAGGGACGACGCAGTAGAGGACCTCCTCGCCGTAAGTGGCGCGCACAAGTTGAAGGAGACCTCGACCAACTTGGAGTGCGCAATTGGAGGCAATTAGCTAAAGACCGAGCTAAATGGAGAGGCTTGTTGGTTGAAGCCCGGGTTCACCCCGAACTGTAGCCCCACCTAAGTAAGTAAGTAAGATGGCGGAGGTGTGAGCCGGGGCATTATTGTGGTGAAACAGCATATTTTTCTTCGCCAAATGAGGACATTTTTTCATCAGTTCGTCGTTAAATCCGTCCAATAACTCTGCATAGTACCAGCGCAGTTGTTTTTCCCGTTTCCAAATAAAATTTCCTGCGAATCCCAAGAAATTGTGGCCTTAATCCTTCCAGCCGATGGAACCGTCTTTGTCCTCTTTGGTACACGTTACCCAGCAGAAATCCATTGTTTCGAGTCTTCTTTCATTTTTGTATAGTAATGGATGCAAGTTTCATCAACAGTTACGAAACGACGAAGAAGCACGTTCGGATTGCGCTTGAACATGTCCAAGGACCTCACCCCCTCTAAGTTATCGAAGAAGTATCTACCAAGGTACTTTAGCCTTATCCTGACAATTCCTTGACATTCACAGAGTATATGAGTTATATCCTCTGAGGCATGTAGGTCATCGGAGTACCTACAAACATCCGTATCGGATAACCCTAGTCTCATGGCATGCCTCCTTAGGAGACAGTGGCCAGAGAGTATTCCTATCGCTGTCCTTAGCCTTGATCTATCTAATTTAATAATCTCCCTAGATTTTCTGCGATCTAACACAGGGCACAAGGCCTTAGACACCCTGTGACCATCTTAGTTTGACCATCTTAGATTAGCCATGTCAATGATTTTATCCCGAATAATTCCCTTAGCCACGCACCCTGGTGGTTTAATACTACCAATTATATCGCTACGTTGGAGCCCCGCTCCTCTTTTAGCCAGCGCGTCGGCTTGCTCGTTGCCTTCGATATCGCAGTGTCCAGGTACCCAACATAATCTGACTCGGTTCTGCGTACATAATGCCCTAAGCATTGTGCAGCAATTCCTGATTAACTCAGATTTGTGACGTAAGACTCTAGCGCCTTTAGCGCAGCCTGACTGTCAATGTAGATGGCGATATTCTTATCGGATATTGATCCCATCTTAAGTAATTCCGCAGCTTTAAGTGCAGCTAGAACCTCTGCTCTAATGTATAGAACGCCAAAAGATTCGTTAAATATGCGCAGTAGTTTCTGCATAATACGCGCCCAACAACAGTCCTTGTTATCATTTTATTATATGTACATACATATATAGAATACAGATTTCAGGTGTAGTGACCATAAATGAACCGGCAAGCAATTTTAAATTTCGGGTTTTCCCCTAATTTTAAATTCTGTTTTACCGTAATTTATGTAAGCTCCATAAAGAATTGAAATAAGTTCCAAGACTTCATCATACATAAGAGATACGATCACAAGGAAAAGGAAAAAGCTCTAGTAATATGGACAGAAGCTAGTTCACAGTAAAGAATACCAGTTGACGGAAATGCTATCGAACAAACTGCATTAAGACTCAAATATAATAGAAGGGACGAACTTTCTGCAAGAACGTAAGGGATGACAGGATTTCTCAAAAGGCATGCCTCTCATAACATAAAAGTTAAAGGTGAGATTGCTGAATGGTTCAATAAATGTTTTGTCCCAGATGTTTGATGCTATATGATCTAAAAAAGTTCTGGAATTTAAAAATCTGTTGATTTTAGACAATACACCTGGCCATCAGATCTTGCAACACGCAAATGTAAAATTTTGATTTTTGCCACGAAACACCACATCAATAAATATAACCGCTAAACTAAGGAATAATTGTAGCATTTAAAGTATATACATACCTATAATGTAAAGCAACCATTTAAATATATTTTGAACATACTAACTGAAAGCGCACTAACAGTCATTGATGTGGGAAGAAGTTTTTAATTATGGATTGCATCAATCAAGCAGGAGTGGAATCCCTTTACGGTAATAGTTGATTGCTGACGATTACAATAATCCCATTTATTCTCTCTAAGGTGACCATCAGCATGATCATCACATTTTAGCGATCGTTCTTATGTGACAGCTATTTAGGTGTCACTTCCATATAGAGGCATTTTATTTTTTACGATTATTAGTAAAGAAATGCTATTTGTGAAGTTGTACGAAAATGTTTACTAATCTGCAATTATTTTATAAAGCAAATACTGATGAACATAATTCTAATGTACGACTGCTTTGATCTAATTTAAGAAATAACTAATATTTTGGAACTTCCAAATACAATGGAAAAAAATTCTTATTTTTTGTGTGGGCAAATTTATATTATTTTTTTAATTTAGATTTTTATGTATGTATATATGTCT
Organism: Brachypalpus laphriformis; assembly: GCA_945910035.1. NCBI lineage: Eukaryota > Metazoa > Arthropoda > Insecta > Diptera > Syrphidae > Brachypalpus > Brachypalpus laphriformis. Next base: position 87,808,882 of record OX246754.1, read on the forward strand.
TGCGGTTGTTGGATATACCAAGTGGAAGGCATAGTATAAATTCTATTCTTTGCTATATTTCACAAACACTAAATGTAATGGGGAACTGCATTGCGATTGATCGGGAAACTACTGACTGCCCAAAACTTGGCTTGGGCCAGTAGCGCAACAATCAAGTTCGTGATGAAGTGCTTACTTTACCTCCTAGTGGTGGTCGCCGGGCAACTATACGTATAAACCCTTGTACGCGTAGGCTAAAATTGTAAGTGCGGGTTGTCTAGGGCGTTGATTCTAGACTAGGAAACGTGGGCCAGCAACCTGCGTTACTGAAAACCGACCGCTACAGAAACCGACATTACGCCTCAGATAAGGAATGATCATATGTTGACGACTTTTGGCTATTGTACCCGGACAAAGATAGATGGAATGCAAAGTCGCTCTTCGACTCGGGAAGCGAAGCTCCTTACAATGCCAGATTCCTCCAATTGGAAAACAAGCTTATGCAATATAAACTGGACATTTTGGGGGTAAGTGAAATAAGATGGTCAGAAGCGGGCGAGTACCAGTCCCCAACCCGTAACACTGTACTACTCTATTCTGGAAGACCATCCGGAAGTCCGCGGGAATATGGAGTCGGACTAATGCTAACAACAATAGCACGTAAGGGCCTAAGTTCCTGGCAGCCTCAGGGTGATAGGATTATTTTTATTTTTTTTTATTTTTGTTCTCGAGGGTAGGTGAAAAATCTTCCATAGACACTATGAGAATAGCAAGCGCGTGCTCATAGTAATGTCAGATTCTTACTGACTAAAAAAACACCACCCTTCGATATAAATTTGTTAGATATCGCAACTAAGTATAAACTTATCAAGCAATTTTTCTATCACGAAAAAAAAAAAACGTTTGCCAGGTTACTTTCCACTGAAGGATCCCGCATATTCCGCAATCTAGACGCGGTTAATCATTATCTCGCCAAGTCGAAAGGTTTCGTCCTCTGTATTCGGCGCAATAAATTGCTCTCATCCAAAATTTGTAGGACTGTATTGTTGACATGTCCGATTAGTCGCTTTCTATGCTTTCTCGCGAAGCTTCTAGTTTCAGCTTCGATTGTCGGAATTCCGAGATCCCTGTGGATATCGTCGTTTCTACAATACCACGGTGCTTAGACAATTTCTCTTAACACTTTGTTTTGAAATGTTTGTAAAATATTTGCATTTATTTTCTTGGTAGAACCCCAAAGTTGTATACCGTAGGTCCACACCGGCTTTAGCACTTGCTTGCATAAAAGCAGTTTGTTCTCAGTACTGAGCTGGGAATGTTTTCCGAGTAACCAGTACATTTCTCTATATCTGATTTCGAGTTCTTTACGTTTCATTTTCACGTGCGAAATCCATTTCAGCCTTGCGTCGAGTATCATTCCCAGGTATTTGGCCTCGTTTGCCACGTGAACAGATTAAGATTCGTCGAGGGCGATCCGCCAGTCCCTCGTCCATTCATTTACATTACTCAGTGCGTTTCGCAGTTTTGTAGTCGTTTCTTCGATTGTTTTACCTACTGCTAGAATAGCTGTGTAATCGGCAAACGTAGCAAGGATAGTGCCATCTTCTTTCGGTATATCTCGAGTATATAGCAAATAGAGAAGCGGCCCAAGAACGTTTCCTTGCGGTACGCCGGCCGAAATTTCCCTGAGTCGGAGTATTCGACTCCATGTCTAACACGAAAGAGTCTATTCCCGAGATATGATTCTAGAATATCGTATAAGCATACAGGGAGAACTTGTCGTAGTTTGGATTTCAAGCCATCATGCCAGGCTTGCGAAACGTCAAGAAATACCGCTTGACCATCGTACAGTTTAAAGGTTTCTTCCAGGTGGGTCGCAAAGACGTCCGCTTTTTCCTTATCTTCCCTCACCCATTCATTGTTATTTAATTTGATTGGCGGCGCGGGGACTTTGGGCTTTATAGTGCCTTTTACAGCTTTCCAAAGTGAATAATTGGAATCTTTTTTCGCTGTTAAACTTTCAAGGAAAGAGCCTATTGCACGATTCTTAAAATCCTTAATAGTCTTCTTCAACAAATTGCACAGATGATTTAAGTGTGGTTTATGCTGCGGAGCACGACTCTGTTGCCATTTTTTACGAGCTTTTCTTTTTTCCTTGACCAATTCTTTTATTTCCGGAGGATATCGTAAACCGTATCTGTCCGGCATTTTTCTTGGATTGCACGTATTATTCCAAGAGCTCGCCTATGTACGATCTCAACGAAGCGATCAACTTCAACCTCAAGTTCATAGGGTGTCGTAAGTGGAACGCTCAGTTCAACATTTTCTCCAATTTCGTTCCTAAAGCCTTCCCAGTTAGTTGTTCGACCAGTTAATCTCGCTGGCTCTAGGTTATAGACTAGTTTTTCGATGATTGTTAAAATAACCGGGGAATGATCAGACGACAGATCAAAGCTCTTTTTGACTTTTATGTGGTTGGTAGATATTCCTTTCACAACGAAAAAATCTATCAGGTCAGGTATTTTCGAAGTATCAGTCGGTTTACCCGTCGAATGGAAATCACAACTGTACTCCATACCTGCCCCATAAAGCATTCTACATTTTTTCGAGCTGTATATTGAGGCCCAGAACGTATGTTTCGCATTAAAGCCGCCGCCGATGATAAAATTAGGTTTCAGCGATTCAAACAAGTTAGTAAAATCACTTTTTTCAAGCGCGGAACGCGGTGAACAGTAGATAGATGAGATTTTAAGAGTACGCTGACTATTTTAAACTCGAATCGTGCACAGTTGCAAAGTTTCAAGCACTATCTTTAGGTCTTCGGATTGTTCGATGCAGTCTTTAATAAACAAGGATGATCCGCCTCTCGCTTTTCCCTAAGGGTGACAAGCGTGGTAGTCATTATAGCCTTTTATTTTTAAATGCGATTCCTTTTTTACGTGGGTCTCAGAAATCAAGCAAATATCAATATCGTTTCCACGCATGAATATTTCCAATTCGTCGAGTTTTTGCAAAAGTCCGTTTGGATTCCAAGTACATATTTTTAACATTCGTTTGTTATTCATATTCTAGTTGAAGTACGCGTTTTCTGAGAATTATTTTCAAGCTTAACCAGCCTTCTTCTTCCTTTTATCAGCGAGGCTATGATCCGAAAACAAGGGATCACAACCCTCCCACTTCACCGCATTTCTACTGATCCGCCTGTGGGGTTCGCCTATTTGACCTCAGAAAATATCGGCAGGCCTGCCGATTTTGGATCACTCGGTTACTGAGGCCAATGAAATGCCGATGTCGTCGCATTTGTCTGATCCAGGCGTTTATAGGCCTGCCTTTCCTACATCGCGATGTCTTTGGAACGTGCATTGATATTGCCTTTTTAACAGGGTTCAAATGATCTCCTCTTTGAACGTGGCAATACCAACTGAGCCGGTCACGTTCTATTTTTTGTATGACGGTTTCCTTGATGTGAAACCTTCCACGGATCTTCGAACTTCTTATTCGATCAAGCTTTGTCACTCCTGCTGTCATACGAAGCATCTTCATCTCAGCTGCCGTTAATTTACTCTCATACTTTTTGTACATCGTCCAACATTGTGAACCGTATGTGAGCGCTGGACGTACAACTGCGGTGTAGAGCCTTCCTTTCAACTTAGGGGGCATTTTTCTGTCACAGAAGATAGCGGAATTTTCTCGCCACTTCATCCACCCTACGCTTACACGATGATTGATGTCGTCATCACAAGTTGCTTTGCTATTGATCATAGATCCTAGATATTTGAACTTTTCGCACTTGGGAAGCACTGTTCCATTCAACTAAATGTCTGGAATAGGCCTGAGTGGATCAGAGAACGGGCAGCACAAGTACTCCGTCTTTTTTGAACTAATGCGATACCCATTTGCCTCCAAAACGTCCACCCACACATCAAGTGCTCGTTGCAGGGATGTAGGATCCTCACTTATGATGGCTCCATCGTCAGCAAAGAATAACTGATGTACCTTGGGGTCCATCACTTTACCTTCAAGCAGATAATCAAGGACTGTAATAAAGAGCAAAGGACTTAAAACGCTTCCCTGGTGTACCCCGACTTTGATTGGGAACTCTTCGGTTACTCCAGCGGGGCATCTTACTCTTGTCTTTGCTCCTTCGTACATGTCCATAATCATCTGTACATAGGTTTCTGGAACCCCTCGATGTCTTAGCGCCACCCATATCAGATCTCGTGGTTGTCTGTCGAATGCCTTTTCAAAGTCAATAAATACAATATGCAAATCCCTTAAGGAATCACGATGTTTTTCCATTATGATCCTTATACTTTGGATTGCATCTGTGGTTGATTTAACCGAGACAAACCCGCACTGATCATCAGATAGCCGTATTATTTTTCGCAGTCGGCTACCTAATACCCGCTCAACGATCAGCTTAACCAGCCTATCGAGAATAATTTTATTTATTTCGCTTTGTTCTTCAAATTTCTCGAGAATAACCGACAAAACATGAGAAACAGGGTCCGTCGAAATTTCAAGGTTTTTGGTTTTTCGGATGCCGCGGCCTGAGCGTAAGTCTGCACTCCTGCTGTCCGTGGGCCATTACCTGGCGGCTTTTTCGATGTTAGCTTTTCAGTACCGTTTCTTTTAAGAACTGAGGTCGAGGACTTTTCTGTTGTCACTCTTTCGCTCACCTTTTTGCGCTCTGAACCCGGTAGTTTTAGTTTGGCTAGTTTTAGCTAGGATTATGACGGCCAGATTCCGGACTAGAGTACGACGCGTCACCATCATACAGTGTTACGCCCCAACGAATAGTTCGTCTGAGGGCGAAAAGGAGATTTTCTACAATCTCTTAAGTGCCGTCTTCAACACAACACCAAATGGAGACATTCTCATAGTGATGGGGGATTTGAATGCCAAGGTAGGCAAGGTGAACGAAGGACTTAAACATGTAATCGGGAAGCATGGACTAGGCAACCGCAATGACAACGGCGAAAGGTTTGTGGATTTCTGCAATGCCAACCGTCTTGTGATAGGTGGCACCATGTTTGAGCACAAGACCTGCCACAAATTCGGCTGGGTTTCCAACGACAGGCAAGCAACCTCCAACCAAATTGACCATTTTGCTATCAGCCGCCGCTTTAAAAGTAGTCTCCTGGACTTCCGAAACAGGTGAGGGGCGGATGTGGGGACAGTACGTGATCACCATCTTATGATAGCTACTCTCCAACTACGCACTGTTGCAGTTTGAAGATCCCACGAGAACACAAGAATCCCCAGGTTCAACATCGATAGACTTAGTGATCCCTCAGTGCGCCAACAAATAAGGGAGCACTTTTCGCAAGGTGTGGAAGTAATCAGAAGATCAATGCCCGCAACCAACCAAGACCATTGGTGTGCTGTGAAAAATGTTTTTACATCTGGTGCTGAAAGAATTATCGGTCGATCGCAGGGAAGACATAGGGCGTGGCTTTCCGAGGATACCTGGAGACGGATTGACGAATGAAAACAGCTGAAAGCTCACGTTGCAACTACCCCAGCAGCAGGGAAAAGCGAGCTAGAGTCCCTATATCGCATGAAGATGAGAGAAGTTCAACGTAGCGTGCGACGTGACAAGCGCAACTACATCAACGCGCTGGCTACAGAAGCAGAAGAAGCCGCACGGAGGTGCGACAGCAGGACCGTCTACAGAATCACCAAAGAGCTGACAGGTGGTCGCAACTCCAACCAACACCCAGTAAAAAGCCTAGACGTCTCCTTGCTCATTTCGGATAAGGACCAGCTCAAGAGATGGAAAGAGCATTTTACTACGGTTTTGAACTGCGTATTCGCTAGCGATATGCTCCCAAATCAGACTGAGACGCCCGAGGTGAGAAGTTCCCGAATACGCACCACGGCTCCCAGTAATGATGATATCACTACCGCGATCAAGGCACTCAAAACTAACAAGGCGGTAGAACTTGACGGTATTCCAGCAGAGCTCTTACGAGCAGCACCCACAATATCGGCTGAGCTTCTGCTTCCACTTATAGAGAGAACTTGGGAAGCTGAGAGCTTTCCTAACGAGTGGAAAAAGGGAATGATCGTCAAGCTTTCTCAGAAATGAAATTTAATGGAGTGTGGAAACTGGAGGGATATCTGTCGAAGACACACTCAATGCCGAACAAGCAGGTTTCCGCTCTGGATCCTCTTGTGTCGACCACATCAACACCCTGCGGATTATCATCGAACAGTGTGTTGAATATCGATCGCCACTGCACCTGCTGTTTATCGATTTTGAGAAGGCGTTCGATAGTGTCAACAGGGAGCTTATTTGGCGTGCCTTTCGCAGGAGAGGTATGCTCGATAAACTAATTGCTATTATTAAGGCTACATATGAAGGCTCCAAATGTCACGTTCTGCACAGGGGGAGGTTGTCTGAGGAATTTGAAATCCAAAGTGGGGTAAGATAAGGCTGTATCCTTTCACCAATATTATGCCTATTGGTGATTATCGATGTGCTTCATGCAGCTTTGTCGACGGAAAACGAAGGAATTCGATGGACTCTTACATCTTAACTGAAACATCTTGACTACGCTTAAGTATTTTCTGACCCAATCGTATCCCTAACGAACACCTTTACGAGAGAACGTAAACATGGCAGAAGTTGGCGGTCCGAGGAGAACATGGCGCAGAACAGTCGAGAAGGAGGCACGGCAATCGGGGAAAAGTTGGGGAGAACTCAGACACATTGCCAGAAACCGTACACGATGGCGCATAGGCGTAGTAGAGTCCCTAGGACCCGCAAGGGGATACAGGACATAAGTAACCTAAGGTAATAAAACAATAACCTGAAACAAATAAGTAATTACAGCTGCGACCGGCGCGCGACACCAAGGGCAAGAAAATGACATTTAAAAAACCTATGCTTTCAAGTCTTAAATAATTCTTTGCGATCGTTTTACGGAGAGCTAACAAAGTGTGATAATCAACTTTGACTATGTAAAGTGTGACTATCAGCTATCAGCTTAGAGGATTCCACTCCAGAATTAGCATTATCACTTCATCATCACTACATAGCATAAAACAAAGCAAAAAAACAAAATTTGTATATGTACGCTACTCTCGAGAGCCGCTGAAGGGATTTGGATGCGGTTTTCACTGTTATAATATGAATTTCCCGGCGAATGTTATTGTACACCAAAAATTTCTCTACCACTTACAAGAACTGAGCATTCGAGGCCTAAGTGGCAGAATGTAGGTTAAAATCACATTCACTCGGTCCTTACTCAACAATGGCTTATTGGACTTAAAAACAAAAGCAATTGTTTTTAAAAAATTCATCAAGAATTCATTTGACCTACTACGTAAATTATCCGTCTGCGTTATCCTGAAGCCGAGCTATGCTCAAAACAATTCATGAAATCATCCCTAACAATTTTCCATGCCATCCAGCTTACTTAGTTATTAAGTGGCGCTACAGTTTGGGATGAATCTGAGCCTCAACCAACAGACTCTCCATTTAGCTCGGCCTTTAGCTAATTGGCTTCAATTGCGCACTCCAAGTTGGTCGAAGTCCCTTTGAACTTGTGCGCGACACTGCACTCAGTGGAGGTAATATTTCTGTATTCTCCTTACGCTGTCTCTGCGGAATTTTTAAGAGTAGAACCGACTGGCTGTCGGAAGGGGGAAGGTACCTGTTTCCTTACATTGTTTGGTTTCCTTTTCTGTTATACGTGCTTGACTGGTTGTGAGGTGTGTGCTCTGGTGGGGAAGATATAATTTAGTTTTAGTATTGTACTCAGTTGGTTATTATATTTTAACAATTGAATCAATGTTAACTAAAATGCGGGCGAAGCAAGGCGAGCATGGGTCAGCTAGTCTGAAATAAGACCATCAATTTTGAACAAATGTTGGTAAACTATAAACGACCGGCTCAGTTGGTATTACCACGTTCAAAGAAGAGATCATTTGACCCCTGTTAAAAAGGCAGTGTCAAAGACATCGCGAGGCAGGAGAGGCAGGCCTATAAATGCATGGATCGCACAAATGCGACGATATCGGCATTTTATTGGCCTCAGTAACCAAGCGATTCAAAATCGGGAGGCCTGCCGATATTTTCTGAGGTGAAATAGGCGAATCCCACAGGTGGATCAGTAGAAATGCGGTGATGTGGGAGGGTTATGATCCCTTGTCTTCGGATCATAACCTCGCTGAAATAGGAAGAAAAAGAAGAAGTTGGTAAACTACGAGTATTTGCCCAGGATATCTTAAATTGAATTTTCCCATCCTACCGAACACAGCTGAATTTCCCAACATCATAACTTTGGCGCAAAAAAAAATGGTAGAGATGGATTTGATGATCTATCGTTTCCAGATATCGATGAACTATGGGTGGACAACGTTCTTAGGGAAGACGAGATATTAGAGTGCACGCTCAAGACTCCTTATTCCCACGAAATAAGTCATGATACTAAAGATGATCATGTTTTCAATGCAAAACTTATTAAAGAAAGTCTTGACTTGACCGATAAAATAGGCATTCATTTTATATTATTATCATTATTTGTGTAAGGTTATCTTGCACTGCGACCCAATGGTTGATTTCATTCGTTTTATAACGCACGAGTCTAATGAGGAGTGAGCTGAAATGTTTCAACGTGATCTGAAGATATTATTGCCCCCTTACAGAGAATTATATAAAGGCCTAGTCAAAACCGGAACACAGCCCTTGATTACCGAGTTCCTTCATAAAACTACCAGAACTCTTGTTGAAACTGCTAGTTTTGGCGCAGAGATCAAGGAAATAATGGATCAAGAAGACGCTGATCATGATATTTCTAGTCTTAACAGTGATCCTGCACAATTTTTCTCAGACAATGACAACGTATAAAACTTCCGTTTAATGGTTATGCTCCGCACTGAGGGAAGCGGGAATTCAAAAGTTGGGCTTGCAATAGAAGATTGGCAAGCGGTAAGTTAAAAATACTTCAGTTAGTTGAACTGAGTATTTGGAGAAGCAGTTAATTAAAAGAAACCTCGAAAATTATATGTTTAAAATAAACTTTATTGGCTGGCTGCTAACTGACGAGTAGCTTAACATATTCATGTTATCCTTCCTTGAAGCTGCTGATGTCTAATTTACCAATCAGCTGTTTCTTCCTTAGGTCAATCACCCTGGTCTATTTACTGCGAAAAAGCTGTCTGATCTGTGGTAGTGTGGTCGTAGTGTATTTCGTGTGAGTAGTTCAGTTTATCCTCAACAATGCCCCCCTTTTCGGAATGTGTGTTAGAGTGCATTGTTTGTAAGGTGCATCTCACTCACACCCAATTTGGCCATCTTGGATTTTCACAGCAGTTGGGCAGAGGTTATGCCTATATTGTTCAAATGGCGTTGTCATGAGTTGAAGCGGGATAGAAACTCCTTTCGCTATCGGCCTGTGGACCAATTCGCCCAGTGTTTTGACAGTTGTCGGTTTTTCCTCGTTGCGGTGTGTCGTGGGTGATGTTTTGTGAATTATTTCTTCTATTTTAAATTCGTTTATTCATTTGTGTTGTGTGCATTAGAGCTAGTTACTCATAATATTAAGCGCTTGGTGTGCTTGGTTTTCTCTACATTTGAGTACCTAGCTTCCTGCAAACACACACTTCCTTCTTGCAAGTTTGTGTTACTTTTGTTGGGACCCAGCAGTTTATAACTTCTTTGAATTATTACCTTTTTTTGTTTCAAATAAGAATTAAGTTCATCATAATACATTATAATACCCTACATGTAAAGCTTAATTAAATAATAAAATAAAATTCCGAGCTTCTTATAGCAATATTCCTTGAGTTATTGTAAATCATGTTTATGTGAATCCAAGAAAACACCAAAACGTTATTTCACGGTCCCACCTTTCGTGAAAGTCTGACAAACATCCAAGAGTATTGTCTTGATAAAGCTTCTCAAAACAAATTACCCTCCGCATACGGCACCAAACTGTGGGTCCCTTCCATTCGTGTGGAAAATATAACGCACACAACATGAGTGGTTGCGAGAAGCTAGCTAAGCCCTGACACTTAAGGAGCTGTTGCGCCAAATACTTTTTATTTTTATTTTATTTATTGTATTAGTTGTCTGTTAATCTGGAACCAATATTTCATTTTCTCATATATGTACGTCCATACAAATACCGGATTTTTTTACATAATTTTTGTTTACACGAATTCTTCGGGAACGTATCCTTCGGATAGAAACAGAATAAGGATTATGTGTAGATCTAGGGAAATCTTTTGCGCATTTTGCGCAATTGTCGGAATTACTAGCCTGTTTATGAGCTGTTGCTTAAAATCATAATTTTAAGTGTGCACTTTTCAAATAATAAAATGTTTAAAAAAAACAATGCATAATTAATATTAAATATATCAGAATTATGTTTCAATTGAGAATACCTGAATAAACTAGTTTTGTTTGTTTTGCATTTAATTTGCATCGCACACCAACAATAATAATTCTGCAAAACAGTTGCACCTGAGCATTGCAAAATTTGAATTAATTACGCGCAGTATCATGTTTATGTGGTGAGATAGCAATTAAACATCGCAATTGGAAATAAATTTCCATTGCCTTCTATAATCTAAGCCTTGTTCTAATTTGCATTAATTGTCCTAAATAAAGCAGTAACGAGCGAATTTCGCCATGAAAGGTGTAATTGTTTTATTTCTATTTTTATTGCTATTTTTTTTTTAGGGTGTACTACTGTTGTTAAATGTCGATTTCGTGTTGTACTTACTGTGGCTTAAGAGGTTTTCCATGGATGTCCTTTTCAATGTAAAGAAGTTATTACTGCGGAGGATAATACTCTCAAGTATGCTTTCAGCCGTGGGTGGCTCTGTAATTAGTTCTGCCACATTAGGATTGTGTTCGAACATTTTAAAGCTATTAGACGTGGCGATTTAGAAAGATACATAAGAATTTATATTAAACAATGTAAAACGTATTTCGCTGAAATATGTTGTTACATTGCTACGAGTATATTGGGTTAGTTTTACAGTATTGCAACGTTCTAGGTTGTACCACATGAAATGTCCGATTTTATAGTAAACATTTAGAAGCCAATATTATTTTTTCGTAAATTTTTATTTAATCAAAATAGGATCCGTTGGCATCTATGACATTGTTCCAAAGTGATACAAGGACAAATATTCATTTTTCGCAGAAGTGCTGAATTTTTGAGGCAATGAAATCTTCAAAGGCTTTTATGACCTCTGCTCGGTTCCGGAAGACCTTCTGCCGGCAAAGTGAATCCAGATTGCCAATTTTGCATGCAATATGTCGATTTCCTCACAATGTTTAATAGCGTTTATCGTTTCTCCTGGTTGAAGAAATGAAAAGTGGATTGTTCCTTTCGATGTCCGCCAGATTGTCATCATAACCTTTTTTGGGTGAAGGTCGGGCCTGGGGTTGTGTTTTGGTGATTTCGTCTGCATCCAACCACTGCCCAGGTCTTTTACGGTTATCATACAGAATCGTTTCCGGATTCTCACGTGCTTCGTTTTCGACGCTGAAATCTCCCGAACTTTCTAAACCAACGTCGAATAGTGCGTTCGCTTACCGCTACATCCTCAAATGCGTCATTAATGTTTTCCCATTTTAAATTCATAAGGGAAGAGGGTCCGAATTTGAACTGCCGACAGCATGGTAAACAATTCATAGAAAAAAAAACTGTACTTGTAACGAAGCCTAAAAGTTTCACACGTCAAACACACGCACCACTTCACTTTATAAAAAAGAAAATTGCACGTTCTGGTACAGATGTTCACTCGAGACCTTCTTATTTCGGATTGAGCGAAAACCGGGCATTTCATATGGTACAACCTAATATACTACCGAGCTACTAATAAACATGTCTTTCTACAGCCAGACGACTAATGTAATTATAATGATGATTATTTAGTAAAACCATGATTATTTATTTAAATTCTCATTTGATTTCTTTGACGTTGCTCATCCACTTCTGTTAAAGGAACGAATTAATGTTTGAAAATCAAAATGGTACCAAGTAGTGAAACGATAACAAAAAAGAATTAAAATTATATTTATAATATTATTTATTTATAATGTTATTTCGAAACCCATTCAGCATTTTCATTTGGTTACAACGTACAAGGTTGCGCAAAAGTCCTCACTCGATTTCCTAAGGGAGTAAATTTTTTTGTAAATAAAAAGAATTGGTTCTGTTTGTTGATTATGCTTACTTACCTGTTTACATTTTTTTTCCATTAAGTCACGAAGAAAATTTCGGTTAAAGGGCTGTCGCCAAAGTTGTTGCACGTTAGGTCTCGTGCCACAGAATTTTCTAATACTTTTTTCAAAAGTTCTGGCGATGGATTTTCCACCTCCTTTAGAGCGGCCAAGATCTGTGGCATCTTTCTTTAGAGTCATGATTTTAAAAAACCTCAAAGAAAGAAGTCTGAAATTGTCAAATCGCCAAAACAAGAGATTAAGATTCCGGGAAACAAAGTTGCAGAAGTACTGTATAACAATGGTGGGCAAAAATCCTCTTCTCTAGTGATCCCCGTGGGCGCCCGCTGGAAATGGCTAATCCTAGTTCACTAGGTTAGTGTCAGCTAAGACTAACACGCACGCATCAATCGTGCGCAGTGGTCATCGAGAATGAGGTAACAACAGATACCTAACTCCCTGGTGGTGTGAGCTTCAGAACCGTGCCGAGGGATGGAAGACTGGGGGTTAAACTAGTCCTAACGAGCTCCTGTGGGCGCCCTGGCAGGGCTCACAGTAAGTTGCGCCTTGTCTTAGCATGCCAGTAAACTAAGATCGACCAGTTGTTCCGTGCCTACTCGTGGGAATCAAATGGAGAAAAACTTAAACAAAAAAACAAATACAAAACTACAAAAAATACAAAAAATACAAAAAAATAATTGCATACCCGGGGAAGTACTCTCTGAGCAGACAAGGATGGAACTGGGGGTGGATGACGTAGTGTCATCCCCACAGTCTTCCACGTCTGGGCTAGAGAAGGAGCTTAAGGACGTGTTACTGACCAGCGACAGCGAGGATGCGGACAGCACACTCACTGACGCTAGCGCAGTGGGAAGTGAGCCGGCTAGTTCTCTAACTTCCGTAACTAAGGGCGATAGTGGGTTGGCGGGTACTCCCATTTTAGTAGAGCAGGGCACATGTGAGTTGGCTGGTACTCTCACAGTAGTTAAAAAGGGTAACATTGAGTTGGCTGGCACTCTCACTAAATGTGAAAAGGGAATAGCGACCAAAGGAACTAGTAGCGCAGTTGGCGAGAACTCTGCTGCTCCTAGTTTCTCTGAGGTCGTGCGGAAGGGTAGCAGGAAAAACGCACACCAACTGGAGAAGATGCTTGTGCGCAATGCTCGACGAAAGGTCGAGAGTACTAAGCGCAAAGTTGAACAGTTCGGGGGGTGTGACGTTGACTCCTTAAGTGCTTGGGATAGGTTGCAGCTTGATCGGGCTAAGGTAGTCTTAGCCGATGAGGCTGCCAGGAAGATAGCGGCCGCATAGGCAGGTGAGGCTAGAAGTAGGGAGGAGCTGGTGGCCTCTACGAGTGGAGTGGAGCCTCCTAGCAATATTGTGGGCATAGTTCAGCTGCGGGGGCTAGTAAGGTGGCGATCCAAAGCAAAAGGAGCAGATCTGACGATGTCGTGGAACCGAGCGCGGGGAAAAAGGCGAATGCTGGTATTTCGCCTTCGGCGCGCCCGAACTACGACCCGGAAGACGAGCTCCTTGTTGCTATTGTCAACGAGCAGGAGCCCTGCGGTCGCCTGACCATGGACCAGTGGATTATCGTCGAGGAGAAGTTTCAGGATGCTCTGTGGAAGAAGATGTCTTCCACTGAGAATAGTGACCTTCAATTCGACGGTGCTGGATGGGAAGGGGGCCGGAAGGTTGTTGCCTGTGGGAACAAAGCCTCTGCTGGCTTTCTCAGACAGTTCATTTCGGAGGTTGGGGAAGTATGGAGCGGGTCTCAGCTCAAGTGCGTGACTGTGGCGGAGTTGGCTAGATACACTCCGCCCAAAGCTTGGGTCTGGGTTCCGCTGCCTTACACCTACCCAGAAAAGCTGCTTGGTCTCCTCCACATGCAGAACAGGGAGTTGAAGGCCGATACATGGAGGGTGCTGAAGACAGGTCCTCGGAAGCAGTTTGGTCAGCACTTCTTGCTGGCCCTAAATAGGGAATCGCTGCCATTCCTTGAAAATACCAAAGGGATGGTGCGACATAGTATGGGGAAGGTCATGCTAAAGCTCCTGACCAAGGGTGTGGAGGAGGAGGAGGAGCCCAAAGATGATGGAAGTGATGCAAATAAACCTGCATCACAGTAAGGCTGCGACGGCATGCTTGATCAACTATATTATCAAGCATGACGTCTCGGCCATACTGGTACAAGAGCCATGGATCAACGACAACAACCAGATCCAGGGGCTCAAAAATAGGAATTATACGTTGTTCTACAAAGCGAACGGAGGTAAAATCAGGGCTTGTATATTTTTAAAAAACAATATAGGGGCATTTCTTTTGAATAATTTCAGTGACGGCGATCTAGTAGTAGTCTCCTGTGAAAGTGAGGGAAGAAAACCGCTGTGCCTGGTCTCTGCCTATCTCCCATATGAGCTGGCGGAGATTCCATCTGGTAAAATGAAGCAGTTGGTAAGGAAGGACAACTGGCTCTTCATCGTGGGCTGTGATGCAAATGCGCATTACTCGCAATGGGGTAGCAGTGATACTAATACAAGAGGTGAGTGTCTTTTCGATTTTATTCTTTCGACCAAGCTCACCATATGTAATAAGGGATCTACGCCAACTTTTGTAGTTAGGAACAGACAAGAAGTGATTGACATAACACTAGCTTTTTGTTCTGATCACCTAACGGTAGAAAAATGGAGGGTTTTGGAGGAGGCATCTCTTTCTGATCACAGATGGATACGCTTCCATATTAATTTCCAAACTAGGGCTAGCAACAGCTACAGAAACCCTAAGAGTACAGACTGGGGTATGGAAACATCTTAAGGATAGGCCTATTCGCAGCGGTGACCCTCAAGATATAGATAAGGCGGTAGACAACTTAGGCAAAGTAATGAACATGGCATTTGAAAGGGCCTGTCCACTAAGAAAGAAGTCCAAGAGGTCCCAACCTCCTTGGTGGAGCAAGGAAATCAACTCCAAGAAAAAACAGGTTAGGCATTTCTACAACAGGGCCAACGAAATAGGGGACGGTACTATATGGGATGAATATATGGACCGCAAGCGGGAGTTTAAGTACTTAATTAGGCAATCAAAAAGAAAGTCGTGGAAGGAATTTTGTCAGTCCATTGCGGATACCAGTGAAGCTTCCAGACTTCACAAGATGCTAGCTAAAGACACTTCTGTCCCAAGCTTCATAAAAAAATCTGACGGCTCGTGGGCAGAAAGTAGCGAAGAAGTTTTAGAAACGCTGATTGAAGCTCACTTCCCAGGAAGTAGATCGCCAATGGATTCTACTACTCATGGCTACTCGTATAATGGTAGGTCAATAGGGGACGACGAAGTAAATCTCATTACATGGAAGAATCGGCGGTGGGCTATTATGTCATTCGCACCATTCAAGGCACCAGGCCCTGATGGAATTTTGCCAGCTATGCTGCAAAAAGCTCCAGCCAAGGTCAGAAACAGGCTTAGGGAAATTTTTAAACATTGTTTAAGGTCATGCTACGTACCAGTGGCATGGAGGGAAGTGCGGGTTATATTCATACATAAAACCTCCTCTGGGTTCTAGTCATCGATGGGATACTTTAAGAACTAAGCAATACAAGTATAAGCGTCACTGCTTACGCGGATGACGTGGTGATTTTAGTTCAGGGTAAGTTCCTTGATACATTAAGTGAAATGATGGAATCAGCTCTTAATAGTCTCGAAAAATGGGCTAGAGGGTGTGGACTACACGTCAACCCGGATAAAACTGAATTGGTACTCTTCAGTAGAAAATACAAGATACCACCCTTCAAACTGCCTAAGCTAGCAGGGGTGGAGCTCTCCCTTTCGGATCGCGCCAGATATCTTGGTATAATGCTGGATAGGAAACTAAATTGGAAACTTAACATACAGGAATGAGTCCGCAAAGCTTATAATGCTCTCTTCATTTGTAAGCGGACCGCGGGGAAAAAATGGGGCCTGAAGCCAGCAATGATGCACTGGCTATACATCATGGTAGTCAGACCCATCCTTACGTATGGGGCTCTTGTGTGGTGGAAGGCAACGAATACGAAAAACATACGGGATATGTTGGCCATGGTACAAAGATCAGCCTGCATTGCCATCACAGTGCTCTACGCACAACACCTACGGCTGCACTCGAGATCTTCCTGTATCTCTTACCATAAGACCTACAAATTAAATTTTAAGCGGGCAACAGTGCGCTTCGGCTCACTAACGCTGGTCTCTTCAGGGACTAATAACATAATTACTTACTTAGGTGGCGCTACAGTTCGGGGTGAACCTGGGCCTCAACCAACAAGCCTCTCCATTTAGCTCGGTCTTTAGCTAATTGCCTCCAGTTGCGCACTCCAAGTTGGTCGAGGTCCCCTTGAACTTGTGCGCGCCACCTACGGCGATGATTCCCTCTACTGCGTCGTCCCTCGGGGTTAGATTCGAAGACTCTGCGGGCCGGAGCGTTGGTGTCCATTCGCTCTACATGTCCTAGCCATCTCAGACGTCCAATACGCAGTTTTTTGACTAGGTCGATGTCGTTGTACAGCTCGTATAGTTCGTGATTGAATCTTCTCCTCCAAAACCCGTCAACACAAATGGGACCGAAAATCTTACGAAGAATTTTTCTCTCGAAGCGACCAAGGATATCTTCATCCTCTTTTAATAAAGTCCATGTTTCAGCGCCGTAAAGCAGGTCTGGGATGATCAAGGTCTTATATAGAGTCTCCTTAGTTGTTCGAGATAGGGCTTTACTGTTGAATTGCCTTATAAGCCCAAAAAAACAGCGATTGGCAAGAGTTATTCTTCGATTGATTTCTACGCTGATTTTGTTAGAAGAATTTATAGCAGAGCCAAGGTAGACAAAGTCCCTTACTACTTCGAAGTTATAGCTGCCCACGGTGACGTTTTGTCCAATTCGTCGGTGTTGGTTTTCCCTTCTAGTTGACAGCATATACTTGGTTTTGCCCTCGTTTATCGCCAAACCCATTTTGGCCGCTTCCGCCTCAATGCTTGCAAAAGCACCGGTGACAGCCCGCTGAGATCTTCCGATAATGTCTATATCGTCGGCGTATGCAAGCAGTTATACAGACTTGTAATAGATTGTGCCTCCGGTGTTGGCTTGTGAGTTCCGCACAATCCGTTCAAGTACAATATTGAAAAAGTCACATGACAGCGCGTCACCTTGTCTAAAGCCTTTTTTGACATCAAAGGTCTCGGTGAGGTCATTACCGACCTTGATGGAGCAGCGAGCGTTCTCCATCGTCAGCCTGCACAGACGGACAAGTTTGGCAGGGATGTCAAAACTAGACATGGCTCTATAAAGCTCTTCTCTATAGATGCTGTCATAGGCGGCCTTGAAATCGATAAAGAGGTGGTGAGTATCGATTTGGAATTCTTAGGTTTTCTCCAGGATCTGCCGAAGTGTGAAGATTTGATCGATGGTGGACTTTCCTGGCCTGAAACCGCACTGATAGGGTCCAATCAGGCTGTTGATAAAAGGTTTCAGGCGTTCACACAATATCGCAGAAAAGATCTTGTATGCGATGTTGAGGAGACTGATGCCTCTATAATTGGCGCAGTTGAGGGGGTCTCCTTTCTTGTGGATCGGGCAAACGATGCTGAGATTCCATTCATCAGGCATACACTCGTCCGACCAAATATTAGAAATGAGTTGGTGTATGCACTCTACCAATTCATCCCCAGCTGCCTTGAAAAGTTCGGCCGGTAAGCCGTCAGGTTCAGCAGCCTTGTTCGATTTTAGCTTGGATATTGCTATCCTCACTTCGTTTTGGTCAGGTGGACGGAAATTTTGACTATCATCGTCTATGTTGAATGGTTCATTCTGCCTGACAGCGGGATGTTGGTCTTCGTCGCCGTTATACAGTCTGCAGAAGTAGTTTTCCCATATTCTCAGCACCGACTGTGATTCTACTACGAGGTTTCCATTTTCATCTCTACAGATTTCTGTACGGGTATTACTTCTCTGACACATTCTTTTAACATTTTGGTAAAACTTCCGTACATTGTTCCTGGAGTATAGACTCTCGATATTCTCAAACGCGCGCTTCTCATGCTCTTTCTTCTTCTTTTGGAGAAGCCGATGTTCTTCCCGTCTCTTTTGCTCGTAGAGCTCACGAGCAGCTCTCGTCTTCCTTTGCAGCGCCGCTTTGTATGCCTCTTGTTTTGCTGCATGCACTCGCCGGCATTCTTCGTCAAACCAGGGGTTTCGCGGTGGTGGTCGAGCGAGACCCAGCACATCAGTCGCGGCGTTTCTGATGGCATGTTGGCAGCGTTGCCACTGGTCTTCGGTACTTGATGCTGGCGGCAAAGGGGTGATTGAGAGATTTCGGGATACGCGTTCAGCGAAGAGTCTGGCGGTCTCTTGCGATTGTAGCTTTTCGACGTTAAATTTTCTCACAGTAATTCTTCTTTGTTGCTCAGATTGGGATATCCGCATTCGTACCTTGGCTACAACAAGGTAATGATCCGAGTCTATGTTGGCCGCTCGGAAGGTCCGGACATCCTGAATACTGGAGGCATGCCTTGCGTCGACCGCAATATGATCAATTTGGTTGATCGTTACATGATCATTGGACCGCCATGTCTGCTTATGAATATCGAGATGAGGAAACCATGTGCTTGCTATGGTGACATTTCGCTCCACAGCGAAATCAATTAGCCTTAGTCCGTTATCAGACGTGGTGTCGTGTAGGCTATGCTTACCGACTGCTCTACCAAAGACGTCCTCCTTTCCTAATTTGGCGTTAAAATCGTCCAATACGATCTTAACGTCGTATTTAGGACATTGCTCGTATGTTTTGTCGAGGAGCTCGTAGAAACACTCTTTGGTGGCAGGGTCCTTTTCTTCTGTGGGGGCATGAACACATATTAGGCTTATGTTAGCGAATTTAGCCTTGATCCGGATACTCATAATACGCTCGCTCACGTGTCGGAAGCTTAAGACTTCTTGCCTAAGTCTGCCGCGTATGACAAATCCGCATCCGAATAAGCGTTGCCTGTTGCCTCTGTAGCAATCACCGTAGTAGATGTCACAGTTTTTCATCCTCTTTTTGCCCGGCCCATCCCATCGCACTTCCTGGATGGCGGTAATATCTGCTTTATAGCAGTCTAGGGCCTCTGCTAGTTGTTCGGCTGCACGTGGTCTGTAAAGGGACAGAACATTCCACGTACAGATCCGAAGGTCGTTGTCCTTATTTCGTTTGCTGGGGTCGTCATTAGTTGAGTCATCCTTATCCGAGGCTTTTGGTTGTTTCGGAACCATGCGGTTTTTACGTGGTAGGGAAGTTACCCCGACGGCACAACCCCCAACCTGGAGGGCCAGTTCCTTAATTATTCCCCAAGGACGAGGGGCCGGGTACACCGGTGCCAGTAGTCCACTACGGGAGTATGAGTGCTGCCGTTGGCCCATTAAGGGCTCCTCCGCCACCATCTCTATTCCAATGTCCTGACCAACATTGGAAATTCCTTACCGACCTGTGATCCGAATACGTCGAAGCAGCTCGCGCAAGGTGTTCACTAAGTTCAACCTAACTGGAACTATAGACGCCACCGTTGACTCCGTCTAGGGAATTCGTCCGCTGCCGCCTGGAACAGGAAGAAGCGCTCTAATAACATAGGACACAGCTCCATTCTTAAGGAATCTTTTCCCGGAATCCCTGACGAATCGGACGATATACTTGGCACCTTAGACTTCGACACACCATACGAAGTACTGTATCCTATTAGAGAGGACTGGCAAAGGAAGACAGTCTCTGTCCACAACGAGATTGCAATATACACAGATGGTTCTAAGACCAGTGAGGGAACGGGGTCAGGTATTTACTCGAGAGATTCGAACCTACAGGTGGCCCTGAGACTTCCGGACACATGCAGTGTGTTCCAAGCAGAGGTTCTAGCTGCACTTAAAGCTGCGGAATTACTTGAAATGGGATCAATATCCGATAAGAATATCGCCATCTACATTGACAGTCAGGCTGCGCTAAAGGCGCTAGAGTCTTACGTCACAAATCTGAGTTAATCAGGAATTGCTGCACAATGCTTAGGGCATTATGTACGCAGAACCGAGTCAGATTATGTTGGGTACCTGGACACTGCGATATCGAAGGCAACGAGCAAGCCGACGCGCTGGCTAAAAGAGGAGCGGGGCTCCAACGTAGCGATATAATTGGTAGTATTAAACCACCAGGGTGCGTGGCTAAGGGAATTATTCGGGATAAAATCATTGACACGGCTAATCTAAGATGGTGAAACTTAGATGGTCACAGGGTGTCTACGGCCTTGTGGCCTGTGTTAGATCGCAGAAAATCTAGGGAGATAATTAAGTTAGATAGATCGAGGCTAAGAACAGCGATAGGAATACTCTCTGGCCACTGTCTCCTAAGGAGGCATGCCATGAGACTAGGATTATCCGATACGGATGTTTGTAGGTACTGCGATGACCTACATGTCTCAGAGAATATAACTCATATACTCTGTGAATGTCAAGGAATTGCCAGGATAAGGCTAAAGTACCTTGGTAGATACTTCTTCGATAACTTGCAGGAGGTGAGGTCCTTGAACCATAACAAGGATCTCTTCAGATTTTGTAGGGAGATTAATTGCTTGGAGGATTGGGTTTAGGTCTTTTGCCGTGAAGGTTTCCGAGGGATCGCGATGGGCCCACTTTGGTGCCTAGTATTTTATGACAACCTCATAACCCTACCTAACCTAACCTAACCTAACCTAACCTAACTATATAACAATCCATGGTTTGTCTACATGTATTCTGATGATATAAGACGCCATTTCCACAACAAAGAGAGAGTCATCACCCAATAGGTCATCGCCCAATAGGCCAAAAAGCCAATTAGCACTAGGAGAAGTCACTAAATCCAACCTGTGGAATTTAAGAAAGTTATTATAGTCTGAACCAAATCACTTGATTCTGCGCAGGTCTCTTTTATTTGTACGAGTTTTACTCATTTTCATTCCTAAGAGATAAAAGCAAAAACTACAACTAAAAAAAATTAAAAATCGAGAGAGCGAAAGAAAAAGAAGAAGAGCATGTTTTCCATCGCAAAGCTGCGGAACTTCTGACGAATTAGAATCAAGTTGAGCGATGAGTATACCGAATTTGAGAAAAGGACCAGAGGGAACAAATTCTAGCTTCTCAGATTTACTTGCTTGAACGAAGGGAATTTTTTAAGTTGTTGATTTGTATGTCGACTTTATTTGGTTTTGAAATAAAAACATGCATTGTATTTATTGTATTTATCTTATTAATCATTAACCATCCTTTGAAGGATTAAGAGACATTTCAGCCCCTATATTATTTTGGGAAATTTCTCTCTGCGGACGTTGGGTAATTTCAAGTGATTTGGAACGGATTATAGTTTAATATTTTTTCCTGAGATCACGTCAAGTGAACAGAAGAAGAGTTTGCCTGCAGCCCGTTGTCTGACCCTACCTTATCGATGGGCTTCTTTTTCGGTTGCGGTATTGCGTTGTGTTATGTGGGATACCTGGCTGCATGGCCTCATATCGAACAGTATCCCGTGATCGCTATTATTTGCCATTATTCTGTTTCTAAGCATACTGTTTAGAAGGTCACTTGTATTCCAAATGGGACCTAGCATTCAAGCTCCTACTCCGCAAACTTTATGCATAGCTGTAGTGTACAGGTTGCGCTATCTTCTATGTCTGTGAGTATTGAATAACTTAAAAAAAAAAACGACCGATTTCCATATATTGGATATTTTTATTTAACTTGGTCCTTTACAATTTATTTAGACTAGTTTTTGAATACAACATCGCTCAAGTGGCCGCCTATATTGACCAAAGCAAAATGTGCCCTTCTTGCGTCGTTTTCCATCATCGTTTTCTTCGAGCATCTCGGGCGGTATAGCGATGATTTCGGCACGAAAGTATGCCTTGAGCTCGTTAATGGTCTGAGGCTTGCTGGCGTGAACTTTGCTTTTCAAAAAGAAGTCCGGAGGGGTAAAATCTGGAGATCTGGGTGGCCCGTCAATGTCGCCATTTTATGGCAGCACACGTTTAGGGAATTTTCGTTGCAGAAACTGCATTGTTTGATTTGCAGTGTGGCATGGCGCACAGTTTTGTTGAGACCAGTAACCGTCCAGAGCTTTTTTACACATTTGTGGGCAGACATAATGAGCCAACATCCACCGATATCGATACCCATTGACTGTTTCGCCTTCTCTGAAGCAAAAAGGCCCAATGATGGTTTTGGTGCAAACGCCAGCCCAAACAGTCACTTTTTGGTCATGCAATGGTGTTTCATGGATCTCGTGTGGATTCTTCGTTCTCCAAATGCGGCAATTTTGCTTGTTAACAGCGCTAGAAAGTGTGAAATGGCCCTCGTCGGTCATCAAAATTTGCTTCCAAAAATTAGGTTCAGTGTCAACCATTCCAGCGACTGTTTGGAAGAATTCCAAGCGACGTGGACGGTCTGTCGGCAATAATATTTGAGTCAATTGAACTTTATATAGAAACATATGCAAATCATCCTTCAAAATGCGCCGCAAGGTGGTTCCACTGGTGCCACAATGCTGAACGTGGTGACGATACAACACATGTGGGTCCTCGGCAACACTCTCTGTTGCCGCTTCAACGAATTCATTGGAACGTCTTGGGCGCGGCATTTCGACGATCTCCCACTGTCTTGGGCTCAACAATTTTTATTTTTTTTTTTTTCAAAAGTTCAAAGTTTAAAGTTTATTTAGAGAATATTTAAGTATACATGAAGTTATATATTATTATTATATTATTCGACACCAAACGACGAATAGTGTTGTCAGACAGTGCTTGTTGGCCACGATATTTTCGACGTTATGCATGTTGAGTTAACACAACTGAACGACTATTTTCAATGGACAGCGGCGCATTGTTTCGGTGTGAAGTGATTATTGGTTAAAATTGTACTGAATTGACGTTTCAAAAACATGTCTACTCAAGTCAATCAGTAGATAAATGTCAAAGTTATTCAAGGTTTACATACCGACATAAAAGATGGCGCACCCGTCAGTAGTTGGGTACTAACTGACATTTTTCCGCACTATCAGCCGCATACCAGTTGTTCTAAAATACAAATTAAAACCATATTAGAATAATGCTCTTTCTGCCTTCTCTCTTGCAGAGCATACATACAGACAAACGGACGGATGACGGAGCAACAGCAATAAAATTCCCGTTGTGTACAAATACATTTTTGCCGATCCCGTATCAAGAAATCTTGGAAGCCATTAGATATGTATACAAATGACGTAGATATAATTTTCCGTGGTAAGCATATGCTGCAATGTGCTCTTTTCATAGTGTAGAGATGGTGGACTAAGGAAAGTTTCTCTATAAACCCCAAAAAGGCAAGGTGTACAGAGATTGTACGTTCCAGGTGCATACCCGTAAATCATAGTTCGTGGACGTTCCGGGTCGATTTGCCAATTGAGGGGGATTATTGTTATTATCCGAGGCTGGTGTCTCTCTCATAACTACCTTTTTTTAAGTGACAAAGAAGTTACCCCGACGACACAACCCCCAACCTGGAGCGCCAGATCCATGAGTTTTAGCCCCGTCTATGGATTCCGCGGTTGATTCCATCAAGAGAATTCTTCCGCCATCTTTCCTCCGTTAAAGGGCTCTTGTTAGACATCTGAGATGCATTTTGGACATTCACAAGTGTGCTAAAGTTCACCCAGCCGTGCTCGCGCAGCTCTGAGTGTTTAGCTAGAAATGTATTGACGGATTTGACATACGCTCATCGTTAGTTCACTACTATGTAGCTATCCAGAAGGCACCGCTTGGAGGTGATGATGGGTCATTTTGCCCGCCTTCTAATATATCTGTTAATTTATTTATTTTTAATGTTAATATTGGGTGGTGTGAATAAAAATTTTGTGTGAGTGTTCCCTTAACACTTTGGAGCGAACACTCCATTTTGGGGTGAATAAAAATAAGTTTCGTTGAGCTTAACGAAAACCTTTCACTCACATATTTTGACAGTATGGTCGATTTTGGTGTGAATAAACACGAAATCTGTCGAGTGTGCACTTGAAGTAGTTGAGTGTGCAAAGAACGACACTTCAAATTAAACAATAATGCAAAATACATTCTGGGACGAAGAATACTTGGACGAAATCGGTGAAAAACCTTCAAAAAAGAAGAAATTTTCTATGAGTGAAGAAGATTTTTTTAGAATTATACAGTTTTATCCTTGTTTGCTGGATAAAAGCCAAACTCCAGCCATGAAAAATAAAAAACCAATAGCGATGGAAGCTGTGGAAGAAAAAATCAAAAAACTCCATGGAATTGATTACAACACCTCTCAAATCAAAAAAAAAATAAAATTGAAAACTTCAAGGCGCGCCTCAAACTAAAAGGAGATCAAAATAAGACGGGCAATTCTCCAAAAATTTGAAAAGCCCACAAGAAGCAGTTGCCGGATTTGATGGATTACAAAAATAATCCAATTTTGAATAATACACCAGGTAAGAATACTTTTACATTAGCAATGAATGCACAATTATTATTATCATATACAATTTTATATACTTAAAACCCTTAATTGAATTACAGGTGCAAAGATCCTGATGAAGCTAAGGATGCCGTCTTTCAAGATGAAGAACTATCAGGAACATTGAGCAACGTTCCACAATTCCGGCACGTTTCAACACCTAAAAGAAAAAGTCAAAATACGAGTAGTCAATGCTCAGTACTTGAACTCCAGAAACAAGTGCTTTTAGAACAAAAGAAGCTAAACAAGCAGCAAAAGGAATTATTTGCCTTGCAAAAAGAGAAGCTGTTGTTAGAAATAGAGTTGCTAGAGAAAAAACAAACTTAAGATGTTTACATATACTTTTTTTTTTCTAAAAAACCATACTTCAAGTAACTAAGGAACATATGCATTTAGTTATTATTTAATGAGTTAGATTTAAGTAAAAAAAAGAAAAACAAAACAAAGAAATACACATTAGAAAACTATTATCACATAAAGAAACCTAGAATTATTGATGATATTTCATTTCTTCTGGATTTTCCCCGCTTGTGAATAGTACTATTCTCTTCAGAAGGTTCCGGTATAGGCGCTTCCGGAAATATAACGATCTCACTCCCTGGAAAGTCCTCGTCGTTGAGATATTTTGCTATATAATGCAAAACAAAACAAGCTACTACAATTTTAGGTACTTTTTCTGTAGCTAGTCTAACTGGGGAAGCCAATAAAGGGAATCTTCATTTTACTTGTCCAAACATACGCTCAATAATTACTTTCTCCCGAGTATGTAATTTGTTATAATTCTTTGCAGCTTCTGTTACTGGATTCTTGAAAGGCGTCATAATCAATGGTGTTAAACCATAGCCTTTATCTGCAAGAATAATGGTTCCAGCTGGATTATCGTTAATAATATAAAAAAACAGCTGAATTTCGCCAAATTCTTGAATCATGCACAGATCCTGGCCACTGAACATCAACACTTGTGAAGCATTCATTAGCATTACACGTGGCCTGCTCATTCAACGAGAAATATCTCTTGCGATTTAGGTACTCATCGCCATCCAAATGAGAAAGAAAATGAAACAGCATTTGGATTGCCATTCTTGCTTAGCTTCTCTCATTTCCTCGATCGATGATGGAAATTTGATCCATAGATTTGATTTGGCACATATAGCATAACAAACTTGCCAGACTACTTTCAATACAGTGAATCTATGAATCCCAATGTCTTCACCAACTCCAACTTGGAATCCCGGGTCACCAATGTATCTTAGGAATATTTTCATCTTCTCAACTTTTGGTATAGCACCACCACGGGTTTCTTCAGCAATGTCGGAAAGGAATTGATTGCATAAATATTCCACATTATGAAACTCGAATCGGTACAGGCTCTTAAAATTATTCCCTGTGTCGACGAAACGCCGTGAACTATAATTTTTGATTTTTCGCGTTAGAAAAACATTAAAATTTTTTTCTTATGTGCACTTTTGTAAGTAAATTGCAAACAACTTGACAAATGAATTTGATAGATCTCCACTCCAGTTTTCAAACGTCGACTTGAGTGGAAGAACCTATTTAGAGGGCAATTTTTATTCACACCGAATCGAGTGTTTCCTTTAACGAAAATACTTTACTCAAGAGGGTTTTCTCGGAGTGTTCACTCAGCTTTTATTCACACCATCTAATGTCTATTAAAAACAAATAAAATGAATAAAACAAAAGAAAGATAAATATTTACACTCAGTATTTGCTGGCTTATTATTTTTTGGGTTCGAAGTGTGTACTTGATTTCATTTGGTGTGTGGAATAGGGCAAGGTATATAAATATGAATATATATATATATATATATATATATATACAAACGCCAAAAATAAATTTACTCTTTTAAGAAAATTTTTGTGTTGTCCTAAAATGTCCTCAAAATGGAGAAAAATCCGCAGACGCAACGCTGACTCACCGCTGACTTCTAGTGCAAAAAAAAAAAAAAAAAACATTCAGTATCATTTCTTAATTGATCTATAATTTAATGCCAATAATTAAGCGAACTTTGACAGCAATATCTATTATATGCAAACTTGAAATATAATTTTAATCGCAATAGAAGCTAGTGGTTATAACTAGATAAGATTAACATATGCATTTAAATTCTAGTCTCATTTTAAATATTGTGGATGAACCGAAATAGGGTCATCTTTCGCACAAAAATTAAACCCATACAACTAATGAGTGATGACTGTAGCAATTCCCTGACACATAATCGTAATTCCCATCACAACTATGGGATGACAATTAGGACACACGGTCCCTACCCCCTACCGTATTGTCCCTATGGACAAAGGAACTATAAATAATTATGAATGATGAGTTTAAATTTTAATTATACTGGCAATGCTCATTAATCAAACAGATAATGATGGTGTACTTCATTGGAGAGTGGAACGTCTCCCCTACATCAGTGATACAATTTTCCCGGGACGATGGCTGCGATAATCCTGTTCTAGAGCAGGATACTCGACGAATGGAGGACACTGGTTGAATTTAATGTGGCACTTTGAGTAAATTGAGCAGAAAGATGAGATGAGATTTTTTTTTGTCTTATCATTTCCTTTTACGTCTTTCGATTTTCCAAGTGGAACTCTGGTTTTAATGGTTTTCATTTTAGAAATTCTTCTCTTCATAATTGTTTAGGTGTAAAAGAACTGCAAATGCATAAAACGTTTCGAAATAGCATTATGACCAACTAGTGTCAAGAAGTTGATTGGCGAAAGGACGAGTAAGTGTTTTAAGAACCGAGACTTGAAAGGGAGAAACTGACACTTTAACAATTTAACTAAGGACTAAATACAGTACGAATAATTCTTCTTCATAACATTTAAAATGAAGCGCTGGCGTTTGAAGTCAGCCAATATCAAAGGGGTACAATAAAGTTCGAACAGAAGAACAGTAACTAAAGAACGTACTTTTGCATAGTACTCCCATATTTACAGAAAGGCACGTAATCTTACACGGCAGATACTATACGCCGAAGAGGCGAAGCGCACATAAATGTATAGGTATTTCATACTATCTGTACCCGTAGCTCTGTTTACGCTTAAAAATGTATTGTGCTTCCCGTATTCATTTGCGTATTTCTCAACTTCAGGCCAACATACTTTGATGATACATATTTATTTCAAATCATAAAACTAATATCATGGAAATCGATGAAGCGGTTTTAACGTTATTTTGATTAGTAGCTATTACATTAGGTTTGTAATACCCGTTTTTATTCTACCTAGGCGAAACTGCGTACCACACACCGTAGATGATCAAAATGTGTAAACTCAATTATATAGTCTGAACCAAATCACTTGATCGGGTTTCTGCGCAGGTCTCTTTCATTTGTACGAGTTTTACTCATTTTCATTCGTAAGAGATAAAGCAACAACAACTACAGCTACAAAAAATTCAAATTTGAGAGAATGAAAGAAAAAGACGAGGAGCAAAAGGAAAACAGGCTGTATACCCACACTTTGATGTTTTTCATCGCAAAGCTGCGGGACTACTGACGAATCAGAATCAAGTTGAGTGATGACCAGGGTTAGGATTTTGTTGACATAAAAAAGTAAAAAAAGGCAAAACAAAACACTAAAAAAGGCAAAAAAAGGCATTTATTAAAAAAATAAGAAAAGGAAAGTAAATGCACATTTAGTTATAGTAGCATTGAACTACCAAGAGCTTTTTGAAATTTTCTGGTAATAATCTTCTCCGGTTGCTTCGTAGAAGCGCCTTTAAGGAGATAAATGACCTTTCTCCTTCAGCTGAAACGAGTGGAGCCCATTTAAAGCTTTCAACATTATTAACATCAATATTTTGTGGAAGTTTGGAATCCAAGTCGCCGTTCATTACAGAATTTATCTGCTCAATAGTTTTCAGTCCCATATTTGCATTGAAAACGGCAGTAAACTTTTTCAGGACTTCCTTTGCAATCGGTCCTTTTGCTTTGCTGAAGATTTGCTGAATGTTCTTTAAAACCGGCAACACTTCGCCAATTGATGTTCCTTGATCAGAAAAATGCTAGTTAAAATTATAAGTACAAACTCTCAAAAATACCTGTTTTTTGTAAGTCTTCGAAAATTCGTTTTTTTGGGTCGACTAAAAACCTAAAATTGACTTTGATGTACGCCAGCTGCGCTTGTACTGCTTCATCTTCAATCAATTCCATTGCAAAACACAACACAGCTTGCATCGTCCTCAAGAACGCTGACGATTTTTTTAATCCGAGCAAAATAATCCGCATAATATGTACATATGTATTGTACAAACAAGAAATATGTAATAGAGTTATACACAGTAACGTCTGCGGTCACATACAAGTGCAAACTGTCTGTGGTTATGTACATATTTCCATGTTGACTCTCCCCACAGATTAGACGTTTTAAATTTTAATGCGTCTAGGAATTTAGATATGCGTATTACGTAGTGTGAGTAAGAAGCATGTTTGCACAGATACTCGTATACATACACACAAACGCGAATTTTTCTACAATTTTTTAAGCGAACAAACTTTGAGAAAAAAGCAAAATAGGCAGAAAAGGCAGAAAAAGGCAAATAAGGCAATAATGATATAAAAAGGCAAAAAAAGGCAAAATAAAATACATATATTTGGAATCAGGAGGACATGAAACGTGTTTGTATAAAGTCGATACTATCTTCCGATTAACCAAAAAAAAGAGGCAAAGTTAGCAAAATCCTATCCCTGGTGATGACTGATGAGTATACCGAATTTGAGAAAAGGACCAAATTGAACAAATTCTAGCTTCTCCGATTTAGTTGCTTGAACGATGCATATCAATTGAAGGAAATTTTTTAAGTTGTTGTTTTGTATGACGACTTTATTTGGTTTTGAAATAGAAACACGTATTGTATTTGTTGTATTTATCCTATTTTGGAAAATTAAAGAAACAATTTTATTTGGGCTGAACGAAATATAACAATACATACTTAATTAACTAATACAATAAATAAATAAATTAATACATAGTAAAACACACCAATTTAATTATATTTATAAAATATTTGTTCATCACTATCGCGTTAAGCTTTATAAAAACCAAAAGAAATTTTATCAAACTAGAAAAGACCATCATACAGAGCAAAGTGGAGAAAATCATTAACCATTCTTAGAAGATTTAAGAGAGATTTCATCCCCTTTATTATTTTGGGAAATTTCTCTCTGCGCACTTTGAGGTATTTCAAGTGATTTGGTTCAAGCTATAACTTCTCGAGTGGATATTCCCATCAGATTACACATAAACACGCATAGACACGTCAAGCAGATATAGTCTGTTCCAAATCACTTGAAATACCCCAACGTGCGCAGAGAGAAATTTCGCAAAATAATTACGGGGATGAAATATCTCTTAATTCTTCTAAGAATGGTTAATGATTTTCTCCACTTTACTCTGTATGATGCTCTTTTTCTAATTTGGTAAAACTTCTTTTCGTTTTTATAAAGCGGAAAGCGTTAGTTACGAGCAAATATTTTATAAATATATTTAAAGTGGTATGTTTTACTACGTATTATCTAATTTATTTATTGTATTAGTTAATTGAGTATGTATTATTATATTTCGTGTAGCCCAAATAAAACTGTTGCTTCAATTTTTCAAAATAGGATAAATACAGAAAATACTATATGTTACACGTTTTCATTAAAAAAACAAATAAAGTCGACACACAAAACATCAACTGTGTAAACTATAGTAAAAGTAAGGAAAAAAAATCGAAAGCTTTGTGTTTCCGCCACAACACTACACTAGGTTCACATCTGAGACAACAGTGGCGCATTTCAGACAGCACAGAACCGAACCAACTTCGGCCTGAAAAAGAGAACCACCATATTTTGTTTGAGGGTTTCCGGCATTATCGTTTTTGCTGTCATAGAGTAAAGTCACTTAAAATTTAATAATTGTAAAACATCCTAAATCTGATTGTTAAAATAAAGTGAAGTTGTTTAAATCTCAGAAGTGGGATTCGAATAGTGTCATAACCGATAATATTATTGAAAAATGACGCATCGTTCCGCAACACGCCAAGAAATGGCCGTGGCCCTGTCTGAGGCGGGCATCAGTTTCCCAGTTACGGCCGCAATCGCACAGCTGTGGATCCTTTACCAGACTCTAACAATAGAATCTCAAGATTCCGACGACATCGGTGTGAATAGTGCTGAAGAGGGAGCGAGTTCCCAACCTGCCGGTGCCATGTGTGCTGTTGGCCCAGTGCCGACCGCCGCCATAGCTACTACTGCTGCTACTTTAGCTACTGCTGTCACTTCTGTCACTGCTGGAAACTCTTCCACCGCTGTTACTGCTGCTACTTCAGTTATTTCTGCCACCGCCGCCCCTGCCGCTGTTGCTCAACTTACCGCCGTTTCGGCTGATATCGCCACTGGTCTACACTGGTACCGCTATTCCTGCCGGAATAGCCTCCGGGTTACCAATGTCCCTGCTGACGCTGCCGCCAATTTTGCTGCTGCTACCTACACCGGGGAGGAACACACTTCGGAACTAGAGCAGGAGCTTATTCGTCGGGGCAGGCAGAGAGAGGTGCTGCTGCTGCGCCGAGAGGTGGAGCTACTTCAAGGACAACTTCAACATACTTCGCCGGCTGATGTATCTTCAGTGGATGCCATGGTTAACCGATTCACAGGCGACGATCATTACGACGTCAAAAGATGGTTCGTCGAGATGGAGAAGGTGTTCGAGCTTCTGAAATGCGACGAGCGCACGAAATTACTATGCGCTTGTCGCTTGTTAGACGGGACCGCCAAGCTGTTTGTCCGTACTATCGGTTCACATACTTACGGAGAGTTAAAACGCGCTCTTATTGAGGAGTTTGGGCATTCCCATACACAATTGGAAGTCTACGAACAACTGAGGGGCCGGTAGCTGCGATCCGGTGAAAGTATTTAGCGATATGTTGTTGGGATGCGGATGATTGCTGAAAAGGCTGACATTCCCGAGTGCGACCTGGTGGATGTCATAATCGCTGGGCTGAACGACAAATCTTCACTGGTTACCATGCTGTACCAGGCAACAACACTTCGTCAACTAAAGATGCAACTTGACCGCTACGAAAAACTACGATCGAAAGTGGCTGCACCTAGTTCCAGATGCACCTCTT
Organism: Brachypalpus laphriformis; assembly: GCA_945910035.1. NCBI lineage: Eukaryota > Metazoa > Arthropoda > Insecta > Diptera > Syrphidae > Brachypalpus > Brachypalpus laphriformis. Next base: position 87,840,712 of record OX246754.1, read on the forward strand.
ACCCTGCTGTACCGGTTGCTCTTGCAAAATCGAGGAATACGACTGCCGGTTCTGCTGTTTCGACGTCACCTGCCAGAGTGCCACGCCAACCTGATGATCCACGCTGTTTCAACTGCTCGCAATTTAGACACTACCAGTCGCAGTGCCCCAAACCCAAACGTGTGCCTGGATCCTGCTTCAAATGTGGCGAGATGGGCCACTTTCACCAGACGTGTCCAAAAAAGCGGAGTCTAGTTGCCGCCATCGATGAATGCACAGGAGATGCCACTAAGGTTAATGCCCGGTTGTCAGAGGAGGAGGGTGGGTTAGTGAGAACTGTGAGCGCTATGCAAATGGTAAGTGTTGCCTTTTTATGTAAACAAAACATACGCACTAAACCCACTAATTCAGTAACCATTCTTGATTCGGGAAGCCCGAGGAGTTTTATTAAACTCTCTGCAATTCCCTTCGAAGTTAACAACAAATTGAAATCCACCCAATATCGAGCCGTTGGTAATACGCAATTGAAAATTTACGATGAAATCCTATGTGAAGTAAAGCGGTTCAACACTTATTTTTAGTCCTTCCTGACTCGGATCTTTCTGTATCCATGCTAATCGGTCGTGATCTTCTAAAAAAATTTAATATTTTCCTATGTAAAATAAAAAATAAAAAAATGAAATACTCAAAGAAATAACTTCTCGATATAAGGGATGGAAATAAATGCTTGAATTCAAAGTCCTTAGGCCACAGTGTGTATGATTTGTTCACAGTGTGACACAGTGTGTAGATGTTAAGTGTCCGGGTGCGGGGCATACTACGTCGAATGATGAGCTGACTCAATCACAAAAGGGTGACTTTAGGGAAAACACGTTCGCTGTTGGGGGTTCGCCGATGCCTGTGGAGGAAGAGTACACTGTACAGATTTATGCTGTTGAATTAGATAATAGAAGTAAGTTCTCAGCAATTTCTAAAACATATTGTAATCCAGAATCGGAGGTGAAGGTGGAACCCTATGATTTCAAAATGAAGATAAATTTAACTGACGACACACCCTTCTATTGTATGCCACCAAGACCCTCTTATTCCGAAAGGGCAGAGGTGGGGGCAATCGTTAATGATCTATTAGCGAAAGGTATCGTAAAATGTAGTAATTCGCCGAATGCATCGGTCACAGTGTTAGTTAGGAAGAAAAACGGGGAGGGCAGACTTTGTATAGATTATAGGTTGCTTAACAAGAAAACAGTTCGGGATAACTTCCCAATGCCTTTGATTGATTTAAGAAATGAGTTTCACCAGGTGGAAATGCATGAGGATTCTGTCAAATACACGTCATTTGTGACACCTTTAGGTCAATATGAATATAATAGGATGCCGTTTGGATTAAAGAACGCCCCCGCTTTTTTCCAACGATTTATTTATAACATTTTACGGGACTTAATAGACTCTGGGAAAATAGTAGTTTTTATTGACGATATTACGGTTGCCACGGAAGATTTCGATACTCATGTGGCAATATTGACTGAAGTCCTTAAGCGATTATACGAAAGGGGATTGGAACTCAAAATGAGTAAGTGTAAATTTGTGTATTTCGAAATAGGTTTTCTGGGATACATTGTCAATTCAGAGGGCATACGACCTAATGACATGCATACATATAGAAGCAATAAGAAGATTCCCACAGCCTCAACACTTTAAGCAACTTCAGCAGTGCCTGGGATTATTCTCATACTTCAGAAGGTTTGTTCCTCAATTGCTAAGCCTTTGACTAGCCTGTTAAAAAAAAAGTTCTAAATTCGACTTTAATGATAATTGTGAAAGGGCGTTTAATACACTTAAGAATATGCTAATATCCGCCCGGTGTTAGCCATATATAGCCCCAGAAGAGAAACTGAGTTACACACTGATGCAAGTCAAGTAGGATTTGGTGCTGTTTTATGCAAAAACAAGATGATGGAAAGTTCCACCCCGTAGCTTATTTTTCAAAGTCAGCTTCTGAAAATGAATCGAAGTTACACAGCTTTGAATTAGAGACGTTAGCTATAGTTTATGCCCTCGAGCGTTTCAAAACCCAAGTTAAGGGAATTATGTTCACGATAATTATGGACTGCAATGCATTAGCACAGGCAATGGTAAAGAAACAGGTGAACCAGCGTATAGCCAGGTGGGTGTTCAGCTTCGAAAATTATAACAACATCGTGCAGGGGCCTCGATGGGCCATGTAGATGCACTTAGTAGATGCCATTTGATCAGTTCAGACGAGATTTATGATACTGACATGAACATTCAAATTACCCAAAATCGCGACGATACTATAAAAACCATAAAAAAATAAGCTTGAGGCAGGTATTGTGCAGCATTTTGACCTTAAAGATGGATTGGTGTTTAAGAAAGATAAGCGTTCCAATCATCTTCAGCTTTATGTACCCTCTGAAATGGAGAGTAATATAATAAGAACTGTCCATGAGAAAATTGGTCATATGGGACTTGACAAAATTGTCGATCAGCTGAATAACTATATAAGGAATTGTGTTAAGTTTATAATATACTCCCCCGCAGCCCGCCGTAACGAGCACAATTTATATAATATTCCAAGAAAACCCATACCCTTCGATACAGTGCATATTGACGACTTCGGTCTATTGCCTTCGGTACACTCAGTTAGGAAACATGTATTAGTCGTGGTGGACAGTTTACAAAACACGTTAAACTATTCGCGGTAAAAACAACTAGTGCAAAGGAAGTTCGAGAATCACTGTAGAAATACTTTGATAACTTTAGTAGACCAAGCCGAATAATAAGTGATCAAGGATCATACTTTACATCCAAGGAATTCTCAGATTTTTTAGAACCAAATAATATTGATCATGTGAAGGTAGCAGTAGCCTCACCCCAAGCCAATGGACAGGTGGAAAGGGTAAATCGAGTCCTAAAGGCAATGTTAACAAAACTTACGGAACTAATCTGTCACTAAGACTGGGTAAGCAAGCTTGTTAGTGTGGAGTTTGCAATCAACAACTCTGCTCACTCAGCAACGCGAAAGTCACCGCGTGAACTTTCGTTTGGGGTTAATCTTGAGGAAAAAACTGATTCAGGGACTCGTGATCTGGTGAGAGAACGTTCTGAGGCTCTTAGATGTATAGAAAAGTCGCAAGAATATAATCTGAGGTACTTCCAAAAATACAGTGCACCGGCGAAAGCCTATGACGTAGGGGATTTTGTGGTCGTAAAAAAATGTTGATACTACTGTGGGGACAAACAAAAAGTTCGTTCCCAAATACAGATGCCCTTATGTAATTAGTAAAAAGCTGCCTAAAGACAGGTACGTTGTAAAAGACATTGAGAACTGTCAAGTTGTACAGATCCCTTATGAGGGGGTGATTGAGTCAGGTCGGCTACGTATGTGGCTCGTGCCAGTAGAAACTATGGACACTATCAGTACTGGTACTCAAGGCAACACTGACCCATTATGTTTGTTTTAATGCCCCACTCCCAATCGGGTCGATTGGGATGTCAGGAAGGCCGAGTTGTAAACTATAGTAAAAGTAAGGAAAAAGAAATCGAAAGCCTTGTGTTTCCGCCACAACACTACACTAGGCTCACATCTAAGACAACCGTGCCACACTTCAGACAGCACAGAACCGAACCAACTTCAGCCTGAAAAAGAGAACCACCATCTTTTGATTGAGGGTTTCCGGCATTATCGTTTTTGCTGTCACAGAGTAAAGTGACTTAATATTTAATAATTGTAAAATATCCTAAAATCTGATTGTTAAAATAAAGAAAAGTTGTTTAAAACTGAAAAAATTCCCTTCAATTGATATGCTTCGTTCAAGCAAGTAAATCTGAGAAGCTAGAATTTGTTCCCTTTGGTCCTTTTCTCAAATTCGGTACACTCATCACGCAACTTGATTCTAATTCGTCAGCAGCCCCGCACCTTTGCAAATCATTAACCATTCTTTGAAGAATTGAAAGATATTTCATCCCCTTTATTATTTTGGGAAATTTCTCTCTGCGCACGTTGGGTAATTTCAAGTGATTTGGAACAATCTATAATACCCTTATACTGGTCGCTGCGCACGGCCGGAAGGGAAAACGGGGGAGAGGAATAGAAGAGATGCCAGTTTGCGTTGGCTTTAAATGTTGAAGGTTGTAATGATGAGGAAATACAGAGGGTGGTAGATCATTCCACATACATATATATGTACGTGTTGTTTGCCTTATAAACGAATCTCTATATTCGACAGTACGTTCGAAGTTGGGTTTGAAGTTGAACTGATGTACATTCGAAGCTTAACGATTATTGTTGGTTAAATTTTGAAGGAGGAGGAATGCAATTGGCTATTTCGATGGAGCATTTTTATAAAAAAATAAAATAGGGAAGACGCGAGACATTTCTACGATGTTTCATTTCATTTTATTTGTATGATTTACAAGATACTACAAGATTTTTATCTTTTAATTAAGTATCTAAATTCAAGTTAAAATTACGGCGTTAACAATAAAATTTGTGTAAACGGGTAAATGTATACATATCACGTTAAAAAGAAGCAAATAAAGAAGATAAATAAAAATTATGTGCGAATGCAATTACCAGAGTACGCGAGACGCTCAATGTTGAACAGCTACTTCTCCGAACGGAACGATCTATGCATGGATGGTTTGGTTACGTGTGTATGCCCCAAACCGGCTTCCAAGACGTGCCATTTCTCCTGGAACCGTCTAGGGATTCATCCTGATGAGTTGGAGTCAATGGCGGAGGACCGAAAAGGATGGAGGGTCACCCTGAGCATCCCTCCCCCGCGACCCTCATGAATGATTAGCGGGCCATTGAAAATGTATGTATGTATGTATGTATGCATTTACACATGCAAACGTGGCGCAGAACAGTTGAGGAGGAATCGAGCTCTTTAGGAATGAGTTGGAGGCAGCTCAAACGCGTTGCAGAACTCCGAACACGATGGCGCGCAGGCGTGGTTGACGCCCTATGCCCCCCGAGGGGTTAAAGGACATAAGTAAGTAAGTAAGTATTTACACATGTAAATTGAAAATTTTGATAAAGTCTTCAAAAATATAAAAAAAGAAAACAATGTTTTTAATTTTATGAAATTCAATTCTGATTCGACATAAATGAAAATAATTTCTTCCGAAGTACAGCTGATGAGCTTATTCTTATTGATTGCATTTAAAAAATAAGATCATTCTGAAATAGTTTGTGAAAAGCGCGGTGTAATTAGTTTTATACCTCTTGGGGACTGTGCAAACTGAAGCTCTTCATTTAAGTATTCAGGACATTCAACGATTGGCAACGCGGTTTCTCCGAAGTATACACGCCTTTGAAATAGCTCCCAAATTTTAAGTGTTTCCCAGTGGTATTATCGAGGTTTAATTGGCAAAAACCTGCGTAAATAACTGTTAACATACAAGCTAACATCCTACTACAAAAAAAATCTGGTGAGTCAAACTCCTTTGATTACTTTCAAAAAGTCTACATCAATGGCTCCGACCAACGGCTCTAAAATGCAAAGAACACCACCAGTAAAACACAACAACAATGCGCTAACATCTGCACCGGTATCCAAGAGACGAATAATTGAGACTTCGCCGGAATTTGTCTCGGTCAGCGGCAACCAAAATGCGGTTGGAAACATGTCCATCCTTGACCTTAAGGAGCTTATCACGCATTCAATGGCTTCCATTTTGGATGACCGATTAAAGAATATGCCGACTAGAGCAGACATAGAAGGGATTGCTACTGAATTGCATGCTCTAAAAAACAACAACACGGCACTGCGAGAGCAATTGATCCAAATGGAAGCCCGATGCAACACGCTAGAGCGAAAAGTCGAGTCTTTGGAAAGAAAGGCCATCGAAAACAACATCGTTGTACATATTCCAGTGCAGAAGGGGGTGGAAGAGGTTGAAAAAGCGACAAGATTATGCTTAGAACTTCTGAAATCGACGGATTCCTCTTTGGTGACAGAAACACGGGCAATGAAACCGAAAAACAACATCGCAAACGTCATCGTCCGGCTCCAAAACAAAAGCGATGTGGGGCGCATTCTGGATGCGACATCGAAACTTCGGGGCACGGGGGTATCTATACACAAAGACTATACGGAAGCATCACTGGAAAGAAGGAGGAACCTGTTAAAACTAAAAAACGAAATTACACAGAAAAGCAAAGATATGAGGGTGGAGGTGCGAGGACAGAAACTATTATTAGGAAATAAGGTCTTCTACTACGAAAACAACAATTTGCGATGTGAAGGTGAGACCGAAGGCGGAATGACAGTTCTACAACAAATGCTCAGTGACAGCTCACTAGTGACAGCATCAACGTCAAAGTCAGGTGGTGGAGTAAGAATCCATTATGGTGGAAACACAAATGGAGGTTACAATGGTTCTCAAACTTCTCCGCCAGTTTTAGCTGTGCCAAAACAGAATTTTTAGTTGTAATGCCGTCTGCCATAGTAACGATAGTATTAAGATTTATAATATTAGTTGTTTTCAAATTTTATCATATAATGTGTCTGGTGTAAGTCTTTATGTAATGAATTTTATAATTTCGTCAATCGATTTGAATTTATTTTTTTGTATGAAACATTTGTTATGGAAAAAAATTATTGCCAGTTCGAAAGAAAATTTTTAAACTACTCGTTCAAGTGGAATCCAGCAATAAGGGTGCACGAGAAGGGACGAGCAAGCGGAGGATGCTACTTTGGATACAAACGCGACCTTAAGGACATCATCTGTGAGTTCAAAAATTTCGAAGGGAGCACGTACTTAAGTCTAGTATTTGATAAGAAGACCTTTTGTATTATTCCTTCATACATAAACTGCAATCACTGGGAAAGAGATTTCGAAAAACTTCAGGAGGTAGTACTGAGCTGTGATAACCCGAATATGATGGTTATCGGCGACGTAAATGCGAGGACAGGGAAGGAAGAGGGGACAGTAAATAGAGAAGCTGGAATAAGGAGGCAGTCAAAGGATAGTACATTTAATGCAAGAGGTAAACAATTTTTGGAATTTTGCGATTCTTTTGGGCTGAGAATACTGAATGGAACGAGAGACAGTGACAAAAATGGTGAGCTCACATTTGTTGGAGAACAAGGAGTGTCCGTTATTGACTACTGCTTAATAGGAGGGGATTGGAACGCTTACGTGACAAATATGGAGGTTAAGCAACTACCATATTCTGACCACTTACCGATTGTAGCTAGCTTTGGTCATCAAATAACGGAAAACCATAGAAGGGATATGAATATTCTGCCCAAGCTGATTTGGAATAAACATAAAGCACATTTGTATAGAAGCCTACTGGTGGAGCAACTACAAATGCAACAGGATACAGACCTTAGAAAGATCGAAGCAATTATAAAAGATGTATATCTGCGTATAACCCCAAGCACTATCAGAAAGAGGAGTATAAAGAACCGTGGTTTGACAAAGAGTGCTATAAAGCAAGGCAATTATCGTTTGGCTGGCTCAGGATGTTTCGACAACACAACGAAGGCGCCATGAAGTGGATGTACCTAAAAGCAAATAGAGAGTTCAAGGCCATATTGAGGGAAAAGCGAAGAAGTTACTATGAATCCCTTGCTCAAACTCTTAACTAAGTGACTCTTCATAGTAGGTAGAAGCAAATGTGGTGAGGACCGCAAACTACGCAAACCTGAATATATTTTCCTTATAGTATCGGAGCCAATGTTTATGTAAAACTGTGGAGTTTACAATGTCTCTATCACGTATGTAAGTTTTAGCTTATTCTGTGGCCTATTTAGAATGTGGCCACATTCTAATGGGTGGTCTTGGGTGCACCAGACCAGATGTGGGCGTTATATTCCAGCTTTGGGTGGATGAATGCTTATAGATCAAGTTCAGATCAGACGGGGTAAATAATTTGTTTGCACCGTTTAAGGAATCCTAGACATTTTGCAGCATTTTTGGCGACCTCGAATATATTCTGGTTGCATCGAAGATGGTTATTCACGCACATACCGAAAATGGAAAGTCTTTCGGATACAGCGATGCAATTACCATTCATTGATAATGATTGAGGGTATTGGTTTCGCTTGAGAGATAGAAGACAGCATTGTGTCTTGGATGTGTTGAATTCCCCTCTATTGGTTGAACCCCATTTAGTTACGTTGTCCAGGACGGAATTTAATCTGTTTAACATATGTTGACGTTCCTCTTCTACAGCCGAGAGCAGGGACGTAAGTTAGGGAGCAAATATGATAAACTGGGTGTGCTGTCATCAGCGAAGGAATGGATTGCAATGAAAGTTGCAGACATAGGCACGCATTTTCGACAAAAGAGCCTGATGCCAAACTCTGTCAAATCGCTTAGAAATATTGATCGCAACCATCTTAATTTCGCCGAAATGGTGGATAGCTTGGTTTCACTTCTCGGTGAGATATTCAATAAAATTACCAGTGGGTGGGCCTGTTGCTGCGAAAACCATACCGTCGGTCAAGAAGGGACGTACGTGCAATGGGTAGGTAACTGGACTGGAAAGAGCCCAGAAGTGTGGGACAGACAGAAAAGCTTACGCAGAGATTTTGCCAGCGTGGAAGAACACCTCTTCAAAACTATGGGAGATATACCATCTGGAGCAGTGAGTTTGTGTATACGTATGCTAATACCTTTGAGTACTCCTGCAACTGTATGAGTGCTAAAGTGAACTCGTCCCATGGTGGTGTGGAGTTCGCTCGAAAGTGAGCAGCAAGCCGATTGGCCTTGTCTAAGCAGTTGATAGCTGGATTGCGATTGTAAATAAGCAATGCGATAGCAGATGAAGCCGAATTTTTAATATTTTTGACGAATAACCAAACATTTTTACTGCCCTTAGGACATGTAACAATTTTACACGTCGAATGTGGGCATTACAATTATTTCTGGCATGTTATTACTTCTTTTGGTTCTCCTAAGATTTGTTGGCTTTTTAATTTGTTGTTCAAGATAATCTATCGGCTTTTAACTCGGTGTATGTTCCAACTTTCACCTATGGTCATGAAATTTGGGTAGTGACCGAAAGAATAAGATCGCGGATACTAGTTGCCGAAATAAGGTTCCTTCGCGGTGTTGATGGAATAACTCGTAGGGATCGAAGGCGCAACACCAGAGTACGCAAGGGGCTCAATGTTGAGCAGCTACTTTTCCGAACGGAATGATCTATTCTTCGGTCACGTAGTGCGTATGCCCCCAAACCGGCTTCCAAGACGTGCCATGGTGGCCGTGTCATCAGGTAGGCGACCCCGCGGTAGGCCTAGAAATAGATGGTTGGACCAAGTCCGGCATCTCTCCTGGAGCCGTCTAGGGATTCCCCCTGATGAGTTGGAGTCAATAGCGGAAGATCGAGAAGGATGGATAGTCCAACTTAGCATCCTACCCCTGCGACCCTCATGAAGGATTAGCGGTATTGAGAATGTATGTATATATGTATGTAAGAATATGGTCACTCACAGCCGGGACATCAACATCGCTATCGAGGAAGTATTGCGACTAGTTAAATCGCCTAAAGAAACTATTGAGGCCGTCCCAGTTGGCCTTGTCGTATCGTTACGTCGTACTTTTCTTTTAGGAGTTTTTTCTTTAACTGTGTGGTCAGAGTACCGGAATTTAAATGAAACGATATTGTGGTCAAACCGGCCTAAATGCGCTAAAACATTAATGGTGTTTTAAGCAGGGTGGGAAGGAAACAAGTCCAGAGTGTTGGCGGAATGAATTACAGTGTCCCGTATGCGTGCAGGCTCATTTACAAGATGAGTCAAATTGTTTATTTCAGCGAAAAGATCGACATACTTTCCTTCGGGTGTTGTATGCCCAGATGCTAATCGGTGAGGCAATTCGTGTGACTGAATCGGACAGCACATCAAACTCGTTAAAAGTTGAATTGCTATCCGCACTAGGGTTTCTGTAAATAAAGCAGTTGCCTGATAGAATTTATTTTAAACCTTGTTTCTAATTAATAGTAACAAACAAATGTGTATTTAGATAATAGAAGATTGCTTTAAGTTGACCAATCTCGAGCGATGTGGAAAGAAGAAGCATGTAAGAGAAAAGAAAAAAACTGTAACAAGGTCTGATAATGTGACAGATCCAGTTATAGGAATGATTTGGAAAGGTTACATTATTTGGCGAATTCACAGTGTTGCCATTGAAAATTATACTTATGAAAACAAGTTACTGATATTACTTTTAAAAGGAATAATAATGATAAAATTAAGAAAAGTAGAATTTAATCTCAAACAGCAGTAGTGAATTATTTGCTTACCGACGGTGAATTTTAGCCATTTGTAATTAAATTCCGGAACAGTGGCCATACTGTGGTGGAACTTGGTAAGCTGTATCACTACGGACATAAATGGCCGCGATGGGGATAGAATAATGGCACTGATTTTTATCCAGGCAGTTTCAAATCAGACGATTCTTCGACTACCTGTTTTTTAGTAAGTGCCAAAACAGCTGGCTTATGGGAATGAGCGCGGTCGTATAAGTCGAAGTAATTTATTCAAAGCCCAAGAATGTTGGTACAATAAACCCTAAGTTCCCTCATCATTACAACATAAAAACACAAAAAGACACGACTCTGGCGATACTAAGCGAAACCTCAAGGTGTTCTAAGAACAGTTTTACAAAATAAACTATCGCCGATTTTATGCCCAAACGACAGTCAGTTGGTCCGCTAATTGGATATATACTCACGATCCGCTGTACATTAGATGTTAATTACTTAATTACTTGGGTAGCGCTACAGTCCGGGGTGGACATGGGCCTCAACCAACAAACCTTGGCAGCCAGCACGGTTACCAGCCAGCTGCCTCCAGTTGCACACGCCAAGTTGGTTGAGGTTGTAACGAAGCGTTACACTATTTATATTGCCCCAGCTATGGACAGTAGCGGCAGCGAAAGTGTGCCACAGTGGAGGCGATAAATAGTGTAACGCTTCGTTACACAGCACAGCACCACTCGGCCACCTCCACGATAATGGATCGATACCCGACCCTGGGGGCCTTGGACACTGAGACGTTGCCCACGTCGTCCGTATGGTGGTATGTCCACTCCCCTGAAGTAATCTATCTTCGTGTCGGCCTTGCGGTTTTGTCGCTGCTTCTTCTTAAGATTCCGCTGCTGGTTGGTGGCTGTAGCGGTTTCGAATCGGATTGCTGTTTTGACCGTACTTGGCGGGTTGAGATCTCGGGCCGTTTCTGCGACTGCTAGTAGTGTCGGATGTAAGTGGTGTACGGCTCTTGATTTCTCGACCTCTGGCTTAATTAAACCTTTAGTTGCCACCCTCTGCTGCGTGTTGCTCGGTGGCTTCTCTGGGTTCGGCTGGAACCATTTGCCAGAGGCTTCGTCTCTTTGTTTCCGGATCGCTGTCAATCTGTTGTGAAGTGGGGTCTGGGGCTTGATTGTTTGGGTCCCTGGTGGAGCCGTGCTCGCTGGATCTCATCTTGCTGCTTCTTTGACTACCACAAATGGCGGGGCTGTCTCCGGCCGGGTGGTACCATCTCCCTGGGGGCTAGGTTCTGTCGAACGCATGGGTCCAGTGGTGGTTGCCGGCTCATGCTATCCCTCGGATATGATTCGGTTGTCCCTATGGTAGGTGATTGACTGAATGTTTTCCTATATTTGTTATTTTTTTTCCGTCGTAGGTTATAATATTTCTCCTGATTTTGTGCGACTCTTGCAAGTTTAACTGTATCATTTCGTACAGTCCCTTCATTCGTTCGACCCTGGCGGAGATTGCCTCGGGGATAGTTGGTAGCTCGACGGGCAGGCTGGTAAGTGTTGTCGATGGTCTTCGGATTTCTCGCCCGTAGTTTAAGTAGGCCGGAGAATAGCCAGTGGAGTCGTGCTTGCTGGTATTAATCGCGGAAGTCAGTTCGGGCAAGTGTTCGTCCCAATAGCAGTGATTCTCTTCTACGTATTGGGCCATCATCGTTTTTAGAACTCGATTCACTCGTTCGGTTGGGTTTTCCTGCGGCGTGTAGGGAGCGGTAAGGCGTTGTTCAATGCCCATTTCGTTTAGGTAGGTGCGGAACTGATGGCTGGTGAATTGGGTGCCGTTGTCGGAGAGTACTGTTTTCGGACATCCAAATTTAGTAATTATTCATTCTCGAAGTGCCTGTATTAACCCAGTAACTGTGGCGGCCCTCAAGGGGACTGCTTCGACCCATTTGGTGAACTTGTCGACCAATACCAGCACCATGGTATGGCCTTTCATTGACCTCGGTAGTGGTCCCACGAAATCCGCGCATACTATCTCCCAAGGAGCTTTGGCCGGAGTGATATGCATCAGACCGCTCGGTTTCTGCTGGAGTACTTTGTACTGGTTGCACGTCACACAGCTCTGGACGTATTTGGCTACTTCCCGGAACATTCCAGGCCAGTAGTATTGTGCGGCAATACGTGCCATTGTTTTTGTAATTCCGAGGTGTTCGGCAGTCACGGCACCGTGGTTATCAAACAAAACTTGGGGTCGGTCGGTGGCGGGAATGCACCACTTCTAGTTCATTTGAGTGGGGTTCGCGAATCGGTCGGCGTTTAGTACGTGATGATAAAGTCTCCCTTCGATGACTTTGTAGTCTGGGTTTGCTTCGGGATCCTTTTCCACCCGTTCAATCATGCGTTGTACCCATTCTAGCTTGGCCTTACTGCAGGCGTAGAGACGATGGTCGGCGGTCGGAATGGGGTCTCGAGACAAGGTGTCGGCTACTATGTTTAGTGTTCCTTTGCGATACTGTATATCGAAGTCATACTGCTGTAACTCGATGGCCCATCGCGCCAATCTCCCGGACGGGTTCTCCAGGGAATGCATCCACTTCAAGGAATGGTGATCGGTGATGACTGTAAAGCGGTACCCTTCCAGATATGGCCGCATTTTCCTAATGCCCTACAGGATGGCCAGACACTCTTTCTCAGTGGTTGCGTTATTTCTCTCGAGGTCGTTGAGTGTATAGCTGGCATAGGCAATTACTGTAGAAATTTGTACTAGAATTACTGTTTCTCAGCTTCGTTTCATATACTCATGCATAAAGCTTTTATATACATAAAGTAATTACTATATATTCAGTACACTTAACCTATTAAATCACAGTAGTCTTTTAACCTCGATGAATTACACATGTTAAATATTAATCATTTGAATTCAATAAACTATTACTTCATTATTTGATTCGGGTCTTTAATGCGTCTTTAATTTACATTGATAGCATTTTGTTTATGGTGCCGAAACCCGGGAACGTGTAATAGTTGAAAGAAATCGAGTATAGAAAAATTTTGATCGCGTGATATTCCCTTTTATCGATTAAATATGAATATCGCGAATCGTACGACCTACAGAGGCCAGGTAACAAAGATCGTGAAAAGTGCAACGGAATATTTAGAATCCGATGAATCGAAGCCGACCTCCAAGAACGAAGACACCTGGGATACCATTGAGGAAGAGCTCTCTGTTTTTCTGCAAAGACTAAAGATGGCTCATGACGGTCTTAATAAAGCCAATAACGAAGTGCGCTTAACAGGAACGGCCGAAGATCTTCAAAAGGAATGTGATGCTACCGCGGAATATGAGGACAAAGCTGTCACCTGCATTGCAAAATTAACACAACGACTCGACAAATTGCACCGCAACCAAAATTTTAAAGAAACCTCAGTGCGAGTTCCTTCACGTGACAATTTTCCAAACAGTGTTATATTACCGAAACTTCCATTAAAGACATTTTCAGGAGATTTTAAGCAATGGCTTCCCTTCTGGGAGCAATTCCGTACAGCAGTGCACGAAAATAACGCTTTGTCTGGAACGGATAAATTCAATTATCTTCAATCTACATTGAGAGGGGAAGCGGCAGAAGCATTAGCCGGTTTTACTCCGAGTAGTGGTTGTTATGACGGTGCTATTGCCTTACTGCAAGAAGAATTTGGCAGCGTAGACAAACTGATTGATAAGACCATGAATCAATTGATGAGGATCCCCCAATTGTCGTCAAAATCGGATGTAAAAGGTCTACGCAATCTGTACAACACCGTTATGACATGTATGAGATCGCTAACGTCCATGGGAATTCCATCGAGTAATTACAGTATCTGAAATCAAAGCTTTTGCGATGCTTGCCAGGTGATTTGCGGGCAGAATATTTTCGTTTCCACAAAGACGGAGAAGAGGTAAGCGAAAATCAGAAAGAAATATCTTCCGAGAGTACAGTTACTGCATCGGAATCAGTAAGTGAGATTTCTGTTGGTGATAATGAAATAAAGCATCTCTTAAAATTCATTAAGAGAGAAACGGAAGCCCTTGAAAGCTTTTTCGAAGGCGAAAATACACGGCGACAACTTACTCGTAAAACATACACGACGGCAGCTGAACTATTAACCACTACCAATAAAGAATGCTGTTTCTTTTGCAAATCGTTATCCCATCAAACGAAAGATTGTAACGGGCCACATACACTCAATCAACGAAAGAACATGTTAAAAGGAGACAATAGATGTTTTCGTTGCACATACCGTGGCCACTCAGCAAGAAAGTGTTCCTTGAAACGTTTGCAATGTGAAACATGCAAAGGATGGCATGCTAAAGCTGTATGTGACCCCACGTACAGACGACAAGACAATTGTAATAATTCGGCGCAAGAACCAACCGTGGCCAGTAAACAACCATTGAATGTGTGTACGACTAACGTATCTACTACTAGTCAAAGTGACTTAGGGGATGTTTTCTTGCAAACTGCTTCAGTATTTGCAATAAATCCAAATTCTAATAAAAGTTCATATGTACGTCGTTTCTCAAGGAAAGTCTAGCTAAGAAATTGTGTTTGCAAGTCGTGCGGAGCCGAAAAATAAGCATCATACCGTTTGGAAGTGGGAAGCAGCGTGCGCAAGAGTGCCCTATTGTTCGTGTAACATTGAAAAGCCAATACGATCAGCAAGCGGTAGAAGTCAAAGTAGCAGTGGTTCCTGAAATTTGCTTAGATGTTTTGGCGATTCCACCCACAAATATGACGGAGTCCTTTAAATTTACCTTAGCAGATGCGCGTCCATTTGTTTACCAACCGGATGACGGGATCTCAATTTTAATTGGTGCAGACTGCTATTGGAAATTTGTGTCTGGGAATGTGCAGCACATTTCAGATCGTTTAACTGCTGTTGACTCAATATTTGGCTGGACATTGCAGGGGCCAATTCCAATTGGTGTTCAAAGTACCTACTCTGGGTTAGTAAAAGTGAATGTTCTGTCTTTAGGTGCGATAGATGATTGCAGTGAAAGAAGCTTTTGGGATCTAGAAACTATTGGAATAAAATTGGAAGAGTCGCAGTCCGATAATTTTACTCAGGAATTTCTTCGTAAGTCAATAGTAAAAAAGCAGGATCGATATCAGGTATGTTTACCCTGGAGAGAAGAGCACGTGTCGCTGGACGATAATGAAGTAGGCGCTAGGATTCGATTTAAATCATTAACCCGTAAGCTTTCCAGATCACCAGAAGAACTTTTCCGATACGACAAAGCCATGCGAGAACTTGTGGATGCTGGAGTTGCTGAAATGGTTGCTGAAGAACGTGAAAATACCCGAAAATACTATATGCCTCATCGACCCGTATACCGAGATGACAAGACAACATCAAAACTACGCATCGTCTTCGATGCCTCAGCACATGCGCAACATTGTCCTTCATTAAATGATCTCCTACTTCCCGGAACGAACTTACTTCCAGATGTTTTCAAAATTTTGTTAAATTTTCGACTAGGTTCTATTGGAATAGTTTCTGATATCGAGAAAGCATTCCTCCAGGTATCACTTGACCCAAAAGACCGTGATGTGCATAGATTTTTTTTTGATGCTGCTGCGGATAACCAGAAAGTATTGGGATTGATTTGGTACGTTCATACGGATGAGCTAGCAGTTGATATCGGTTCGGTGGAGCAGTTTCTTAAAGGTATGCAGATGAAAGTTACTAAACGTTCTGTACTTCAGGTAATTTCACGTTTCTTTGATCCCTTGGGGGTTCTTGGCCCCTTCATAATAAATTTCAAAATTTTATTTCAAAAAGTTTGGAAAATTAAACTCGGATGGGATGATGAGCTGCCCTGCGACCTACTAAAATCCTGGAATTCATTTTGCACGGATATCGTCGAACTGAAATCATTATCGATTCCACGGAACGTATGTTATCAAGGTATATTTCAGCGGAAGCTTCACCTGTTTGCGGATGCGAGTCTTAATGGTTATGGTACAGTCGCATACATGCGTTCAGTTAGTAAAGCAGGTGAATTCTCGGTCAAGTTTTTATGCGCCAAGAATAGAGTAGCACCATTAAAGAACACCCAAGATGAACTCACGTTACCGCGGTTGGAGCTTGTCGCTGCTCTTATTGCTGCTAGGTTATGCTCCTACTTAATAGGAAATCTAAAAATTACATTTGATAGTATTAATCTTTGGACAGACTCCAGAATTACTCTTTGTTGGATTTCCAATGAGACTAAAAAATGGACCCCGTTTGTAGCCAACAGAGTTCGAGAAATTAAGAAACTTACTGCAGATTATCGTTGGAATCACTGTCCAGGGAAAGATAATCCAGCTGATTTATTGACAAGAGGCGTTTCAGCAAAGCAACTAACAACATCTGCTCTTTAGATGCATGGTCCTTCCTGGTTGCTGAGGAGTGTTGAAAATTGGCCTTCGGATGACAACGAGACATTACCTGACGTGATATCTTCATTTCAAGTTGGTGTAGAGGTTGAGCATCTAAATAGCAGAGACGCATATGCGAGTATCTTGCGTGTAGAAGATTTCAGCAGCTGGAAGCGTTTATTGCGGGTGAGTGCATATATATTCAGATTTGTAAATATCCTTCTCAAAAGAAATTTGGAACGAGTAAAGTTTTTAACTGCAGAAGAGATAAGCCGGGCTGAAAGATATTGGATAAAAACTACACAGTTTGAACATTTCAGTGATGAGATGAAAGCAATAGAAAAGCGTAACGCTGTCGATAAATCTTCTCCTTTATTTCTTTTAAATCCATTTGTTGACTTGAACGGTATATTACGAGTAGGCAGTCGGCTTCAAGCTACATCACATGACGAAGATAGTGCATACCCCATTATACTCCCAAAGCGATGTCACGTCAGCCAAATTATTGTGTTGGATGCCCATCAAAGAATGCTTCACAGTGGTGTTAACGCGGTTCTCACAAATATTAGATCTCGTTTTTGGATAATTAGAGCTCGACAGTTAATAAAGGCAATTATAAGTCGATGTGTTGTCTGCAAGAGGCTCTTAGGCAAACCAGGGTCACAACCATTCGCTCCAATTCCACGAGAAAGGATGCTAACTTCAAAACCTTTTGAGATGACTGGGATTGATTTTGCAGGGCCATTGCATATCGATGGAACTTCAGACGGAGGGGCACCAAGGAAGGTATATATATTACTTTGCACTTGTGGTTCAATTAGAGCTGTTCATCTAGAACTGGTCACGGATTTAACGGCTGAATGTTGCTTATTAGCATTAAGAAGATTTTTCGCGCGTCGCGGGAGACCTTCGATTATATTTTCGGACAATGCGAAGACATTTAAACGTACTTCAAAGGAACTCGGTTTTTTAAATAAAGCATTAGGCGCAGAGCTTATTCAAGAATTTGTCAGCAATGAAGGAATTAGATGGAAATATATCGTTGAGAGAGCACCATGGTGGGGAGGCTTTTGGGAAAGGCTCGTCAAAAGTGTTAAAGCAGTGCTGAAGGCCACTATAGGACGATCATCTCTTAACTTTGAGGAGCTGCGAACGTTACTAACGGAGGTGGAATGCGTCATCAACGCTAGACCCTTAACATATATTACTGATGATCCCAAAGATTTATCACCATTAACACCATCACATTTTCTTACAGGCTCACACGAAACATCTTCTACTTCTTTATTAGCGGACCCTCCTACTGATGTTGACATACGGCAGAAATGGAACTCCAGGCTAAAGATGTTGAGATTCTTTTGGAAACGCTGGAGGCTCGAATATTTGCATCAACTTCGTTCACTTCACATCAATAAGAGCTTATCGTCATCAAACTTCAAACCAAATGATGTTGTGTTACTATATGATCCATCGATATCACGGGTGTTATGGAAGCTGGCTCTTGTCGAAGAAGTATTCCCTGGGAGAGACAACAAAGTGCGGGCGTGCCAAATTCGACTGTCAAATGGTACCAAACTGAGACGACCGGTGCAACTGCTCTACCCCCTTGAGTTGACCTAAAATCAATCTCTTGCCGGCCGGAGGATGTAGAAATTTGTACTAGAATTCCTGTTTCTCAGCTTCGTTTCATATACTCATGCATAAAGCTTTTATATACATAAAGTAATTACTATATATTCAGTACACTTAACCTATTAAATCACAGTAGTCTTTTAACCTCGATGAATTACACATGTTAAATATTAATCATTTGAATTCAATAAACTATTACTTCATTATTTGATTCGGGTCTTTAATGCGTCTTTAATTTACATTGATAGCATTTTGTTTAATTACCCTTTCCCTCCCGTCGATGTTCTGTGTGAGGATTACTCCCAGGCCATCGTTGCTAGCGTCAGTTTGCAGGGTAAAGGGTTTGCGGAAGTAGGGGCAGGTAAGGACAGGAGCTTCGGTTAGTTTTGTTTTCAGTTGGTCGAAAGCGGCTTACTGTCCGGCGTCCCATCTCCACGGTCGGTTTCTTTTGAGCAGAGATGTTAACGGAATGGCTATTGTGGATAAGTCGGGAATAAAACGGCGGTACCATGAAACTATCCCCAGAATTCTACGTAGTTCTCGAACATTCCTCGGTGGCTTTAGCCCTAGCATAGCGGCTATTTTGTTGGGGTCCGTATGGATACCCTGACTGCTTACTACATGGCCCAAATATTTTAACTCTCGTCGACAGAACTCGCACTTGTCAGGATTGACTTTTAGGTTTGCCGCTTGTAGCCGTCGGAATACCTCCCTGAGGTGGCGCATGTGTTCATCAAATGATGCACCAATGACGATGATGTCATCTAAATGGGCAAAAGCGTGCGGCTCCATGTCTGGTCCGATTATGCCATCTAGCGCCCGCTGGAAAGTTGCGGGGCCGAGTGGAGTCCGAACGGCATTACCTTCCACTGGTATAACCCCCGTCCTGGGACTGTAAAAGCTGTATACTGCCTCGAAGATTCTTCTAGGGGGATCTGCCAATAGCCCTGCTTTAGATCGATAGCAGAGATAAAGCTGGCCCCTCTCAACTTGTCGAGGATGGCGTTTCATTGTGGCAGCGGGTAGACGTCCTTTACCGATATCTCGTTCAGTTGTCGGAAGTCGACGCACAATCTCCAGATTCCAGCCTTTTTCTTTACGAGGACGATAGGGGAGCTGTACGGGCTGTGGGAACGTTCAATCTTGTCCAGACTAAGGAGGTCGTTGATCTTGTCGTCGATGACCTTCTGCATAGCTGGGTTACGGGGGTAGTAGCGCTGTTTAAACGATTGGTCGGTCGTTAGGCGGATTCGGTGTGACGTAATAATGGTCGTACCCATGAGCGCCTCAAATTTTGGCAATTCTTGTTTCACAAATTCGGCCAATTGTCCCTGCTCGGGCGCCAATTGTGAGGCTGAGGTTTCGCTCGTCGGACCCAGGGTCTCCCAAAGAAACACCCAAAACTTTGGGTAAAGAGGTAAATTATTTATTTAACACCGCAGTGAATGTTCAGTTTAGCTGGCCTTAACAATATCGAGCTACTTAACAATGAGTTGAGTCTTATTTCAATATTTGCTCTTACTAGGCCCGGTGTAAGCTAACCCTAACAATTTTCTTCTACTTAACAATAATTGGATACTTACGCTGGCATTTCTTTCTTACTTGCTAACTTACGGACTACT
This sequence comes from Brachypalpus laphriformis, assembly GCA_945910035.1. Lineage (NCBI taxonomy): Eukaryota > Metazoa > Arthropoda > Insecta > Diptera > Syrphidae > Brachypalpus > Brachypalpus laphriformis. The sequence goes on from OX246754.1 coordinate 87,860,585, forward strand.
CTACTGGTAAGCATCCGCTGGTGATGGACACTTGAGCAGCAACGGCTTAGAGCCATCACTTGAGCAGCAACTGCTTGTGGCAGTCACTTGGCAGCAACACCTTGCGGTGTCACTTAGGCAGCAACTGCTCGTGGCAGTCACTTGGCAGCAACGGCTTAGGGCCGTCACTTGGCAGCAACACATTGCGGCGTCACTTAGGCAGCAACTGCTCGTGGCAGTCACTTGGCAGCAACGGCTTAGGGCCGTCACTTGGGCAGCAACTGCTTGTGGCAGTCACTTGGCAGCAACACCTTGTGGCGTCACTTGGGCAGCAACTGCTCGTGGCAGTCACTTGGCAGCAACGGCTTAGAGCCGCCACTTGGCAGCAACACCTTGCGGCGTCACTTAGGCAACAACTGCTCGTGGCAGTCACTTGGCAGCAACGGCTTAGTGCCGCCACTTGGCAGCAATACCTTGCGGCGTCACTTAGGCAGCAACTGCTCGTGGTAGTCACTTGGCAGCAACGGCATAGGGCCGTCACTTGGCAGCAACACCTTGCGGCGTCACTTAGGCAGCAACTGTTCGTGGCAGTCACTTGGCAGCAACGGCTTAAGGCCGTCACTTGGCAGCACTTGCTTAAGGCAGGTACTTAGCTTTCACCAGCGCGGTAAACTCCTAGGAGCACGGATCGGATCCTCCAACTCGAGGATTAAGTTCAGGACAAGCAATGGCTTATTCTTGAGGAGGATGAGCCCAAAAGCCTATGATCGGATCGGCCGTGGTCAGCAGCAGGTCCGATTTATAAATCGTCCAAGTCCGGAGACAAATGATTGAAAAATTCCTGTGGTATCACCACGTCGGAGAGTTGGCTCACAAGTACTCGAAATTGGTACTAAACGACTGAGTGAGGAACTCCGACGACCATATCTCTCAATCTCCGCCTTATGAAATTTCCTGCAAGAAGTGAATGCGAATTGTAAAAGCGGATGCAAATCACTTTTGCAAATCACATGGCCAATGAGTTTGAGAGAAGTGGTCATGTTCGCATGGCGTGATTATCGCCAGATGTTGTTTGTTTATATTGCCCCAGCCCAGGACTGAACTCATTGTTAAGTAGCTCGATATTGTTAAGGCCAGCTAAACTGAACATTCATTGCGGTGTTAAATAAATAATTGACCTCTTTACCCAAAGTTTCGGGTGTTTCTCTGGGAGACTTCAGCCTTCGGAAAACACCCTCACAAGGTTCCCCTCCACTTGCTTGCGCCACCTTCCACGAGGTCGTCCTCTACTGCGCCGTCCATCCGGGGTGGATTCGAAGGCTTTCTTAGCGAGAAAACTGGGCTCCATCCACTCTACATGACCCAGCCATCTTAGTCGCTGTATGTGATCCCTTCTGGGTAAGTCGATGTCCTTATATAGGCCGAATAGTTCGGCATTGTACCTTCTCCTCCACTCACCGCCTATGCAGACGGGACCAAAGATCGCTCGAAGAACTTTTCTCTCAAAATAACCAAGGGCATCCTCATCCGGTTTTGTCAAAGCCCATGCCTCTCCGCCATACAGCAGAACTGGGATGGTTAGTGTCTTATAAAGAGTTACCGTAGTAGTTCAAGATAGGGCTTTGCTACTCAATTGCTGTTTTAGCCCATAGAAATAACGATTGGCAAGAGTAATTCTTTGTGTGATCTCCCTACTGATGTCATTTGGGGAGTTCGCCATAGACCGTCCAAGACGCCGATATCGGGTGTCCTTTTTTGTAGACAGCATATATTTTGTTTTGCTTTCATTGACCGCTAAACCCATCTTTGCTGCCTCGACCTCAGTACTAGCAAAAGCCCCATTGATGGCCCGCTGAGTTCTTCCGATTATGTGAATGTAATCGGCGTAAGCGAGAAGTTGTACAGACTTGTAAAATATTGCACCTTCGGTGTTGGCTTCTGAGCGATTGCATGATAGCGCGTCACCTTGTCTAAGACCTTTCCTGACATCGAACGGTTCGGTGATGTTCTTACCAACTTTGATGGAGCAGCGAGAGTTCTCCATCGTCATTCTGCACAAACGGACGAGCTTGGCAGAGATGCCAATATTAGACATGGCTCTGTATAACTCATCTCTATACACGCTATCATAGGCAACTTTGAAATCGATGAAGAGGTGGTGCGTATCGATTTTATATTCATGGGTTTTTTCCAAGATCTGCCATAGTGTGAATAGTTGGTCAATGGTGGACTTTCCCGGGCTGAAACCGCACTGATAAGGACCTATCAGATGGTTGATGATCGGTTTTAGGCGTTCATATAATACGGCAGACAGGATCTTGTATGCGATGTTGAAGAGACTTATACCTCTGTAGTTGGCGCAGTTCAGAGGGTCTCCTTTCTTCAGGATCGGGCAAACGATGCTGAGGTTCCATTCATCGGGCATACTTTCGCCCGACCAGATTTTACAGATGAGCTGGTGCATACTCCTTACCAGCTCATCTCCTCCTGCCTTGAAAAGTTCAGCGGCAAGGCCGTCGGCTCCAGCAGCTTTGTTGAATTTGAGTTTGGATATCGCTATCCTCACTTCATTCTGATCGGGTTGACGGGAATCTTGACTGCCATTGTCACTGTTGAATGGCTCATTCTGCCTGACAGCGGAATATTGGTCATCATCGCCGTTTAACAGTCTACAGAAGTGTTCTCAGCACCAACTGCGATTCTACTACTATGTTACCATTTTCGTCCCTGCAGGCTTTTGTTCTGGCTTTGAAACCCTGGCATATTCTTTTTACCTTTTGGTAAAATTTTCGAACACTATTCCTGCAATAAAGTCACTCAATCTCCTCGATCGAGCGCTTCTCATGCTCCTTTTTCTTCTTTCTGAGAAGTCGATTTTCCTCTTTTCTCCGGCGCACGTAGAGCTCGTAAGCAGCTCTAGTCCTTCCATGCAGCGCCGCTTTGAACGCCTCTGGTTTTGCTGCACGTTTGTCGACAAAAATATGGAACGCTTCGAATCTTACTCTGAAAATCACACGCTTCTTTGGATCCTAGCAGTAAGAACAGCAACGCATGGTAGAGCCAGTGGAGGATGCTTATATGGTATGGCATAAGAAAAGGTCTGGGAAAAGTAATTAGTACCCGCTTTGTAAAACTACTCAATAGAGATTTGATTGAAATATAAATTGAAAAGGTTAAAATGTATATATGGTATTACCGGTTTATGTCAATTGTAACAAATGGATGAATGATTTCACGAGTTTATACAATTTTTTGTTAGAATTTGGCAAAGAGGATATTATGGTGATTGGAGACTTCAATGGAAGAGTGGGTACAGCGCAAATACTAAATGCGGAGCCGGAACTATTAACAGGATGAATAAATGAAATGAGAAAAGCGGCAGATGTGTGTACAGATGGAAACGGGAAGAAACTTACGGAAATGTGTGAAACGATTGGGCTTACACTGTTAAACGGGCGCACAATATCCGACGGAAAACGGAAATTTAACATTTATAAGAGGTACCGCGTGCTCAACAATTGATTATTGCTTCGTGCAGGGAAAGTGACTTAAACATACAGTTGACCTCGAGGTGAGAGAGTTAATCCTTTCAGATCACCTACCAGTAACCATCAAAATAAAGTTGAACGCACAAGAAACCACTGCTCCTCAGAAGTCTTTGCTACCAAGACTAAGTTTGAAAAAGGAAAACCTCGAATGATACAAAATGTATCTGAACACCGAATTAAATGGAATAAATAATGGTGACCTCCAGCCTATCAGAGGTACAGAGATCCTTTCCACTTGTATCGTGCATGCAGCATATCCCTTGCAATCAGCAATAAGAAAGAAAGGGAAGCAACCGTGGTATGACTGGGAGTGCGAAGCAGCCAGAAAGAAATCATTCGCATTCCTGCGGCTACTGAGAAGTGTAGGTTCCAATAATGCAAAACGTATGTACCAGGCTGCAAACATGAGTTTCAAAACCATCTGTGAGCAAAAACATAGAATACACATTAAAAATCTCTCAACCATGCTTACAAACATAAAAGATAGTCGATCCTTTTGGAAAACTGCCAAAACACTAAAAGGTATGTTTTTCGCACAGAACATCCAAGTTGAAGCACCCATATTAGCTGAGTACTTCGAAAAATTGCTGAATCCACCTCCAAATATAATACAAATGCAATATGCACTTCCTCTTCTCGAAGTTCCATATTTAGGTCAACCTATTACTGTCGAGGATGTCACTAGGGCCATAAAGAAATGCTGCCATAATAAAGCTCCGGGGGAAGATCGAATTCCTTACGAATTCTTTAAAAATGCGACGGAAGCTTTCCTTCAAAAGCTTACGGAAAATTACAACTTTATATTCTCTACGGGCGAAGTGCCAGCAACTTTCAAAAAAATATAATATTTCCCATATTTAAGAAAGGAAACCCAAATGAGCCAAGAAACTATAGAGGGATATCGTTTTTAAACACAATCACAAAAATCTTCACGGGAATCGTTTTGGAACGCCTAATAAACTGGATCCGAGAAAACGAACTACTCAGCTAGTTTTAAGCCGGTTTTCGCAAGGACTATTCCACAGTGGATAACATCTTTGTCCTTACAAGTATAGCCCGATCGTAGTTGGACAAGGGTAAAAAACTATATGTTTTCTTTGTCGATTTTAAGGCAGCCTTCGATTTTAAGAGCCTTATTTTTCAAACTGAGCAGCATTGGACTTTCAAACAAAATGCTAAGAGTGCTGCAGCAAATGTATGAAGACAACATCTCAGCGGTCTGGGATGGAAACATCTTATCGGACTGGTTCCAATCGAAAGCAGGTGTAGAGCAAGGATGCCTCCTGAGTCCCCTCCTATTCTCAATCTTTTTGGACGATCTTGTTGAGTTTCTACCGGGAGGAATACCTTTCGTAGGTTTGTCTATAAAGCTGTTACTCTACGCTGACGACATCATTATACTTGCGGAAAGCCCAGACATGATGCAAATCATGATAAACAAGCTTTAACAATACTGTCACATGTGGAAATTGCAACTCAATACCAGCAAATCGAAAATCATGATTTTTCGGAACGGACGGGGTCGATATGCAAGAAATGAAAAATGGATGTGGCAAAATGAAGAACTAGAGAAAGTCAAAGAATACAAGTACCCCGGAGTTCTGATTACCCCCTGTTATCGTTCAAAAAGCACCTCCAGGAGAAACTAAGGGAATCGAAACACGCAATTAATTGCAGCTGGAAAGGTGTCTTAAGCAAAAAGAATATTGCGCCGAGTACAAAGTATAACATTTTCGAAGCAGTCATGACATCGATAATGTGTTACGCGGCACAAGTGTGGGGAATTTGGGAGTTTGAAGAAGTTGAGAAACTTCTAAGATATTTCGTCAAGAAAATGTTTAGATTACCAGAAAATACACCGACATACATGCTGCACTTAGAAACTGGACTAACACCACTGTACATATTTACGCTTAAATTACACTTCCAATACATTTTGAACGTAATGTCCCAGCCAAGTCATCGTCTCCCCCATAAGATTGCCATGCATCTCAAAACCAGGAACGTTCATTTCTTTGGTGAATGGGCAAGGCTGGGCCGTGAGCATAATGTCCCCCTGCACGAAAATCTTGTCAATGCATCGGCCTTGGGAAATGCAATACATGAGTTACTCACTAAGATTGATGGTTCAACACGGCAGACATTTAGGATCCAAGCCAAACAAAGTCAAGCTAGAAACATGTATAAAATACTTCATCACGACCTTGGGGAAAAAAACTTCTTTCATGACCGGCACGGACTAGTTGTAATTTCAACAATATTCAAAGCGAGGTGGGAAATGTTACACTTGAACTACATACTTACTTACTTACTTATGTCCTTTAACCCCTCGGGGGGCATAGGGCGTCAACCACGCCTGCGCGCCATCGTGTTCGGAGTTCTGCAACGCGTTTGAGCTGCCTCCAACTCATTCCTAAAGAGCTCGATTCCTCCTCAACTGTTCTGCGCCACGTTTGCCTAGGGCGTCCCGCTATTCTGCCTGCCTGGGTGAGCGGATTCCACTGCATAGCGTATTTCGCAATGGAGTTGTCTTCGCGCCGTAGGGTGTGTCCAATCCATTGCCACTTTCTTCTTCGTATAGTAATGCTTATAGGTTCTTGGCCCGTTCTCAGATAAAGTTGTTCGTTGGAAATGCGGTTCGGCCAAAAAATCCTCAAGATGATTCTTAAGCATTTGTTTACGAAGACTTGCAGCTTGCGTGTGTTAATGGTGTCCACCTTCCAGGTACTGCACCCATAAAGCAGCACTGATTCTACGTTGGAGCGGAACAGTCGTAGCTTGGTTCTTAAGCTAATAACATTGCTTCTCCAGATTTTGGACAGCATTCCGAACGCAGCTTTAGCCTTCCCGATTCTGCTGCACACATCCAGTTCGGTGCCACCGCGATTAGCCGAGACGACACTTCCTAAATATAGAAAGTTATCAACTTTCTCGACTTGCTTTCCGGCAATGTTAAGTTGAGCGCAGGTATTGGAAGTACTCAGGGCTTTTGTTTTGGCTGTGTTTATTTTTAGCCCCACTTTGTTTGCCTCAGCTTCTAGATTTTGGGCCATCAAATGAAGATCCATTATCCGATGTGAAAGTAGACAAACATCGTCAGCGTAATCTAGGTGTTTAAGGTAAGATGTCATAGTCCAACGAATTCCAGAATTAGCTTCCGTCAATGCTGCACGGAGTACATCGCTGATAACCACCAAGAACAATAGTGGGGACAGTATGCACCCTTGACGTACTCCAGTTTGGACTTCAAAGTCCTCCGACACCTTACCATTGTGCACGACGTGACACTTGCCGCCCTCATATGTAGCCTTGATAATAGCTATAAGCTTTTCTGGAATGCCTCTCCTGCGCAAGGCCAGCCAGATAGCATCTCGATTCAAGCTGTCGAAAGCCTTCTCGAAGTCGATAAACAGTAAATGTAGCGGAGACCTATACTCAACGCATTGTTCGATTATGATCCGTAAGGTGTTTATGTGGTCGATGCAGGAGGATCCAGCGCGAAAGCCTGCCTGTTCGACATCGAGAGTTGAATCTAAATGATCTTTAATTCGTTCTAGAATTATTCTAGCTATTATTTTGGCTACAGCTGGAAAAACACATATACCTCTCCAGTTACCGCACTCCATCAAGTTACCCTTCTTTGGAAGCTTAATGATCATTCCCCTTTTCCACTCCTGTGGAAATTGTTCACTATCCCAAGCTCTCCGTATTAGCGGATGCAGCAAATCTGCCGATGTATTTGGCGCCGCTTGAAATAGCTCGGCAGGGATGCCATCAATACCCACCACTTTGTTTTTCTTGAGGGACTTGATTGCTGTTATTATTTCAGCTTTACTGGGAGGTACGGTGCGAATTCGGGAATTTGTTGCTTCGAACTGCTCATTCGAATTCAAGATCATACCGCCGTCGTCTAAGTGATTTAGCACTGCAGCAAAATGTTCTCTCCATCTAGTGAGCTGATCCTCATCCGAAATCAGAAGGTCACCGTCTAGACTCTTCACTGGATGTTGTTTGGAGTTTCGACCACCAATGAGCTCCTTAGTGATGTTGTAAACAGTCCTACTGTCGCACCTACTCGCTGCTTCTTCAGCCCTTGAGGCCAGTGAGTTGACATGTTGACGCTTGTCACGTCTCACACTACGCTGCACTTCTTTCTTCTTCGCACGGTATTGGGCTTCAAGCTCGGTTCTCTCTACTGCTGGGGCCGCTGCAATCCGAGCCTTGATTGCTGTACGCTCATCGATCCGTCTCCAGGTGTCTGTAGAAAGCCATGTGCGGTGGTGTTTCTGCTTTTTACCGACATAAGTGCGTGCCCCAGTCGCAAAAGCATTTTTCACAGCACTCCAGTGGTCATCCATGTTCTCTATGCTGCTGATTGCTTCTGCTTCTAAGGCAAGATGGTCCCTGAACTGTTGGCGCACTTGGGGAACCTTGAGCCTGTCGATATTAAACCTGGTGATGTTAAGCAGGTTTGAGCGGTTGCTGTTGACGGATGCAGTACGAAGGCGTAAATGAGCTACCATAAGATGGTGATCTCGTTCTTGTCCGACGTCAGCTCCACGTCTGTTTCGGACGTCCAGGAGACAATTTCTAAAGCGGCGACTGATCGCAATGTGGTCGATCTGGTTGGATGTTCGTTGCCTATCAGTAGAGACCCAACTGATCTTATGGCAGGTGTTATGCTTAAACAGCGTACCTCCGATGACTAGGCGGTTGGTATTGCAGAAGTCCACAAACCGCTCACCATTGTCATTACGGTCTCCCACGCCGTGAACTCCCATCACGTGCTTAAGCATGGTGTTGTCGCTACCCACCTTGGCATTGAGATCTCCCATTACCATTACGATGTCCCCATTAGGCGTTTGGTTGTAGGCGGCACCTAAGTGGCTATAAAAATTATCCTTTTCATCCTCAGTCGCGTCTAGAGTCGGAGCATAACACTGTATGATGGTAATTTTTCTAACTCTACTCTGGAACCTAGCCGTCAATATCCGGTCACTATGGGGTTTCCAGGATATGAGGCTACTACGTGCTGCTGGAGTTAGCATGAGTCCTACGCCAGAACTCCGTGCACTTCCAGCTGGTTTACCAGAGTAGAGCATGACAGTGCTTTTTGTTGGGGAGATGTATTCCCCAGCATCGTACCATCTTATCTCGCTCAGCCCTAAGATGTGATGCGAATTCGCGCTCCAATTGGAGGAATCTGGCGTTATAAGGCCCTTCCTTGAGTGAGTTCAGGAGGGTCTTAACGTTCCAGAATCCGATCGTTGTCCGTGTCCGATAGCCAAAGGTCGTCAACAAATGATCTACTTGAACTACATGCCACATAGAATTGATAGAAATGATAGCTGTACTCTGTGTAATCATGGATCTAGAGAAGACATCCTGCATTTTATCGGAAACTGCCCTATACTACTAAGCTCAATTAGAAGGCACAACTTTGGAAAAAACACTTTCTCTTCGAATGAAGTCATTCGCTATCTAAATGGAGAAAACTGGGCCATTCTGTACAACTTTTTGAAATCTGCTGTAACATACCGGCAACAAATTATAAACGAAGCTTTCTAAATTCAAATTATCAATCACTTCAAGTGAAATAATAATTATTAAAGGTTAAAACGTTCTCTTTCGGCTGACGGCAGAGCCAATGCTTATTGTAAATTTTGTAACAAATGAACTTTTTTGAATTAATACAAATTATTATAACTACTATTACTACTTTTGCTGCATGTGCTTGCCGGCATTCCTCATCAAACCAGGGGTGTCGTTGTGGTGGCCGAGAGAAACCTAGTACATCAGAGGCGGCATCTCTGATGGCTTGTTGGCAACGCTGCCACTGGTCTTCCGCATTTGCTGTTGGTGGCATAGGACTTAGGTTAAGATTAAGAGAAACCCGATCGGTAAAGGCTCTGGCGGTCTCTTAAGATTGTAGCCGCCCGACGTCAAATTTCCTCACAGTATTTTGTTAATCTCGCTCCTTTCTGGATATCCGCATTCGTACCTTGGCTACAACTAGGTAGTGATCCGAGTCCACGTTGGCTCCTCGGAAAGTCCGGGCGCCCAGAATACTGGAAGAGTGCCTTTCGTCGATCGCAATGTGATCGATTTGGTAGACAGTTTTTCGATCAAAGGAGAGCCATGTTACTTTGTAAATATCGAGACGTGGGAACCGCGTACTAGCTACGACAAAGTTTCGCTCCATCGCAAAGTCGTCTAGCCTGAGTCCGTTGTCGGATGTGATGTCGTGCAGGTTGTGCTTTCCGACCACGCTACTAAAGACGTCCTCTCTTTCTAGCTTTGCGTTAAAATCACCTATGATCATTTTAACGTCGTGGCTAGGGCATTGCTCATACGTCTTGTCCAAGAGCTGGTAGAAGTCATCCTTCGTCGCATCATCCTTACTTCTCGTGAGGGGCGTGAACACATATTAGGCTAATGTTGGCAAATTTAGCCACGATTCGGATAGTCATGAGTCGCTCGCTCACATGCCGGAAACTCAAGACTTCTTGCCTAAGTCTGCTTCCAATGACAAATCCACACCCGAATAGACGCTGTCCTTGTTCTCTGTAGCAATCGCCGTAGTAGATGTCACAGTTGTTCATCCTCCTTTTGCTCGGCCCATCCCATCGCACTTCTTGGATGGCGGTAATGTCTGCTTTGAGAGTGTCTACTCTAGGGCCTCCGCAAGATCGTTGTCCTTTTTTACGTTTGCTTGGGTCATCAACAGTAGAATCATCCGTATCCGAGGCTGTTGGTTGCTTCGTAACCGAAGGTTTTTTACGTGGTAGGGAAGTTAACCCGACGCACGGCACAACCCCCAACCTGGAGGACCAGATCCTTTTTTTGCAACCCCTAGGACGAGGGGCCGGATGCACCGATGCCAGTAACCCGCTTCGGGGATATGAGCGCTGCCGTTGACCCATTAAGGGTTCATCCGCCACTATCTCTGTTTCAATACCCTGACGTAGTATGGAAAATGGAAAATCCTTACAGACCTCAGCTTCAAATATGTTGAAGTAGCTCCGGTGAGGTATCCGCTGGTCTGTAAACGTCACCGTTGATTGCATCGGGAGAATTCATCCGCCGCACGTCCTCCTTCTGAGGAGCTCTTGCTAGACTTCTGAGACGCATATTTCAGCCAATCAGGTCAACAAGAGATGCCTCGTCCGGTTAAACATATGCGCGCTGAAGTTCACCCAGATGTGCTTACGCAGGTCTAAGTGTTCAACTACGCATATATCGTCAGACTCAGCATACGCTCATCGTTAGTTCGCTATCAGATAGCTATACAGCGGGCACCGCGAGGAGGTGATGATGCAATTTTGCCACGCCGTACTTTAGATGTTACGCTCTCTTAATCATCGCAACTGGAAACATGTTAGGAGCATATGACAATTGCGATGACTAAGAAGCGCAACAGCTAGTGAGTAGGGGTGGGAAAGATAGAAGCCCGTTTTTTTTTTTTCTTTTTTTTCACTGCACTTGCACTGATTAATTATTAGCGCGCACGATCGATGGATTTAATTTATAATATTTTTGGTTTTATTATTTATTAAGGGTGGTTTTTGTTCATGGGAGCCGTGGCGTAAGTGGTTAGTGTGTCGGATCACTGAGCGAGTTACGTATGCAATTTAGCATAATAAAACTACTCAAGTTGCAGATGTACCTTTTCGCAAAGTTCAGCAAGTCGCCGACGGCACATTCGTGCTTCTGCGAAATCCGTCTGAGTAACATGAGTTGTAATTGGGTATTTGTAACTTGTGTGGGTTTAAAGAATAATGCAGCTATGGTCAAGCAGGGTAGAAAATAAAATAAAGATGAGTATGTTTACTGCCGCAGAGCAAAAAAGTCACTTTATCTTATATAGAATAAAATCATCTAAAAGTTGCCAAGAGTGTGTGTTTTAATTTTTGTTTAAATTCAGAATAAAAATAGTAAAATTATTACTCGCGTGAGAGTTCCAAGTTCGAATCCCAGAAAACACCACAAACTTTTTTCACAGTCCCACCTCTCGCGAGCGTCAAACAAACATCCAACAGTATTGTTGTCACGAAAAAGCTTCTCAAAACAAATTGCCCTTCGGATACGGCACTAAACTGTAGGTCCCTTCCATTCGTGCGAAAAATATACCGTAAACAACATGAGTGGTTGCGCGAAGCTAGGCCCTGTCACTTAAAGAGCCGTTGTGCCAAATATTTATTTATTTTATTATTTTGATTATTTTTCAATGTTTTTTTTTTTTTCAATGATTGTGTGGATTGGCTTTTATTTTTATTTTTTTTGTTTTTGTTCAAGGAAGCGGCGGACTATGTAGATCACATGCGTTTATTGTAAGTAAACACGGTATTGATCAAGAAAAATTAAGTGAATACCAAATTAAATGAAAAAAATGTTTAGATAATTACGGTACAAAGGTGAAAGGCAAAAAAAAAAAAATTAATTACAAGAACATTGAAAAAAAGCTTAGACATTTTTGTGTGCTATACCGTTGTGGTACATACAGCTGAGTAAAACAAAAAAATGCATTCGGCGCGCTGTGTGTATTTATGTGCCTGGCGAAGCGGGCGGGGCTTAAGCTAGTACACCAAATTTTAAGTTAAACTCTAAGCAATGCAACTGCGAAAACTCCGTTCAATTTTATGTAGTAGGTATTACCTGGTGTGTGTGGAAACAGTTTTACATTGCCTACAGTTCTATTATATTTTTTACTAGCTTAAGTACCCGCTTTGCTGAGTGTTGAAATGCACACTATTAGCGTATGCACATACATATGTATGTATCATAGGCAGCAAATTAGTAGACGTTGTTATTGAGGTAAAACATGAAAAGATTAGTGTTTATTTTGATAAAAGCAAACAAATATTTGAGTGCATTATATATAATTCAATATACTTAATATTTGCAGTATTTAGTTCATACCTGAGGATAAAGCCATTAAAATAAGTGAAATTCAGAGGCATGTGAAATAATACGTACTTACATATATGCCATTTTTGCAACTAAAAGCTTAGATGCTGTCTACCAGGAACTGTATTTACCTGGATAATCAAAAGAAGCTGCAAGTATTGGTTGGATTCTATTCCAGTCTTAAATGACTTTATTATTTCGTTGATAAGCACATTTCTTGCATGTCACATAGGTACGATTTGTACACTTAAGCCCGATTGTCGATCTCATCGCGTAGCTGCTTGATTTTCCACTTCTGCGATGAAATAAAGTTGAAGGAATTTGTGAAAATTAGAAGTAGGCTTTCAGCCAAATGGTACACTTGTCCTTGAGGCTTAAAAGTTGGCATAAATCCTCGCTCAACAATTTGCTTAGCACCAAATGAAGTCATTTGAAAAGCATTGTTATAAAAGCATTTTTATATAATTATTTTATAATTTTTTATTTTTTTTTGCATGGGTAAGTAAAAATCTTCATGAGACACCGTATACTCATAGTAGTGTCGATTTCTACTGACAAACTACACTCTTCCATTCGTCTTGTTTACTACAACTAAGTTAAGTACCTTATCAGGTAGCTTAAGCTTCAAATAAGATATTCGCGTTAGGCAGGTAGATTTCCAGCAAAAGCACCTGCTGATACCGTCATTAAATGCCGCTACTTCTTATTGTGATAAATCGTTTCGTTTTTTTAAGTCGGCGCGTAAGGTTTGTCACTTCCAAAGTTTGGGCTATGGCACAGTTGCAATGACCATGTAGACGTATACGTTTGTTATTTCGTCTTCTACGGTGGCTAACCCTAAGTCTCTGTGGATATCACTGCTTCACTGCTTCACGATTGCTTTTATAACTTTATTTCGGAATGAATGTATAAAATTTCTATTGCTTGGTTTGGTACAACCCCAGAGTTGTATACCGTACGTCCGTACAGGTTTAAGCACTTGCTTATATAGAAGCAGTTTGTTATATATAATTAGCTTGGAATATCTTGCAATTAGCCAATACATTTCTCTAAGTCGATTTTCGAGCTCCTCGTCTTTCTTTTTTTAACATGCGGCTTCCACTTTAGTTTAGCGTCCGGTGCAATTCCCAGATTTTTAGCTTCATTTGCATGCGGTATCTGCACCGGGCTAATGAAAACCGGTAGGTGGATTATTTTCTTATAAGTGAAGTTAACATGCGTTGAGTTTGTCCCGTTAAGAATAATACACCAAGTGTCCACTCGCAGATTTTATACAAAGTTCGTTGGAGTTTTGTCGTTGCTGACTCGATTGAACTTTCCGTTGCCAGAATAACCGTATGGTCCACGAACGTAGCTACATTCAATTTTAGGTATGTCCCGAGTACACAGCAAGAATAAGATGGGCCCAAGGACACTTCCTTGCGGAACTCCGGCGACGATCTCCTTAAATTGAGAATATTCGGTTACGTGTTTAACACGGAAAAGTTTCTTTTCTAGGTAAGATTCTAAGATCTTATGTAAGTGCTCCGGAAGGACCCGTCTTAGCTTATACTTCAAGCCATCGTTCCAAACCCTGTCGAAGGCTTGAGAGATGCCAAGAAAAGCGCTAGAGCAAATCGTCTTCTCTTCTAGGGCTTTTTCAATTTCATCGGTTATTCTGGAAACTTGCTCATTTGTGCAATGCTTGATTCTGAACTCGAATTGCTGGTCAGGTATTAGACCTCTTTCTTTAATGACTGGTTGAATGCGTATCAATAGGAGTTTTTCAAATACCTTTGATATTATTGATAGTAACAATATCGGTATGTACAATTTTTTGTCGTTTGGAGATTTTCCCGGTTTCGGAAACATTATAACCTCTGCGACTTTCCATTAGTTTGAAATGTATGATAATCTAAGCGAAGCGTTTATTAAATAAACTAGTTTTATAAGCGATTTTTTGGCCAATTCCTTAAGAATTTATCCGGTTATTGAATAATAGCCAGGAGCTCTATTATTTTTCAGATTTTTTATTGTTTGGCAAAGTTCTGTAAACGACACACTTTTTATTCTTCCGGGTTTAGTAACCGCGTCTAAACTGCGGAGCTAGTAGGAACTTCTACTGGGAAGGTACCTGCAAAACACCATTATTTCGTGAAATTAAACCTACTTGATAAGTCGAATACTTAGTCATAGTCAAAATACAAACAAGTTTGTTTTGAAAGGAGGTTTTTTAGTGAGTAAAAATCCCACACTACTATGAGCACGCGCTGGCGATCCTCATAGCGTCTTGTTGAAGATTTGCACCTACCCTAAAAAAAAAAAACTTTTTGTTCTTTTTATTCTTCTTGTCAGATGTCGTTGTCGTACCGGTAAAATCGTCTGTCAATGCTTGTCCATCAAATGCCTTAAAAGTCTCTTCTAAGTGCTCGGCAAATAGATCTCCTCTTTCTTTGTCACCTTTTGCCCATTCGCCTTTGTTTTTTCTGATCGGTGGCGATTATATTTGGTGTTTTTTTAATCCTTCTAATGGCTTTCTAAAGCGAGTAATTTGTGCTTTTTTCGGCGGATCTTCAAGACAAGCAGAAGTGTTTTGGAGGATCGCTTTTTTTGAGCTTATTATATTATATTTTCACGAATAAGTTATATTATTTCCTACGTATAATTAGCTTCATTGCGTTTGACTTCTTTTCTCCTTAACACTTTGACTGCCAAGCTGTTTTGACATTTCGGGTCGCCCCAGGCCAAAATATTTTTTTTTTTCAATTTTGTGTACATAGTTAAATAAAAGAAAGATATATTTTCTTTAGTTTACTCTTTATTAAGAACTTATTAAAACTTTAAAAAACGAGAAAAACCAAACTGCACTCTGTGTAGAGTACCGACGAAATCCCCCTGATGCTCTCGTAGGTGTAATCGCGTACCTGTCGAAGTCTAGTGGTGGTACGTGTTGGAATGTGCTTAGTGTTGTTTTTTTGGTGCGCATGAGCTGGTTGATTACTCCACATTCCTGGGCATAGTGTGTAGTAAGATAGATCTACGGCCCCACGTTGTTGTGCGCACAAAAACGATGATGGATGGTGTGGACACTGTTTCTTATCAGGAATAAAAAAATTGTCTTTTCTTACACGCACTGGTCACAATTCATTAACGAACAATTTAATGCAATTCGCTGACTAATCGAAATATATGTATATGTGTTATTTTGTGCAAGCTTTTAATAGTCAAGTCTGGTGAATTTTTTTGTTGATCGAAGTAGTAGGTATGGGGTCGTGTGTATCGTCCGGGAGATGGCTATGATCCTGCACTTGTTGCGTGGAACTGATCAATTTTCTTGCTGATCGTCGAATAGCTGGGTGGTTGGATCTAGCAGGTGGTATGGTATGTCTGGTGATTGTCTGCTTTTGCCGCTGGAGAAGAGTCTCGAGGTACGTAGGTGGTGAGTACCGATTGAAGAGACTTTGCTGGAGGGGGCATGCTCCAAAAAGTGATTCCGAGGCGGATTGGTTCTTGTTACTTAACCTATTTAGCACTCCACGTGGCAACTCTTCAAAAAGCTATAGGAAAAGCAGGGTTATAGCAAACGGGGCTATGGCAAACGTGCACAACAAAAAAAACTTACGTGATACAGGGTACAAAGGTGGATATTTTCATGATCTCTCACAGATTTTTGAAGGTCGGTAGTACACAAACTAAACTACTAGCTTTGGAGATCTTTTGGTAGAAGAAATTGACCACGTTTTTTAGGAGAGGTGAGCTTCTCTTCTCGGACAACCTCTCGGGTGGGCGGATTGAAAGCAAAAGAACGATACGATCTAAGGAGGATATGAGGATCTTCACATATTTAAATTTCGTTAAGTTTCTTTGCAGTTAGTCGAGAGCAAAGTTAGGAGCGATTGTCTTATAGGGATGTGTTCGCATGAAGAGCATGTATTGATGGATTTCCGAGTGTATGGAATTCACGACAAAACCGTAGATTTTCGAAAAGCTATTGAGAAAAGATATGGAAAAATGAATTCTGATCTACTTCATGGAACGTGTGGCTTCGACCCATAACCCTGAGATTAAGAGTCTTACGCTCTACTGACTGAACTAAATGGGCTAAATCTTTATATCCTTCGCATGATATATACCAATCTTTCTTCCTTTCAGGTCTTCAACTTCGTACATTGTCGTACCTACGGCGCGAACTATACGGTTTTTGAGAAACTTCGGACAAAATTTTGCATTAACGCCTTTGGTGGCGTCACTTTGCACGAAGTTTCGTCGATAAACTTCTTGTCCTGGCTGAAAATTCTTTATCGTAGATCTCAAATTGTACGCTTTAGAATACTTTTCAAAAGCTCTTTTCAGATGTTCCTGAATATTCGCTCGCAGCATGCTTAACCTATCTTCTTTCGTAATTTGGTTAAAGTCACCATCATTTAAAACTTTTAGATTTCGAAAAAGCGGATACATATTCCCGTGAGTAATCATCTGAGTATCAAATAAAGTGTAATAAGGAGTGGTCGAAATAGCTTGATGCAATGACGTACACAGTGCCTGTTGAATTTCTGGTATATGCAAATCACAATTTCGATGTTCATCTATAAGGTAGGAGCGAATTCCCGCTAAAATTGATTGATTTACCCGCTCGGATGCGTTTGCCTGTGGCGAATATAAAGCAGTTCGGATGTGTTGCACACCATGCTTCTGCAGATATTGCTGAAAACTGGAAGACACAAATTGACAACCATTATCCGAGTGGATAAATTCAGGTATTCCAAACGTATGAAACACGGATTCTTCAAGAAAACGTATGACTGCTTGGGTACTTGCTTTTGGAATAGCTTTTAGAAGAACAAATTTCGTGAGGTGATCCAATACAATTATCAAGTACAAGTGCCCCTTCTTCGATCGCACATAGGGTCCCAAGAAGTCAATATACAACTTCTGGAAGGGTCTATCAAAGCTTGTCAAGGAGGTCATGGGTGGCTTAAGACACTTGTTAGAGGGTTTACTTTCCTTGCAGATCTCACACTGTTTTACGAAGCTGCGTACTTGCGTCGCCATCTGAGGCCAATAAAAGAACTATCGGAGTCTGTGAAGGAGTTTTCCGATGCCGCCATGAGCACAAGATGGAGGGGTATGTGCTCTGCGCACGAGGTCATTAGTGAGTCCATCTGGAATCCACAAGCGCCATTGGATGTCGGTGTTTACCACATCACAGTCAGAAATAAAAATTCTTTTATAAACTTTACCGTCACAAACTTTAAGGTCAGGAAGGTCATTCACATTCTTTTTAATATTATCGATCAAATTAAGATATTCTTCACTCTTAAATTCTTCTGACTCTAAAGCAATTGAAAGATCTTCATAGTCTAGGTTTTCTATACTTTCCACGAATGCACGCGAAAGTGTATCTGGAACAACATTCGCCGAACCTTTACGATGCTCCACCTCAAAATCAAAGGCCTGTAACTTCAATGACCACCTGGCCAATCTCCCACTTAAATCTTTCAGACTCATCAACCATTTAAGGCTGGAATGGTCTGTTATTATGGTAAAATGAGTGCCTTCAATATAAGGGCCGAATTTTTTTAAGGCTTGTACGGCAGCTAGGCATTCACGCTCCGTTACACTGTAGTTAGCCTGGCAAGAGTTCAATTTCTGAGAAAAAAAGGCAATCGGTTTTTCTTGGGCTTCATCATCTATCTGAAATAGTACAGCTCCTATTCCTTGATCTGAGGCATCACATTGTATCATAAACGGTTTGGTGAAGTCAGGGTTAGTCAAAAGTGGTGCAGATATTAATGCAGATTTCAAGTTCTCGAAGGCCTCGGTGGCTTGGGCTGAAATGACATATTTTTCTTTACTCTTTTTTAGGGTATCTGTTAAGGGGGCGGCTAAACTTGCGAAATTCTTTATGAACCTTCTATACCAGCCGCACATGCCTAAGAATCTACACATTTGTTTCATTGTCTTCGGTATGGGGAATTCAGTGATAGCATTCACTTTTTCGGCATCAGGTTTGATGTGACCTTGTCCAACTATATGCCCGAGGTACTTAAGTTCTGTGAAACAAAATTTGGATTTCTCCACATTGATGGTCAAATTGGCACTTTTCAAGCACTGTGCTACCGTTTCAATTAGGCGTAAATGCGTTTCGAATTCAGCAGAAATTATGAGGAGATCATCAAGATATACGAACACGCTTTCCCTCAATGCTGCAGGGATCAACTTAGCCATTAGCCGACACATCCTTTGAGGAGCATTGCACAACCCAAAGGGCATGACGGTGTACTGGTAAAGTGGTCTCCCGGGCACAGTGAATGCAGTTCGCTCTCGTGATCTCTCCTCAAGGGAAATCTGCCAAAAGGCGTCTTTGAGGTCAACACTTGAAATGAAGTGGGTATCCCTCAGACGACTTAGCATCCCCTCAATGTGAGGAAGTGGATAGGCATCTTTCTTCGTTAGTAAATTAACTTTACGGTAGTCGAGACAAAGGCGGTTCTTTCCAGGTTTTCTTATTAAAACCACGGGACTACTCCAAGCACTTTGACTCTCCTCTATCATACCCAAAGAAAGCATGCGGTCCAGCTTCTCAAAAAGTAATTCTTGGATGGCTGGTGAAACGGGATAGTGTCGCTGTTTCACTGGCTCTGCATCTCCGGTGTCAATGTGGTGGATTTCAACTAACGTTTGCCCCAATCCTAATTCCGAGAAAGATGGAAATTTTCTCAGTACGGCTTCTAAAGAACGTTGTTGGTCAACAATTAACTCGTGTCTGGGTATAGTGGAATCAGAAGTATCTTCTCTACAAAGTTCAGATATAAGTTGCGGTGCGACCTTAAACTTTTGCTAGAAATCTATTCCCAAATATAAATTCTGCGACAATGATGGTACTAGGTAAAAATCTATGGTTTGTGTGATATTATTATAAGTAACAGGGACATTTATCCTACCCACTACTTTTTGGTTTTGCCCATCTGCAGTTTTCAGGTCAGAGCAAAGTTTAAGGACAGGTACGTTCAGATGTTTAACGAAATCAAAGCAACCGATTCCCAAACAAGAAATGGTTGCGCCACTATCTAACAAACCATTCATGCGTTCATTACAAATTTCAATCATAGCATAAGGTCTAGGGTCGTCTCTATCTATAGTTCTAATAGTTGTCGATTCAATTAACTTTCGAAAGATACGTCGTTTCCTTTTTCGACTTCGTGACTTCTGATGCTTGTTTAAGCGATTTACTAATACTACCTCTTCGATGGAAAAGAGCTTAGAGCGGAGCTCATTGTATATTTTTAGCCATTCTTCATATGATTTATGATGATTCCTAGTGAAGTGTTTTTTCACTTTAACAGGCGATTCTAACACAGGTCGTTGGAAGATTTGAAAAGTGCTGTCAGTTTTGATATTGGCATCTTTGTAACTTAAACCGGGTTGGTCTGAGTAGAGCGAGATTCCCCGGTGGTCTTCCCGCTCGTCCTCTGGTTTCCCGTACTTGGATTGCATTTTGGACAGTCAGGGGTCGTTACGTTGTCCAATCCACAACGATAACAAAACAAGTTTCTCGTTGGGGAAGGGCATTGCATAAACGCATGTCCATACTGTTTGCAATTAAAGCACTGGAAGTTGGCGGGACGACTTAAAGTTTTACCGTCAATAAAAGCATCTACGTTTTCCTCATGGAAATCTAACATACAATTGCTATCAATATCTAATTCGTTTACATTTCTATAGACCGGATTTTGTCGACTATGAACAAAATCTCTAAACTGAAGCATCTTTTCTGTTTTTCTACAGTCTTTCCGGAAGTGATCTAGACTATATAATGGCA
This sequence comes from Brachypalpus laphriformis, assembly GCA_945910035.1. Taxonomy (NCBI): domain Eukaryota; kingdom Metazoa; phylum Arthropoda; class Insecta; order Diptera; family Syrphidae; genus Brachypalpus; species Brachypalpus laphriformis. Next base: position 87,880,820 of record OX246754.1, read on the forward strand.
TTGGGTATATAAATGGCATAAGGCGGTTGTTAATATTGCCTTTCACGATATTTAATAAGTCTGCCTCGTTCATTGGTTCTCTTAACTGATTTCGTAGACATAAGATGGAATTATAAAAATCTTCGAAAGTTTCATTGGGAAGTTGTCTACGTACCATTATTTGCTTAATGATTTCAAAGTCTGATTCATGGTTTCTGAATTGTTGCAGCAACGCTCGCCGCAGATCTTTCCATCCCGGTCTGGGGTACGTACGCAAGTACTACGAATACCAGTCGAGTGCTATACCAGAAAGAAGTAAATGCAGATTTTTCACAACTGCCGACAAAGGCATTTGATAATTCTCTGCGAGGGTTTCCACTCGAAATATGAAATCTTCGACAGACATTGCTTTGCATGTTCCTTCGAACCTTATTCCCAAGCGGTCAAGTTCAAGTTTTCTGAACGAATCGCGGTGGTTTAAAAGTGATTGTGGAAAATGTTCGTACTCTGAAGGATGACTAGCTAAATCTTGATCACGTAAATGTTTGAAATATGGAGTTTCGACACGTTTGGGATGTTGGTCTAAATTCGTTCTGGTGGTATGAACAGGGATAGGTAAACCTCGATTTGTCTGACCTTCATGATGAATTCTGTTATTTGAAAGACTCGGTGGTGGAATTGCATTCTCAAGTCGTGAAGACTGAAGACGTTGTCGTTGAGTACTATTTTTCGTCGGCATACTACTAGCTTTGCTTGGCTCTTTGCTTTGAGCTTCTCTCCTGATATTCAGTGCAGTATCTTGAATGTTTTTCTTCAAAACATCTTCCAACGATGACATCATGCTGTCACGAAATGTTTTAAGACTTTGTTCTATACAATTACGAATGTACGATTGGACAGTCGGGTTAAGTTCCTGATGGGTTTGATCGCTACTTAACACACTATTTAAATCTTGGGAGCTAAACTGGGCATTTGCATTTGATTCGAAAGTAGTTCTTTCACGTCTCTCCGATTGGTTAAAGATCTGTTCAAATTGTTGCAAATCAACGGTACTACTTGATTCTATATTAAAATCGCATATGGTCTCTACTACATTTGGGTCAACAGTCAATAATGGATCATATTCGAGTATGTGGTTAGAAATAGTTAAGGGTGTGTGCATGACTCGAGGTCTGCTATTGTCTGAGGTGTTCATGTCAAGTTTGGTTTTGGTCTTAGATCTCGTCTTTGCTAAATAGTTAGCGCTAGGTCTATATTCATGATTAGCACCTTTTGAATCACTCATTCTGAATTAATGTACTCAAAAAAAATTATATTAAAAAAAAATCTATATTCATATACTAACAAAAGAGGAAATGTGAATGGGAAAAACGAGTGCAATAGAATAAAACAAAAAAAAAAACAAAAATGGATGTGGTGGATGAGTTGAGCAAGTTCTTGAAAAATTTAAAGTTTTCTTATTGCTTCCCGATCACATTCTTCGACACGAAAAAAGCAATACTGGGAAAGATAGAACCGTTCGCGGAAACAAGGCACACACTCGACAGTGCATGACACTCGCTTCGCTGCGACTGGAAATAAAAAAATTCGAAATCTGAACATTTTAAGCTTCTACTGGTTACAACTAAACCGAAAAACTCAAAAGCAAATACGCATCTGCTGCACGAAGCACTGATAGGACTTTCTTCGAAATACTTCCCGAAAGCACTTATCGAGCTACCTACAACTTCTAACTAGGACAAGCATTTTTCTGTCGATTGGACCTCTGTCCCAATCTATCCTTATTTCTTGCTATCCGTTGGTATTCGTTTCTATTCGCTTCTAATCATTTTTATCTATTGCTATTCGTTGCTTTTCGTTGGGCGCCATTCTGTAGTAAGATAGATCTACGGCCCCACGTTGTTGTGCGCACAAAAACGATGATGGATGCTGTGGACACTGTTTCTTATCAGGAATAAAAAAAATTGTCTTTTCTTACACGCACTGGTCACAATTCATTAACGAACAATTTAATGCAATTCGCTGACTAATCGAAATATATGTATATGTGTTATTTTGTGCAAGCTTTTAATAGTCAAGTCTGGTGATTTTTTTTGTTGATCGAAGTAGTAGGTATGGGGTCGTGTGTATCGTCCGGGAGATGGCTATGATCCTGCACTTGTTGCGTGGAACTGATCAATTTTCTTGCTGATCGTCGAATAGCTGGGTGGTTGGATCTAGCAGGTGGTATGGTATGTCTGGTGATTGTCTGCTTTTGCCGCTGGAGAAGAGTCTCGAGGTACGTAGGTGGTGAGTACCGATTGAAGAGACTTTGCTGGAGGGGGCATGCTCCAAAAAGTGATTCCGAGGCGGATTGGTTCTTGTTACTTAACCTATTTAGCACTCCACGTGGCAACTCTTCAAAAAGCTATAGGAAAAGCAGGGTTATAGCAAACGGGGCTATGGCAAACGTGCACAACAAAAAAAACTTACGTGATACAGGGTACAAAGGTGGATATTTTCATGATCTCTCACAGAGGTTTGAAGGTCGGTAGTACACAAACTAAACTACTAGCTTTGATTCACTTAAGCAATGAACACCTTGGAGATCTTTTGGTAGAAGAAATTGACCACGTTTTTTTAAGAGAGGTGAGCTTCTCTTCTCGGACAACCTCTCGGGTGGGCGGATTGAAAGCAAAAGAACGATACGATCTAAGGAGGATATGAGGATCTTCACATATTTAACTTTCGTTAAGTTTCTTTGCACTTAGTCGAGAGCAAAGTTAGGAGCGATTGTCTTATAGGGATGTGTTCGCATGAAGAGCATGTATTGATGGATTTCCGATTGTATGGAATTCACGACAAGGGTGGAGATCATCTGCGGACTATTTGCTGATCTCAGCAAATATTGAGCTCTTCAATTATCTTACGATTCTGTGTTTCTTTTAGGTTCATATCTTCGAGCTCCATTTTATCTTTTACAATTTCTAGTTTGTTATAATTTGGTATTATTATATTTTTCCTGATGGTAATTTGTTCATTTACATATAAAGTTTCGTTTATTTTACCTCTACAGTCGCTAAAATAAATTAAGTTATTTTTTGACAGTTTAAATTATTATACGTGTTCGTTAAATTAGTTTTGTATACGTTTTTTGTGAGTATTAAGCCGTCGCTTAACTCTATGATTTCGGGCTCTTTATTTATTGTAAATTTACAAGTTCCATATAAGTTTTTGAATAAATTTTGTATACAATTTACGCTTTTCTTAAGGTCTTTTAGGGACAATTCGTTATTGCAATCATACAAAGTGTTGTTATTCAGAATATAATAATATTTTCAAACATCAAGTTCTTGACCTTTAGTATTAGGTATCGGTAAGAGTATTACTTTTTCATATTCTACATTTGAAAATCTTGGTATTCTTAGCAGGAAAATTAAATTGTTGATACATTGAATTAAACTACTTCTAATGTTTTCTAACTTTTCAATGGTTATATTGAATTTTACATTTTCTTCTTCAGTTAGAATATTTTTACCTAAAATTCCTAATTTTGAGAATACCATATTACCATAGAGTTTCTCAATTTCGTTATTGAGTAACAATATGTCCGTATTAATTTGAAGAGATTGCAAATTTTTGCTAAGTGCTGTTGCTCTCTATTGGTGAGATTTATAAAGTTATCCATTATTTGCTGATGCTTATTAATTCTAGTAGCTAAAATATTCCAATTATTTTGTAAGTCTGCATTTATTGTTATTTGCTGATTTAATTCGACAATAGGGTTATGGTTATTTTCCTCAATAATACGCAAGTGATCTTGTATTTCCAGTCGTTCGTCATCGTCCATTACGCCGAAGGAAAATGTTCAGCTTTTACCTGCTATATTTATCAGACCTCTTTCTTGTCGTGAATACGGTATAATTGTGTTCAACTTGGAACGTGAATTGTTAATTGCGTTGGTCAGTAGTCTTTGTAACACCAGGTCACCAAAGTTTTCGGATATAGCGTCTTCTATTTGGTTTATTACTTTAATATAACTTCCTAAGTCTACTATGTGAAGAATTTTGTCAAAGCTTTCTATAAGACGTATTGACTTGCTTTAAAAATATGTATCCTGCCTGGGTGTTGATTTCATCTAGCCTAAAATCAGCCTTGTTTAGCCTCACAGATGTAAGAAAGATGATTATGGTGGCAAGCTTCATGTTGAATTTAAAAAAAATATTTCAGCTAATTTATACTCATTTTATGAATGGTTATCTTGATACTTATTTCGCCTTTTAACCTGACTTTTGAAGTACCTGTCCTTACGTTTGTTGTTCTCTAATATATGATAATGTTGGACATCATAATTACATTTTTTTATATTTGGGGTCTGATTTTCAGACAAATTTATTTTCAAAAGGGTCTACTTTAGCTCAATTTCTATTTTTATAATTTATTTGTTGTATTTTATATTGGTGTAAGGTGCAAGAAAACTTTTCAATATTATGTGAAAAGTTGTGAGATAGTATTGTTTATGAAGTCGATTGGTCTTATCTCAGTAGTGGAATGTATAGAATTGTTGTAATGTATTATTCCCTTATAAACTTTTTTTCTTAAATCATTTGTATTATTTTTATCTGCATTAAATAATCGAATGTGCTCATTAAGAGTAGAGTGCAAACGCTCTACATCTGCGTTTTCTGTTTTTAAATAAGGGGTCGTAACGTGAAACTTATTATTGTTATCTCTTAAAAATTGTCTGAACCTGTGTCTAATTCGTTATCTGAGACTATCGAGTCTGGTTTGCCTAGATATTGTATCCTAAACTTTATCGCCTCCAGAATTGAAACACATGTCCTATCTTTGAGTGGGTGTGCAGTTGCAAATTTTGTCAATTTGTGTATGCTCGTTAAGTACATTATATTACGTTGCGGAAACCATATATCGAAATGAAGAATTTCACTATGCTTTCGTGGTGTTTGCGCTATGTTGAATTCGTGTTTAGAAGGATGTCTTTCGAATTTAGTCGTATTGCAAATGTCACAATTATTTATAAATACCTGTATTTCCTTCTGAAAGTTGGGATAATAGTACTTATATTTCAATTCCGAGAAAACTTCATTTATTCCTCCATGATTTTTTGATAAGTGTTCCTTTTTTATTACATCTAATAATTTCTTTCTGTCGATAATATCAGCTAAAAATATGTTACTTCTTAGTACTTTTAAGTTTATATTTCTTGAAAAGTATTTTATGTAATTCTCTTGAAATCTTAAAAATAATTCCTGATTTGGGCAGTATATGGCTACCAATCCTTTTTCCGGTAAAAATTCTTTCATTAACTCCAGCAAATCGCTTTCTTGACCTACCTTAATCAAATTCTTAATTTTTTTGAAAATTATTTTGAAAGAAGTTGATTTCTTACTCGCTTCTTCTAAAATAACTTGGTTTTTGAAAAGGTTCAAAGGTTTTCCTGTGATGCTGATGTAATCAGAACTGTCAGTTTCTGCACTGTGCACAGTATCTGACACATCAAACATTTCATCTAAATTAATCAAAATTTCGTCGTTTTGGTGGTCATCCTTAGGATTAATTCTGCTTAGTCCGTCCGCGATGACATTTTCCTTTCCTTTAATATATTCTACGTCAAAATCAAATTCATTTAACTTTATTTTCCAACGTTGTACTCTACTGTTTGGCTCCTTTAAATTATTAAGCCAAACTAATGGCCTGTGATCAGTTTTGATTGTGAACTTTCTGCCAAATAAATATGGCCTTAAATATTTGGCCGCTGAGACAATACTTAGAAGTTCCTTTTCAATGGCCGAACAATTTTTTAAACGCTATCAGTACTGCTTAAGTGCAAGCATTTTGTGACGAATATTACTTTGAACTGAAAGAGAAAAACTCAAATCAGCTACTAAGTAATATCCTCAAATTGTTATTACAGCACCATTCAGCGAACGTATCTAAATCATTCTGCATAGCTATATAATCAGATTGACTGCGTACAAGCCCAAAGATTTTTATGTCGTCAGCATAAATTAAGATTCGAGTACTCTTGAGTATTGCCACCACGTCATTGATCGCAATGATAAATAAAAGACGGCCTAAGTGACTTCCTTGGGGTACACCGGATGTAGCGAGGATTGCATCGGATGTTATTCCCCGAAATAAAACTTGATAAGTTCGTTCTTCAAGATAAGAACATATCCATCGAACGAAATGATTTGGAAAGCCCAAAGACGTCATCTTAAACAGAACTAAGCTGTGAGAAAGTTTGTCAAAGGCCTTGCCAAAATCTGTATAAATACAGTCGACCTGACCACCCTCTTCGACAACTTTGTTTGTAAAAGAAGTCAATTCCAACAGGTTGGTAACAGTGGATCTTCTATTCATAAACCCATGCTGCTTGGTTGAAAGAAATGGTTTACAAGCAACATAAAAATCCTTACAAACTATAGCCTCGAACAGTTTTGGCACACACGATAGCAAAAGGTATAGGTGACAATAGGTATATAATTAGAAATTTCACCTCGATTTCCCTTTTTGTGTATTGGAATAATAAAAGAGTTTTTCCAAATTTTAGGAAAAATGCTCAGCTTTAATGATGCCCGAAATAGCACGGCTAAGGGTGTTGCCAAGGCATTGCAACAATATTTAAGCACAATCGGAGGAATTCCATCAGGGCCACAGGTAGTGTCGTTGCTAAGTAAAGCTAAATGCTCTCTCACATCTTCATCAATTATTGAAATCTGGCCCATTGAGCTGCTAGAGAAACCTTCAAGGTGGGCGAAATTACTTTGGTCAGGTGAATAGTTGTCGGAACAGAAAGATATGCCAAAGAATGAAGAGAACATATTGCAGATTACAAAAGAGCTGCTGCTTGATTCGCTTAAGTAAGACATATTAGCAGGATAACCATCCGTTTTTTTTACTGTTAACGAATTTCCAAAAAACTTTGGGATCGTAAAGAAGTGAGCCTCGCATTTGATTAATGTAACTATCATATAGATTTTTCGATAAGATTTGAAAGTCTCTATAGAGGATAGCAAACTGGTTATAATCACTTGTTCTGTTTGTCATTAAATAATTTTTTCCACGCTTTATTTCTTTTGTTTCGCAGACTCCGTAATTGGTTATTGTACCAAGGAGCAGTTGTAGACAAATCCTTACGTGTGTTTCTTACGGGTACGGACGAGATAAGACAGTTAAATATATGTATGTAAAAATTTTCAGTCATTTGTTCAATATTACTATTGCTGTTGAAAATTCCTACAAAGTCAATGCTAGATATTAGTTCGTTCAGTAAATTAAAGTCTGATTTCTTAAAATCAGATTCAAGAGTAAAATTTTAAAAAGTATCATGAACCATGTCGTCGTGAGAAAGAAAAACGTGAAGTGGAGGATGATACGCGTCAATAGTGCTCATCGTGGTGGAACTAGGTTCCACAATACAACTGCTAGAATTTGTATAAAAAACTAGGTCAAGTTGTCTGTCAAGAAAGTTTTTTATACCGCTTAGTTGCAGTAATCCACAAGACATTACATTGTCCACCAAAATTGTTTCTTGAGGCAAAGACGCATGAGCCACCACAAAACTAATTTCGTCGCCAGAAAGGGTCCACTTTAAGTTCGGTAGATTAAAGTCACCCACCAATAAAATGTCGTCGAAAGGATTACAATTTTCCGATACATAATTTATGGCAACAGTAGCGTGCTTTAATACCTCGATCGAGCTTTCAGGAGGAATATAAATGTTAATAATTATAATGAATCTATATACTAAATTTAATTTCACACAAATAACGTCCAGCGAGTCTGTATAAGGATTTGGAAAAATGCAACTTTGCAAAGAGTTTCGAACAGCAATTAGGACTCCACCACCCCTTAGATGCTTAATACCTAAGTATCTATCTTTACGATATACCTCAAAGTCTGAATAATGAAGAATAATTCCGTGTTCAGAAAGGTAAAATTAAGCCAAGTTTCTGTTAGCGCAATTACATCATGGATCGATGCATGAGATGCCAATAATAAATTTATCGTTTTTGTGGGGAGTCCCCTTACATTTTGGTAGAAAAGGGATAAACGGTTTAGTTTTTTGGAGAATTACAGGGCGAGTGTTGTTATTCTGAGGCTTAGCAACAAACTCTCTAATGAATGCACCCTGTAGTCACATGACCATTTAAGGTTCTTCTATATATGAATAAGACGGCGCCTAACGCAAAGTTGGATGCATCAGTGATTTAAGTAAATTTTTTATCAAAATCCGGATGCACAAGTATAGGGTCGTTTTTTATCAATTCTTTTAATTTCTGAAAAGCTTCTACATATATGGTCATTATCTTTTAAATCAATTTTGGAGTTTTTCTTTAAGAATTTTGTGAGGTGATAAGCTATTTTTGAGTAATCTCTTATAAACCGCCTATAATACTCTGTGATACCCAGAAACGATTTAATCTCCTTTTGAGTTTCGGAAGCCCTAGTTTCTCATTTGCTTCTACTTTCCTGGGGTTGGTCTTAATACCTTCTGGGGTGACAATATGTCTTAGGAACAGGGTTTCCCTTTTTAGGAAGTGACCTTTCTCGAGTCGGACTTTTAAATTTAGTTTATTCAGGCGTTTAAATATTAAATTTAATGCTTCTATGTGTTCTTCTATGCTAGTTGAGAAAATTAGGATGTCATCCAAATAGACGACACATTCTTTCAATACATTGTTAATAAGTCGTTGGAATGTAGCGGCAGCATTGCGTAGGCCAAAGGGCATACGAATAAATTCGTAATGTCCATTAGCGGTGGAAAACGCAGTTTTGTGTCTATCGCTAGGGTGCATTTCAATTTGATGAAAGCCCTTAGCAAGATCTAGTGTACTAAAGTACTGCCATCTTCCTAGTCTGCCAAATATCGCTTCGATATTTGGAATAGGGAACCGATCTTCTACTGTAATCTCATTGAGCTTACAGTAGTCGTCTGGTTCTCATTTGGACTTGCATACTGATTATGACTACGGTTCTGATTCTGGTTCCTATTATAGTCGTTGTAATTTTGGTTAAAAGAATTTCTGTTGTTTCTATCTAACCTATAATTTTGCTGATTATTATTTGAGTTGTTTGCACTATAGCCTTGACAGTTGAAGCCTTTTCTATCTGGGCCATTCAGTGTATAATTTTGATGTCCCGCTTTTAAGATTATGTTAAATGCATCCTCTAATTTTTCTGGATTTCTGCTAAAGATCATCGCCTTAGTAGGCTCAGGTAAGTTCTCCCTAAAAATTTGTAATGCTATCATACTAACTTCTTCATTTATGAATGTTTGATCTCCTTTTGTTATTATTCTATTATTTATTCTAGTCATAGGCTTTTGTATTTAAAAATAATAATGTTCTATTGTTAATATTCTATGCACTTTCAACCCATCCATTAAGTTTGAACTACTTTCTTTTTCACCATAATTTGTTATTAGTACTTGTTTGAAATGCGTCCAGTTCGTTAACGCTCCATGATTATGTAAGACTGACCTTGTTTGTCCCACACATTTATTTGTCAAATAATCGAAAAGTATTCTTTGGTTATTCGCATCAAAATGTCCAAAAAATGAATTAACATTCTCCATTTGAGTAATAAAGTCTGATAAATAGTTCTGGTCGCCGTCAAAAGGCGTAATATTTTTTATGCAGTTGAGTACAAAATTGAAAACCTCTCTATTCATTTTAGAAAAAAAAATTAATTAATGCCTTGTCAAATTTATGCCGATTATTTAGAAAGAAGTACTTAACGCTTATGTCGGTACATGTAATAATTTCTCTAACACTTTTTATTTATCCTAAGCTAACACTCTTTTCACTTGATAACAGTTTTCCTCTCCTTGTTGCTTTGTTCGTGTTTGTGCTGTTCTTCAATCCAACGCCGCACTTTTTCGATTTAGTCACAGAACTTTTCTTTTTATGATTTTTATTTTTTTTTTATATTTAACTTTATTTTTACCCTCGTCGCCAGTTAAATAAAAGAAAGATATTTTTTCTTTAGTTTATTCTTTACTAAGAACTTATTAAGACTTTAAAAAACGAGAAGAACCCAACTGCACTCTGTGCAGAGTACCGACGAAATCCCCCTGATGATCTCGTAGATGTAATTGCGTACCTCTCGAAGTCTAGTGGTGATACGTGTTGGAATGCGCTTAGTGTTGTTTTTCGGTGCACATGTGCTGGTTGTTTACTCCACATTCCTGGGCATAGTGTGGAGATCATCTGCGGACTATTTGCTGATCTCAGCAAATACTTTGCGTTGGTACAGCGAGACTGTACGGATATGTCATTATATTAGTACCTAAAAAGTAGTTCCCAATCAATTCCCAATTGTTTATCGCCATTATTGTAAAATTATAACGGGTTTTCTGTGTCGCACGTTTTCGTGCGACATGGCCCCAGAGAATTTTTTTTTTCTGAGGCCATGTCACACGAAAACGTACGACAGTAATTTCCTCGTGTTAGCAAGTGTTACCTAGTGTCATCTTGTTTGCTTTTTATTAAGTATAATTAGAACTGATTTTATTTTATCAATAATATTTTTTATCAAGTAAAAAAGCATATAAAAAATGGAAAGGCGCTACATAACTGACAGCGAGATTGCCAGGGAGTTGGAAATAGAAGAAAGTGATGCCGATTTCTCAAGCGATGATGTGGATTTTGATGAGAATTGGCTTCCAAACGATGACCCTACCTCCGATACCGACTCGGAACCAGATGATTTGAATGAAGTAATGAGGAAGATCTAGAAAGATAAAGATGCATTTTGGGTAGATTTGCACAATATCCTTAAAAACATCCCAAAGGAAGAGTTTCTGTTTGTTGAAGGAGATTTGAATGGACATGTCGGGAAATCAAACGAAGACTATGAAGACTGCCATGGAGGACTAGGATATGGCACCAGCAACCTCGCTGGTGAAGACATCCTCAGCATGTGCAAATCACACGGTCTTATCATGTTAAATACCATGTTCATCAAACAAAGCCGACACCTGATCACTTACAGCAATAGTGAAAATGAAACTCAGATTGACTACCATTTGGTAGCCAGTTTCATGAAGCCTCGGGTAAAAGATTGCAAAGTGATCCTGGGAGAGGCAATCGCTCGGCAACACCGTCTCCTGCTAACAGAAATTTTTATGAAAACACCAAAGAAAAGCAAACAAACAAGGGTCTCTGAGAAAATCAAGTGGTACAATCTGGACAAAGAAAAAGGCGATGCTTTTCTTTTCGTAATGAAAAATTACCTCTCTCACATCATCAACGGAGCTGAGGATGAAGAGTGCAGAGCACAAAATATGTGGGATTCCCTACAGCGAACTTGCTTAAGCCAAATCACTGCTAGGAGCTTCAAAAGACCACCATCAACACACCAAAGAAATATGGTGGTGGAGTGATGAAGCTAAGAAAGTGATAAATGAGAAGAAAGCGGCTTTCAAAGCTTGGTCAAAGTGCCCCTCTAATAATAATGACGAAAAAGTTCGCCTCGAAATGGAATACAGATGTTGCAAGAAAAAAGCGAAGAAGAAGTGCGCCCAGCTTTAAGCAGAGAGTACGGAGGGCCTGTATCGGGAGCTGGAGAAAATATTTTCCCCGGTTGTTGATGCAAACCAGGCTATCCAGGAGCTGCGAAGACACAATATGAGCAAGAGCGCCACTATCTTCAAAATAGCCGCCCAAAGAAGGAGGAATGCTCAGGAGATTCGTTCGCCAAAGTTCATTAACAATGCTCATGGCCAGCTTCTAGTGGATGACGACAAAATTCTGCAGAGGTGGCGGCATCATTGTGAAGAACTTTTAAATAAACAGTTTCCCCGGCTATACTTTCCAAGAGCCACCCCTAACTGTGAAGAAATACCCGACATTACAGTCAAAGAAGTTAGTGAGGCGGTCAAATACTCAAAAAAACGAAAAGCGGTTGGGCCGGACGAGATGCCCTCTGAGTTCTGGAAAAAGATGGGAGACGTCGGGTTCAGATGGCTCAGAATTCTCATCTCCAAATTCGTGAGAGGTGATCCAATGCCGAATCAATGGAGGGAAAGTTATCTTCTCCCTGTATGCAAAGGGAAGGGTGATACGCAAAACTGTGATAGCTACCGTTCGATCAAGCTGATGTCTCACACCATGAAGATCGTTGAGCGGGCATTAGGTGGCCGACTGCGAAAAATAATACGGCTATCTGATGATCAGTGCGGGTTTGCCTCGGGTAAATCAACCACAGATGCAATCCAAAGTATAAGGATCATAGTGGAAAAACATCGTGATTCCTTAAGGGATTTGCATATTGTATTGGTTGACTTTGAAAGGGCATTTGACAGACAACCACGAGATCTGATATGGGTGGCGCTAAGACATCGAGGGGTTCCAGAAACCTATGTACAGATGATCATGGACATGTACGAAGGAGCAAAGACAAGAGTAAGATGCACCGCTGGAGTAACCGAAGAGTTCCCAATCAAAGTCAGGGTGCACCAGGGAAGCGATTTAAGTCGTTTGCTCTTTATTACCGTCCTTGATTATCTGCTTGAAGGTAAAGTGATGGACCCCAATGTCACATTAGTTATTCTTTGCTGACGATGGAGCCATCATAAGTGAGGATCCTACATCCCTGCAACGAACACTTGATGTGTGGGTGGACGTTTTGGAGGGAAATGGGTATCGCATTAGTTCAAAAAAGACTCAGTACTTATGCTGCCCATTCTCTGATCCAGTCAGGCCTATTCCAGACATTTATTTGAATGGAACACTGCTTCCCAAGTGCGAAAAGTTCAAATATCTGGGATCTATGATCAATAGCAAAACAACTTGTGATGACGACATCAATCATCGCGTAAGCGTAGGGTGGATGAAGTGGCGAGAAAATTGCGCTATTTTCTGTGACAGAAAAATGTCCCCTAAGTTGAAGGGAAGGCTCTACACCACAGTTGTGCATCCAGCACTCACAAACGGTTCACAATGTTGGACGATGTACAAAAAGTATGAGAGTAAATTAACGGCAGCTGAGATGAAGATGCTTCGCATGACAGCAGGAGTGATAAAGCTTTATCGAATAAGAAGTTCGAAGATCCGTGGAAACTTTCACATCAAGGAAACCATCGTACAAAAAATAGATCGCGTCCGGCTCAGCTGGTATCGCCACGTTCAAAGAAGAGATCATTTGACCATTGTTAAAAAGGCAATATCAGTGCACGTTCCAAAGACATCGCGATGTAGGAAAGGCAGGCCTATAAACGCCTGGATCACACAAATGCGACGACATCGGCATTTCATTAGCCTCAGTAACCGAGTGATCCAAAATCGGTAGGCCTGCCGATATTTTCTGAGGTCAAATAGGCGAACCCCACAGGCGGATCAGTAGAAATGCGGTGAAGTGGGAGGGTTATGATCCCTTATTTTCGGGTAATAACCTCGCTGATAAAAGGAAGCAGAAGAAGAAGAAGAAGAGGAAGATCTAGAAAGTAATGACGAAGAAATGCAAGAAGCAGAATAAATGCCTGTTACGGGTTATCCAAATGACTTCGTGCACTGGACGGAGTTTTCTTCTCGGCAAAAAACCTTTGGTTTCACTGGAAGATCTGGTTTCCTAACCGATATCTCTTCATCTATTAGCTGCATCGAAGCTTTTGGCCTTTTTGTGGATGAGGAAGTTATTCAACTTTTAGTTCATGAGACAAATCGGTATGCAGAGCAGCAACTAAATAGTGTCCATGTTACTCGTGGATCAAGCAAAAAGAAGTGGGTTCCGACAAACGATAGAGAGATGGAAAAATTCGTCGGTATTATGCTATGCATGGGCCTTGTAAAGGCAGGACTATTGGAAGAATGTTGGTCGAAGAAGCCTATCTACAACTTCGGCGTTCCTGCAAAGACGATGACATGCAATCGCTTTCAATTGCTTTTGAACTTTCTTCATTTTGCGGATAATACCACCATAGCAGCAGGAGACAGAATTAGGAAAATTAGGCCTCTTTTGGATATGCTGCAAGCGAAATTTCAGCGAGTCTTAATCCCTGGAGAAAATATTGTAATAGACGAAACAATCATTCCTTGGAGAGGAAGGCTCCTTTTCCGATAATACGTTTCCAACAAAGCTCATCCATATGGTGTGAAGTTATTCAAGCTTTGCTCCATCAAAGGCTTCGCTTGGACTACTAAGATTTACTCCGGGAAAAGTGCAACAGGTTTTCGAGAAGTTGGTTTGGCAAAAAATGTGTGTGAAGAACTCAGTTCTCAGTTAAACGAAGAAGGGCGGACTCTCTATGTTGATAATTTTTATACTAGCTACGAACTAGCACGTTCTATGCTTGACCAAAAGGCACACGTAGTTCGAAAACTTCGAGCTAAAAAAAAATGTTGTCCAAAAGAGGTGATGGATGCTAAACTGAAGAAAGGTGAAATGATTGCACGAGAAGAAGAAAATGGCATTGTTGTTCTGAAGTGGAGAGGCGTAAGGGGATGCTTTCCACAAAACATGCTCCAGTTATGGCTACCGCGTCCGACCAACCGATTCCTGACCCAAACGTTCCATCCACCAGTGGAGGCAGGAGACCGAGTCGAAGACAAAGACATATAGAAAAACCTCTCGCAATTATTGAATACAACAAGGGCAAGTTAGGCATTGATCTCTCGGATCAATTGGCTTCCTATGCTACGACGCTGAGAAGAGGCCTAAAATGGTATAGAAAAGTTGGCATTAAATTTTTGCTTGGTATTGCAATGGTGAATGCATATTTAGTTTACAAAAAAGCCACAAAAACTACGGTGCAAATCCGAAAGTTTAGAGAAAATGTTGCTGATGGTTTACTGGATCTTTTGTCTCCCCAAATAGTTACTTCCAGGAAGCACAACATAGAAAAAAGAAAGGATGATAATGGAAAAAGCATAGGACGGTCGTGCGTTTTGTGTTATGGCCAAGCTATGAAATCATCGAATAGGCATACGACCACTGCAAGATAAAACATAAAAAGGACAACAACATTCTGTCCAGAGTGCCCAAATAAACCCCAGTTCTTCTCTACTTAGTAGCTAAAAGCGATTAGTTAGCTGAAAGCGATTAATTTTTTAAAATAAGTATAGTGCAATAATGTATTTTCTAAATTTTTATTTTACTTTGTTCTAAAAAAATAATATTTTTGTATTTTGGATTTACTTTTTTTTGAATAAAATAAAATGAAAATAATATAAAATAATTTTTTTGATTTGAAAATAAAAAAACCAAACGTGAAATTCTACCCTCTGTATAACTCAGAAAAATTATCCTAGGACCCTGTAAGTAAGACCAAAATGTTCAACAGGGGCCACACAATCCGAAACCCATACAAAATCCCATATGCTGTCGCACAAAAACGTATGACATGGCCTGAACTGAAGTATGTACTAAATGTCGCACGAAAATGTGTGACGTGGCCGCAGAGGAAATAATAGGTGTCGCACGAAAACGTGTAACGTGGCAGTCAAAGTATTTTTCCAGGCGGCAGTCTGTATAGGTTCAATAAATTTATCGAGTTCATCTTGTGATTAAGTAATCGCAAGTGCGCGAGCCAACCATATGTTTCTTTAAACTTGCGACAGAAAAATCGCAAGTGAATATGAGACTTGCTCCATTTTTCTAATTTTTGCGATAATTAAAAATGCAAAAGTGCGCTTTCCTGTTACAATTCATGTGTTCCATTTCTCGCGGCTAAATAGTAGCGCTCTATTTTATATTATTGCGACTACGTTTTCTTAGTCGTGGGGATTAGAATCGCCAGTGCGTGCTTACTCTTTTAAATTCGCACGATTCATTTATTTTGGCGACTATCGCGTCGCTCAAAAAATGGAACAAATCGCTTGGATTTTTAGATGTTCTGTGCGCGCATTCATATTAATAAATGTGTGCTTAATATTTGCGACTAAGTAGTCGCGCGATTGAAATCGCAAGTGCGCGAGTTATTGGTTAGACGATTCTAGAATATTATAACAAAGAAAAGAATACCACGTTTCCAAGATTCAGATTCAGACTGATTAATTTTTATTTCAATTTTCAATTTTTCAATTAAAACAATATTGTCGTCATTGACTACAAAACAAGAACTGCTCTATTCTAAGAAGCTTGCTAGTAGCAAGTTGTTATGCATAATAACAAAACTAGTTTTTAATATTGTACATGTGTTATACTCTCTTTTATTAATGTTAATAAATATATTAATTTAGGGTACGCTATGTGTACTCGTACATAACTCCTCCGCCCCAGATTCAGGTGTAGGCTGCAGTGTTGAACAGGGGTGAAAACTGGTACAACTGAAGCGACGTGTACAATGGTTGGTTGTTTGATCCATATCCCAGTTTCATATGAATGATAGTCCGTAATAGGTAGGTGTTGAGGTGATGATCTGAGATGATGTGACCGCGAACGAGTTGTGTGCTTATCAGCGAGCAGTACAATCGTACGTGTGTTGGAGTATATGTTGCATCAAAAATTGATATTACTTTTGCTCATAAATTCATTGACAACGGTATAAATGATTATTAGGTGTTATTGGTAAGTGCATATTTTTATTCTAATGTCTGAATAGCTATGTTGGTTGTATAAATACCTTATTTGAATTATGAATCACTTTATCAATTTTATCAAAGTATTGTATACCAAGTGAAGTTAAGAGAGCTCAATATTTGCTCCATGTTGCTAGTTTCTAAGATTTAAATTTCGTAAAGAGTATTTTCAAGGTGAACCTTCTGGAAAGGAGCTAGGTAATATTTATTGAATACTTTTAGAGTTATAGTTACAATTCTTTTTTTTTTTTTTTTATGTGTATACGTATATCTATTCTACTAGGCAGTTTTCATAATTCTTTCTACTTTAAGTTCTAAGAATTGACGAAAGGTACCAACTATTTGATAGATACTAATTTACGTTTCCTTTTTATTTCGTTTTTATGGGATTTTCTGTTTTTTGTTGTAAGAACGACAACTTTTTTATCAGACCTGACCTTTAACTTTTTAGCCCTAGGTGTTAGTTTATTGCGTCCATTATTGAATTCGAAAATAGTATCATTTTCCTGAAATTTTGGTGGCATTTCTCTATCGATATTTAATTTGTCTATTATTGTTCTGTTATGTTTTTCTATTTTACCTTTTATTTGTTCGTATAGCCTATTTTGAAAAGCTCGCAATTTATTAATGTAGTCATGTTCAGATTCATAGTTAATGGTCTTGATAAACTTAGGTGTCCTGCCTGTAAATAATTCTATTGGCGTTAGGTTAGTCACTGAGTGGATACTATTATTGTAAGTGGTAAGGGCTTCATTTAGTATGTCTTTACATATTTGTTTGTTTTCTTCTCATATATAATTCTATAAAATTCCGTAAGGGTGGAGTGAAAACTTTCTACTGGTGAATTCCCAGTAGAATTTTGAGGTGTTGTAATGTGCAGTTTAAATCATATTGGTCACAAAATTCTTTAAACAAATTTGAATTGAATTCTGATCCAGAATCGCAGACAAATAGTCTTTGGAATACCGTGATGAGAAAAAAATTCTCTTGAAGACTGAATGATGTTGATACTGTTACGAGCTGACAAGACATAGGCGGATGCAAATTTGGAAAATCTGTCAATTATTGTAAGAATTTGTTAATTGTGTACTGCGTATATGTCAATGTGTTCAGCATCTAAAGGTAAGCTAGGTGTCTTAGTGACCTCGTATTACACTTTAGGAGGATGCCTTTCATATTTTAATAACTGACATTTTTCGCAGTTAGTTATAATTTTCGTTATTTTGGTTTTCATGTTAGGAAAGTAGTAGGTTCGGCGAAGGTGTTGGAATGTCTCGATTATACCCCTGTGGTTAGATTTTATATGATATTCGCTTATTATTGCGTCTTGATCATCAATGTTTACGAAGTCAGTTAATATCTCCTTACAGCGAATGAGTGTAAATATTCTATTATTTGAAAAAAACTTTTGAGAATACCGTTTGAACTATTCTGAAAGTGTCGTCATCTGTATAAACCGCTGTTAATTTCTTTGGACTAATGTTATCTTTCATAATGGATGTAATTACCTGCTCATCATACAAATCTGGTTGTCGAATGATTCTACGACGCTTAGTTTGAAATAGTGTTTTATAACTCATAGCAGGGCTTATTTTGCAATTAGTTTTTGTTAGAACTAATTGATTAGTGAACTCGTTTAAGGGACGTTCCGAAATTGCTATTCCGTCATCTAAATTTACTAAGGCAGAATGAATAGTTGATATATTGGAACTTGTTTCTAAATCGGCTATATTATTTTGTAGGGATTCATTGATGTTTATTTCAATTCGACTTAAAGCGTCAGCATTGGTATTCGACTTACCTTTCTTGTAGTGAATTTCATATTCGAACTCCTCGAGTTTTAGTCGCCATCTTATCAATTTGGAGTTAGTATCTTTTAAAGAAAAGAACCAAGTCAGTGGTTTATGGTCTGTAACTATACGAAATTTACGTCCATATAGGTATGGACGAAAATGTTTGATTGCCCAAACAATAGCAAGTAGCTCTTTTTCTATTGTACTATACCTGATTTCTGTCTCTGATAAAGTGCGTGATGCATAAGATACCGGCTTATCGGTGCCGATTGAGCCCTGACTTAAGACTGCACCTATGGCAAAATTACTAGCATCTGTTGTTAAATTAAACTGTTTCGAGAAATCCGGATATTGCAAGAGTGGATCATTACTAAGAATGTCCTTGCAATGCTCAAAACATTTAATATAGCCTTCGTCCAATGTGATTTTTCTTCCCTTTTTTAGACATTCAGTCAATGGCTTTGCCAACTTAGCGAAGTTTTGGGTAAACTTTCATTAGTACCCTAATAGGCCAAGAAATGATTTTATTTGCTTTTGAGTGCGAGGGATGGGGAATCTTTTTATTGAGTCGATTTTATCAGGGTTTGGTTTTACACCATGTGGTGTTACGATGTGTCCAAGAAAGACTACTTCTTTGCACAAAAATTCGGACTTATTGAGCTGGACCTTTAGGTTAGCTTGCTGTAATCTCGAAAATACTTTTTTAAGGTTTTCTAAGTGCTCTTGAAGGGAAGTAGAAAACACAATTATATCGTCCATGTAAATGAGACATACTGTTCCCTGCAAGTCTCTCAAAATATTATCCATGACTCTTTGAAAAGTGCATGGAGCATTTTTAAGTCCGAATGGCATTCGAATGAATTCATAGTACCCATTATCCACTGTGAATGCCGTTTTATTGATATCTCGTCGGTCGATTTCAATTTGATGAAATCCGGAAGCCAAGTCCAATGTAGTAAAATACATGCATTTCCTAGTTTGTCTAAAATATCTGTTATGTTAGGAAGAGGATATCGATCGGCGACCGTTTTCTCGTTTAACTTCCGATAATCCACTACTAACCGCCACTTTTGTTTGTTGGATGCATCTAACTTTTCGGGACGATCCATATTGGGCTGCTCCATGGGGAGTAACTTGGTCTAATAATGCCTTGCTTAAGAAGTTGTTGTATTTGATTTTTAATCTCAGCTTTATGGACTTCCGGATATCTATACGACTTTGTATATATTGGTAAGTCGTTATTTGTTTTAATACGATGCTTGATTGCGTTTGTGAATGTGAGTGTATCTCCTTCTTTAAAAAATATATCGTCATATTGCCTACATAGTTTGAAAAGCTGTTCCTTTTCCTCTATATTTAAATGGTCTGTCCTAAGGAGGTTCGTAATGTCTATATTCGATACGGGTTCAGTTTGATATGAATTGTATTTAATGCTGACAGTATTTACCTCATCAAAACCATTATAAGGTTCAACCTTTAGCGGTTGTTCTAAGAACAATTTTTGTTCCGCATCGGACATATTAATTACTTCTATATAGCTGTACCAGTTAAATGATTTGAAAATGCCTTCGGGTATTTTTAAGAATTTATTTATCATTGTGGGTCTTACATAGATGTCTCCATTTTCTATATCTACAGGTACACTAGCAATAATTTTTGAATTTGAAGGAACATTGAATACTTTTGAAATGTAGTTAGGTTTGAATTGAAGTGGTATTACAGATTCGCTTGTTTCTAAAAGTTTGTCTTTAAGATTCACTTTAGCTTGCAGGCGTTTCATCATATCTAAACCTATTAAGCCATCAAAATAGGAGTGAAATTTGAAAACTATAAATTTAAATGTCTCGTCCGTATTGAATTCTTTGAATGCAGGGAGTGTAACTTGTTTATTTAATTTGTGTTTGTTAAATACAGTGGTGATCAAAATTGGTTCAATAATTTTGTGGGTGTCGGGGTTTGTAGCCTCCGGATTAATAAAACTTACTGAAGCTCCCGTATCTACTAGGAACTTAAGTGGTTGCCCTGAACTCGAAAAAATATTAATGTATGGTAATATATTTGAACAGTTTTTATTTATGTCAACGAAACCTATTTGTTGTCCGAGGCTATGAACCGAAAATTTGTGTCATCTATTTCGTGTGTTTTTTCGTCACCATAATTACAATATTCTTCTGTTGTACCTTGATTGTCGATGGGTATATATTGGTCCAACTGCTGATAATAGTGAGATTCCGGATTTAAGTCTGCATAGCTTATCGGATTCAGTTCAGCCGACACGTTGTGATAATATGTTGGATGTTGTTGTATACTATTGACTTCTTTAATGGCGTAATTACGGTTAGTGTTGTTGTTAATCATGTTATTTTTATGCGTGTTAAATAAAGGTGATCCTCTAAAATTCGATTGTTGAGTCCTGGTATTACGAGTTGTACCGCTAGATATGTCCATCGGGATGGGGATAAATAAATAAATAAATATTTGGCGCAACAGCTCTTTGAGTGCCAGGGCCTAGCTTCTCGCAACCACTCATGTTGTGTGCGTTATATTTTTCACACGAATGGAAGGGACCTACAGTTTAGTGCCGTATCCGAACGGCGATTTGAGAAGCTTTTTCGAGACAACAATACTCTCGGATGTTTGTCAGACGCTCGCGATAGGTGGGACCGTGAAAAAACTTTTTTGGTGTTTTGTAGGATTCGAACTTCGAACCTCACGCGTAGTGATCCGACACACTAACCACTTACGCCACGGCGCCCACTATGGGGATAGGTTGAGTGGAATTCATTGGTTTGGGTGCAACTACATTTTGATTTAGATATTGATTTTGAAATGGAGGGAACTGATTGCCGAATGGAATAGTCATCTGTTGGTTTTGTTGCTGATTATGAGTACGAGGACTTGCAACAAAGGTGTTGTTATTTGGAAGCATGTGTTGCATATTTTGTCTTAGGGAAAATACACTTGGCCGTTGACTAAAAGAAATGTTATTGTGGTTAAGTGTTAATGGGTTATGACCAAATGACCTAAATGACTTGGTAGTAACATTGGGAACAGTGTATCTCATGTAGTAACAGTTTTGTTCCCTTATACAAAAGCTAAATGCTTCCTGAAGGGTGGTCGGTCTCATAGCTCTAATGGTTGAGCCCAAAGGTTCCCTTAGACCAATAAGAAATGCGTTAAGACACATTTCTGAATAAAGGCCACCTTTGGCTAGAACTACATTAGAGTCCCTTTCGTGAATGTGTACATGGTTGTTAAGGGTTGACAATATTTCTATGATTTTTGAGTAATATATTTCTAAGGTTTCATTTGATTGCTTTATACTGTGAAGGTCTCTAATAAGGGACGTTTCACTTCTCTTATCAGTGTAATGTAAAATCAGATTTGCCTTGATTTGAGGCCACTCCAAAGGTGTTCCAAACATATTTAACACCTCATTTGCCTCACCAGTAACTTTATTTCGTATTGCTCTCATTATGATTCTAACATACGGTGTATTTTGAATAGAGCTCATAAGAGCTAATATTTCCTCAACGTTATTTAAAAACTCGTAGAGTAATCTACGATTGCCACTAAATTGGGGAAGATCCTAAACAGCATCTGGAATTTTAAGTGTATTAAAGATTTTATTTATTTCGCCATTATTCGTAACATTGTGGTTTATACTGGTATGTATTGCATTGTGATTCGAAATGCCTAAATTACTGCTTACATTATTGCTTACTCTATCGCTTACTGTAGCTATATTACTTAAATAAATACTATCCAGACCCACGTCAAAAGGTCCGCTAAGGTTTGCGGTAGTTAATTCTATATTATTGTTTGCCATCGTGCTTGGGCAAATATGTCCGTCCTCTTCACTATCACTATCTTGTATACAATAAGGTCTATATAGGTATGATTTCTTTCCTTTATAGCTTTTCGACATATGTACGCATATATGCACTCGTAGGTATATATATAGTATATATTCACGATAATTTAAGAGAAAAATTTAAGATTGAGCTTTCAAATAATATCAATTAAATGACTTACATATACCCATTAAGGATTGGTACTGCTTCTAAGTATATTTGATGGTAGTTCCGTTAATCGAATCGCCTTAAGTTCGTCCTGGGCCAAAGAATTAATGTTCTCCACACAAGGTGTGCCCTGGTCCTTTTACACAAATCCACTTAACACCAATATCCTCTTGGTGCGAGGCCCACGTGCAATAAAGTAGGTATTTAAATAAGTTTTTCTTGTTTTTGTGCAATTTTCACTTGCATATCAATGTGCTCTTGATACTAAAACCCGCATAGATCAATATAAAGTTACTTTACTATGCAATTTTATTAGCTTTAGATGTACGCCTCTGAATTATTCGCAAATACCGACTGCGCCAGTTATGGGTTAGACGATTCTAGAATATTATAACAAAGAAAAGAATACCACGTTTCCAAGATTCAGATTCAGACTGATTAATTTTTATTTCAATTTTCAATTTTTCAGTTAAAACAATATTGTCGTCATTGACTACCAAACAAGTACTGCTCTATTCTAAGAAGCTTGCTAGTAGCAAGTTGTTATGCATAATAACAATACTAGATTTTAATACATGTGTTATACTCTCTTTTATTAATGTTAATAAATATATTAATGTAGGTCACGCTATGTGTACTCGTACCTAACTCGCCCCTAGCCTTAAAGGTTTTGGTCTCCTCTTAAACACGTACTCATTTTTGCACAGTAGCCATTTGCACAATATGTGCATGTACTTAGATATTTTTTATACCTAATTTCTTTAGAATAACCTTATTGTCAACTCTTATTTTACTTACTTACTTAGATGGCGCTACAGTCCGGGGTGGACCTGCCACCTGGGCCTCAACCAACAAACCTCTCCAGCCAGCACGGTTACGAGCCAGCTGCCTCCAGTTGCGCACGCCAAGTTGGTTGAGGTCCCCCTCCACTTGTTTGCGCCACCTACCGCGAGGTCGTCCTCTACTGCGTCGTCCATCCGGGGTGGATTCGAAAACTTTGTGTGAACTGTAATTGAACTCTTCTGGCTAAGACGATGTCCTTGTACAGGCCGTATAGCTCGGCATTGTACCTTCTCCTCCACTCACCGTCTATTCAGACGGGACCAAAGATTGCTCGAAGAACTTTTCTCTCGAAATAACCAATGGCATCCTCATCCGGTTTTGTCAAAGCCCATGCCTCTGCGCCATACAGCAGGACTGGGATGATTAGTGTCTTATAAAGAGTTACCTTAGTGATAGGGCTTTGCTACTCAATTGCCGTTTTAGCCCATAGAAACAACGATTGGCAAGAGTAATTCTTCGTGTGATCTCCCTACTGATGTCATTTGCGGAGTTCACCAAAGAGCCTAGGTAGACAAAATCCTTTACTACCTCAAAATTATATCTGTCTATTGTGGCGTTCCAATACGCCAATGTTGGGTGTCCTTTTTTGTAGACAGCATATATTTTGTTTTGCTTTCATTGACCGCTAGACCCATCTTTGCTGCCTGGATCTCAATACTCGTAAATGCCCCATTGACGACCCGCTGAGTTCTTCCGATTATGTGAATGTCATCGGCATAAGCGAGTAGTTGTACAGACTTGTAAAAGACTGTACCTCCGGTGCTGGCTTGTGAGTTTCGTACAATTCTTTCAAGTACTATGTTAAAGAGATCGCACGAAAGCACGTCACCTTGTCTAAGACCTTTCCTGACATCGAACGGTTCGGTGATGTTCTTACCGACTTTGATGGAGCAGCGAGAGTTCTCCATCGTCAATCTACACAAACGGACGAGATTGGCAACGATGCCAAGACTAGACATGGCTCTGTATATCTCGTCTCTATACACGCTATAATAGGCAACTTTGAAATCGATAAAGAGGTGGTGCGTATCGATTTTATATTCATGTGTTTTTTCCAAAATCTGCCGTAGTGTGAATATTTGGTCAACGGTGGACTTTCCAGGCCTGAAACCGCACTGATAAGGACCTATCGGGTTGTTGACGATTGGTTTTAGGCGTTCACATAATACGGCAGACAGGATCTTATATGCGATGTTGAGGAGACTTATACCTCTGTAATTGGCGCAGTTCAGAGGGTCTCCTTTCTTCAGGATCGGGCAAACGATGCTAAGGTTCCATTCATCGGGCATACTTTCGTCCCACCAGATTTTACAGATGAGCTGGTGCATGCTCCTTACCAACTCATCTCCTCCTGCCTTGAAAAGTTCAGCGGCAAGGCCGTCGGCTCCAGCAGCTTTGTAGGATTTGAGTTTGGATATCGCTATCCTCACTACATTCGGATCAGGTTGACGGGAATCTTGACTGCCATCGTCACTGTTGAATGGTTCATTCTGCCTGACAGCGGAATATTGGTCATCATCGCCGTTTAACAGTCTGCAGAAGTCTTCCTTCCATATCCTGAGCACCGACTGCGATTCTACTACTATATTACCATTTTCGTCCCTGCAGGCTTCTGTTCTGACTTTGAAACCCTGGCATGTTCTTTTTCCCCTTTCGTAAAATTTTCGAACATCATTCCTGCAATAAAGTCTCTCAATCTCCTCGATCGAGCGCTTCTCATGCTCCTTTTTCTTCTTTCTGAGAAGTCGATGTTCCTCTTCTCTCCTGCTCACGTAGAGCTCGGTCTTTCTATAAAGCGCCGCTTTGAACGCCTCTTGTTTAACTGCATGTGCTTGCCGGCATTCCTCATCAAACCAGGGGATTCGTTGTGGTGGCCGAGAGAAATCCAGTACATCAGAGGCGGCATCTCTGATGGCTAGTTGACAACGCTGCCACAGGTCTTCCGCATTTGCTGCTGGCGGCATAGGACTTAGGTTAAGATTAAGAGAAACTCGATCGGCAAAGGCTTTGGCGGTCTCTCGCGATTGTAGCCGCCCGACGTCAAATTTCCTCACAGTATTTCGTTGATTTCGGTCCGTTGTGGATATCCTTGGCTACAACTAGGTAGTGATCCGAGTCCACGTTGGCTCCTCGGAAAGTCCGGACACCCAGAATACTGGAAGAGTGCCTTTCGTCGATCGCAATATGATCGATTTGGTTGACAGTTTTTCGATCAAAGGAGAGCCATGTTCCTTTGTGAATGTCGAGACGTGGTAACCGCGTACTAGCTACGACAAAGTTTCGCCTCGCCGCAAAGTCGATTAGCCTGAGTCCGTTGCCAGATGTGATGTCGTGCAGGCTGTGCTTTCCGACCACGCTACTAAAGACGTCCTCTCTTTCTAGCTTTGCGTTAAAATCACCTATGATAATTTTAACGTCGTGGCTAGGGCATTGCTCACACGCTTTGTCCAAGAGCTGGTAGAAGTCATCCTTTGTCGCATCGTCCTTCTTCTCGTGAGGGGCGTGAACTCATATAAGGCTAATGTTGGCAAATTTAGCCTTGATTCGGATAGTCATGAGGCGCTCGTTCACATGCCGGAAACTCAAGACTTCTTGCCTAAGTCTGCTTCCAATGACAAATCCGCACCCGAATAGACGCTGCCCTTGTTCTCTGTAGCAATCGCCGTAGTAGATGTCGCAGTTTTTCATACTCCTTTTGCCCGGCCCATCCCATCGCACTTCTTGGATGGCGGTAATGTCTGCTTTGAGACACTCTAGGGCATCCGCAAGTTGTTCGGCTGCACGTGGGGGACGTGAGGGTCCTGACATTCCATGTGCAGACAAGAAGATCGTTGTCCGTTTTACGTTTGCTGTTGGTTGCTTCGTAACTGAAAGTTTTTTACGTGGTAGGGAAGTTAACCCGACGGCACAACCCCCAACCTGGAGGACCAGATCCTTTTTTGGAACCCCTAGGATTAGGGGACGGATACACCGATGTCAGCAACCCACTTCGGGGATATGAGCGCTGCCATTGGCCCATTAAGGGCTCATCCGCCACCATCTCTGTTTCAATACCCAGACATAGTATTGAAAATCCTTACAGACCTCAGCTCCAAATATGTTGAAGTAGTTCCGGTAAGGTATCCGCTGGTCTGTAGATGCCACCGTTTATTCCATCGAGAGAATTCATCCGCCGCACGTCCTCCTTCTGAGGAGCTCTTGCTAGACTTCTGAGACGCATATTTCAGCCAATCAGGTCAACAAGAGATGCCTCGTTCGGTTAAATATATGCGCGCTGAAGTTCACTCAGATCTGCTTACGCAGGTCTGAGTGTTCAATTACACATTTATCATCAGACTCAGCATACGCTCATCGTTAGTTCGCTATCAGATAGCTATACAGCGGGCACCACGGGGAGGTGATGATGCGATTTTGCCACGTCAACTCTTATTTTGCTAGTCTAAAATAATATTGTATAAATACTGTGAAATAACGCCTAATTTTCTCAGATACAAGTATTGTTAATAAGCTAATCAAAACGTTTGTTCCTCAAGGGAAAAGAAGTCCACCGGGAGCGCCAGCGCGCGAAATTCAGGACTCAGCGAAATATAAAAGTCTTGAAGAAGAAAATAAAATACTCTAACGACTAAATAGAGTCGGTTCATCGCCCGAAGTCGAGCCCCTAAAAGAAGAAAATCACAATGAGCGGCAAGAAAGGCAACTTCGAGCGCAATTTCGTCCACCCCACCAATAAACATCGTCGGGATAACGGAGGTTAACAGGTTGCAAATCGTCCTTAAAGGAACGTTAACATCGAAATCTAAAGTTACATCTTTGGGGGATAATGCGTGGAAAATTAACGTCGATGACTACAACGACTACCGAGCTCTGTCCCAAAAGCTAAATACCGAAAAGATTCAGTGGTATACTTTTGTAATCAAGTCAGAAAGGCCACATCGTGTTGCTGCAAGGAGACTCCACCCCCCATGCACCAAAGAAAAGGTCATGGGCGATCTTCGAGCCAAAGGCTTTAAAATTCTTGTTGCCGTTAATATCATCAAGAAGGAGAAGTAACAAACGGAAATAGATGAAGACGTCTTGCTAAGACGTGGAATTCCGCTTTTTATGCTTAACTTCGATAAGTCTGATAATATCGACGATATCTACAGAATTTGAGCTGTACTAAATATCGTGGTCAAAATCGAGCCCAAGCCAAAATCTCTCATTTTTTCTCAGTTATTCTTGCGAAATTTGAAGAACAAAGCAAAATAAATAAAATTATTTTCGATAGGCTGGTTAAGCTCGAAAAGAATTTACGGAAAACGCGTACTTCAACTAGAATATGAATGAAAATCCAATGTCGCATTTAAAAATGGAAGGCTATAATGATTACCACGCTTGTCACCCTTCGGGAAAAGAGAGAGGAGGGATCATCTTTGTTTATTAAAGACTGTATCGAACAATCCGAAGACCTAAAGATAGAGCTTGAAACCCTAGAACTGTGCACGATTCGAGCGTACTCTTAAAATCTCATCTATCTGCTGTCCACCGCGTTCCGCGCTTGAAAATAATGATTTTACAAATTTGTTTAAATTGCTGAAACCTAATTTTATTGTTGGCGGCGATTTTAATGCGAAACATGCGTTCTGGGGATCAAGATACACCTCGCAAAAAGGTAGAATGCTCTAGGAGGCAGGTATGGAGTACAGTTTGATTTCCATTCGAAGGGTAAACCGACTTACTGGCCAACTGATACTTCGAAAATACCTAACCTGATCGACTTTTTCATTGTGAAAGGAATATTTACCAACCACATAAACGTTAAAGAGAGCTTTGATCTGTCGTCTGATCATTCCCCAGTTATTTTGACATTGAGCGAAAAACTAGTCTATATCATAGAGCCAACGAGATTAACTGGTAGAACAACTAACTGGGAAGGCTTTAGGAAGGAAATTGAAGATAATGTTGAACAGAGCGTTCCACTTCCGCCTTTGCGGCGCACCTCAAAGAAACCTTTAAGCCGCACGATGGTCAAGTGGTTTATGACAACATCAATAGGCTAGATTTACCACCTGATGATTTAACCCTCACGAGTGCAACGCTAAGGGAACTCAAACATGAGATCGAGAATCTAAAACCTACGAAATCTCCTGGTTATGATTTGATTACCGGAGAAATTCTCAAAGTTTTTTTAGAAAAGCATTGATTAAACTTCTCCATATTGTAAATGCTGCGCTCAGATTAAAACACGTGCCGAGCCAATGAAATTCATAATGGTTTTAAAACCAGCAAAACCGCTAAATGAGGTAAAATCGTATAGACCAAATTCGCTTCTTCCAATCATATCGAACATTTTCCAAAGGATATTACTAAGGCGTCTCCAACCGGTTATAGAAGAAAATAATCTTATCCCTGACCACTAGTTGGGGTTCAGAAGCAAGCATTCGACGATTGACCAGGTGCATAGAATTACTGACGTAATCGAGAAAGCACTTGAAGAAACAAAAGATTTGCTCAAGTGTATTTCTTGACATCTCGCAAGCATTTGACAAGGTGTGGCATGATGGCTACAAATGCAAACTACGACAAGTTCTCCCTGTACGCTTATACGATATTCTAGAATCATATCTCGGGAATAGACTCTTTCGTGTTGGACATAGAGTCGAATACTCGGAGCTCAAAGAAATTTCGGCCGGCGTGCCGCAAGGAAACGTTTTTGGGCCGCTTCTCTATTTATCATATACTCGTGATATACCGAACGAAGATGGCACTATTCTTGCTACGTTTGCCGATAACACGGCTATCCTAGCAGCAGACAAAACAATCGAAGGTACGACCGTAAAACTGGAAAACATACTGAATAATGTAAATGAATGGACGATGGACTGGCGGATCGCCCTCAACGAATCTAAATCTGTTCACGTGAATTTCACTTACAAGAAAATTAATAACTTGCCAATTTTCCTAAACTCTACCCGAATACCTTTTGCAAATACCTGGAAATGACACTCGACGCAAGGCTGAAATGGAATTCGCACGTGAAAATGAAACGTAAAGAACTCGAAATCAAATATAGAGAAATGTACTGGTTACTCGGAAAACATTCCCAGCTCAGTACTGAGAACAAACTGCAAATGCTAAAGCCGGTGTGGACCTACGGTATACAACTTTGGGGTTGTACCAAGAAAATAAATGCCAATATTTTACAAGCTTTTCAAAATAAAGTGCTAAGAGAAATTGTCTAAGCACCGTGGTATAGTAGAAACGACGATATCCACAGGGATCTCGGATTTCCGACAATCGAAGCTGAAACTATAAACTTCGCGAGAAAGCATAGAAACCGACTAATCGGACATGTCAACAATACAGTCCTACAAATTTTGGATGAGAGCAATTTATTGCGCCGAATACAAAGGACGAAACCTTTCGACTTGGCGAGATAAGTATTAACCGCGTCTAGATTGCGGAATATGAAGGATCATTCAGTGGAAAGTAACCTGCCAAACGTTTTTATTTCATGATAGAAAAATTGCTTGATAAGTTATTACTTAGTTGCGATATCTAACAAATTTATATCGAAGGGTGGTGTTTTTTTAGTCAGTAAGAATCTGACACTACTATGAGCACGCACTTGCTATTCTCCTGGTGTCTATGGAAGATTTTTCACTTACCCTCGGGGAAAAAAAAAATTAAAAATTGTTGGTGTTCTTGTACTGTACCAGTACCAGTAATACTAAAAAGTAGTCATAGTACACGAACTATTATCTACCCAACAGTATAGTGAAGGCAATATATACAGTATTGTTTGCCAGAGGTGAGTTTGAAGAAACCCTCTGTGTGACGTCAGAAGAATGAATGGTGCCATTTGGTTGTGCTAAACATAAACCCGCCTAAAGCAGCTATAGTACCTCTCACGATTGACGCCCACGTAGTCAAGTATAAACTTGTGTGGAAATGCCTGCACAAGATTAACGAATCGGACAGAAGAAAGAAAGTTACCCCCTATTGGATATCGAGCCATGTCGGAATAGAAGGTAACGAAGCAAGGGAAACAAGGGGCAGCAAGACCCTGTATGTATAGGTCCTGAACTATTCTGCGGAATAGGGCAGCAGCAAGTACCTGGATAAACATTCTTGCTTTCTGTCTATCATTAATTCGATCCCTAATAAAAAAATTGATTTAATTTCTTTCGCAATGAAGAGCAAAACGTGCACTTCAAAATCATATATACTCGTATGTAGCATTAACTTTACATTAACATAAACATTAACCCACTTCACTTGTACAGAACACGTCAAATGTTCAAGAAAACAGCAATAACCTTCTGGACAACCAATACAATGCGAACAATTTAGGGCATGCAAGTATTTACCATATGCAATCTCATTTAAGAGACTATCTACACCGCCCGACTACTTAACAAGCTGCAGATGTCATTACATTGCATTAATACACGCTCATAAATATTCAAATTGCATTCTATAATAAAATTTGGTATTAGATTTACAAAATCAAAAAACCTATTTGGAAACCAACATCAGAAACTAATTTCCCTTTAGAGTAGTACTTCCAACGAACATTTTAATATCAGTAATTGCGTCTGTGGTTTTTAGTAGCGGGCAACGAAACCTAATTCCAAATGTAGTTCGTATGGAACTTTATTCTAATAAAAGTGCTATGGGTTCTCCCTGAAAAGTCAATTTCAAAGTGGCTAATATTACTATTGCTAAATATGACATTCGTAGACTCTTAAATCTCACTACTATGCGAGAGCGCATTGTTATTATGGCTTTGGAAAGTTCCACTCAACCTATAATAGCGGTTGGTTTGCACATACAATTTAAAAGAATAAGTATTGGTTTGTATGCATATTGTGCAGCTCTAGGTCAAAATGCAAGCAATCATGTAAGTCTTGTGAGTCAAGTTAAAACGACGAAAAATGTAGGGCAGTGCTTGAATACACATTGTAAATCTTTGCTAATTTACTTCAAAATCGCCTAATGCAGCCTCACATTAGGATTAGAAAAGGCTTGGTTCGATTTTTTAGATAACAATGACAACTTGCTTTATTTTACCTTAATATTTATACAGAATTAATGCTAGCCTAAACAAAAAGTGCATATTATAATTACAAAGATAAAAGTGCAAATTACGGAAAAATGAAAAAGAGTCAAATTATTTAATAAAAGGAAAAACAAAAATATGCTGACTTCGCTTATCGAGCATTGCCCTTTGTAACTACTGCAATGTTGTTTATTGCATTCGTCATAATGCGTTGTCATCAAAGTTTTGTTTTGTAATTTGTTTGTTGATATCATCAACATTTTGCCTCCAACAGAGTCGTCTGCCAATTGATCTCAAAGGGATGATCTCGAGTGTTGTTGTATTCTCTTAGTTCGATATCGGCAGAGTGGTTAGACCTACTTCGGCAATCACCGTATTTCAGTACCACAGCCAAGAAGCAGATGATGATCACTGCAATCGTAAACATTGCAATCGACACCTCAATTGTCCAATACTGGTGCTTTTTAATGGTCTTCCAATTGCGCTCATGTAGTCGGTTGAGTGCCTCGGCCCCGTCACGATTATTGAAGCTCAATACCTCCATTAAATCCTTATTCAACGGGATCCTTAAAATATACCGGCGTTTGAGTTGATACTGATGTGTTGATAATAGCAATCGATTTGCTGAAGTGCATCACTACTCTGGTCTCCTTTAATAATTTTGCTTCCAGTCGTACGAATTTCGATTGTATAACGCAGTCCGGAGTGACGTGAATGAGACCCGTGTTGTTTAAGATAACTTGTTCCCGAGTTGTGCCACAATTTACGAAGACAGTGGTTTCCAATGGTGTAATGAACATCCATGTATTGTGCGTCCATAATTCCTTCCAAATGGTATGCGTTAATTTAATTGCTCTGGTTGGACATCTCTTGAAAGTCAGTTTCTTGTACAGCTGCTGGACAATACAATCCTCACTTTGCTCAATACTGTGGAATATTGAAGGCCTGAGGATAAATGTTGTTTCGTTGAGTGTTGGTGCCTTGGTAATATCTTCCAGTGGTACTTCGAAGTACCTTTGTAGATTGTAGTTGACTCCCAGCACAGTCTGCTCTATCTGTACCTCCCGAAATGTCTGCTCGTCTATCTTCTCTGGAACAGCGTTCGTTTTTATTAAGTCATATTCATCGACGTCACTGATCATAAAGTATCCTGTGACTAAAACTTCCTTGGAAGTTGAGTACATCTCCAGTTTGTCCATTGGATCTGGTAACACCTTCATCTCTGGGCCAAGTTTCTCCGCACACTTTTTGGTGATTTCTTCTACGCTCTTGTGTGACAAGAATTCAAACAAATGACTCCGTTTGAGAAATGCATTTAGCAGCTTGTTGTACTTTGTTTCGATTTCCCGCATGTAGCTGAGTACCACTAGATAGGTGTTTGTCACATGTAGATTGATCTTATTTTCGTCAACCATTCTGTACCAAGATTCCATTTTGTTGATCTCTTCTAGACCAGCATTAAGTTTTCTTGTAAAGTTGTTCATCTTGTCGCTGATTCTAGCTTCTGTCTTATTTACACTGGAGATTGTAGATAGCATAATTTTAGTGTTCGTCTTAGCACTTTTAATCAGCTCCTTTTGATTATTGTCCAGGTCTTCAATGTCATGGTAGACTTCGTCATTAACTCCGAATAGTGAAGTGAGAATAGTTCCTAGTAGTCCTCGTTTTTGCCTATGCAGGGGTGATACTTGAAGTCTGTTGAAGATTGAAAATACATTTTTCCATTCCTCGCCCAGGTGATGACATAATTCCTCGCATTGACTTTCCTTTGTCACGCTTTTTATTCTGTTACAAAATTCCGTTAATTGTTCTCTCGTCTTGTTTATGTTGGCTTGATCACGTAAGATATCTGTGATTGGGAAACGAATACTCGTGCGTAGTACGCCTCGTTGAATATTGGCTATTCCAATTTGTTCTACAAACAATCCTGCGTCCGGGTGAGTGATAATATACTTTGTCGATCCTGGCATGATAGATGCAAACAGCGATAGAGTCACAAGGGCAATGGAGAAATTTGATGTCGAAGTTACTGATTTCTTTTTCTTATCTCTTAGATTCCTTCTGGGTCTGCTTCGTAGTGATGGCTCTGGCGACTGTTGAACTTCGCCTTCCTCGCGTTTGATAACATTGTCATCTGTTGGTAGCAAACACACCTTTGCTATCGGTCGCTTGAATGTTCCCTTTTCTGTTTTGACGGTTACAACTCTGACAAGTTCATCTCCTCCGCGGTGTACTTCAATTATTTTACCCAGAGGCCACCTTGATGGAGTCAGCATCTCATTTTTCATTTCCATTGTGGCGTTGTTGTAATTTGTTGACGTAATCCTCGTACCAACGATTGCACAAATCTTGCTTGAGTTTTTGAATGAGTTTCCATCTTTTTAAACTGCTCTCTGCGACATCCAGAATAACATCATGTTGTGGCGCAATCAACGGCGATCCAATAATAAAGTGTCCTGGCGTAAGTGCATCAAGATCTTCAATATTGTCTGTTAACGGACAGAGCGGTTTCGAATTTAAACATCCTTCTATTTGCACAAGAATGGTGTTCATCTCTTCGTATGTGAGTTTTTGCTCTCCTATGATGCGATTTAAGTGATACTTGACTGATTTCACCCCAGCTTCCCAGAGTCCACCAAAGTGTGGAGCTCCAGGTGGAATAAAATGCCACTGGATACCGTTCTCGACTAACGTGGTTTGTAGAGCATCAATCATGTTTTTTGCACCAACAAAATTTGTTCCGTTGTCACTGTACAGATTATGTATAGACCCTCTTCTGCTGATCATTCGTCTCAATGCTGCCATGAACCCATCCGTTGTTAAATCAGAAGTCAGCCCAATGTGCAGTGCTTTCGTTGCCATGCAGACAAACAGCGCTATGTATGCCTTATGTGATTTCACCCCTCGAATTTGTGAACATCGTATGTTGATCGGGCCTGCATAATCTACACCACAATGAGTAAACGGCCGTGAAAATGTTACTCGTGCTTTCGGAAGTTGTCCCATGATTTGATTTGTTTCCCTAGCCTTGAATCGAAAACACCTTACGCATTGATTTATTACAGCCTTAACAGTGTTGGTTCCTCGGATGATCCAAAATTTTCTCCGAATGTGATTCAGAGTCATTTTTACTCCACCGTGAAGTGTATCGATGTGCGTCTTATTGATGATTAGTTTTGTCAGTGGATGCGATGATGCCAAAATCATAGGATGCTTCTGATCAATTGACAAATTTGCATGTTTCAATCGGCCTCCGACACGCAATATTCCACTTGTGTCGATGAACGGATTTAAAGATGAGATCTTGCTGTTTGACTTCAGTGCTCGGTTCTCACTTAGATTCTGCATATCCTCGGCGAAGCTGCCTTGTTGAGCACCCCTCACCAGCGCTTTTTCTGCTTCCAGAAGCTCCTTCACTGTTAAATTACCGTGTAATAATGTTTCACCTCTCCTGCTTCTTCGGCAATTGGTTTTAAATCGTAAACAGTACGCGCTTACGCGTTTGAGTTTCGGAAGCGACGAAAACACGAGAGTAATGTTGTCCATGCAAGCGTGAGATTTTCTGATGTCAAATATATTTTTCTCTTCCATCATAAATTTGTTAGCTGGCCAATGTTGTTCGTTTTCTTTTAACCACTCTGGACCGTGCCACCATGT
The DNA here is from genome assembly GCA_945910035.1 of Brachypalpus laphriformis. NCBI lineage: Eukaryota > Metazoa > Arthropoda > Insecta > Diptera > Syrphidae > Brachypalpus > Brachypalpus laphriformis. The sequence continues at coordinate 87,915,681 of OX246754.1, forward strand.
TGAATTTCCAGTTAGGGTATCCCCAAATGCCCCTCTAGACGGAATGTCCGCAGGATTCTCCCTTCCCGGTACGAACCTCCACTGTCCTTTAAAATGTTGTTGCACATAGGATACCCGGTTGGCGACAAATGTGTTCCATTTCACTGGATGTTGTTGTAACCAGTTTAACACTATCGCTGAATCTGTCCACGCTAAAATTCTGGTGTATTCTGTGCTTGTCCCCTCTCTGATGTACTTCATTAGCTTTGTTAGAAGTGCAGCTGCGCATAATTCCAACCTTGCCAATGTAACTTACTTCACTGGCGCCACCTTGGTCTTTGACGCGATGATACGTATTGTTGTAGAGTCACAATTAATAACTTTCTGATACACCACTGCTGCATACGCTGATTCCGACGCATCTGCGAATCCGTGCAGCTCTATTTGAGAGTTTTCCATTTGTCGCGTCCATCGTGGAATTCTTACATTTTCAAGTGTTGGTAATCTTGTCTTGAACTCGTCCCATTCATTTAGAATTTTTGTTGGGACATTTTCGTCCCATCCGATGCCCAGCAGCCAAAGACTTTGAATAAGAATCTTTGCCTTGATTTTGATTGGTGATAACCAGCCAAAAGGATCAAAGATTTTGCCAGCGTCACTCAATATTGCTCGTTTGGTACCCTTTGTGCTGAATGACGACGAGTTGACTTTAAACTGGAAGTCGTCTGTCCCTGGACACCATTTGATTCCCAAAACCTTGAATGTTGTATGACAATCAAAGTCATGTTCTGGTTCCATTTCAATAACTTCTTTTGGCAACGCTTTTATGAACTCTGAACTATTTGATGTCCATTTGCGTAAGTTGAATCCACCCTTGTGAAGTAGTTGCATCAATTCTTGTTGAAGGTTCTGACACTCCCTTGGTGAATTTGCCCCTCCAAGACAATCACCTACATAGAATCCTTCAAGTACTGTTTTGCTTGCACGTGGATACCTTTCTCTTTCATCCTCAGCTAACTGGCATAGAGTTTTTATTGCCAAATATGGAGCGGCAGCTGTACCGTATGTGACAGTTTTGAGGGCATATTCTTTTACTGGACCACTAGAATTTTCTCTCCACAAAATACGCTGAAGGTTTGTGTTGTCCTGGTTCACTAAAATTTGCCGATACATTTTCTCGACGTCAGCTTTGAATGCAATTGGAAATGACCTCCATTGAAGTAGTAGAAGAAATAGATCCTTTTGAACTGTTGGACCTGTCATCATGATGCTATTCAGCGATTCCCCAGATGTCGTCTTCGCAGAGGCATCAAAGACCACTCTCAGTTTTGTGGTAGTGCTGTCATCTTTTATCACTGCATGATGTGGAAGAAAATACGTTTTTCCAGTATAACCCTCCGGTGCTTCCTCCATGTGTCCAAGAGCAATATATTCCTGAATGAATTTGGTATATTCATGCCGAACACACTCGTTTTTTGCGAACCTCTGCTCTAACATAAAGAACCGCTTCAGTGCCATTTTGCATGATTCGCCCAAAACCATGCGATCCTTCAGCAATGGCAATTTGACGATGTACCGTCCCGTTGCATCTCGTTTATGAGTTTCTTGATAATGAGTTTCGCACAATTCATCGACTTTACGGTTGCACTTGGAACTTCTTCTAGCTCCCAAAACTTTTTCAAGGCTTCGTCCTCACTGCACACACTGATACACGATGTTATTACATTAACCTGTGTCTGCTTCTTTGAAGTTGGTGTGGTGATGACTGGTCCAGATAGTATCCAGCCAAATCTTGTGTTTTGTGCCATGGGCGTATTATTGGGACCTTTGACTAAACCATGCGTCAGAAATTCCGGCAAGATGTCTGATCCGATTAGTAATTCGATGTCCTTTGGTTGTCCGTACCATGGATCCGCCAACTTCAGCCCTTGGATGTGTGCCCAATGATTGGTTGTAAATTCATGTCCTGGCATTTTTGATGTAATGACAGGCATTACTAGTGCTTCTACCTTTAAGCTGACCCTTTCATCGTGAATTGATTGGATGACAAGACTGCATGCTGCTATGATTTCTGTAGCATGACCGTTGATTCCATTGACCTTTGACTGATGCTTGACCAATGGTACCTTTATATGACGTGCTAACTTCTCCGTCACGACACACGACTGAGACCCTTGATCAATCAGAGCTCGAACGAGTTTTACTTGTCCCCCAACGCATACGTTCACCATGGCTGTGGCTAGTAGTATCATCCTGTTCTTACTGCTTTTATATGCAGTAGCGATTCCTGTTGTTGTTTGTGCTTCTTCTCTAGCCGATCCTCCAGTCACCGTCAGTGTTTTACCCTCACCTCGAGGGAAATGTAGTAGGGAATTGTGCTGTTTTGTGCATATTTTGCATGCCTTCTTTGACACACATTCTCTTGCGGCATGTCCATCTCGTAAACAGTTGAAACATAGCTTTGATTGTTGGACCACATCCACTCGGTTTTTCGGCTTCATACTCAAAAACTTTTTGCAGTTGAATAGGTGATGAGATTCGCTGCAAACAACACATTTCAACTGTGTGACTGTAGTCAAATGGTTTCTTGCTGGTGCTGTTTTATTTTGTGACTGGTGCTCACGGTAGAATTCACGACTGCCTTCTAATCCCCGGAATCTACCCTCGATAAAGTCAAAAAACTCACTTAGCTTTGGAATATCTGTTGAAGTTCCTCTTGATTGTTGATATAACTTTCTTGTTTCTCCGTCCAGTTTTGGATATATAAGCTGGATTACTAATGGATCCCATGAGCTCACGTCAACTCCCAAGTTTTTGATACCGTACAAAATTTCATTCGACGTATCCATGATGGTTTTCAAGTCGAACGCACTTTCATTTCGAACTGGTTTTAAATTAAGCAACTTTTGGATGTAGTTGTTGACCAAAGCTGCTGAATTTTGGAACCGTTTCGTTAGCGATTCTATAGCCGTTGCATAATTGCTTGATGTTGGTGACAAGTGGCTAACAATCCTTGCTGCTTCTCCGTTCAGATTGCCTTTCAAATATTGGATTCGTTCAACGTCGCTTAAAGAACCATTCTGGTGAACCAACCGATCAAACAGTTCCCAAAATGACGTCCACTCTTCATACCTTCCGCTGATTGTTGGTATACTTATTGTTGGGAGTTTTATTTGAGAATGTGTTGTTGTTTGGGGATTGCGCTCCGGTTGGTGTTATCGATCTTCTGCTTCCTTAATTTGGATGTATGCATCTTGATACATTTGCTCTAAGTCGATGAATTCATTATTGGACACATACTCCTGGTCGTAATCTGCGTCTTCCAATGACGACATTATTTCATCGTTCATTGTCACCAACTTTGTCCAGCATCCCTTCAGTTGATCCAATTTGAACCCGAGGTAAACTGAATTTTGACTTAAATCCAAGTTGTCAATTATGCGTAGAAAGTTGCTGTTGATTAGATTCAACTTTCTGAACCTTGTTGGACACTTCGTGTTGTCAGCTGTCTCCCCCGTTTCTCCTGTATCTGATAGGCTGCTTCTCGTTTGTTGCATTGCTGCACGTGAGCTTGAGGCTTGAATGCCTGCATCAGTGGGTGACGTCATCGATGCAGCCGCCTCTCTTGTCCTTTCTGGATCTGATGATTTGCTCGTTGATTGTTGTGTTGTTGCTTGGAAGGTTGGCGCTTGAATACCTGCATCAGTAGGTTTCGACATCGACGAAGGTTGTGTTTTCTTCTTTATGAGCTCCAATTTTGCCTGGAACGTATCTTTAATGTCGAGATACCTTACTTCAAATTGTTCAAAATACTTCTTCACGAAGTATTCATGCTGGGGATGTGTTTTCCTCAGCTCTTCCAAATGTCCGTTGTTTATTTGGAAGTCGACCCAGTGCTCTTCTAACTTCTCCAATCTCCTTGTTAGGTATTCCACAGAGTACCGGGATTCTCCATCCTTCTTGAAATTAGTCCATAATCGATGAACCTCCTCCGTGATCCTGACTTGGTTTAGTGCAATCTCTTCCATTGCGCTCATTGTTACACTGACACTAGCACTTTATGATGTTTTTTTTTTGTTTTTTTGAATTGTGGTTTTGTACCACGACTTTGATGAGTGATGATTTGGTCTCGTACCACACTCACTGATGTTCACTTGTTATTTGACCATCCTTGGGATTTTGGTCTCACACCAACACTCACTAACATTCACTGTACTCAGTTATGGTCTCGTACCAACACTTAATACTCCGAATCGAAGGACCAATGTAAATCTTTGCTAATTTACTTCAAAATCGCCTAATGCAGCCTCACATTAGGATTAGAAAAAGCTTGGTTCGATTTTTTAGATAACAATGACAACTTGCTTTATTTTACCTTAATATTTATACAGAATTAATGCTAGCCTAAACAAAAAGTGCATATTATAATTACAAAGATAAAAGTGCAAATTACGGAAAAATGAAAAAGAGTCAAATTATTTAATAAAAGGAAAAACAAAAATATGCTGACTTCGCTTATCGAGCATTGCCCTTTGTAGCTACTGCAATGTTGTTTATTGCATTCGTCATAATGCGTTGTCATCAAAGTTTTGTTTTGTAATTTGTTTGTTGATATCATCAACACACATATAACTCAAAATTGGTTTTATCTTGGTTAAAAGCATAACTTCACAGAAAAACTCTATATTCAAGTCTCTATCTCAATCTGCTAAAAATAATATTCTTAGTGGAAAATATATGATCCGTACCAAGTCATTCCCCACTGGTTTGAATAGATCTAACGGAAGCCTTGACATTCTCGTTTTCCTTTTGAGCATTATTCTTGCAATGGCACTCTTTACCCATTCGACCAAGCGCTTCATATAACTTTTTTTCGTAGTGTTGGGATTCCTCCCTTCTATTCTAATCATAGATCTCGCGTGCAGCCCTCGTCCTTCTTTGCAGCGTCTGCAGGCCGCATCTTTTCCTGCGCCGCGCTGGCTGAACACTTTGACAACATGAGTTTATGTTAATCATTCATAGTCCAACATTGCGTTGCGTATGTCAAAGCCGGACGTACTATAAAGCAAACCTTTGAGTTTAAGTTGCATTTTTGGGCCGCAAAAGGCTGTGTAGTTTTCTCCCCGTTTTAACCACCCCACACTTACTCGGTCAGGAATATCACCGTCGCAATTTCCCTGGTCATTTACGATTGAGGATAATAATACGATAATAACGATTCGAAAAAACGACTGGAAATATTGTCTTCGTACGACTCATTCTTAAACTGTTACCTTCCAACGCCTTAATCCTATTATTAACTTCATTCTGAAGGGCTGTCAAGTTGCTACTTATGATTTCGCTATCATCAGCGAATAGAAGAGATGACGTTTCGGTTTCAGTGTCCCGAAAAATGTTGCAAGACATTTAAAATAGCAACTGACTTACTTGGAGGACTCCTACTTTAATTTCGAATTCTCCAGTTATTCCCGTCGTGTGTTTTACTCTCGCTCTTACGTCATCATACATGTCTGATGTACGTTTCCAGTACTTTTTAGGATCTATATAATCACTTCATTCACCAATCGGAATGAAATGATTGTGGTAGGCGCTTTAAATTAAATAGAACTGACTGACATTCTTGATACTGTTTCCACTATTGCCGATATTGTTGACATAGTCTATAAGTTAGTCCTTGCCAAAATCATAGCTTATGCTAAGTTTCCACTTGTCGATTTGAAATTGACGATTGACGATTTTTCGTCAATTAGAAAATTGGCACGTGGAAGTAATGAAAAATTGCTTGTCATTTAATCGACTAACAGCATTTGTCAATGACTGACAAAAAATGTACTTGACAAGTGGAAATAACTGAATTAGCAAACAAAATGTCACCTTGCCTTTAATTGACAATGAAAAACTCGGTAGGCCCAAAAATAGATGGTTGGACCAAATCAGGCATCTCTCCTGGAACCGTCAAAGGATTCCTCCTGATGAGTTGGAGTCAATGGCGGAGGATCAAGAAGGATGGAGGATCCACCTGAGCTTCCTCCTACCCCCGCGACCCTCATGAACGTTTAGCGGGCCATTAAAAATGTATGTACATACGTACGTATGTAAATAGAAAATGAATTTTCCATCCACATCGTAAGAAAATGTTTCAGAGAAAGGCCGTGGAGAGGCTAAAAATAGAATAAGAAAGACATCGGTGGCGTGGAGTCCTCAGTTGCTCTCATCCATCAAGTGGAACAATTCGAAAACATTTGTGACTCCAACTCTAAATACTATAAGAACAGAGACATGAATAATAATTCATTGACCACCATAGCTGAGACCCTTGACGTTTTAAAACATGCATTATGTTGAGGTGGAATGCACTTCTTGACAATATAAAATTAAATACTCCTTGATTATCTGCTTGAAGGTAAAGTGATGGACCCCAAGGTACATCAGTTATTCTTTGCTGACGATGGAGCCATCATAAATGAGGATCCTACATCCCTGCAATGAGCACTTGTTGTGTGGGTGGACGCTCTGGAGGGAAATGGGTATCGCATTAGTTCAAAAAAGACAGAGTACTTGTGCTACCCGTTCTCTGATCCACTCAAGCCTATTCCAGACATTTATTTGAATGAAACAGTGCTTCCCGCTTGCGAACCCCACAGGCGGATCAGTAGAAATGCGGTGAAGTGGGAGGGTTGTGATCCCTTGTTTTCGGATCATGGCCTCGCTGATAAAAGGAAGAAGAAGAAGAAGAAACAGGGCTTCCCAAGTGCGAAAAGTTCAAATATCCGGGATTTATGATTCAATAGCAAAGCAACTTGTGATGGCGACATCAATCATCGCGTAAGCGTAGGCTGGATGAAGTGGCGAGAAAATTCCGCTATCTTCTGTGAAAGAAAAATGCCACCTAAGTTGAAGGGAAGGCTCTACACCGCAGTTGTGCGTCCAGCGCTCACATACGATTCACAATGTTGGACGATGTACAAAACGTATGAGAGTAAATTAACGGCAGCTGAGATGAAGATGCTTCGCATGACACCAGGAGTAACAAAGCTTGATCGAATAAGAAGTTCGAAGATCCGTGGAAACTTTCACATCAAGAAAACCATCGTACAAAAAATAGATCGCGACCGGCTCAGCTGGTATTGCCACGTTCAAAGAAGAGATCATTTGAACCCTGTTAAAAAGGCAATATCAATGCACGTTCCAAAGACATCGCGATGTAGGAAAGGCATGCCTATAAACACCTGGATCAGACAAATGCGACGACATCGGCATTTTATTGGCCTCAGTAACCGAGTGATCCAAAATCGGCAGGCCTGCCGATATTTTCTGAGGTCAAATAGGCGAACCCCATAGGCGGATCAGTAGAAATGCGGTGAAATGGGAGGGTTATGATCCCTTGTTTTCGGATCATAACCTCGCTGATAAAAGGAAGAGGAAGATAAAATTAAATACTTACATTTCCATTTCCACCTGCACGAACATTTTGCGGAGAATATTTTTTTTATCACGTCAATGCCACAGTTCCCAATCGACAATGAGATGACTATTTCAAATTGGCAGTACTCGTACAAGTGGAAATAGATTTTAGAGAACTGACATAGATATTTGTCAAAATTTCTTTGTCAATGGACTGACAAACGATTTTTTGTCAATAATTGACATAAGTGGAAATGAACTGGCAGTGGTGTCGTTTATTGACATAAACGAGAGCAGTCAAACTTTGTCAATTTATTGACAAGTGGAAACCTACCTTTACGCGTGAAAACTTTTCTTGCCTTTTCGTTGTCTTTTTCTCAGTGCGAGTCTGCGCGTATATTTGGTTGTTGATGCTGAACTTAGTCTCAGTATTGCGTGGGCAAAACTCATGTACGAACGTATCGTAGGTGCTTTATATAAGAAAGTCACTCGAGACTTCCTAACTATCCAAATCTCAGCACACGTACACCAATGGGAGATCGGTAGCGGCCATCCATGAGGTGGATGTTAGACATTGAAGCCGCTTTTAATAACGCCCTAACTGAAGCAATTCAGGAAGTTCTCACCGAGTTGGGCGTTGAGGATTTTATAAGTCGCTAGATAGTATTCATGTTAAAAAACAGAATCATTTAGTCAAACCTATGTAATTTCATTTGTACCAAATTCGTAGACAGGGAAACACCTCAAGGTAAGGTTTTATTACCCCTTCTATGGCCATTAGTCATTATAATAAACAAAAATTTGTCAACAGTTGAATGAGACGGTGCCAAGGTTGTCGGACATGCGAATAACGTAGCAAAGTTAGTATCAGGAATTTGTCCTTCAGTGATTAGTGAAATCATAGAAGGTGTTGGATAAGATAAGCCCTTGTGCCACTAGTTGTGGACTCAGTGTCAATATATTCTATTGTAAAACTGAACTGATGCTTTTTGCTTACCGGTCGAACTTTTCAAGGCAGCTGGTGATAAATTGGTATGGAGCATACACCAACTCATTCTAAGATTTGGTCGTTTGCCCGATCGCCAAAAAAAGAGACCCCCTCAACTGCACCAATTATCAACAGCTCGATTGGCCCCTATCAGTGCGGTTTCAGGCCAGGAAACTAAACCAACGATCAAATGTTCACACTTCGACAGATACTGGAGAAAACCCAAGATGTCCAAATCGATACTCATCATCTCGTTATCGATTTCAAGGACCCCATATGACAGCATTTTTAGAGAAGAGCCATATAAAGCGGTGCGTTTGCAAGCATTGAAGCAGAAGCGGCCAAAATGTGTTTAGCGACAAACAAGAGCAAAACCAAGTATATGCTGTCAACAAGAAGGTGGGCAGTGGGCAGCTACAACTTCGAGGTAGTAAGGGACTTTGTCTACTTCGGCTCTGCTATTAACTCTAAAAACAACACGAGCACCGAAATCAAGCGAAGAATAACTCGTGGCAACCGCTGTTTTTTTTTTTTTGCTTATAAGGCAATTTAACAGTGAAGCCCTATCTCGAACAACTACGGAGACTATATAAAACCCTGGTCATCCCAGTCCTGCTTTACAGCGCTAAAACATGGACTTTAATGAAACCGCTTCGAGAGAAAAGTTCTCCGGAAGATATTTGGTCTAGTTTGCGTTAACAGGTTTTGAAGGAAAAGATTCAAGGACGAACTATACGAGCTGTACAGCGACATCGACCTGGTCAAAAACTGCGTATTGAACATTTGAGATGACTAAGACATGTAGGACGGATGGACATCAACGCTCCGACCCGCAGAGTCTTCGAATCTAGCCCGGAGGGACGACGCAGTAGAGGGCCTCCTCGCCGTAGGTGGCGCGTACAAGTTCAAAGGGACTTCGACCGACTTAGTTTACGCAACTAGAGGCAATTAGCTAAAGACCGAGCTAAATGGAGAGGATTGTTGGTTGAGGACCAGGTTCACCCCGAACTGTAGCGCCACCTTAATAAGTAAGTAATGCTTTTTGCCACCAAAATTAAAACACCAACCTTTATGCATCCACGGAACCAATCACTTCCTTTATCCTCTAGCGCTAGGTTTTTAGGAGTCATGTTGGACCCAAAAGCTCAACATCGTACAACGAGTAAAAAGCATGCATAACTATCTACGCTTGCAGTAAAACTTTGGTTAGAAATGGGGACTTCGACCGAAGATGGTCTTATGGATGCGTTTAAGACTCTCACTTCTTTTGTTGGTCGAATGTGCTAAACATAACGTAATTTACCACTGTATTTGCCGTTTTATTGTTTCTTTGTTCATCTACCTGTTTTAAAATAAACTGTACTCTCGTTCACTTGTATTGCAGATACTAATGGAAAAAATGTCAAAATAAAATAAATTCCTCGTCGTTCTAGAACTTCCAGTTTTTCTTTCTAGTTTTATTCGCTGGTCTTTCCTGTGGTTATTTTCGAATTGTGTTGTTTGAACCACAAACATCCCTTTATCCAAATTCTTACCGGTCTTTTCTTTCTATTGTGTGTCCGTGATTAACTGCATCTAAATTTATTTAGGTGGTACATAGAAGTCTTGACCAATTCTTCAGATAGATCAAGTTGTAATCATCTTAATCTCGATTTTCATTCGGTAAACTATAGTCTAAGAAATAAATCTGCGTCTGAAAAATCCAATCGCTGAATCGCTCGGTAAAGATAATTTAATGGAATAATTCTTTTAAAATGGCAGGGACAATGACATTATCCGTGTTTCGTGCTTATTTGAAGGGGTTCGTTATCGAAATTTGTTATCTACACAAAAACTATTTCGGATATAATTTCAAGATCAATGGATCTCAAGATTCGCTTGATGTTTTATGGAAAAAGTTCTCGGGTTCCCAGTCGGGTCTACTATCGGCAATGACTGATCGCGAAGAAGTCGAGAAAAACAATGATCTCAGTGGCCAATCAACCGCACAGTGAAAATATTAAATTAAGGCCAATATACTTCTTCTTGAACAAGTGATGACAGTTACCTTCAGTTAGACAGAATGGTCACCGTTTGGGAACAGGTTCCAAAGTATTGTTAAAAACAATTCACAACTATTACCTATTCTGAAATTTAAATTTTCGATTTTGTTCCTTCGTAGTGAGCTGGTATGTCTTTTTGGTATGCGACTAGACGCTGGATAAAACGTGGGAAAAGCTTGAGAAATGTTATGATAGGCCGCGTCATATTGTGAATAATTTTGTGAACGCATTTATGGAGCTACCATCAGTTCATACCTCGAACGTTAATGTCACACGAAAAATATCAGATGGAGCTGATAAAATTGTCTGAGGTCTAAATGCTATTAAATCGCTTACCAGGGATACGTGGTTTATTCACATTTTAGTAAACAAGCTGAACCATGAAACTCATCAAACGTGGTTCGAGGAAAATTTCGTCCACCGACTATTCTACTATAGGCCAGTTGTTAGACTTTTTGAACTGTCGGTGTGATGACTTAGAAAGTTGTAGGTCAAGTGTACAAATTTTGCTTTAACTACTTTCGAAGTGGATGTCCCTCAGCTCGCTGCCAATCCAAATTTCAATGCAGAACCACCGTAGTTCTGTTCATGACGATTCAGTGAATATAACCACTAACCACTCGGTTAATCCACGTATAAGCAACACTTTGCTTAATCGTAGAAAAACTATAGACTTCGTTCCTCAAAACATATCAGCCCAATTCTAAATATTCGCGGGGAGTTGTGTGCTCCCGAGAATAAAATTCTCATATTCCGAGTTCCCCGGGAGACAATTCTCCCCTTCGAATTTGAGACTGCGAATTATTAATGTTCGAATGAGCATTTGACATTTAAATAAAATTCAAAAATTAATTTTGTTGTTTATCAATTGTCAAAATTTCTCATATTTAAGAGAATTTTGTTATTTTTCGTGGTAAAATTAAGCTTTGTGTTTTAAGTGTTAGATGCAGTAGACGTTATTTTCCACGGTTGTGTTATTTGTGAAAAAGTTTTGTGAAAAAGATTAGAAAATGCATAGCATTGCATTCAGGTTGTTGGCAGAAGAAGTTGATGCTGAAGACAACCGACAAGGACAGTCGAGGGCTATTAGGAGGAGTTTACGGGATAGCACAAATCCTCTGAAGTTGTCTGAATCATTGTACATAGGTGCAAATGTATTTTATTTTACTTATAATACATTTCTGTTTATTAAATTTCAAAAGTATTATAGAGTCAACAAGTGGCCTTCAAATATTTTTGGTGTTGCTCACAACGTCCCGACAGCCGACTAGAAAGCGTTTTGCAATATCCCCAATTGTGAAACTGAGCGCAAGTTTGCGCTTCTTTGCTGAAGGGGGATACCAAACGGGTGTTGGAATAAACCATAATATTGGTCTGGCCCAATCTACCTTCAGCAAAGTGCTCGCAGAAGTACTAGATGTATTGGAAGCGCAGCTATGCCCACAGTGGATAAGTGTCTACAAAACGGTCGAAGAAAAAAGGAACGTTACGTTAGCATTCTACACCAAATATAGCATGCCCGGTATTGTTGGATATATTGACGGCACACATGTCCAGATTGTTGCCCCTTCTGTTAATAAGCATATATTTTATAACAGGAAAGGAACCTACAGTTTGTTGTGTTTTCAAACGCTCGCTTTGCTGGTTCACAAGAGACTAAATTTATTTTAATTATATTTAATACAATGATATGTAAGCTAGCAACTAGAGTTAGCACATTAGAATAATGGACTTAGCAATACGTGCTTTCATACATAATAATTCACCCTTTTCAATAAAAAAAATAAAACAATAAAATAGATATAGATATATATTACATAAATAGTTTATCTATTCCGTAAGTAATTTATATATATAATATAATAAAATACAGTTTACATTAAGTAACCATGTATTGATATGCATTCCATTAATATTCAATATATATGTATATATAGAAAATTATCTATTTTGTTTCTTTTTATTTTAGTCTATTCTTTAATCGTTCTGAAAATCTTGTAGGATGAATTGCCTTTATGAATTTCTGTTTCACATTAGAAGGTTTAACATTACCTCTAACATACAAATGTTCAGGGGTAAATGCCACCCTTTTGATTTTTCTTTTAAGTTGATTAACATGTGCTTGTCTTAAATTATCTCTAAAATTAATTAGATATACATTAGAAGAAATTAGCTTGACAACAGTAGCTGGATACCATTTAATATATCTTCCAAAACATCCTTTGTAATATACATTTTCACCCTTTTCAAAATGCTTACTTAATATAGAAACATTTTTATCTTGTACTTTATGTTCTTCTTTTAAAATATCGTACTTAGTTCTGGGCTTAAAGCTAAAAATTAAACTTGCTGGCGTTTCAAACGTAGTGGTGTTGGGAGTATTTCGATACTTTATTAAAAAATTATCAACTCTTTGTTGAGGTGTAAAATTTCTTGTTTTCTGATCGAGATATGATTTCTTGAAGTTATCTTTGACAATTTTAACAAATCGTTCTGCCTGACCATTCGATTGTGGGTGATAGGCCGGAGATTTGACATCCTGAATGCAATGTAACTCGCAAAAACGCTTGTACTCATGTGAGTTGAATGGTGGGCCATTATCTGTAACACATATGAGTGGTAATCCATAAGTCGCATAATTTGTTCTCAATTTTTCTATTAAAGATCCCGCATTTGTATTTTTCATCAAATTAACATCTACAAACTTACTGTAACTATCAACAATAATAAGGTACGTTTGCCCTTCAAAGTAAAAAAAATCTAAATGAATTCTTTCGTAAGGAAAGTTACTCTTTGGCCACTCTTGTAAACTGTACTTTGATGAATGGCATGCTGTTGTAGCACACGTTTCGCAACTGTTAACGAAACCCTCAATGAATTCATCAATTTTTGGCCACCACACTAATGAACGTGCAAGCTCCTTCATGCGGACTATGCCAACGTGGCCATCGTGCAACGTTTCTAGAACAGCATTCCGTAATAAGGAGGGTATAATAATTCGCATTCCATAAAAAATAACACCTTTCTCAATCTCTAGACAATATCGTTTTAAATAAAATGGTTTTAACTCCATGCTTAACTTCTCTGGCCAACTACCACACATGCTATCTTTAACTGCCTGCAAAGTTCTATCTTTCTCAGTCTGATTTCTAATCTCATTCAAATTAAGAGGCAAATGCTCAGTAAAATTAAATGTGTTAATATAATTTTCTTCATCTCCTGTTTTGTGAGGCAATGGAATTCTTGAAAGGCCATCAGCATTCGCATTTCTTGAGCGTTTCTTATACAATATGCAATAGTCATACATTGACAGCTCTATTGCCCATCTCTGTAATCTCGAGGCTGCAATTGGTGGAGTAGGTTTTTTCGCGCCAAAAATTTCTCTAAGCGGTTGGTGGTCAGTGAAAATTGTTACCTTTCTACCAAATATAAACTTATAAAATTTCCTTACCGCAAATATTACGCTTAACGCTTCCTTGTGTAGCTGAGAGTAATTTTTTTCAGCGGGACTCAAAGAGCTACTTGCATACATGCAGGGTCTTTCTATACCCTCGTCCATTATAGATAGAACGCATCCAATGCCATAAGGACTAGCGTCGCAGGATAAAACTATTTCTTTGAGTGGATCAAAATGCACGAGCACGGTATTACCGCCAAGTAATCGTTTTGTGCGTTGAAATGCCTTATCACATTCTTCAGTCCAATCGAATGCAACGTTTTTCCGCAGTAAATTGTACAATATGTAAAGCTCCGAAGAAAGATTTGGTAGAAAGTTCGTATAATAGTTTACTAGCCCTAAATATGAGCGGAGTTGTGAAATATCCTTAGGCCTTGGTGCCTCTAAAATAGCTTCAACCTTTTTGCTACAAGGCTGGCGTCCTTCAGCACAAATTATAAATCCTAAATATTCCACTCTGCTATCAAAAAATTTGCATTTTTCTAAATTCGCTTTCACATTGTGCTCTTGCAATCTTCGTAAAACAACTTCGGTATTCTTAAAACAATCTGAAAAATCTTTGCCCTTAATCAAAATATCATCAATGTATCCTGCTGCAAAGTCGAGACCCTCTAAAATCTTGTCTATAACACTCTGAAAAATAGAGCTAGAAGCCTTGGCGCCAAAAACTAATCTGGTAAACCTTAATAGTCCTATTGGAGTATTAACTGTGAAATACTATTTGCACCATTCCGCGAGCTTTAAATGCTGGAATGCTCCCGTTAGATCTAATATTGTAAAACACGTATATCCAGCGATTGAAGAAAATATATCCTCTGGAAGAGGCAACGGATAGTGCTCCGTTTTCATATATTTATTGATAGAGACTTTACAGTCCATGCATAACCGGATTTCCCCGTTCCTTTTTACAACACCCACTATAGGACTTGCCCATTCACTGTGCCTTACTTTTTCCAAAATACCCACACTTATAAGTCTTTCTAGTTCTGCATTATATTTTGCTCTTAATCCGAAAGGAACAGGATAAGCTTTGTATACAACTGGCTTTGCATCATCTGTCAAAATAACATCAGCCTCGAAGCCCACAATCGGATTTTCAAACTTTTTGTCAAAGACAGTCGCGAATTCACTCTTTAATTTGTTTATAACCTCAATTTTAGGTGAAAAATTGTGAGTGGACATATTACACACATTCTCAACATCAGATATTTTATATACATTCTTATTATCGATTATCTTACCCGACTCAAAAAATTGTTTCCCGTTTGGATATAGACGATCCAACCAACTACGACCAAGCAATGGTACAAACTTCTTTTTGCTTTGTATAACGACCATCTGCAACTTCATCGGATTTTCCCATAACTTTGATTTCACCATAACCTCTAATCTTCCCAATACCACCACGCGTCCACCAGTCACTACTTCTAAGGATTTAGAAACTTTGTTTAGTTTGATGTTCTTAAACATGCAATTATAATCTATTTCAGAAATAACAGTGGTACATGCGCCTGTGTCTAGCTCGAAAATAAGATACTTATCATTTATTAACAGCTTAACCTTCAGTGTTCCTGATACCGCTTCATTGACGTAGTTTAGTCTACCCAACCAGGCACCATCTTCCGAATTGATATCAGCTTCGCTTTCTTCCGCGTCGTCGACTAAATTTACCCTGGATCTACCGTTCTGGTGTTGAAGCTTGTAACAATTTCTCCGTATATGGCAAAACTTTTTACAATAGAAGCATTCTTCTTCTTCCTTTTATCAGCGAGGCTATGATCCGAAAACAAGGGATCACAGTCCTCCCACTTCACTGCATTTCTACTGATCCGCCTGTGGGGTTCGCCTATTTGACCTCAGAAAATATCGGCAGGCCTGCCGATTTTGGATCACTCGGTTACTGAGGCCAATGAAATGCCGATGTCGTCGCATTTGTCTGATCCAGGCGTTTATAGGCCTGCCTTTCCTACATCGCGATGTCTTTGGAACGTGCATAGATATTGCCTTTTTAACAGGGTTCAAATGATCTCTTCTTTGAACGTGGCAATACCAGCTGAGCCGGTCGCGCTCTAATTTGTGTACGATGGTTTCCTTGATGTGAAAGCTTCCACGGATCTTCGAACTTCTTATTCGATCAAGCTTGGTCACTCCTGCTGTCATGCGAAGCATCTTCATCTCAGCTGCCGTTAATTTACTCTCATACTTTTTGTACATCGTCCAACATTGTGAACCGTATGTGAGCGCTGGACGTACAACTGCGGTGTAGAGCCTTCCTTTCAACTTAGGGGGCATTTTTCTGTCACAGAAGATAGCGGAATTTTCTCGCCACTTCATCCACCCTACGCTTACACGATGATTGATGTCGTCATCACAAGTTGCTTTGCTATTGATCATAGATCCCAGATATTTGAACTTTTCGCACTTGGGAAGCACTGTTCCATTCAAATAAATGTCTGGAATAGGCCTGAGTGGATCAGAGAACGGGCAGCACAAGTACTCTGTCTTTTTTGAACTAATGCGATACCCATTTCCCTCCAAAACGTCCACCCACACATCAAGTGCTCGTTGCAGGGATGTAGGATCCTCACTTATGATGGCTCCATCGTCAACAAAGAATAACTGATGTACCTTGGGGTCCATCACTTTACCTTCAAGCAGATAATCAAGGACTGTAATAAAGAGCAAAGGACTTAAAACGCTTCCCTGGTGCACCCCGACTTTGATTGGAAACTCTTCGGTTACTCCAGCGGGACATCTTACTTTTGTCTTTGCTCTTTCGTACATGTCCATGATCATCTGTACATAGGTTTCTGGAACCCCTCGATGTCTTAGCGCCACACATATCAGATCTCGTGGTTGTCTGTCGAATGCCTTTTCAAAGTCAACCAATACAATATGCAAATCCCTTAAGGAAGAAGCATTGTAAGTCCTTATTCACGCTGTTGAAATTACACTGCTTTGTCTTTCCACGGCTACCATCTTTTTTATTCTTTCGAGTCTCCTGATCCTGGAACCTTGATACCGATCCACTTCTTCGGCTGTAACGTCTTAACGTGTTCATTCCACCATCAATACTTGCTCCTGGTTGCACGATTCTCATCTGATTTTTTGCCATTTCGTCTCCTTTAGCCATATCCACCGCTTCTTGAAAAGTAAGTTTCGACTTTTCTAACAGTTTGGCTCGCACACGGTTATCCCGTATTCCCAAAACGAATTGATCTCGTTGAGCATCCTCCAAGAAACCACCGAAGTTACAGTTGTCGGCTAACTCTTTTAAAATGATCACATAATCGCTTATCGATTCTCCTTGTCGTTGATTTCTGCTCCCAAATTTATAGCGTTCTGCTGTTATATTTCTCTGTGGATTGAAATGCTCCTTAAGTTTTTTTATTAAGTCGTCATATTCCACCGTTGTGATACTCTCTGGTCTGGATACGTTTCTTATTATTTTGTAGAGGTCTTTTCCCCCTAGACTCAGCATGTAGGATTTCATATCATCTTTACTGACGATTTTATTTAATTTCATCAGATTTTCGAAACGTTCCATAAAAATATCAAACTCATCGACAATTGGATTGAAGAACTCAATTGCGCCCACAAAATTAACTGTTGATTGCATTCTTATATCACTTTCGGTTTTTAATTTTGCAGAAACTACCGTAGAATTACTGCTTTCCGAATCAGACATCGAAGAACAACTATTTTAAACGGATTTTTCCTCGTCGCCAATATGTTGTGTATTTAATTAGGACAAACGCTCGCTTTGCTGGTTCACAAGAGACTAAATTTATTTTAATTATATTTAATACAATGATATGTAAGCTAGCAACATAACACAGTTTAAATGTTATGCTGGTAAATTTTTTTATTAGTGCTGTGGTGTTTTTAATTGCAAAATAAAATTAATTACTTACATATGTATGTGTGATGACGAATTGAGGATTCGTTACGTCGACGCTTCCCATCCCGGTGCAAGTCATTATTCCCTCATTTGGAATGTAAGTGAGCTGCGGGCGCACTTTGAGCAGGAATATTTACGAGGCATAAGGAATTTTTGGCTTCTTGGTAAGAATAAAAGTTTATAGGTAAACAGAAATTATTAAATTAATAAAAACGTTGACATTTGAATTAGGAGATGCCGGATATCCTTTGGAGCCGTGGCTTTTGACTCCTCATAGAACGCCTGCAGTAGGTTCAAGTGATAGCAAATTTAATGAGGTCCACGCTGTCACGCTGCCGAAATATCATTGAGCGGAGGAATGGAGTGCTTAAAAATAGATAGAAATGCCTTCTAGGTGCGAGGGAACTGCATTACAGTCCGACAAAGGCAGCAAAAATCGTAAAAGTTTGTTGTGCATTGCATAATATATGCATTCATTTCAAGGCAGACTTCATCAATGACACCCTCATGATTTCGGGCAATATTGAAAGTACGGAGACCAACCAGATTGATAGTGGAATTACTTCCTAAGAAAGTCATGAATACTTAATAGCAGCACGTAGGATTCGGATCAATATCGGAAGCACGCTTTAAGTTTTGTTTTAAAGAAGACAGCAATTTAATAAAACTTAGCAATTAAAATAAACGTTTTTATTTAAAAGAAAGACTTGGCAACCCTGGATATAAGATAGTGCATTTGTCATCAGTGAAGGATAGATTTAAAGAAATTTGAAATTTAAATTTGTTTCAGTAAAGTAAAAGTGTGTCCAATCAAAAGTGTAGCCCAAAACACATATCAGCAGCTCGAGTGCAGAAAAAATACCCCTTATTTTGGCGGAAAAGTGACTTGGTAATTGAATCTTCTTGTGTTTTCGGTATTATTATAGAGGTACGCTGACAGAAAAATAGAACTTTGATCTCTCCACTTAAGCTTGTATATTAGTTTGTACCCACGACAGGAGCTTTTAAAGAACTACAAATAATAATATTGGCTGTGAGAAAAATATTGCATGTTTTTAGGCCTAGGTGATATTAACTTTCGAACGTAACAAGTATGCCCAGAAGTATGCAGCGAACACCAGTAAAACCTAACACCTCACCAATAGTTCAAAAAGCAAAAAGAAAGTTGACAGAATCCTTTCCAGAAAGTAAATCAGCGATGGAGGCAACAAGCTCAGTTGGCAGTATGGACATCAAAGATCTAATGAGCATGTTGCAAGACACAGAAAACAATTTCTACAATTTTGGAAGAGAAACTCAAGAACCTCCCTACCAAAACGGATCTAGAAGATATTAAGGTGGAGATACTTTCAGTTAAAGCCGAAGTCACCGAACTACGCGAAGAAAACCAACACTTAAAAGAGGAGATTAAACAACTGAAGGAAGAACGAGATAGAGATATCCGCAATATGGCATGGTTGGAGAGTCAAATTACAAAAAAAAAATACTATTCAAAGGCCTGGAAACACAAAACTCCCTGGCAGAAGCGGTCAAAAGAGTATGTGTTGAAAATCTCAAAATGACATCAACAATTAAGATGCTCTCGACACGAAAAATATTCGAAAGAAACGGAAAAATGACGGTTCTCGTTGAGCTCGAATCGATAGAAGCAATGAATGATGTTTTCAAGTGTACTAGGAACTTAGTGGGCACTACCATTACTTTGGAAAGAGAGTTAAACCCAACAAGGCAAGAGCATAAGAAGGCTCTATTGTATCTAAAGAAGTTTATTCGGTCTGTAAGTCAGAAATATAAGGTAACAGTAAGAGATGATAAGCTGAAAATTGGAGATAAATGCTTTACATGGAACAAACAACAAGAGCTTGTATGCGGAGCACAAAGAGGTGAAGAAGCTCTAAGAGAGCTTTATGGAAGTGCTAGCGAATCAATAAAGTCTAATTACAAAAATGTTATTGAGTGTATGAGAAATACAAAAATCTAGTTAAGATACGTCGCTGTCATAAAAATAAAATAAAAGAAATATGTAAAAATTAATTAACAACACATAATTATACATCAGAACAAAACATTAGGATATTATCATATAATACACACGGCCTGGCAAATAAATTTTTATACCCTTCATTCTTTGAATATGTAACTTCTTATGAAATATTTATTTTAGTAGAAACACATATAACTGCTGAGAAAATAGACCAAGTGGAAAAATATTTTACAGGCTTTGACACATATTGGAAGCCAGCAACGCGGATTAATCGTTTTGGCAGAGCTATAGGCGGCTGCATGTATGGAGTGAAACAAAGCCTAGCAAAGGAGGGCGTTAAGCATAAATTTCAAATTACAGAAGATATAGATACAATAATATTAAATGTAAGAGGGATATCTTTAACTATTATACCCTTATACCTTAGAGGAGTAGTTTGGTCGTACGAATTCAATACTTTAAGACGCTATTTTACTGATAGCAATATGGCGAATCCTATAATAATTGGAGACCTAAATATTAGGCTGGGTGAATTACAACAGGAAATAGAAGAAACCTACAAAATGGAATTTCAGGCTGGACTAGAGGTCCGACATTCGAAGGACCAAGTCATTAATGCAAAGGGGAGAGATTTTCTAGACTTTTGCACCGACTACAATTTAATAATATTAAATGGCAGAACAAAATGAGACGAAGAGGGAAACCTAACTTTCGTAAGCAGTTTGGGCGAATCAGTAAATGATATATGCAGCATATCGCAAGAATTACTGCAGTATGTCGAAAGTTTTGCAGTGGAAGAAAAGATGTGGTCAGATCATTTACCAATAAAGTTATCTTTAAACTTCAGGTTTACGAATAGTAATGCAAACAAAATCAAGTTGCTGCCAAAATTATTATGGAAAGATTCACAAAAAGGAAATTATCAACGGAACCTCAATATAAATTTGCAAAATCTACATGATCAGGTGGAATTTAAAGAGCTAAGAGATCTAACCGATATAATAAAAAAGTCAGTATACGAGCGAAGAGGTATTAAAAAACACTTTACTCCAAAAAGCTATTGGTATGATATCAGCTGCAATTATGCAAGGAAGAAGGCTTTTAAAAGTCTAAACGAATACAGGAAAACAAAAAATCCGAGGGATAAAGAAAGATACCTGCAAGACCGAGATAAGTACAAAGTTATGTGCACCAGGAAAAAGAGATTATATCTCCAGCAGTTCATTCAGAGAATAAATACAGTTCAGGATAGTAAGGAATGGTGTAGACTTGTGAAAGATATACGAAACCAAAGCTATCAAAAAGGATCACAAATCCCCACTGCGACTTTTAGAGCTTATTTCAATGTACTGCTAAATCCACCACAAGTAGCTCAATCGATACAATACGCACCTACACTAAATGTTGATGAAAAACTAGACGAAACGATTACAATACAAGAAGTTAAGGCCATTCTAAAAAAAGTAAAGCTAAATAAAGCTCCTGAAGAGGATAGAGTTCCTTACGAATTCCTAATAAATGCTACAAATGAATTTTTGGATCAACTCGTACTTATTTATAATAGGATACTTAATGAAAGTAGGGTAGATGACGCATTTATCAGGACGATGGTTTTTCCAATACTTAAGAAGGGAGATGTTAATCAACCTTGCAATTACCGAGGCATATCCTTTATGAATTGCACAGCCAAACTTATGATGGGAATTTTGAATGAAAGATTATACACATGGGCTGAAAGCAATGATGTTCTGATAGAGTACCAATCGGGCTTCCGCAAACAATATTCAACGGTGGATAGCATCTATAATTTGGCGGCCATTGTCCATCTTAAGCTTGCTGAGAGGAAAAAAGTGTACGCTTTTTTTGTAGACTTTAAGGCGGCTTTTGACACGGTTGCGAGAAAATCGCTAATTTATAAGCTTAATGTGTTAGGAGTGTCAAGTAAATTCACAAGACTAATAGAAAGCATATATAAGAACACAAAATCAGCGCTATGGACGGGCGAAGAGATTTCTGAATATTTTGAGACACGGTCAGGTGTTAAACAGGGCTGCTTGATGTCACCTCTTCTCTTTGTTCTATATATTAATGATTTACATAATTATATAGGAAGTGGACTAAATATTGATAACATAAATATAAGACTTCTACTGTATGCGGATGACATGGTTATCTTGGCAGATGACATCGAAATTATGCAAAAAATGATAGAACGACTGGAACATTACTGCAATGAATGGAACCTGGAAGTCAATTTGAGCAAATCTGAGATTATGGTTTTCCGAAACGGAGGCAGATTATCAGCACAAGAAAGATGGTTTTTTAAGGGAGAGCAACTCAAAACAGTTTCAGAATTTAGTTATTTAGGAGTAACTCTGACACCCAAAATGACTTTCGCCAAACATGTGGAAAAAAGAAATATCCGGGCGAAGAATGCAATAAATGCTACATGGCAAAATTTCTTAGGAAAGAAAAGTATCTCACTCAGAATGAAATGGAAGATATATTTGGCGGTATGTAGAGCAATTCAAGCTTATGCAGCGCAGGTATGGGGCTTCAGACATTTTGAGGACGTAGACAAGTTACAACGCTATTTTCTTAAAAGAATTCTAAAACTTCCGGAGTTTACTCCAAATTACGCTCTGATGATGGAAACAGGGGTTGAAGATAGCCACATTTATACGTTTGAACTACACCTAAGGTACGTCACGAAAACTATGTTCCAATATGATAATAGTAGATTGCCACATCAACTGACCAAGGAAAAAACTTTTTTGGGTCAAGGCACTAAATGAGATATGCAGTAGCCTAGCTATGCAATGGAATGGAGAAATGGCCTCACGAGCAGAATGGGAGAACAGGAATATAGATATTATAAATCAACTCAAGTTGAAAAACCACCAACAGAGATTGCAGAGAGCAGCTGGGAGCAGTGCCCGTATCTACAAACATCTGGACTACACGAAGGGCCAACACTACTTCATTGATAGTAATGATCAAAGCAACATCACATGGATTTTTAAAGCGCCCTGCGACTTAATTTGGCTGAATGGAAATGGATACAATCCAAATGACACGAGTCTATGTACGCTGTGCAATTTGAGGGAGATAGAAACGATACAACATTTCCTGGGCAAATGCCCCATCCTCAGAGAGTTTAGATTTGCCGCTTTTGGGAAAAGTTTACTTACAGAAGATGAAATAATACAAATACTGAATGGTAATTTGAACTCAGACTGGGAAAAGTTAATAAAATACCTTAAAATCGCTTTAGCTTATAGAAAGATATTAATTTTATAATATAATTGAACTTCATTGAATAAAATAATAAATGTGAATTTATATTAGCTTTATCTTGATATTATGCAAACACAAAGAAATTGATTTCCGACAGACGACGCTTTTTGTCATTGTTGTACGCTCTTTATTTTAATTATTTAATCGAAGAAAAATCTTACAAAGAAATGTAAAACTTTTTGTGAAATAAGGAACATTGAATTGATTGAATTGAATTGAATTAAAAGAAAGCAAAATTATAATTCATTTAGTGGTGATTAAAACAAAGGGACTGCGTGGAAGTATTATACCCACATAAGGGTCTTATCCCGCCATTTGCCGTTTTAACTCTTCGATTTCTAAAAGTCGATGATTTTTTTCAATTTTGTCTTCGACTTCCTTCTGCCGCCAGCTTTCCATGACCCAATTGTGCCGTTTTGTTTCTTCCAAAATTTCATTCTTTAGCTTCTTTATATCCTTCATTTCTTGAAGTTTTTTTTTTGGATATCGTAAAGATCCTCCAGAGAGCGATATATTTTCGTCGTGCTTCGGTGCTCGCATAAAAGCCTTCGACTAACACCTTGACGGTCTCGCATAACTCTTTTTGGATAAATAGCTCCTGCTCCAAAACTTCAGAGGCAGTACTTTTATGTGCACTAGCACTTCCTCGTGGACGGGAGTCCTTCTTTTGAATTATTTTTTCGTCGTGAGTCTCGATGCCAAGCGTTGCTAACTCTACTTCAGTAAGCAAATCTATTTCTTGTACGGGCACCGTATTCAGTAGTTTTTCTGGCGGCTCTTCATTTCAACCCAAATGATACTACCACAACCCCTTCCACAGACTCTTTCATACCTACTAAATTGTATATGACCTGTTCTGTATCCGAAAATTTGTATTCTTTATGTGGTCCTTCCTCAGTGGCATTTCTTGTTTCTACATTTAATGCTGCCTTTGTTTGCACATATTTTTTGATCACTCCAAACCTAAATCAAATTTTGTTAGGCTTGTGTTGTAAACGATTCGTACAAAAATACCTTTTTCCACTCGGTAAGAGTTTTGCATGGTGGTCCCGCTGAATTCAATTCTTTTTCAGCCAATTGCCAAAACAGGGCCACCTCTTCTTTACTTCCCTTGTGGAATCCGCATGCAACGTCGCGATGTGCTTCCATCAAATTTAGCAACGTTTGAAGTTGAAGCTTATTTGTTGTTTTAGACCTATAAAAGCATTTTACTAAAATTTAAATTTGCAAAAACTAAATTACTTACATTTTTCCATTAAACTCCCTAGCAAATGTTTGGGGAATAAAAGCGTGGGAAATGATATGACATTCTCCCCTTTTTTTAAATTTGTGATGCTTACTTTTTCGCAGAGAATTTTTCTCATTTTCGAAGATTGTTTAGAATAGGAGAAATGGGAGAAAGGAACAAATTCCCCGGGACTTTTTATTTAGAATTGGGCTGATAGATTAGATTAGATTAGTTGATTTCATTTTAGTAACCATTACCAAATTCAGAAAACCTCTTATAACATGGGACCAAGGTTGCATAAGTTGCATAATATAGGAAGATTCCCGGGATGCGGTATTGAAGTTCATGAGAAGGAGCGGACATCGTAGTTTAAGCATCATTGATGTCTCCTCCACGCTACCTTCATCCCCAAAATAGTTTTCACATTGGGGGTGGCAATGTTGCAGTTGATAGTGCTTTTGCTCGTTAACCGATGTATGCAAGTTTAAGGGGGGAACACCAACCATCATAAGCCACCCGTGTATAAAAAGGCAAACAATTTACATCGTTTTCCAACTACTGCACCAAAAAACGTTCCTGCCTGGTGGTACAATGGGCCGGAGAGTCTGACTGCTCTGGAATAAAAAAAAAATAAAAATGAAAATTTCACATTATCAACTCTTCCACTCTTCGAAAATCGCCCTCCATATGGTTGCAGTTCAAATATTCGGAATTATGCCAGAATTCTTGCTGTTAAATTGCACATTCAACTATGACGTACCATTTATAGTTCTAAGATTACAGGTTAGATCATTTACTTCTCTTTTGTGTCCATGAAGGGCTCATTCGGAAATGCAAACTCTGGAAAGCAAACCTTGCACAAACAAGGGTAACAGAGCAGTTCAAGCGTCAGAACCATATACACATGTAACTTCAATGCAAAACTTTCGAGTTTATGAACAATAATTTGGACTTAATTTGGTTTTTTCATTTAAAAAGGAAAATGAACATCTTTTTCTTTTTCTTCCTTTGTTGTTTTTGTTTACATTTACAGTTAGCCGAAAAAGTATTGATCTCTTGCCAATTCTTAACGAAAAACACGAATTTTTTGTTAAAATTAAAAGCAAACAATACTATACGTATTCTTATCTTCTTTTTTCCACCATTGAGATATCTCTACGATACCAGTAAGAACTCAACTGTCTCGCTTTTGTTTTATTCACAAAAGCACACACGCGTTCAAAATGCTTAAGTTTTCTATCGAATAAGTATTCGCCTGTATGCGTTTAAAAGAGGTACACGATTGGTTAACCAGATTTTTTCACTACTTTTGAAGCCAAATTGCGCCGACCAGGAGACGGATAGTTGGAATGGAAGTATGTTTTGGAAGTGAACGTAGTACAGTTGCTTTAAAAAGAAGTGAAATTAGTAAAAATGGGACGCAAAATTCGTGAAACCATTAATTTTTTTTATTTAGAATTGGCAAGAGACGAATACTTTTACGGCTCACTGTGCATTTCTTCTTTGCACATTTTTTCTTACACTGCAAAAAAAAAAAAAAAATGAAAGTGATTTGTATGGCTGCTACGCAACACGATTTTGACAATTGCGTAATTTTTGTACACTTGCGCAAACAAATTTGCACCACTGCATTTTAGAATTGTTTGCTTTGTCATATAAGGATTTCCAAATGGGCCCGAATTCTACTGGCAGATAAACAAATAAATTAATAGTTTCTAAATTTCCTTTCATAAGCACTAAACTCATCTCCGGTTAAAAAAGTTTTACAAAGTGTAATTCTCATGAGAAAGAGGAAATCCCCCAGTGCAAAGAAGCACAGAAACATTTGCTTGGCAAAGCACTTGCTCTCACGGATTCTCGAAAAACCAGCGGAAACGTGGGAGCAAAAGAACAAAGAGACGTTACGCTGGGCAGGCAGCATTCTCGCTGAGGAGACCAGTCAAACAGAGTCGGGAGGACAGGCACCTTCGACGAATAGGAGTGAGTCACTTGATAACAAGAGGCCACCCCAAAAATGTGTACGCCCAGTGGTACAAGGCTAGCGTCAACCCGATACGGGGCGACCTGCTAACAGTAGTACGTCTTTCCACAACGTCAACCTGAGTCAGGACGACTCTCGCGTGTGGTATCCAACACGGACTCAACGTCCCAGCGTCCAAGAACCCAGGACGATATCTCCAAAACCCCAAAGAAGGTCAAGAACAACGAGACGGTAGTCATATCCTTATATGAGGTGGCGAAGGATCACTTGGTTTCCTCAAGGAGGCAATGCCCAAGCTGAAGCCTTCCGTCTCAATCACAACCGATGTCCTCCACTTCGACCCAAGCCGGAACGCCATCTGAGTCAGCAGGCGAGAAAGAAATAAATGAGATTAATTAGCAAGACAGGGGTAAATCTTCTCAACTAGACGATGGCGATACCACAATAATAGAGGCATCTGGTCGACTGGTACAGATTAATCTACATCAGTCCAAAGCAGCCTCAGTTAATTTTATACTCCGCCTGCAGACAGGATGAGAGGACATTGCCCTTATCTAGGAACCTTGGGTGACAATCGATAATAGCATAGCTGGATTAAGGGCTAAAAATTATTCTTTGTAATGCATACATGTTTTTTTGATCCGGCATATTCGGAAATCTAGACGCGGTTAATCTTCATCTCGCCAAGTCGAAAGGTTTCGTCCTTTGTAGTCGGCGCAATAAATTGCTCTTATTCTAAATCTGTAGGACTGTATTGTTGACATGTCCGATTACTCGGTTTGTATGCTTTCTCGCGAAGCTTCTAGTTTCAGCTTCGATGGTCGGAATTCCGAGATCCATGAGGATATCGTCGTTTCTACTATACCACGGTGCTTGGACAATTTCTCTTAGCACTTTATTTTGAAAAGCTTGTAAAATATTGGCATTTGTTTTCTTGGTACAACCCCAAAGTTGTATACCGTAGGTCCACACCGGCTTTAGCACTTGCAGTTTGTTCTCAGTACTGAGCTGGGAATGTTTTCCGAGTAACCAGTACATTTCTCTATATTTGATTTCGAGTTCTTTACGTTTCATTTTCACGTGCGAATTCCATTTCAGCCTTGCGTCGAGTGTCATGCCGAGGTATTTGGCCTCGTTTGCAAAAGGTATTCGGGCCTAGTTTATAAATATTGGCAAGTTGTTAGTTTTCTTATAAGTGAAATTCACGTGAACAGATTTAGATTCGTTGAGGGCGACCCGCCAGTCCCTCGTACATTCATTTACATTATTCAGTACGTTTTGCAGTTTTGCGGTCGTTTCTTCGATTGTTTTACCTACTGCTAGGATAGCAGTGTCATCGGCAAATATAGCAAGGATAGTGCCATCTTCTTTTGTTATATAATAAATAGAGAAGCGGCCCAAGAACGCTTCCTTGCGGTACGCCGGCCGAAATTTATTTGAGCTCCGAGTATTTGATTCCATGTCTAATACGAAAGAGTCTATTCCCGAGATATGATTCTAGAATATCGTATAACCATACAGGGAGAACTTGTCGTAGTTTGCATTTCAAGCCATCATGCCACACCTTATCAAATGCTTGCGAGACGTCAAGAAATACGGTTCAGCATATCCTTTTTTCTTCAAGTGCTTTCTCGATTACGTCAGTATTTCTATGCACCTGGTCAATCGTTCAATGCTTACTTCCGAACCCAAACTGGTGATAAGCGATAAGATTATTTTCTTTTATAACCAGTTGGAGACGCCTTAGTAATATCCTTTGGAAAATGTTCGATATGATTGGAAGAAGCGAAATTGGTCTATACGATTTTACCTTATTTGGCGGTTTTGCTGGTTTTATAATGCCTTCCGCAACTTTCCATTGGCTCGGCACGTGTTTTAATCTAAGAGCAGCATTTACAATATGGAGAAGCTTAATCAATGCTTTTCTAGGTAAAACTTTGAGAATTTCTCCGGTAATCAAATCATAACCATGAGATTTGTTAGGTTTTAGATTCTCGACCTCATGGATCTCATGTTTGAGTTCCCTTAGCGTTGCACTTGTGAGTGTTAAATCGTCAGATGGTCAGCCTATTGAGGTTGTCGTAAACCATTTGACCATCGTACGGTTTAAAGGTTTCCTCCAGGTGGATCGCGGCCTCCCTAGCCCATTCATTTTGATTTAATTTAATTGGCGGCGCGGGGACTTTAGGTCTTTTGGTGCCTTTTACAGCTTTCCAAAGTGAATAATTGGAATCTTTTTCTGCTGTTAAGCGTTCAAGGTAAGGGCCCGATTCTTAAAATCCTTAATAGTCTTCTTCAACAAATTACACAGACGATTCAAGTGTGCTTTATGCTGCGCAGCACGACTCTGTTGCCATTTTTTACGCGCTTTTCATTTCTCCTTGACCAATTCTTTTATTTCCGGAGGATATCGTAAACCGTATCTGTCCGGCATTTTCCTTGGATTGCACGTATTATTCCAAGAGGCAAGCTGTACGATTTCAACGAAGCGATCAACTTCAACCTTAAGTTCATATGGTGTCGTAAGTGGAACGCTCAGTTCAACATTATCTTCAATTTCGTTCCTAAAGCCTTTCCAGTTAGTTGTTCTACCAGTTAATCTCGTTGGTTCTATGATATAGACTAGTTTTTCGCTCAATGTCAAAATAACTGGGTAATGATCAGACGAAAGATCAAAGCTCTCTTTAACTTTTATGTGGTTGGTAAATATTCCTTTCACAACGAAAAAATCGATCAGGTTAGGTATTTTCGAAGTATCAGTAGTCGGTTTACCCGTCGAATAAAAATCACAACTGTACTCCATACCTGTCTCCTAGAGCATTCTACATTTTTGAGAGATGTATCTTAATCCCCAGAACACATGTTTCGCATTCAAATCGCCACCAACAATAAAATTAGGTTTTAAACAAGTTTGTAAAATCATTATTTTCCAGCGCGGGACGCGGTGGACAGCTGATAGATGAGATTTTAAGATTACGCTCGAATCGTGCACAGTTGTAGAGTTTTAAGCTCTATCTTTAGGTCTTCGGATTGTTCGATGCAGTCTTTAATAAACAAGGATGATCCGCCTCTCGATTTTCCCGAAGGGTGAAATGCGTGGTAATCATTATAGCCTTTTTTTTAAATGCGATTCCTTTTTTACGTGGGTTTCAGAAATCAAGCAAATATCAATATCGTTTTCACGCATGAATATTTCCAATTCGTCGAGTTTTTGCAAAAGTCCGTTTGCATTCCAAGTACATATTTTTAACATTCGTTTGTTATTCATATTCTAGTTGAAGTACGCGTTTTCTGAGAATTATTTATATATAATATATATAATAATATATATAAGGGCTAGCGCACCCAAATAAACTAATTTTGAAATGTCTAAAATGCGCATTGAAGCGGCACTCATCATTTCTCTTATTACTTAAGTACCTATTTAAAAATATAGAATGCCAAATGAATTTCCTATATTTCATATCTATTTTAAGTTCTATTTTCATGTTCATTTTGAATTGTGAAGTTATACTAAATTTATATAAGACATTTTTTAATAATAAATAAATAATAAATAATAAAAATAATAATAAACAATAACAATGTCCTACAGATTATTTCCCTTTTTAATTTTAAAAAGTGATTCCTATAGATTTTAGCGCACGGATTACGAGAAAAATAGTGAAAAGTCCACCACATTTTTTATGTTTTTATTATTTTTCTATAGAAAGGCACTTTATCTCAAATGCAATGTGGGATGTGATGAATTATCCTTTTCACTCAGGCCACATGCTGGCCCATTTTACGAAGAAGGTATGCACCTAATCATTAGAATAGGTATTGATAAATTAATAAGAGTATCTTTGGAATATTATTTCTATGTATCCATTTGTTATTAGTTTATTAATCAAGTAACTTGTTCTTACCATTCATAAAAGTCATAAAAAATGAATTACAGTTACGACTAAAAACAACTACAACCAGCATAGGTGGATTGTGTGTGGAAATTTAAAAATGCTTGGTATGTTATTAGGAAAGCAAGTGGCTTTACGTAATATCCGTGTTCCTTATGTGAGTGGGACAGCAGGAACAGGATACAACATTACACGAGAAAAGAATGGCCGGCTAGAACTAATTTGGATCCAGGAAATAAAAATATAGTTGGACACAACTTACTGTCACCTGAAAAGGTCTTATTACCACCTCTGCAGACAAAGCCTGGTATCATGAAACAATTTATAGTTTAGTTTTAGTTTTAGTTTTAAAGACTTTTATTTCGTATACAAATTTCTATACAAGAATAACTAATTTCGTTAAATGTACAATACATATGAAGTTGCAATGCAAATTAGAATACTTAAGTCTATGGTTTGGCCTTAGGCCGTCTACCAGATTGACAATAATTGTCTTAAAAGTCGCCATCTATAGTTCGTTTCCGGTATCGAAGTGCACTTACAGCGTAATTATAGAGTAGATCCCAACCTTCTTCCCCATTTAGTATACCCATTGCTTTGTCTTCGCCAAGATGGTAAGATCCAAAGTATCTGAATCGGAACTCTTTGCGAATAGGACAGGTTGCAATAAAATGAATGACGTTCTCTCTCTCCTTAAGATTTTGAAGGTCACGCAAGATTGGTAGATCCGGTCGATGACGGACGAAGTTAAGGTGTATTAGTTCACCCCTTAATTTGAAAATCGTGCTAATCGTATCTATTTTATATGAATTAAGGAAATATGTGTTTTCCTGAAGATTGTAGGTTAATTTACTGTAAATTATCCTATATTGAGATTGTTTATCCTCATTTATAAATTGAGCATACATCCTCTGTCCAGTTGCTAATAACAACTCGTTGAAATTCGTCCTTGCAGATGCTGGGTGTTTCTCAGGGCCGATTGTTATATTTAAATTGCAGGCGGATGCCAAATGGTCCCACTCTTTAACGAAGCCTTCTCTATACATCAACAGTTGCGACAAAATAAGAAAATAATAAGAATTCCTAGATATTTATATTCTCGTACAATCTCTATATAGACTCCCTGAAAACTCCACTTTTCACTACGTGAGTATCTGCCGCCTCCTCTTCTTATGACCATCATTTTCGATTTCGTTAAGTTCACGGTGAGATTCCACGTTTCACAGTAACTTGCCAAACTATTAATCATAAGCTGCATTCTATCGACTGTTCCGGCAAGAAAGACTATATCATCAGCGTACATGAGTGCTGGGATATTCATACCACCAATCACAATTCCTCCCCCTACTGAGTCAGTAATATCATTGATGTAGAGTATAAAAAGCAGTGCACTCAGGATGCACCCTTGTTTCACACCTACAGATGTCGTAAACTCATCAGAGATAAGTTCGCCATCCCACACATAAGCTAAAATGTTTTCGTACAACGATCCCAAAATATTGATAATTTTACTTGAAATTCCAAATGCTGAGCTTGTAAAACAAAGTTTCATGCGGAATGGAATCGAAAGCAGCGCGGAAATCCACGAAGAAGGGGTACAGTTTTTTATGCTTATTTTTGAAGATTTCAGCTATATTGATGAGGGTAAAGATTTGATCAATCGTTGAATATTGCTTTCAGAAACCAGCTTGAAACTCTTTCAATATGTTCGTATTCTCCACCCATAAAGCAATTCTTCTATACAATAAAGCGCCGAACAATTTCGCCGATGTGTTAAGAAAAGATATTCCTCTGTAGTTTCCTGGGTCATTAGAGTTAGACTGAATCAGTCACTCTACTATACGTATGCACCTCTACGCCTACACGGTTTATGGGACCTGCCAATAATAACTTGCATACACAGTATAGGGGGTTCGATTGAATCAATCACCCCCGTCACTTGCTGCACACTATACCTTCTCGGTACACCTTGACTTCAGGGTTGACTGAGTCAGTCACCCTCTCTACCCTTTTCAGTCAGCATTCTCAGCCAACACCCTCATGAGAAAGGTTAAGGTTCCCCTGGTTACCGGTGACTCGACCGGTCATTACTCATGTGGTATCACAATGGACCCATGTGGTCTAAGTGTGTCCTGACCCTGTCAGGACAGCCACCTTTACCTAACCTAACCTAACCTTCCTGGGTGATCTAAAGCACCCTTTTTATGAAGCGGACATTTTTAAACGAACTTGGAACATCGCTTGTTTCGAAAATTTGATTAAACTCATTTGTTAACGCCCAGAGAAATTCTGAAGTGCAGTTTTTATAAAATTCGGGGGGGATCCTGTCGTCTCCGGGTGTTTTATTTAACTTGGCTACTTCAATAACGAGGTTAACTTCTTCCAAATCAAATGGAGCATCCAGGAATTCATCGATGGTAAGTGGCGTTACGTATTGAAAGGCTGGAGACAGCTGAATTGTATTGAAGAGAGCATAGAAGTGCTCACGAAGTTGAAGAGCATGTAGTGATTTAGCAATGATTTTGGAAAGACCGTTGACATACCTTACTGCTTTCCAGAAGTCAGCAGATGACCTTGATTTGTTGACTACTTAAAAAATTTTCTCAGCATAAGCCAATTTTTTTGCATAACAGATGTGCTTAAATTCCTTATTTGCTTCACCGTAAAGCGTTTTAAAAATGTCTATATTGCAAGTTCTCCGGAGTTTAAGGAACGAAAACGATTTAGCTCTTGCACGCGAGCACTCTCTATCGAACCACCTTTGTTTGCTCTGTTTATATTTTCTTGACAGTAAAGTTAATGGCCATGAATTCTTGATTGTTTCCATTACAAGTTCCATTATTGGTGGTGTACTTGATACATGTAGCTTGTACAGTTCCATATTCAAATTGTTTTGAAAGGAAGAACGCATTTTATCATTCCAAATAAGTTTTGGCAGAAGCCCAATAGGTCTTACGTTGTACACATCAGCTGTCCCAGAGATCATGCACGAGATTTCCATTGGCATATGGCCTGAAAAATTCTTCATTCCTATCCGAAAATCCGAGATAAGGGTGTGCCAATTGCCTGCGATAAGACAGTAGTCTACTATGGACGATGCAGTTCCTCGAATAAAATTATATTCTCTCTCCTCCTTCACAGCTCCCGTTTAGAACTCTGCAATCGTATTCGTCTGCAAGGTCAAGAATTTTGTTGCCCTTAGAGTCACAAATCACATCCTTTGAGTTACGATTAGTTTTGATAATTGATGCACTGAGACCCCTCAAAAACTTTTTTTGGGATAAACCTATCCTTCCATTGATGTCGCCAATAAGCACAAGGTCTGATGATTCTAAGTTTCTCAAGGTATCAGAAAGTTTCTCGTAATCTTCTTGCAAATGACTGCAGTTGAGATATATTGGAACTATGAACACTGACTTATTATTTAGTCTCAGGTCTAGAATGAGAGAATCGCCGGCTTCTTTGAACATGACCTCCGAGATTTCAGGACATCTACGATAACCGAACAATTCACCTCCACTTCCTCTTCCGAATGTGTTATACTTCACTGCAGGTATCCATTTCAATTCGTAGCTTAAAAATATTTTTTTTCAAAATATCTTCTTCTTTTTTCAGTACATGCGTTTCAAATAGAACAAAAATATCAAAATTCTCTATGTATTCAAAAAATTCAGTAAATAGCATTTTATTTTTAAGTCCTGCTACGTTGTAACTTTTCATTCATTCATTTTCAATGGCCCGCTAATCCTTCATGAGGGTCGCGGGGGTAGGATGCTCAGGTGGAGTCTCCATCCTTCTCGATCCTCCGCCATTGACTCCAATTCATCAGGGAGAATCCCTAAGCGGCTCCAAGAGAGATGTCGGACTTGATCCAACCATCTATTTCTGGGCCTTCCGCGAAGTCGTCTACCTGATGGCACGGCAACCATGGCGCGTCTTGGAAGCCGGTCTGGGGGCATACGCACTACGTGACCAAACCATCGAAGCATAGATCGTTCCGTTCGGAGAAGTAGCTGCTCAACGTTGAGCGCCTCGCGTACTCTGGTGTTGCGCACTCGATCCCTACGAGTTATTCCAACAACACCGCGAAGGAACCTCATTTCGGCAGCTTGTATCCGCGATCTTATTCTTTCGGTCACTACCCAAATTTCATGGCCATAGGTGAGAGTTGGAACATACACCAAGTTAAAAACCGATAGCTTAGCTTGAATACTAAGTTCGGCCTTCCTTAGAACAGATTGGCCAAGCTCTCTCAAAATTGATCCAGCCTGACCAATTCTACAGGATAACTCGCCATTGCTCCTCCCATCACTCGTGAATAAAACCCCGAGGTACTTAAACTTCTCCACCTGCTTCAGTGGGACTCCACTAACATGCAGAGTGCACTGAATGGGTTTTTTGGAAACGACCATTACTTCCGATTGGTTCACGTTGATCTTCATTCCAGCATCATAACAAACGGCTACAAACCTTTCGAGTGCGCGCTGAAGTTCGGTTTGAGAGGACCCAAGGATGACCAAATCATCCGCAAAGAGCAGATGACTAATCCTTAGGTCTCCCACTTTGAAACATTCTCCGCCACGGCTGCGCTGCAACATCCAATCCATATATACAATGAAGAGGAGAGGTGACAAAACGCACCCCTGGCGGAGTCCAACGCCCACAGTGAAAGGTATTGATTTAACACCGTTTATCCGAACACAGCTTTTACAGTTTGTATATAAAGACTGAATCGCCCTTAACAGGGAACCATCAATCCCATACTCCTGCAGAACACTCCAGAGTTTGCCTCGAGGAACCCTATCATATGCTTTTTCCAAATCCACAAAACAAGTGTAGACAGGTTTGGCATATTCCCAGGCTTTCTCAAGAACCATTCTGAGAGTGAACAACTGGTCGGTTGTGCTTCTACCGGGACGAAAACCGCACTGCTCATCCCCCAAACTGTCCTCAACCACAGCTCTGGAACGCTTTTCTAGCACCTTAGCGAAGACTTTTCCAGGGAGACTTAAAAGAGATATACCCCTGTAGTTGGCGCAATCTCTTTTGTCCCCTTTTTTAAAAAGAGGAACTATTACCCTCATTTGCCAATCACCAGGTATTTTACCGCGTTCCCAGGCCACTTTGATGACACGCGAGAGCCATTGCACTCCCTCTTTACCTAAAGCCTTGAGCATTTCTGGCCGAATTTCGTCCACACCAGCAGATTTGCAAACTTTTAGCGCTATGATCGCCAAAGTTACTTCCTCTACCGTAGGACTACTTTCCGCCCAACTCTCGACCATAGGTCTGTCATCTTCGGTGCCCTGTTCGGGATTGAGCAACTCTGAAAAGTGCTCGCTCCATCTGCGTAAGATGTCCTCCTCATTGGAAAGAAGTCTACCGTCTTTGGATTTGACTCCTTCAACGATATTCAACTTTTTTCCTCTGAGTCGGCGGACGGTCTGCCAGAACATCTTATTTGCAGATCTGTGGTCACGTTCCAATTTCTCGCCAAACTCCTTCCAAGACTGTTCTTTCGCTGTTTTCACAGCTAATTTGCAAGTTCTTCGCGCCTCAGTGTACCGATTTCGAGAATCGGAGTTCCCCAAGTGAATCCACACCTTAAAGGATCTCTTCTTCTCTCTGATGGCTTCTTGAACTCCGGGCGTTTTAAACCAAGCAGTTCTTTTCTCACCACCAGCCGCCACACCCATCCGCTTCACTCCACAAACATCTCCCGCAGAGGCAATAACCGCCGTTGAAAACAGTTGCCATTCTTCCTCTACATTTGATGGAACAGTTGGAATTCGTTCAAACCTTTCAGATATTTGCCGTGCAAATGTCTTCCGTATCTCATCGTCCTGTAACCTCTCCCATCGTATGCGTGTAACCATCCTTGGTTTACGCTTTGGTAGGGGAGGCACTCTCCCGCTAAGATACAATTTGCACAGCACTAAGTGATGATCAGTTGACAGTTCGGCCCCTCTCAATACGCGAACATCACAAACCATTCTCTTCAGACACGATGGTACCACAAAGAAATCGATCAGCGACTTCTGCTGAAGACTCTGACGGTACCATGTGTATTTGTGAATGTCTTTGTGTGGAAAGATGGTGTTCATGATGGATAAGCCATTTTCACAACAAAAATCCAACAACCTCTCTCCGTTCGCGTTTTGATCAGGATCACCGTTCCTCCCAATCACACTCCCCCATGTCATAACATCTACACCCACATGAGCATTGAAGTCACCCATCAGGACAAAAGAATCCATATCTGCAACCTTTTCAAAGGCAACATCAACTTCATCTAAGAAAGCTGCGTACTCTGACAGAAGGTTCGGTGCATACACCTGCACCAATGCCAGAGTTGATCTTTCAAGCTTGAGCTTTAAGATCGCAACTCTCCCTCCTAATGGTATCCACTCCAGTACTCTGTCTGTCAACCTGGGACTTGTGAGTATCCCCACTCCCGCCCGAGCAGACATTGAGGGTGCGACTCCTGACAGGAAGAGCTTCCACCCACCCGAAAGGTCCACAGTTTTAGAACCTCTCTGCTTTGTTGAAGAGACGCCAACTATATCTAGTCGACTTTTAACAGCCTCCCCAACAAGCTCAAGATCCTTCCCTGTGAGCGATGAGACGTTCCATGTGCCTATCCTAAGTCGATGCCGTTGTCGAATCTCAGAGAGTCCATCTGTGCCCCTATCGGTGCACAGCGCGTTCACCCCTTGACCCCCGTAATGGTTCGCGAGACCATTGACAGGAAGCTCGTAGCCATTTCGGGTTTGACCCGGCCGGCTGCCGAGCGGGACAAGCCGACCACCAGACGCTCGCATCCTGACACCCTTCAGGCCTGGCTCCAAAGGATGCCCTGGCTTACCAGGCTTGGCAATATCCGAGGCCGGTCGTCTTCGTGTCATCATGGGGTGTGCGCTTTGTTAGCCGTGACTGGGTTGTATGGCTGGGAATAACTGTTTAAGTTACCCCATCCGCACATCCCAGTCACGTTGCCCGCCCCCCACCACGAGGAGGTCAGCTGCCAGGGGGGCACGTTGTAACTTAAAATACTTAATTCTAAAAAAAGATTTATCATTCTGATAAACGGGAGGAAATCATGCAGAATTAACTACATCGTGTAAACGGGTGGAAGAACCATTACATACAGCGGCTGTTTTTCCCAGAGATGCAAGACTTCTAGGGGCGCGGCAAACTTCATTTGGCGTTGACGTTTCATTTTTTGACATGTTTATGTTTTTAATGTTGTTGACCATCCTCGATTCATCCAAAAGAGAAATTAAATTCTGTGAAATCTCACCAAATAACCTACGTAGCACATTGACTCCACACTCCTCACCGCATCTCAAGCCTTTCGAGAAGTCCCAAGTGAAATATGTATCTCCAACAAATAGCCTATCATCTCTCAAAGAAATCTTTGTCTGAGGATTACCTTCACATAACACCTTCATTACTGGAAACGATTTCGCTCTCCTTCTACGCATTTTTAGAGACATGTCTTTATCGATGGTTATGCCTGTTCCCTTAAGCTTCGTTGTGTTTCGCAAAATGTTCCAGGTATCATCACGGGATCTCAATTTTACTACGACTGTTGACCTTGTTGAGTTCCTTTTGGAAACGCTTTAGGGTGACTCGATAACTGCTGATGTACCATTTTGACACTGGCCAATCAAACCAGGGCACACGGACTTTGCCTTTTTCTTGGGATCCACATTGTTCTCCGCAGGTAAGTGGATAACGACGTTGGTCTCATTATTCCTCTGCAATAATTTTTCCAATTCAGTTTCAAGTTGACGATTCCTGCGTTGTAAATCATCCACTCTAGCCACAACTTCCTCTTGCCTCACTTTTAGACCGGCCAACTCAGAATATAGGCTGTGAAAGTCTGATTTTGAGGGAAATTCTTTTACAAGCCGTTGATTATTTTCTTCTAATATTTCTTTGAACTTCTCAATGCTGATACCAAATATGTTTTCCATTGTCCTAGTCTTTAAGAAACGCTTTTGGTTTATTGGCTGAACTAGTGAAACCTCGGAAGTACCTCTTTAATTCATTAGTTGAGGTTAGGCTAACGTTGACTTTTGCGCTCAAAATATTATGCCTTAAACCCTAGGACTTACTTGTTAAGTTTAACTTTAACGCAGGAGCATGCACTATTTGACATCCACTTTGACAAAAAGTTCAAATGTCAATCGAAACAATTTATAAAAGCTCTTAATAACCAAAGCGATGGATTTGAGCATTTACAAGGAATAATCCCGTCTTTATCTGAAGCTAAATTGAAAGATATTATAAAACTAAGAAAACTGATGAAAGATGAAGACTTCGAAACTAAATCCTACAGAATTGGCAGCATGGGTATCGTTTAAAGTAATAACTAGGAACTTCTCGGGAACCATACTTACTTAGATGGCGCTACAGTCCGGGGTGGACCTGGGCCTCAACCAACAAACCTTTCCAGCCAGCACGGTTACGAGTCAGCTGCCTCCAGTTGTGCACGCCAAGTTGGTTGAGGT
Source organism: Brachypalpus laphriformis (assembly GCA_945910035.1). Lineage (NCBI taxonomy): Eukaryota > Metazoa > Arthropoda > Insecta > Diptera > Syrphidae > Brachypalpus > Brachypalpus laphriformis. The sequence continues at coordinate 87,954,354 of OX246754.1, forward strand.
CCCCCTCCACTTGTTTGCGCCACCTACCGCGAGGTCGTCCTCTACTGCGCCGTCCATCCGGGGTGGATTCGAAGACTTTCTTAGCGGGAAGGTTGGGCTCCATCCGCTCTAAATGACCCAGCCATCTTAGTCGCTGTATGTGAACTCTTCTGGCTAAGTCGATGTCCTTGTACAGGCCGTATAGTTCGGCATTGTACCTTCTCCTCCACTCACCGTCTATGCAGACGGGACAAAAGATCGCTCGAAGAACTTTTCTCTCGAAATAACCAAGGACATCCTCATCCGGTTTTTTCAAAGCCCATGCCTCTGCGCCATACAGCAGGACTGGGATGATTAGTGTCTTATAAAAAGTTACCTTAGTAGTTGAAGATAGGGCTTTACTACTCAATTGCCGTTTTAGCCCATAGAAACAACGATTGGCAAGAGTAATTCTCCGTGTGATCTCTCCACTCATGTCATTTGCGGAGCTGGCCATAGAGCCTAGGTAGACAAAATCCTTTACTACCTCAAAATTGTATCTGTCTATTGTGGTGTTCTGCCCAAGACGCCGATGTTGGGTGTCCTTTTTTTGGAACCATAAAAGCCCAAATTATGGAGAAAAAAATGAATAACACGGTTCAAAATTTCCAAAGATTAGGTTGTGTGATGAGCCTCAAACTTCACTTTCTCCAATCTCATTCAAGCTACTGTCCTGATAACTTGGGAGCTGTAAGCGGAAAGCAAGGTGAAAGATTTCATCAGGAACGCAGGTATTAGGGAAAATGCAATAATGGTAGACTTTGTTGTATGTTAAAGCGTGCTCATCCAAACAAGGCTCACAAAAGAAAATCGTTCCACAGAAGCTTTCATGAAAAAAGACCATGTTTCACAAGCTTTGTTATGTTTTAAAATACTTATTTTTACATATGCAATATATTTAAATGAAAAAGAAATATCAACTACACACTTATTTTTTTATTACTTTTTTTTTTTTTACTAAAGTACATGAATTAGTATCATATTATCAAAAATTTTTATTGTGAAAAATCCTGACGAGATAGAAAAAAAAAAAAACGACTTCAGATTTGTAAAGAGGAGGTCCTAAGCCCCCCTAATCAGCTAAAGAAACAGAGAAGAGAAAAAAAATTATCAATTTGAGTGTGTAATAAATCATCCAATGGGCACGGGTCCCGCTACGCCCTGGATTGGGGGTAGGGTAGACTTAGTTCACTGCTCTCATCGACCTTCCAACAGGACCTCATTTGCCCACAGCCATTGTGGGGGCAATAGCAGCTCGCTGTAGTGTTTCAATCAGTAGGTTCAGTGAATGCATTTAAGCCCTCACACCGCCAACAAGGCGCATACCCGTGTGAGGGGGAAGTTGTAGTAACAAGAGCCATTCGAGCATTGATAGTGCATAGGAACATATCAGTTAAAACCTGAAGATGTACCCCAACCTCACTGAGGTGGAAGTTTCATTATGATAGTTCGACCTACACATGCGGTGTAGTGGCGTGGGCCAGCAGAACAAGGGAAAGCACAACTAAATCATCCCTAAGCAAAGTGCACAAATTAGCCTGCATCTGCATAACAGGCGCCATGCGAACCCGTCGCACAGCAGTACTAGAGGTGTTTGTAGGACTCTACTCTTTACACACAGTGCTAGAACGGATCGCAAGGAGGCCATACGAAGAACAACCAAAGAGGGCACGGGAAGAGGAAAATGTATCGAGTTAACATCCTATAAAACTGTTTTTTTTAGTACTGAAGTACTTTCATACTAAAGTAGTCGGCCGAATTTGAGCTTAATTGTTCGGCGGTTTCGGAGTCCATAGCATACAAACATAGGTGCATTAGGTACGTAGCTACATTGATTTTTACATACATATAGATTCCCATATCTGATCGTAAAAACGAATCCCAAGCCTGAACAAAGGAACAAAGGAATGTACATTTTCTCCATGGGAATCTCAAGAAGAACGACGAATCACAGTTGCAGAAACGAACCCGCCCGAGACCAAATATAAAGTTTTTGTCCGTGGGAATCTAAAGTGAAGCGAGATCGAGGGAATCAGATTGAGCATTCAATTCGGAGAACAACCAGCAGTCCAGCTAGAATAAGACATTTTAGTTATAATTCTTTCATTCATTCATTTTCAATGGCCCGCTAATCCTTCATGAGGGTCGCGGGGGTAGGATGCTCAGGTGGACTCTCCATCCTTCTCGATCCTCCGCCATTGACTCCAATTTATCAGGGAGAATCCCTAAGCGGCTCCAAGAGAGATGTCGGACTTGATCCAACCATCTATTTCTGGGCCTTCCGCGAAGTCGTCTACCTGATGGCACGGCAACCATGGCGCGTCTTGGAAGCCGGTCTGGGGGCATACGCACTACGTGACCAAACCATCGAAGCATAGATCGTTCCGTTCGGAGAAGTAGCTGCTCAACGTTGAGCGCCTCGCGTACTCTGGTGTTGCGCACTCGATCCCTACGAGTTATTCCAACAACACCGCGAAGGAACCTCATTTCGGCAGCTTGTATCCGCGATCTTATTCTTTCGGTCACTACCCAAATTTCATGACCATAGGTGAGAGTTGGAACATACACAGAGTTAAAAACCGATAGCTTAGCTTGAATACTAAGTTTGGCCTTCCTTATAACAGATTGGCCAAGCTCTCTCAAAATTTATCCAGCCTGACCAATTCTACAGGATAACTCGGCATTGCTCCTCCCATCACTCGTGAATAAAACCCCGAGGTACTTAAACTTCTCCACCTGCTTCAGGGGGACTCCACTAACATGCAGAGTGCACTGAATGGGTTTTTTGGAAACGACCATTACTTCCGATTTGTTCACGTTGATCTTCATTCCAGCATCATCACAAACGGCTACAAACCTTTCGAGTGCGCGCTGAAGTTCGGTTTGAGAGGACCCAAGGATGACCAAATCATCCGCAAAGAGCAGATGACTAATCCTTAGGTGTCCCACTTTGAAACATTCCCCGCCACGGCTGCGCTGCAACATCCAATCCATATATACAATGAAGAGGAGAGGTGACAAAACGCACCCCTGGCGGAGTCCAACGCCCACAGTGAAAGGTATTGATTTAACACCGTTTATCCGAACACAGCTTTTACAGTTTGTATATAAAGATTGAATCGCCCTTAACAGGGAACCATCAATCCCATACTCCTGCAGAACACTCCAGAGTTTGCCTCGAGGAACCCTATCATATGCTTTTTCCAAATCCACAAAACAAGTGTAGACAGGTTTGGCATATTCCCAGGCTTTCTCAAGAACCATTCTGAGAGTGAACAACTGGTCGGTTGTGCTTCTACCGGGACGAAAACCGCACTGCTCATCCCCCAAACTGTCCTCCACCACAGCTCTGGAACGCTTTTCTAGCACCTTAGCGAAGACTTTTCCAGGGAGACTTAAAAGAGATATACCCCTGTAGTTGGCGCAATCTCTTTTGTCCCCTTTTTTAAAAAGAGGAACTATCACCCCCATTTGCCAATCACCAGGTGTTTCACCGCATTCCCAGGCCACTTTAACGCACGCCACTTTGACGGCTGGTCAAACGGTAGTGCATGCGATCATATGAAAACACAAGCGTTTTCACTCAGCTGAGGCCTACCAACTCCTACTCTCAACCTCCACGCGGTGACAGCCGGGTGCCTAGTACCTTAATCCAAGAAATGGGTAACCAACCCCGTTTGGCGGATTCTTGGTGGCAGCAGATGAGAGAGGGGGGGAAGAGTGCTTTTCTCACTAGAGGGCTTCTTCCTGTTCTAGGCGGCAGCGGACGAATTCCCTAGACGGAGTCAACGGTGGCGTCTATAGTTCCAGTTAGGTTGAACTTAGTGAACACCTTGCGCGAGCTGCTTCGACGTATTCGGATCACAGGTCGGTAAGGAATTTCCAATGTTGGTCAGGACATTGGAATAGAGATGGTGGCGGAGGAGCCCTTAATGGGCCAACGGCAGCGCTCATACTCCCGTAGTGGACTACTGGTACCGGTATACCCGGCCCCTCGTCCTAGGGGAATAATTAAGGAACTGGCCCTCCAGGTTGGGGGTTGTGCCGTCGGGGTAACTTCCCTACCACGTAAAAACTCATGGTTCCGAAACAACCAAAAGCCTCGGATAAGGATGACTCAACTAATGACGACCCCAGCAAACGAAATAAGGACAACGACCTTCGGATCTGTACGTGGAATGTTCTGTCCCTTTACAGACCACGTGCAGCCGAACAACTAGCAGAGGCCCTAGACTGCTATAAAGCAGATATTACCGCCATCCAGGAAGTGCGATGGGATGGGCCGGGCAAAAAGAGGATGAAAAACTGTGACATCTACTACGGTGATTGCTACAGAGGCAACAGACAACGCTTATTCGGATGCGGATTTGTCATACGCGGCAGACTTAGGCAAGAAGTCTTAAGCTTCCGACACGTAAGCGAGCGTATTATGACTATCCGGATCAAAGCTAAAGTCGCTAACATAAGCCTAATATGTGTTCATGCCCCCACAGAAGAAAAGGACCATGCCACCAAAGAGTGTTTCTACGAGCTCCTCGACAAAACATATGAGCAATGTCCTAAATACGACGTTAAAATCGTATTGGGCGATTTCAACGCCAAAATAGGAAAGGAGGACGTCTTTGGTAGGGCAGTCGGTAAGCATAGCCTACACGACACCACGTCTGATAACGGACTAAGGCTAATTGATTTCGCTGTGGAGCGAAATGTCACCATAGCAAGCACATGGTTTCCTCATCTCGATATTCATAAGCAGACATGGCGGTCCAATGATCATGTAACGATCAACCAAATTGATCATATTGCGATCGACGCAAGGCATGCTTCCAGTATTCTGGATGTCCGGACCTTCCGAGCGGCCAACATAGACTCGGATCATTACCTTGTTGTAGCCAAGGTACGAATGCGGATATCCCAATCTGAGCAACAAAGAAGAATTACTGTGAGAAAATTTAACGTCGAAAAGCTACAATCGCAAGAGACCGCCAGACTCTTCGCTGAACGCGTATCCCGAAATCTCTCAATCACCCCTTTGCCGCCAGCATCAAGTACCGAAGACCAGTGGCAAGGCTGAGAACATGCGATCAGAAACGCCGCGACTGATGTGCTGGGTCTCGCTCGCCCACCACGGCGAAACCCCTGGTTTGACGAAGACTGCCAGCGAGTGCATGCAGCAAAACAAGAGGCATACAAAGCGGCGCTGCAAAAGAAGACGAGAGCTGCTCGTGAGCTCTACGAGCAAAAGAGATGGGAAGAACATCGGCTTCTCCAAAAGAAGAAGAAAGAGCATGAGAAGCGCGCGTTTGAGAATATCGAGAGTCTATACTCCAGGAACAATGTACGGAAGTTTTACCAAAAGGCAAAAAGAACGTGTCAGAGAAGTAATACCCGTACAGAAACCTGTAGAGATGAAAATGGAAACCTCGTAGTAGAATCACAGTCGGTGCTGAGAATATGGAAAAACTACTTCTGCAGACTGTATAACGGCGACGAAGACCAACATCCCGCTGTCAGGCAGAATGAACCATTCAACATAGACGATGATAGTCAAAATTACCGTCCACCTGACCAAAACGAAGTGAGGACAGCAATATCCAAGCTAAAATCCAACAAGGCTGCTGGACCTGACGGCTTACCGGCCGAACTTTTCAAGGCAGCTGGGGATGAATTGGTAGAGTGCATACACCAACTCATTTCTAATATTTGGTCAGACGAGTGTATGCCTGATGAATGGAATCTCAGCATCGTTTGCCCGATCCACAAGAAAGGAGACCCCCTCAACTGCGCCAATTATAGAGGCATCAGTCTCCTCAACATCGCATACAAGATCTTTTCTGCGATATTGTGTGAACGCCTGAAACCTTTTATCAACAGCCTGATTGGACCCTATCAGTGCGGTTTCAGGCCAGGAAAGTCCACCATCGATCAAATCTTCACACTTCGGCAGATCCTGGAGAAAACCCAAGAATTCCAAATCGATACTCACCACCTCTTTATCGATTTCAAGGCCGCCTATGACAGCATCTATAGAGAAGAGCTTTATAGAGCCATGTCTAGTTTTGACATCCCTGCCAAACTTGTCCGTCTGTGCAGGATGACGATGGAGATCGCTCGCTGCTCCTTCAAGGTCGGTAATGACCTCACCGAGACCTTTGATGTCAAAAAAGGCTTTAGACAAGGTGACGCGCTGTCATGTGACTTCTTCAATATTGTACTTGAACGGATTGTGCGGAACTCACAAGCCAACACCGGAGGCACAATCTATTACAAGTCTGTACAACTGCTTGCATACGCCGACGATATAGACATTATCGGAAGATCTCAGCGGGCTGTCACCGGTGCTTTTGCAAGCATTGAGGCGGAAGCGGCCAAAATGGGTTTGGCGATAAACGAGGGCAAAACCAAGTATATGCTGTCAACTAGAAGGGAAAACCAACACCGACGAATTGGACAAAACGTCACCGTGGGCAGCTATAACTTCGAGGTAGTAAGGGACTTTGTCTACCTTGGCTCTGCTATAAATTCTTCTAACAAAATCAGCGTAGAAATCAATCGAAGAATAACTCTTGCCAATCGCTGTTTTTTTGGGCTTATAAGGCAATTCAACAGTAAAGCCCTATCTCGAACAACTAAGGAGACTCTATATAAGACCTTGATCATCCCAGTCCTGCTTTACGGCGCTGAAACATGGACTTTATTAAAAGAGGATGAAGATATCCTTGGTCGCTTCGAGAGAAAAATTCTTCGTAAGATTTTCGGTCCCGTTTGCGTTGACGGGTTTTGGAGGAGAAGATTCAATCACGAACTATACGAGCTGTACAGTGACATCGACCTAGTCAAAAAACTGCGTATTGGACGTCTGAGATGGCTAGGACATGTAGAGCGAATGGACACCAACGCTCCGGCTCGCAGAGTCTTCGAATCTAACCCCGAGGGACGACGCAGTAGAGGGAATCATCGCCGTAGGTGGCGCGCACAAGTTCAAGGGGACCTCGACCAACTTGGAGTGCGCAACTGGAGGCAATTAGCTATAGACCGAGCTAAATGGAGAGGCTTGTTGGTTGAGGCCCAGGTTCACCCCGAACTGTAGCGCCACCTAAGTAAGTAAGTAAGTCTTTGGATTTGACTCCTTCAACGATATTCAACTTTTTTCCTCTGAGTCGGCGGACGGTCTGCCAGAACATCTTATTTGCAGATCTGTGGTCACGTTGCAATTTCTCGCCAAACTCCTTCCAAGACCGTTCTTTCGCTGTTTTCACAGCTAATTTGCAAGTTCTTCGCGCCTCAGTGTACCGATTTCGAGAATCGGAGTTCCCCAAGTGAATCCACACCTTACAGGCTCTCTTCTTCTCTCTGATGGCTTCTTGAACTCCGGGCGTTTTAAACCAAGCAGTTCTTTTCTCACCACCAGCCGCCACACCTAGCCCCTTCACTCCACAAACATCTCCCGCAGAGGCAATAACCGCCGTTGAAAACAGTTGCAATTCTTCCTCTACATTTGATGGAACAGTTGGAATTCGTTCAAACCTTTCAGATATTTGCCGTGAAAAGTCTCTCGTATCTCATCGTCCTGTAACCTCTCCCATCGTATGCGTGTAACCATCCTTGATTTACGCTTTGGTAGGGGAGGCACTCTCTCGCTAAGATACAATTTGCACAGCACTAAGTGATGATCAGTTGACAGTTCGGCCCCTCTCAATACGCGAACATCACAAATCATTCTCTTCAGACACGATGGTACCACAAAGAAATCGATCAGCGACTTCTGCTGAAGACTCTGACGGTACCACGTGTATTTGTGAATGTCTTTGTGTGGAAAGATGGTGTTCATGATGGATAAGCCATTTTCTCAACAAAAATCCAACAACTTCTCTCCGTTCGCGTTTTGATCAGGATCACCGTTCCTCCCAATCACACTCCCCCATGTCATAACATCTACACCCACATGAGCATTGAAGTCACCCATCAGGACAAAAGAATCCATATCTGCAACCTTTTCAAGGGCAACATCAACTTCATCTAAGAAAGCTGCGTACTCTGACAGAAGGTTCGGTGCATACACCTGCACCAATGCCAGAGTTGATCTTTCAAGCTTGAGCTTTAAGATCGCAACTCTCCCTCCTAATGGTATCCACGCCAATACTCTGTCTGTCAACCTGGGACTTGTGAGTATCCCCACTCCCGCCCGAGCAGACATTGAGGGTGCGACTCCTGACAGGAAGAGCTTCCACCCACCCGAAAGGTCCACAGTTTTAGAACCTCTCTGCTTTGTTGAAGAGACGCCGACTATATCTAGTCGACTTTTAACAGCCTCCCCAACAAGCTCAAGATCCTTCCCTGTGAGCGATGAGACGTTCCATGTGCCTATCCTAAGTCGATGCCGTTGTCGAATCTCAGAGAATCCATCTGTGCCCCTATCGGTGCACAGCGCGTTCACCCCTTGACCCCCGTAATGGTTCGCGAGACCATTGACAGGAAGCTCGTAGCCATTTCGGGTTTGACCCGGCCGGCTGCCGAGCGGGACAAGCCGACCACCAGACGCTCGCATCCTGACACCCTTCAGGCCTGGCTCCAAAGGATGCCCTGGCTTACCAGGCTTGGCAATATCCGAGGCCGGTCGTCTTCGTGTCATCATGGGGTGTGCGCTTTGTTAGCCGTGACTGGGTTGTATGGCTGGGAATAACTGTTTAAGTTACCCCATCCGCACATCCCAGTCACGTTGCCCGCCCCCCACCACGAGGAGGTCAGCTGCCAGGGGGGCTTATAATTCTTTAGCTTAAACAAAGTGTTTAAAAATATAAATATATTTTGTTACTTTATTTCATTAGAAACAATAAGCAATTAAAAAGTAAGAACTTTGTAAAAACGGTCCCGTTTCTGGACTTGCCAGAACCAGGTCAAGAAAAACTGCTTCCAAAGGAAATTTGGCGAAAAGCTAAGCGGCAAAAGAGACTTGAGGAATTAATCCGACCGGCACCATATTAAAAATGGGAACAATTATATTGTACACAGACAGATCCAAAACATTGACAGGAACTGGGAGAGGCATGTACGGATCCAAAACCAGATAGTCAGAATCTCTGGGAACTTCTCCCAGTATTTTTCATATAACAGCCAGCAGCACCTATGTAGTTCAACACCGACGGGAAATATTGCTGGTATGACATTGCAAAATTGACAGATGGCCAAACCGCAATAAGGTCACTAAACTCACATGAAATCAAATCCAAACTGGTATGGGACTACCGTTCTAAGATTGGGCCAGGTCAAATAAAAAATCAAAAAAAATAATAATAAAGTAAAGCTCTACTGGTTACCAGGATATCCGTATGTAGGAGTAAAGCCTCCGGTTGGAAGTTCCTTTTTTTGAGACCTGAATCATTATACGTGTTAGGTTAGGTTAGATTGGTTGTCCAGTACAGGTCTTTTGTGATACCATGGATCAACCATTAGGCCACTCAGGGACTTAGAAAACCAACCGGAGCTTTTGATAAAGCGATGGATGCTCATGGCGCCTAGGAACGCGAGATCGCCCTTCAAAGAAGGGGGTCCCTAGATGGAGCATTCTTTTATGCGACAAGGCTGAACAAGTGAAGGACGGCTTCCTCCTCCTCCTCGTTCTTACAGCTCATGCAGAAGTCGTTGAAGGAGGGACCAATGCGTTTGGTATGTTGGCCTATAAGACAGTCTCCAGTGAGAACACCGACAACGCAGCTGATTTGTGATCGCTTTAGCATGACAAACTCGGCACTACGTTTCTGGTCAAGCCTAGACCAGATCTGTCTCGAAATGTGATACGTTGAGTCGTTTTTCCATTTGTTATTGTTCTTGCTAATAGCGTTTAGCTTTAGTAGATGCTTGCATGTAGCGAGGGCCATACCTAGGCCTTGCCTATCAGGCAGACTCCTTGTAGTTGTACCCTGTCTTGCGGGCTCGTCCGCCCTGCAGTTTCCTGCAATGTCCCAGTGGCCTGGCATCCAGAATATGTGAATGTTGAACTGCTTTGCCATCTCGATAAGAGATAAACGGCAGTTTAAGGCGGCTTTTGAAGCAAAGGAGCACGATTCCAGGGACTTGATTGCCGTTTGACTGTCTTAGAAAATTCTAATATCCCAGACAGATAGCAGGTACATTACACTTTAGCCATGACAAGGGTTCCTTAATCGCTATGATTTTAATCTGAAAAATACTACAATGATCAGGGATCGGAACGAGGTGCTCAGATTGAGCTTTTCGGAGAAAACACCACAACCCACACCACTCATGGTCTTAGAGCCATCTATAAAGAAGTGAACCAAACTACCATCGACAGAGGAAAAATTTTCCCATTCATCCCGTTCAGGGATGCTCGTACGGAAGTTTCTGTGAAATCTCAGTTTCGACGGGGTGTAGTCCGTGTTTTTCATGGGTGAAGTTGAGAAGATCGAGGTGCCAATCTGCCAAAAATATCTTAGGGTACCGAGTTGAACAAAATGTCCAGTGCACCACTGATGTAAATGCTTGCAGTTCTTTGCACGTTAGTAAGATGAGTGAGGTGGATAGCTTATCAAGAGCAGGCCACCAAACGATCACGCCGTAGAGTAGTATAGGCCGGATAAGGGGCACGTACAGCTCATACCTCATAATCAAAATGGTAATGGTGTAGTGGTAACGTCGTCAATTGCCACGCTAATGGTTCATGGTTTAAATCCTGATGTCAGGAAGCATTTGTTTATTTCTCATGAAATACGTATATAAGGTCAGTCTGATCAATTGCGAAAGTTTGTGTAACACTACTGAGCAGGCATAACACTGGCAGTAAGTAGCTTGGTCATATGGCTGAAAAACTTGTTCGCTCTGCCTATGACATCGGTTATTAGGAAAAAAAAGTACTGTGAATCAGAAGCAAAAGACAAAAAATAACAAAAATCTCCCTAGTTATCTGGACGCTTACCCCGGAGTTTACCTGAAGCATAAACAACTGAGGTTCAAACTGCTACACCAAATCTTTCTCTCTCTCTATATATATATATATCTATCTATTCCAAGGCCCGCACTGTGTGCAAACATGTTAAGTGTATTCATAACCGCTTTAGTGTGCGCAATATTATAAAAAAAAAGAAATACCTGTAGCCTTTTTACAGGAATAGAGAGCTACATTGACTTTTCCAACGCGTTCTAGTAAATTGGCTTTCCACTTCAGTTTCCTGTCCGAAATAAGACCCATGTATTTTGCATTTTCAGTGGAAGTGAGACTGGTGCCATTTATCATAGGAGGGCCTATGAGGTGAACTTTATATTTAATCGTGAAGAGAACGAGTTCCATTTTGTGAGGGTTAACCCCCAGTCTACATTTGGAGACCCATCTAGTAAGCCGAAAGAGAGCATATTGGAAGATTTCCCTGAGAGTGTCTGTGTGGTTACCAGAGGCAGCAATAGCGATGTCGTCAGCATAGGCGATTACTCTGCAGCCTGACCTATCCAAGTCCACCAGTAGCTCATTTACTACCAGGTTTCACAGAAAACGTGACAAGACTCCACCTTGGTGTGTTCCGCAGCAGGCTAGTCTTCTGACCGATGCTCAGCTCAGCTGTGTGTTAATAATCCTGCATGGGGGCATTTGATTGATCAACACTCCGAGCGTAGTATCAACTTTCAGATTTGCAAGTGCGTCGGCAATTGACTTTGATTTGACATTGTTAAACGCTCCCTCAATATCAAGGAAAGCCACCATAGTGTATTCCTTGATGTTCAGCGATTTTTCGATAATGCGCACAAGCGAATGTAAGGCTGTCTCAACCGATTTGCTTTTGCAGTACACATGTTGCGACGGAGAGAGCAAAGTCGGGCCAATGCTTTGTCGAAGGTGGATATCAATGTATTCAGTATAAAGGACGATCGAATGATAGGTCGGAGATCCTTTGGTTCCACATGCGAACTCTTTTCTGCCTTAGGTATGAAGATGACTTTAACCTCGGTCTATAGTTTGGGAATGTTGACCAGATTTAGAAAGCCTGACATGATGACTTTGAGCCATGGGAGCGCAATGTCCTCGCATTGCTGAATTATTGCAAGAATGATACCGTCAGGTCCTGGGGACTTGAAGTACTTGAAACTGCGCATGGCCCATCGGATCTTTTCTGTACTTACTTAAAACAAGGAGTTGCTGCACGGTGGAAGGGAGGTATTCGTATTTATCAATTGCGAGACAGCAACAGGGTAGCTACCAGGAAAGCGAGTATCCAGTAAGATGCATTAGGTAGCTGGGTGTTGAAGGGCTTTTAGAGAGGCTTTTCCACAACCTGGAAGCTTCCGAGGACTCTTCAATGTTGTCACAGAAAAGTCTTCCGGAGCGTCGTTGCTCTTTCCTGAGTGAAATTTTGTATTTTCTGAGAGACAGTTTATAGGAGTCCCAAATGTGCCGTTTCGCTGGAGCTTTCAGCAAGATTAAAAAGGAGGCTACTGTCTTTCCTAAGAGTACTGAGATTTGCATTCCACCAAGGTGGTTTCTTTTCACCTGGAGGATTGCGGAGTGGGTAAGCTACAGAGAAGACACTATTCAGTGCCAATGTTAGGGTGTTAACCAGACTGCTAAGATCATCAGTGCTAGTACGTTCAGTAGGCAAGTGGGAGGGAATCAGTGTTTATAAATGCTGCCTGTAAAGATACCAATTGGTTTTTTTTTTATAATTTCTAAAAACATTCTGATTAGGCAAATGATCGTTAAGACTAAATTGGAGGTAACGATGGCCTGAAAAATAGTGCTCTTTAGAGATGGAGAGACTCTGAAGAGAACTCTTTTCCAAGTCATATTGTACGAGTATATACAACCCATGGTTCCTGGATCAAAACTAAGTCTTCCCCGTTTTCGGTAAGCTTGGGAGATACTCTCTCGGGTTCGCTCTTGTCGCATTTCTATATCTTTATGGCAATGGAGCTGAAGCCATAATTGTCTACACGTTTATAAGATGCCAAAGGGGGCAGAGACCCTTTATTGATAACGATGATGACACTTCTGATGCCTTCTCTCGGCTTATCCAACTTGCCAATCTTCCAGTTATGGGTAGGACGAGGTCTGTTACTAACCCTGAGAATTTCTACGATCACCTTGGGATCGCAGGGTTCAGCCGAAATGGTGGCACGTGTCCTAAGTTGGCTTGGTGTTTTTCCATGACCTCCATCTGTGCACCTGGCCAACCTTGCCCGAATCTGGAGACAGCAATTTTAAAGAGACCCTTCGATCTCTAGTTTGCGCAGGCTATTCATTTGACGTGTCCTTGATGCCAGCCACCATCCCTGCAGGAAATATCCGGGCCAGAATGGTCACGTAGGAAAGAAGAAGAAAGGTGGTGGTGAGTTTTAGCTCCATACTAGTCGGGGTACCCGGCGTCCGTTTCTGCACATAGCAAGAAAAAAAAAAAAAAAAAAAACAACTGTCAGCAGGCGCCTGGGGCTAAGTCGATTAAAGAACAGTTTCTTAGTACTAAAGTACTATAATACTAAAATAGTACACCGATTTTTACCAAACATCACACTCGGAACACTCGGGCCAATACCAAAGATTGCCTGAAGATTTGAGCTCAATCGGTTCGGTTATTGCGGAGTCCATAGCATACAAACAAACAAGTAAACAAACAAACATGCATTGTATTTTATATATAATATCTCTCCATTTGTCCGCCGTAATGTTGCCATCCGGGTCGCTGTGGTCAACGACCTCGATCTCCAAGTCTGCTTTGAGCACTTGGTTGAAGGGCTTGGTAGTAACGATGGAAGATACTACCTTGCTCTTTTTAGCTTAGGTGGGTGACTCATCCTGGTACCTTTGGCGTTTGGTAAGAAGTTATTGTTGGATGAGTCAGAGGGGTGCTGGACATGCTTGATTGCCCTGCTTAGAGAGGTCTTATGTTTTTGAGTCCTTTCATGATCAAGAATAGCCTGAATGTGGCGTACTAGCTTATAGGCTAGCCGGCGATTTTGGTAAGAGATCTTGGAGCGAGAGACGTGCCACAAGCTCGAAGCTGAGCAGTCCTCGCCCATGAGCAGGATTTCAAAAGGGGAAGTGGATCCTTCGAGTTGGAGAGAACAGCGTGTTAGGCCTCAATGCCTTTCCGTAAGGGAAGTTTGCGGGTGCGGTTTCCAGGAGGCTGGAAAGCGGTATTTCAAGAGGACTGTCCTCTTACTTTACTTTTTTTTGAAGTATTTGGTTTTTATTGTTCTTGTCTTTCATAATTGCGCCCACGAGTGGCGGAGAATGGAAGGTCGACCTGCACAGAGATCCACCTTGTGCAGGCAGGGCACGCTAATCTGGAGGTCGCAGGTATCCGGATACTCCGTTAGCGACAGTGCTATTTTTAAAAGTGGGCCCCCAGTTAGGCTGATCCTCGGAACGGGTCGAATTACACCTTGATTCAGTCCATCGGGGAGGAGTGAGGAATGGATACGGTTTGATGGGGAGGGATTAGGGCGACTACATCTTGGCTCCACGTCTCATCAGCGGGGCAATACCCGAGAATCCTTGACCTTTACTAGGCCCCTAAACCACGGGGTGTGTAGTCATGTAGGGGATTATACGGGTTAGTAAGGCACGTAATACGGCGAGAACAGAAAACTTTCTATTATTATTGAAAATTTAACTAAGAACCAACAGCATAGACTTTTGACTACTTATGTATTTATTATAAGTAAAATTGGCATCTATCCTTTTTTTCGCGGGATACTCCTTTTTTCAGCTCCAAAAAACATATCAGGCGAAAATTTTCGAAATCCTTTTTTTCATACAAAATTCCTAACGTATATAATATTTTGAATTTGATATGTGGCGAACTTTAGACTGTTAGACTGAACAATGACACCAGGCGAATATTGTACACGTTCACAGCGAACGAGTAATGGCTGAATTATAATATAAAAGTCGAAAGCAACCGGAAGCTAATTTCATAATTCTGCGTTAAGTTTCCTTCAGTACTGTCAATAGCAAAATTAGCCCATAATAAGCGTATGTGTTTGGAAACAATTATGTGGTTCACAGCCATTCACAGCTGTGCAACTGTCAAATTTTCATATGAAAGAGCGAATGGATTCGGTCTTTCGTATGTGATCAAAAGTGAAAGAAACTTAACGAATCGAAGCAAAAAGCTATTATGGTTGCACAATACAAATCCTTTGTATTCGCACTGTTTCGGAAGTGGTCATACGAAACCATTCTTCTTTTAGTTCGGCCTTAAACCGTACACATTACTACTATGATTCATGTGCGCGTCACTTTTTTAAAATTGGCTGCACGTCAGTTTTAGTGAATTTTGTAGCATCAGTGTTTCGTTAATCTAAAAAAAAAAAAGAACGTTGAAACCGAAAGGAAAATGCATCTTCAACGCAAAGTTCGCCAAAGTCGACACATTAAGCCGTATTCATAAAGAAAAGGATATGCTTATACTTGCAAAATATGAAGGAAATCCTTCTGCTTGTATTCATAATAATTTCGAGCAGAACCTTATACTTTTCGAGTAAAAGCATATCCTTTTATTCACATAAAAGTAAATAGGTATGCATAAACTTGACCTTTTACTTTAAATAAAAAGCAAATCCTTCAAAAAGTCAGAGTTAGGTCAGTAGCAGACTCATCTCGGTAGTAAACGGTTGTGTTATCCGATTTTCAGCGCGATGGCAGATGTTGTGCATGTGAGGGATGCTAAATATTACAAGCCCCGCTTATTTACACTTGTTCGTGATTTTAAAGATTTATACCGTTTTGAAGAGAAAAATTTACAATGGTTCGCTGACAGATTTTTAGGTACGAATGAAGAAACTCGTGAAGGTGCCTTGTCAACTGCCCATAGAATGAAGGTATGTTTGCGATATCTCAGTGATCCTGGATATCAGAAAAGTATCGGTCAAGAACTTGGTGTTAGTCAAGCTACGGTATCTCGGACTGTGAATGCACTACTTGACAGAATAGTTGCACATGCAACAGATTGGATCAAGTTTCCAACTACCAATAGTAAAATAACGGGAGCAAAAGAGTTATGGCAAAGGAAGTTTAAGTTTCCGACAGCTATTGGCTTCCTCACGAGATACTTTACTGCTTTTTTATTCATCAGCTGGTTCACTCCCTCTTTGCTGTATAGATTCGTCTTCATGAATACCGACCTGGATGGCACCACCGATTCTCCCAATAGTTGGATTGCTGTCACCTTCCATAGCCTTTAGTAAACGCTTCTCCCAATTCAACAATTTGATTGCTTTATTCCCAGTTTTTTTCAAGTCCGTTTTCTTCTTCAACCTTGTCTTCATATTGTTGATTTTTTTTAACAAACCTTTAGCATCAACAGGCCTACCAAACGCTGCTGCGTATTTATTGGTGAGTGCTCTGATTGCTTTATCCTTCCTTCTTTTTATTTTTGGCACTCGAGATTTTTCCAATATAACGGGATTAGCGGCCACACCCTCTGCTATGAACTGAAGTTTGTTACTAGCATTTGTTTTATTTTCACTAACTTCTTCACTGCTAGAATAACGCATATTTAGCGCACTAATGTATACGTATACTTACTAAAAAAACCTTTTGATGCGATTCGTAAGATAACAGAAATAGTACTGAGCGAAGAGAAGGAAAGGGAGCTGGCACAACAAAAAAATTGAAAATATTCTAGCATCTAGCATGTCATTCAGCGTTCTGACGAGTCTACCTTTTACTTGTGCTTGAAGGATATCCTCGCAAGTATAAGGTAAACATTATGAATACGAAAAGAAGAAAATGCTTATACTTCAACCTTTTACTTTAAAGCATTACCTTATACTTCTACCTTATACTTGGGAGGATATCCTTCGTTTTTATGAATACGTCTCATTGAAAATGATTCTCATGGTGAAACGCAATTTGACTTATTCATGCGTATAGTTCTACCACTTTTTGAAAACAAAGCCAGATTAACTCCTCCAAATTGCTAAAAAGGAGAAATATTCCAGCAAAAGTGATGCCAGTGCGTATGCGATTGATGTTGAAGACGAAAAAGTTGTAACAATCCCGCAAAATTGCCGAATTTAATGGATTTTTCCTTTTTTTCGACCAAAAAAAGATGGTAAGTTTAATTATAACAGACAGTTGGAAACTATCAGAAATATTTAATATTAAATCTTTATACGCAATAAGATTTCCCAAAGGAAGATTTCTTTTTAAATATATTTAAATTGGCACTAAATATGTGCTACCAAAAACTATCCTGGTTAAAATAATAAAACCTTTTAAAAAAATATCGTAAATTCTCCACCATCTCCGTTGAATTTCAGAAAACATTTAAATGTTTACTTATTGCATTTGTATATAGAATATTGTACTAAACACATGTTGAAAATGATAAAACAATTTATTGACATGAACTCGCTTTGTCACAACAGGTATAAAATGAATACCGAGATTAATCTTTGCCTTTAGATGAACTGCTATCCTTCAACATGAGCTGTTCAACTTGCGTATACAAAAAAAAATAAATGAACTGTGTGTAGTAAATTTATAGAAATTGAAAACGGAAGAGCTATATCGCTTTTCAGCATAACTGCGATTATATCTTATTTTTCGCTGGAAATATTACTACAAAAGTACCCTCCCCTTAATGCAAGAACTATGAATGTGCAAATTTGAAACTTTTGGGGAATGACGTTTGGGCGTAAATCGCTGTCGTATAATTCGACAGTTTCATTTCTTTATATAGTAAAAAAATGTTATTTCCACACTGACTGCGCATTCACAGTTCCGACCCAACATAGAATACAGAAAGACTTACATATAACACCAACTAATCAACAAAGAAAAAAAAATCACATTATGGTACTGGAATGAGAGGAACGATATGCAGGCACTATCTTAAAAATCCAAAAAGCATGATATTGTTATGGAATATAGGAGTATTTGTGTACTCACATTCAAAAATAGATAAATAAATTTTTAAACTAAACGTTAAATACATATGTACATATGTCTGTTCAATGAATCCAATGAAATTCGAAATGCATTATCACGAATACCCGAGCAATGATACAGACACAACAGTTCTCTTGCATTGTTGGTGGTGCCTACGTACCTTCTACGCAATGAAAACTTCAACTTTCATATTTATTAACTGCTTTGCATGTACCTGTGCTCTTAGAACTTTCGCAAGGGAATCTCTGTATGTATTTGAGGATGTCATGCCTGCAAAAGTTCCGCAGTCTGGGTCAAGATTGATGTTCTTATGCTAGGACTTTTTGGGTGAACAGTCATGGCGCTATGCCGGAGCAAAGCTCGTTTGCGCCTTCCGCGAAAGACAAAAGGTGTGAAAGCTCTATTTGTTTTGAATCCTTGAGCTTAGTTTTGGGATTCACACTTCCATTATCCCCTCCAGAAAAGGTCAGGTAATTCCAACAGGTCCTAGATGAAAATGATTTCTCCTTATTGGAATGTTGGAATATGAAGGGAAATTTTTTCGCACATGCGTTCACAGAAATTACCTCGCAGTGGTGAATTTAAAAGCTGGAAAAGAGTTCTCTCTTAGCCGTAGATGGAAAATATTCTTTCATCTATTTTTAATTCTATCTGCTGGAATGCTTTTTTATCATATGGCTTTGGGATAATTAATAGGAGATATTTACACTGTGGGTGTTATTAAGGGTAAAGTGATAAGTGTGGCTAAGAGTTATCCAAAAAGGGAATTCATACAGGGAACTGGATTGAATCGAGAGCTTCATCGAATACCGGGTAACCTTGGTTTCCGTAGTTAAATTTATTGGAAGCCGAAGAATTGATTATTTTCCAAGTAATAATGATGCAATTACCGAAAGCATGACGTATAAGCTACACATGTGCGTAGTTATAATTCAATTGTTTTATGAAGGCTTAAAACTTAAGTAGTCCATTCGAACTAGGCAAGTAGATGTATTTCCTTTTTGATAGGCTGCTTGCAATAGGTGCAATATGTACGTATATAAAGCATCTTGAAGGACAACATTTTGCAACTCATTGTGGATATATTTTTTGTGTGGGTATATAGGTACATAATATGTACATTTCAATACATATGAATGTATGGATATCAATTTATGCTTTAGACCAATTTCCCATATGTACATACATATGTATGTAGGCGAGGATTTCAACCTGGACATTTGTTTCAAGTTTGAAACGCATTAGCCCACACCGCTAAGGAAGTGTTATTTGTATAAATTATATACATACGTGAATATGTATGTATGTAGTATTTTATAAATACATGCGTATCCCTTAAGCTATATTTGCCATCCCATTAAATAAGAGCGTAAGTCAATTTTTGTCTTAAATGAGTTAAGTGGGCTGAGAGAAACAGTGAGAAGTGTTCTTCGAATTGTATATAATTTATGTAATGTACACAATGCATAACTCTTACAAAGACTTGATTAAAAAAAACTGTTCAAACCTTAAAAGTCGTGGTCCTAAAAGTGAGGAAATTTGAGTTAACCGCTTATTCACTATGATAAAAGACATGTGTATATGATACATATACGTATATATATGTTTCAGCCAGCAACCTTTGAGGTTTTGATTTAGTATCACCATTCTGCAGGTGCTTGGCACCAATATTTTGAATAAATCCTGACAGTAAAATTGCATTTTTTTTCTTCTACACCATGAATTGTTTTCTAAGTAAATACATTTTGAGTGAATGGATGACTCCTGGTATTCATTTAGCTTGATGTAATGCAGGTGCTCGAAAAAAAATCGCCCGGTAGCGACCCCTGTACAATAAATAAACATGCTTAAGTAAAGCAAAGTAATGTGAGTTTTAAAAAATGGAATAAATCGGGCATAGTGATGTTAGTAACCGGTTAAAAACAGATTTACTCCTAGCAGATCCATGAAATGATGGTGCCAACTTTTTGGGCATATGGTCCTTCGAAAACAGTAGTTAACAGTGACTAGCCACTTCCAAGACCAGAGAGGAAATAAAGAAAAAGCGTCCAGGGTTGTTGATGTCGCCTTAAAATATACCTGAAATCTATAACTGTGGGCTAGAATTACAGCCGTCAATACCCTCAACTTTAGATTTATTTCCTAGGAACAAAGCTAACAGCGTAACTCAACATATTTCAATGAACAAACTATATTCTGACCATTTTCCTGTTAAGAGTGACTTAGAGATCAACCTAAAATTAGCGAAACTACCGTATTTAGATATTACAAGTGCCAACCTGCAACGATTCACGCAACCGATTTCTAGAAAATTTCTTAACCTTCATCCGTCCGTCGGATCTTTTTAGATAAAGCAATTTTTATATATTATATTTTATATACATATATAATATCGTCACCTGATTTCAATAACTAGGCAACTTGATTTTTTGCATTTTTGATTTAACAACGTTTTTAGTTACCTCTGATGTATGAAAATGTAATTTAAAAACAACCTTAGTCATACTCCTTCCCTGTTAAGATTTATCGGGGAGTGAACAAACTATAATAGACAAACAAAATAACCTTTGCCTTTCAGAGCAAGAAAAAACTTTATGTAAATCTCATTTTGCCGATATCTCAAAACAAGAAAAATCAAGTTAGCTAGTTTTTGAAATCAGGTGGCGATCGTATGTAGGAAATCTCAAATAAAATGCCAGACCTTAAAAATTCTCTCTCTAATTGCGAAGTGTGGTAATGCACCTCCACCACATATATATTAAGAGGTTTGTACTACAGTTCCTCGTGCCTAAAATGACTCATTAGTGTTATTTCCCCATTTTTATTTTGATATTGCACATAATATCAACGACGCATAATATCAGCTGTGATCAAGTAAGAATAAAGCATCATTAATTTGTATTAAAAAACCACATGGGTAAAAAAAATACCAAGGGACTGTATACATAAGTTTTTTTTAGGGACTGATGAAGGTTTAATGTGATATTAATATCAGTATTGCACATAAATACTATATTACTAACTAGAGGACTTGGCGAGGCAATCTATATAAATAAAAGGCAATGTTCGTATGTGTGTCAGCGCATAGAGAATAAGAACAAATTGTAAAATTTTCAGCGAAATAGGTCTAGTAGTTTTTAAGTCTACAGGATACACACATACGAACATTCCCTTTTATTTTATTACCAATCGCATGAGCTGCGGAGAACCTGTGTAACTTTAAGTATTGTATTTCGTAATACTTAAAATATTGTGAAATTGACAGCGTTAAATAAAGATAACTTTGGACTAGAGATAAACTGCAATTACTCATATGTTGAGGCTGAGGAGCATTAGTAGCCAATCTATCTGGACCATTTTTTCCAATTCAATATACACATATGGACTAACATAATACTCGTAGGTATAGGTTCTTAAATGTTCCTAGGGAATTTTATGTACTCGTACATATTTGTCTGGTTTTATGATTTTAAAAACAAAATAAGGTTAACAGATAAATTTAATAAAAATAAAATTAAAAAAAAAACTTTGTATTCAGTTTAAATCATACTAGCATCTCTTTCGTTCATATTCCTGTGACTTGGCAAACAATGTAAGAATTATTTTTTTTGCTTACTGACCCAATAACGGCAATGATATTCATAGAATATTTGTGTAGATTTCTTTTTAATATTACCCACTACACTTGACCTTTTCATTTTATCTCTCAAATACCTTCAAGATCGATGAAATCATCCGCCGTCTTTTGGACACCCGCGCTCTGAAGTTGTTGTTCTTATTGTTATGTTATGTTCTTATTGTTATACAAAAAAGTTCCATCGCCGAGATAGAACACAAGGTTTGAAATTCAATTTTCAGCAGGAGCTTCGTGGAAGTGTAATTCAATTTCGCGTTAAACTTCCATGGGGTTATTTCCACAAATATTTACATTACCAGCACTGGATATCTCTAATAAGCCGTAGCACGGAGCAGAGCATCCTATTATCTGCGTGAGATTGTGTTTGAATTTTGCATTTTATAAAATAAAGTCTATAGTTTCGCCTTAATGGTGCTAAAAGTTTCCTTTTGCTAAGCACATCGGGAACTTTATACACAAATAAATTTGAGCTGATGAATCTTGTTAACGGTGCGGATATCCGCGGTCGTCGCTGCTTTCATGATAATTAAACGTGATGTGTATAACCACAGGGAGTTGGTAAGCGTAGAATGTCCGCATTCTAAAGGTAGTCGTAGTAAGTTTAGAGATTAGCCCTAAACCTTATTTATTTAATATGACGTTTTAGAAGTAATGCACACCATTTCCTTGGTTTTGAGTATCCCGACATAAACACTCAGCGTTATTCATTATATCGTTAACTGGAAATTACTGGTTCTGGTTTAAGAATCATTAATCAATGAATTATTCCCAATTGAACTTGCAGTTGCTTATTATAGCTTTATGGCAAAAATATTAGTTTCGTTAGCATTGTTTTTATAGAGGAACTTAAAAAAGACAGATTTATTTAATTTTGTCTTCTTGTCCGTATTTGTAGCCGACCAGTGTTCCCACTTCTAAAAGGAAAATGTAGAAATCCGGAAGAAAAAACATTGTACCAAAATGTGTCTCCAATCAATTTTGTGAAGAATCGGAAATTTTATTTTATTTATTTATTTTTTTTTTTTGCCGAGAGCAGGTGATAAATCTACTAAAGACACCATAAGGCCCGATCGAGCGTGCTTATGGTAGTGAGATTTTTACTCACTAAAAAAACACCTGGCAACTGACCTCCTCGTGGTGGAGGGCGGACAACGTGACTGGGATGTGCAGATGGGATAACTTGAATAGTTATTCCCATCCATACAATCCAGTTACGGCTAACAAAGCGCACACCCCGTGATGACAAGAAGAAAACGACCGGCCTCGGATATTGCCAAGCCTGGTAAGCCAGGGCATCCTTTGGAGCCAGGCCTGAAGGGTGTCAGTATGCGAGCGTCTGGTGGTCGGCCTCTCCCACTCGGCAGCCGGCCGGGTCAAACCCGAAATGGCTACGAGCTTCCTGTCAATGGTCTCGCGAACCATTACGGGGGTCAAGGGGTGAGCGCGCTGTGCACCGATAGGGGCACAGATGGCACATGGAACGTTTCATCGCTCACAGGGAAGGACCTTGAGCTTGTTGGGGAGGCTGTTAAAAGTCGACTAGATATAGTTGGCGTCTCTTCAACAACGCACAGAGGTTCTAAAACGGTGGACCTTTTGGATGGGTGGAAGCTCTTCCTGTCAGGTGTCGCACCCTCAATGTCTGCTCATGCGGGAGTGGGGATACTCACAAGTCCCAGGTTGACAGACAGAGTATTGGCGTGGATACCATTAGGAGGGAGAGTTGCGATCTTAAGGCTCAATCTTGAAAGATCAACTCTGGCATTGGTGCAGGTGTATGCACCGAACCTTCAGTCAGAGTATGCAGCTTTCTTATATGAAGTTGATGTTGCCCTTGAAAAGGTTGCAGATATGAATTATTTCGTCCTGATGGGTGACTTCAATGCTCATGTGGGTGTAGATGTTATGACATGGGGGACTGTGATTGGGAGGAACGGTGATCCTGATCAAAACGCGAACGGAGAGAAGTTGTTGGATTTTTTTTTCTGAAAATGGCTTATCCATCACGAACACTATCTTTCCACACAAAGTCATTCACAAATACACATGGTACGGTCAGAGTCTTCAGCAGAAATCGCTGATCGATTTCTTTGTGGTACCATCGTGTCTGAAGAGAATGATTTGTGATGTTCGCTTATTGAGAGGGGCCGAACTGTCAACTGACCACCACTTAGTGCTGTGCAAATTCTATCCTAACGAGAGAAAGCCTCCCCTACCAAAGCGTAAACCAAGGATGGTTACACGCATACGATGGGAGAGGTTACAGGACGATGAGATACGGGAGACATTTGCACGGCAAATATCTGAAAGGTTTGAATCCAACTGTTCCATCAAATGTAGAGGAAGAATGGCAACTGTTTTCAACAGCGGTTATTGCCTCTGCGGGAGATGTTTGTGGAGTGATGCGGCTGGTGGTGAGAAAAGGACTGCTTGGTTTAAAACGCCCGGAGTACAAGAAGGCATCAGAGAGAAGAAGAGAGCCTTTAAGGTGTGGAATCACTTGGGGAACTCCGATTCTCGAAATCGGTACACTGAGGCGCGAAGAACCTGCAAATTAGCTGTGAAAACAGCGAAAGAACAGTCATGGAAGGAGTTTGGCGAGAAATTGGAACGTGACCACAGATTTGCAAATACGATGTTCTGGCAGACCGTTCGCCGACTCAGAGGAAAAAAGTTGAATATCGTTGAAGGAGTTAAATCCAAAGACGGTAAACTTCTTTCCAATGAGAAGGACATCTTACGCAGATGGAGCGAGCGCTTTTCAGAATTGCTTAATCCCGAACGGGGCACCGAAGATGACAGACCTATTGTCGTGAGTTGGTCGGAAAGTAGTCCTACGGTAGAGGAAGTAACTTTGGCGATCAAAGCCCTAAAAAATGGCAAATCTGCTGGTGTGGATAAAATTCGGCCAGAAATGCTCAAGGCTTTACGTAAAGAGGGAGTGCAATGGCTCTCGTGTGTCATTAAAGTGGCCTGGGAACGCGATGAAACACCTGGTGATTGGCAAATGGAGGTGATAGTTCCTCTTTTTAAAAAAGGGGACAAAAGAGATTGCGCCAACTATAGGGGTATATCTCTTTTAAGCCTCCCTGGAAAAGTCTTCGCTAAGGTGCTCGAAACGCGTTCCAGAGTTGTGGTTGAGAACAGTTTGGGAGATGAGCAGTGCGGTTTTCGTCCCGGTAGAAGCACAACCGACCTGTTATTCACTCTCAGAATGGTTCTTGAGAAGGCCTGGGAGTATGCCAAACCTGTCTACACTTGTTTTGTAGATGTAGAAAAAGCATATGATAGGGTTCCTCGAGGCAAACTCTGGAGTGTTCTGCAAGAGTATGGGATTGATGGTTCTCTGTTAAGGGCGATTCAGTCTTTATATACAAAATGTAGAAGCTGTGTGCGGATAAACGGTGTTAAATCAATACCTTTCACTGTGGGGGTTAGACTCCGCCAGGGGTGCGTTTTGTCACCTTTCCTCTTCATTGTATACCATATATGGATTGGATGTTGCAGCGCAGCCGTGGCGGGGAATGTTTCAAAGTGGGAGAAGTAAGGATAAGTCATCTGCTCTTTGCAGATGATTTGGTCATCCTTGGGTCCTCTCAAACCGAACTTCAGCGCGCACTCGAAAGGTTTGTAGCCGTTTGTGATGATGCTGGAATGAAGATCAACGTAAACAAGTCAGAAGTAATGGTCATTTCCAAAAAACCCATTCAGTGCACTCTGCATGTTAGTGGAGTTCAACTGAAGCAGGTGGATAAGTTTTAGTACCTCGGGGTCTTATTCACGAGTGATGGGAGGAGCAATGCCGAGTTATCCTGTAGAATTGGTCAGGCTGGATCAATTTTAAGAGAGCTTGGCCAATCTGTTGTAAGGAAGGCTGAACTTAGTGTTCAAGCTAAGGTATCGGTTTTTAACTCTCTGTATGTTCGAATTCTCACCTATGCTCATGAAATTTGAGTAGTGACCGAAAGAATAAGATCGCGGATACAAGCTGCCGAAATGAGGTTACTTCGCGGTGTTACTGGATCGAGTGCGCAACACCAGAGTACGCGAGGCGCTCAATGTTGAGCAGCTACTTCTCCGAACGGAACGATCTATGCTCCGATGGTTTGGTCACGTAGTGCGTATGCCCCCAGACCGGCTTCGAAGACGTGGCATCAGGTAGGCGAGCACGCGGTAGACCTTGAAATGGATGGTTGGACCAAGTCCGGCATCTCTCCTGGAGCCGTCTAGGGATTCCTCCTGATGAATTGGAATCAATGGCGGAGGATCGAGAAGGATGGAGAGTCCACCTGAGCATCCTACCCCCGCGACCTTCTTAAAGGATTAGCGGGCCATTGAAAATGTATGTATGTATGTATATAAAAAAAACTCTTCAAAACTAATACTTTTTAATAATAATAATAATTAATAATAATTCTTTACGCTTACGAGACACGTTATTTTAGAGCTCATCGTGTTTCTTTTTTACATCCGGTTTCCATTTAAGCTTGACATCTAGAGTCATTCCTAGATATTTGGCTTCTTTCGCGTACGGTATTTGAGTCGAGTTAAGATATAGAGCTAATCTATCCACTTTTTTATATGTAAAGTTGACATGAATAGATTTGCTTTCGTTCAGCACAATACGCCAAGAATTCGTCCAAGCGTGGACTTTATTAATAGCATGATGCAGCTTTCCAGTTGCTGCTTCAATAGTTTCGCCCGTGGTCAATATCGCCGTATCGTCCGCAAACGTGGCGACGACGCAGTTTCTTTCCTCTGGGATATCACGCGTGTAGAGTACATATAGAAGCGGCCCAAGGACACTTCCTTGTGGAACTCCGGCCGCAATCTCCTTGAAGTCAGACTAATCATTTCCGTGCTTAACACGAAAGAGTCTCTCGGTGAGGTACGATAGTAAGATTATAAAGAGTTGCCGTGGCAGTAGTCGTTTCAATTTATACTCCAAGCCTTCGTGCCAAACATTATCGAAAGCTTGTGAGACGTCAAGAAATACACCACAACAAATCTTTTTTTCTTCCAGAGTTTTCTCAATCACGTCAGTTATTTTGTGGACTTGGTCAATTGTAGAATGTTTGATTCTAAATCAGTTTGATGGTCAGGAATGAGACGTCTTTCGTTGATTACGGGCTGTAGACGTTTGGAAAGAAGTTTTTCAAATATTTTTGAGATTACCGGCAATAGGGAAATAGGCCGATATGATTTCTTCTCATTTAGCAGTTTGCCTGACGCTGAATGAAGCGTTGATCAAATAGAGCAGTTTGGTAAGAGCTTTATTCGGCAATTCCTTGACTACCTGCGTCGTTATCAAGTCGCAACTCGAAGCTTTTTTCGTCTTTAGATTTTTAATCCCATCTCTCAGTTTAATCAAACCCCACTTTTTTTACTTTAAAGTTGTCAGATGTCGTGACTGGGGAGTCGGGCGTTAAAAAAAGGGCTGTCGAATGGCTCAGACGTTTCTTCTAAGTGCAAAGCAAAAACTTCTGCCTTTTCTTTGTCGCTCTTGGCCCAGTTTCCATCGTTTTTCCGAATTGGTGGCGCTTGCATTTGACGTTTCCGGATGCCTTTTAGCGCTTTTCAAAGCGAATAATTTGATTCTTTTTCACTGGAGAGATTTTCAAGGTAGGTCGCTATCTTTTTGCTTTTAAATTCGCCAATACTATCTCTAAGATGATTGCATAGTCGGTTAAGAACCGTTGTATGCTGCGGTGCACGAGTGATTTGCCATTCCTTTCGTGCTTTTCGTTTCTCCCTCACCAGTTCAATGATTTCTCTGGGACGCTTTTCGTTGCGGTTGATCTTATAGCTTCTAGAAGAAGTGTTTCTCCATGCCGCTCTTTGAATTGCTTCCACGAAACGATCAACTTCGTCCTCTAGTTCACAAGGTGTTTTAAGTGATACATTTAAGGCGACATTTTGTTTTGCAATAATTTCTAAAGCCCTCCCAGTTTCTTCTATTGCTAATAAGTTTTGGAGGTAATTTTTTCTTGATCAGCGCTTCTACAAGTAATAAAATTACCGGCAAGTGGTCAGAAGAGAGATCAAAACATTCTTTGACTGTAATAAATTTCTCGTAAATGCCTTTTGTAACGAAAAAATCGATAAGATCGCGAATTTTTTGTGAGTCAGTTGGCCAATAGGTCGGTTTTCCTGTCGAATAAAAACAACAACCGAATTCATATGCCACTTCGTAGAGAGTTTTTCCATTAGAAGATGTACATCTTGAACGCCAGAAGCTGTGCTTCGTGTTGAAATCTCCACCTATAAGGAAATTTGAACCAAGGGTATTGAAGACACGAAAGTAGTCGTCTTTTCTAGCAAGCATCGCGACGGAGAGTAAACAGATGCTATATTGTAGCTCAGATGTTTATTTTTAACCCTTACCGCGCACAACTGACGTTTTTCCAGCTCTATGCTTATATCGACCGAATGTTCGATGTTGTTTTTAATGAATAAGGACGAACCGCCCCGAGCTCTATCAGAAGGATGATAGACATGCTAACCAGCGTAGTCTCTTATCTTTATTTGCGACTGCTTTGTTAGATGGGTTTCGGAGATCAAACATATGTCGATATTTCCTCTTATTAGAAACATTTCTAATTCGTGAGATTTTTGTAAGAGTCCATTTGCATTCCATGTTACTATTTTAAACAAAGAGTTCATGTTTACTTAGATTTAGATATAAGGTTAGCCATACAAAAGCTTTCGACATTACTAAGACGCTCGAGAATCCGTTTGTTAATTTCACATTGTTCCTCGAACTTAGCGAAGATGCAGTTCAGAATTTCATTCAACGGATCAGAGGGTGGGCCGTCGTTTCGTTTGGTTGCTTTGACTGCAGCCTGAGAATACGTCAGACGTACGGGGTTCGCTGACTTATCCGAGGTTATTTTTCGTTCAGCCTTTTTAGTGGACGACTTTGACGTACGTTTGATCGGCTCAGAAGCCTTCTGATTGACTGTTTCAAGAGTCTGCTCTGCTGATTCAAGCGTCCTTTCAGTCAGCTTAGGAGTTTGAAGAACTGGCTTACGAGCCCGCTCATTCTGCTTAGCAATGCGTTCTACCGACTTTGGAGCCCGATCGACTGATTTCGTTCCCTGTACAATCGGCGTTGTAGATTTTTTCCGTCGCATCTGTAATTCCTTAGCGACCTCGCAACTGCGATAATTTGCTGGGTGCCTTCCTTTGCAGTTAACGTAAGTTGCTTTCTCATTTTTGCTCTAACTGCAATTTTCCGAAGAGTGTTTTCCAGCACACTTAACGCAGCGCGACTCTTTCCGACAGTACGCCTGTGTATGGTTAAACTCTTGGCAACGCTTACATTGAGGGATTGTCTTCGTGACACGTAGCGGCTCAATTTTAACGACCTTACTCATGATTGTACGAATATTATATATCTTTTCCTGGCTTTCCGTTTTATCGAATGATAGCACAAAAAGCGGAAGTTTACGTTTCACTATAGCTTCTTCTCCACACTCGGGCCGTTTTCTCTCTTTTTTTTAAAAAGTTTACGGCGTCGAGAATGTTATAAATTCGATCGCGTAAATCACCTATAATGTCTTTTTAGCGCATGATGGATGAAGTCCTCTAGCTACGACCCTCAATGGTCTTTCAGACTTGTCTTCGTAAGTATTTTTTATTTTTTCCGAGGATAGGTGAAAAATCTTTCATAGACACCATAAGAATAGCAAGCACGTGCTCATAGTAGTGTCAGATTCTTACTGACTAAAAAAAACACCACCCTTCGATAGAAATTTGTTAGATATCGCAACTAAGCATAAACTTATCAAGCAATTTTTCTATCACGAAATAAAAACGTTTGGCAGGTTACTTTCCACTGAAGGATCCTGCATATTCCGCAATCTAGACGCGGTTAATCATTATCTCGCCAAGTCGAAAGGTTTCGTCCTTTGTAGTCGGCGCAATAAATTGCTCTCATCAAAAATTTGTAGGACTATATTGTTGACATGTCCGATTAGTCGGTTTGTATGCTTTCTCGCGAAGCTTATAGTTTCAGCTTCGATTGTCGGAATTCCGAGATCCCTGTGGATATCGTCGTTTCTACTATACCAAGGTGCTTGAACCATTTCTCTTACCACTTTATTTTGAAAAGCTTGTAAAATATTGGCATTTGTTTTCTTGGTACAACCCCAACGTTTTATACCGTAGGTCCACACCGGCTTTAGCAATTGCTTGTATAAAAGCAGTTTGTTCTCAGTACAGTTCTCAGCTGGGAATGTTTTCCGAGTAACCAGTACATTTCTCCATATTTGATTTCGAGTACTTTTCGTTTCATTTTCACGTGCGAATTCCATTTCAACCTTGCGTCGAGTGTCATTCCCAGGTATTTGGCCTCGTTTGCAAAGGGTATTCGGGCCGAGTTTAGAAAAATTGGCAAGTTATTAGTTTTCTTGTAAGTGAAATTCACGTGAACAGATTTAGATTCGTTGAGAGCGATCCGCTAGTCCCTCGTCCATTTATTTACATTATTCAGTGCGTTTTGCAGTTTTGCAGTCGTTTCTTCGATTGTTTTACCTACTGCTAGGATAGCGGTGTCATCGGCAAAGGTAGCAAGTAGAGAAGCGGCCCAAGAACGCTTCCTTGTGGCACGCCGGCCGAAATTTCCTTGAGCTCGGAGTATTCGACTCCATGTCTAACACGAAAGAGCCGTAGTTTGCATTTCAAGCCATCATGCCACACTTTGTCAAGTATGCCATTGAATTTTTTCGTTGTTAAGCTTTTGAGATACATCCCGATAGCCCTCAGCGTCATTAACATCGATTTTCCACGCATCGTTTCGCAAGGAAGTTACTTTGAATTCAGTAGCGATCGTTGTTTTTAAAATTTTCCTCAAAGAATTTTAGTCTGCAACGCCTGTAATATTTATTGGTGGAGGGGCGCGTTTGCTTTCAATTTTCTTATCAGATTTTGGCTGCGCTTTCCGATTAGTTTCGTGTTGTGGAACAACCTCGGGCGATGAGCCGGGCTTCCTTTTTTTAGATGGTCTTCGTTTAAGTATCCAATCCGTTTCGTGAGCGAGTTCTTCTTCGTCCGTACTGTAGTGATGGCTACCCGGAGAAGGCTCACTATGAGTAACCGTCTGCGTTTTTGAAGACTCGTTTTGAAGCAAAGATACTTTATTCTCTGATTCAAGTTGCTCAACTTCGCTTTTAAGCTCCCGACACAACAGCTCCATTTCGTCGAGCCTCTTACGGAGCACGGCGTTTTCCTTTTTCACAGTACTCTCTGCCAAGGTTTGCGGATTGAGTGTGTTTGTACAATGTACATAGTACTTCGATAATAGTAATGCCGTCTGCCCTTTAAATAGTAGTATAGTATTAAATAGAAATATTAATGAATTGAAAAATTTTAAAATTTTAGCTTATAATATAGCAGGCTTAAGAAGCAAGTCTTTGTTTGTGGATTTTTATAGTTATATCAACCAATTTGATTTTGTATTTCTCTTTGAAACATATTTAACAGAGGATAGTTTTAGTTACTTCGAAGGAAAATTTGTAGGCTATTGCTTTAAATGGATACACGCTGTCAGAACTGGAGTGAGAGGAAGAGCAAGTGGCGGCTGTTTCTATGGGTTTAAAAAAGAAATCAAGGGTATTGTGTGCCAATTTGAGACTAGAGATGGGGTATACTTCGTGAATCTGCAGATTGCGGGGAAAAAATTCTACATACTTCCAACTTATATAAACTGCAATTTTTGGGATAGAGACTACGAGAAGATGCATGAGCTGATAATTTGCAACCATAACCCAAACATCCTCATTGTTGGCGACCTGAATTCAAGAATAGGAATGGAAGAAGGAGCGAAAAATGGCAAAGTGGGGAAAAAACGAAACTCTAAGGATCTTATTTGCAATGGGAATGGAAGGAAATTGCTTGAATTGTGCAATTCATACGGACTCCGAGTTCAAAATGGAACCAGTAAAAGTGACAACAACGGCAACTTCACGTTCGTCGGAAAGCAAGGCACATCAGTCATTGACTACCGTTTAATAGGCGGCGAATGGGATTCGTATATAACAGACTTGGAAGTGGGCCAAGTACCTTATTCTGATCACCTTCCTCTCATTGTAACATTTGGCTTTAAAGATATGCATTCGGAAGGAACACGAGCACTAATGCCGCTACCCAAGATGGTATGGAGCGCTTCTAAGGCTTCTGTGTACAGAATGCAGCTGGATAGGCATTTACAATCGCGACCGGCGTTAGACTTTAATGGTATGGAAGAAATTATAAAGAACTCATATCCAAGCTACATGATTAGCAGGAGTAACAAGACGCTTTCAATCCAACCTTGGTTTGACAATGACTGTAGAAGAGCGAGGCATCAGTCCTTTCTATGGCTTAAGTTATTCCGACAGTTCAGTGGTGATTTCTTTAAAGACAAATATATAAATAGTAATAGCATGTATAAGGTTATATGCAGAACAAAAAAGAAGCTGTTTTATGAAGCAGAAGCGCGAAGACTGGCCCAGTGCCGCAACGCAGTCCAGTTTTGGGCCCTAGCACGGCAAATTAATGGAAGAAAAGGAGTTATCAGCAGAAACTTGAGCCCGAACATGCTTCTTACATACTTTAGAAACCTACTGAATCCTAATATAATAAGGGTATCATTTCAGTATGCCGCTCCTGGTTTGGATAACGATATACTTGATACACCTATCACCCGAGAAGAAGTAATTAAAGGACTCAATAACCTGAAGGAGGGCAAGGCCCCAGGTTCTGATAAGGTACCAGTTGAATTCTATAAGTATGGGACCAATTTATTTATATATAAGCTCGTTATGTTATTTAATAACGTGTTGGAGCAAGAAATGATCCCGCAACATTTTAAAGAACCTCTAATATACCCTTTGTACAAAAAAGGCTGCCCAGCTGACCCGGCAAACTATCGAGGCATCTCCTTTTTGAATGGCTCTTATAAAGCATTTACTGCAGCCCTTCAAAGACGGCTGACGGCATGGATTGACACCAACAACCTTCTAAAGGAGTACCAGGCCGGATTCAGGCCTGGGTATTCTACCATCGACCATATATTCGTCATGAGAAGTATAGCAGAATCGTACATCTTGCAGGGCAAAAAACTCTATACGTTTTTCCTAGACTTCAAGGCAGCTTTTGACACCGTGGATAGAAATGCTTTGTTCTACAAGCTTTATAATATTGGAATGTCGCGAAAATTTGGAAGAGTTTTGGAAAATCTTTACGCAGATACTCGGGTAGCGGTATGGGATGGAGAAGCGAATTCCGAGTGGTTCCAAGCAAAATCAGGAGTCAGCCAAGGATGTGCGCTCAGCCCTTGCCTATTTGCGCTATTTATTGACGATCTTACCGATTGCTTGCCAGGAGGTATACACTTTTCTGGATCATGCATAAAGGCCCTGATGTTTGCTGACGACATAGTTCTGCTTGCAAATTCACCAGAATCTCTCCAGCTTATGATTAATCGTTTATATGAATACTGTTGTTTATAGAGCCTTGTAGTTAACTTGGATAAATCGAAAATTATGATTTTCAAGAAAGGTGGAGGCAGAATGCGGTTGAACGAAAAATGGAAATTTAATGGTGCAGAAGTGGAGGTGGTGACTGAATACAAATACCTGGGGGTGTTACTGACAAAAAACCTTAGTATGGATAACCATCTTAAGGTAAAGTTAACTCAGGCGAAAACTGCTATAAATACAGCATGGAGTAGATGTCTTGGTAATAAATTCGTAGCTCAGAGCAGTAAGTATAAAATATTTGAGGCAGTCTCCGAATCTATTTTATTTTATGCGGCCCAAGCTTGGGGGTGCAAGTATTTCGATACCGTTGAAAAGCTACTAAGGTAGTATATTAAGCGTGCATTTCGTCTTCCACCTAACACGCCTAATTACATCCTTATGCTGGAAACAGGACTGTCCCCACTGTTCATAAAGACACTGAAACTGCAGATAGATTATGTAATCAAAGTTATGAACATGCCCAACTCCCGCCTGCCGAAAATAGCGGCTCTAAGACCAATACATACCAAGCGGGGCTGGTATGCAGAATGGTTAGATCTAGCAGATAGCTGTGGTGTGGAAATAAATCTAGATGTCGATAACTCTGCGAACTGGAAGCCGATACTCTATGATCTCATCGCGAAAGTTGATGCAAAATTTGTGGTTATGTATACAGGAGAAGCTACGAGTTCGGTCCATCGATCCATCTACAGCCGACTGAACCATCACCTAAATGAGAGAAATTATTTTAAAGATGCTTATGAAGTAGAGAAGATATCGATGATGCTAAAGCTAAGAGCAGAACTCTTGAAATTGAACTACATCCCACATAGGGAGGATTTACCATTACTCTGCAGTATTTGCAATCTAGACGAAAGAGAAGACGTGCTCCATTTTGTTGGCAAACGTCCAATTCTCCGAGAGATTAGAAGAAACAACCTTGGAAGTGATTTTCTGGTGGAAGAAGCAGTAATAGACTTACTTAATGAATTAAACGTTGAGAAACTATTCCAATATTGTAAATTAGCACTTGCTTATCGAGAAAGAATATTGAATGAACATTTTTAAAGATCAACGTCTAGAGATATAAAAAAAAAACTCTCATTTAATAATTTGTAAATTTTAATTGTCAATCAGGCAGACGGCAATGCCATGCATTTATTGATTGTATCTTAAATACACGATTGTAATTTTTATAAGCGACATAAATAAAATCAAATCTAAATCTAAAAATCTAGTACTTCGATAAAATATCTACTATTTTGGAAAATTACCTTACGTTATGAAAAACTATAAGTAAAGCACTTTTTCACCGAAACGATAAAACACGCTACAAAAGAATAAAGATAAAACTGATAGTCTAAAAATAGATAGATATAATGCAAAATAATTTTAAAATGATTAACAGAGACGTACAATTTTATTTTATTTTTTTTTCACTTATGATGGCTCTATCAGCAGCAAAGAATAACTGATGTACTTTGGGGTCCGTCTCTTAACCTTTAAGCAAATAGTCAAAGACTGCAATAAGGAGCAAAGTAGCTTCCCTGGTTGATTAGGAACTCTTCGGTTACTCTAGCGGGGCATGTTACTCTTGTCTCTGCTCCTTTGTACATGTTCATGATCATGCGAATGCTTTTCAAAGTCGGCCTATACAGTGTGCAAATCCTTTAAGGAATCGTAAAGTTTTCCATTACGATCCGTTTACTTTAGATTGCCCGTCGTAAGAGGCGGCAAAAATCCGCCTTTAGTTTAATTTTTTTTTGTCGGGATAGGAAACGCTCGACTGGAGCACTCAAACGCAATTGGTCCATTGAACTACCAGAGAGCAAACCCTGGTTTACCCATTTTATTTGAATTTCTTTCCTTTTCTAAGAAAGCCAAGCAAACACTTCAGATATGAGAAGCTCAAAGTACCAGCATTCTCCACATCAGCACTGAGGATCTGCCATCTGATACGAGCAAAGGCCGGACACTCACAGAGATAATGTTCCGCAGTGTAGTCACTCTCTCCATAAGCGTCGCAGATTGTAGCGTCATATAAGCCCAGCACGTCAAGGTGTATGGCGAAACCGAAGTGGCCTGTTAAGGCGCTCATAAGTTTTCTGGGGTCTTTTCGGCTGAGATAGTTAACCTTCACTACTAACAAAAGAAACATAATGATGCAATGAACAAAACAAAGATGTAAATAGCCCAGGTGGCAGTCCAGGTATACTGGAAAGTCCACGCTCTACGAAGGTCGGCTCTACTGATTCTGGGGAGGAATATTTATTGCGTTTATGCGACCCTTGTGAAAGGGGATAATGGGTTACAAGATCTCCACCATCAAGACCTTCCCTTCCTTCCCAATAGGTGTAATAGAAGTCAGAGGACATATATAGGGTTCGCTCTGAACGGACTACAGCGTAAAAGTTGTTCTCTGCATACACCACCCATGGGAATGTTTACGTTAGAAAATCTGCGACTGGTAAAAGCTTTTTAATTAAAAGTTCTGATGATCTACTTGCAGCCGCTTACTTACTTACTTAGGTGGCGCTACAGTTCGGGGTGAACCTGGGCCTCAGCCAACAAGCCTCTCCATTTAGCTCGGTCTTTAGCTAATTGCCTCCAGTTGCGCACTCCAAGTTGGTCGAGGTCCCCTTGAACTTGTGCGCGCCACCTACGGCGATGATTCCCTCTACTGCGTTGTCCCTCGGGGTTATATTCGAAGACTCTGCGGGCCAGAGCGTTGGTGTCCATTCGCTCTACATCTCCTAGCCATCTCAAACGTCCAATACGCAGTTTTTTGACTATGTCGATGTTGCTGTACAGCTCGTATAGTTCGTGATTGAATCTTCTCCTCCAAAACCCGTCAACGCAAACGGGTCCGAAAATCTTACGAAGAATTTTTCTCTCGAAGCGACCAAGGATATCTTCATCCTCTTTTAATAAAGTCCATGTTTCAGCGCCGTAAAGCAAGACTGGGATGATCAAGGTCTTATATAGAGCCTCCTTAGTTGTTTGAGATAGGGCTTTACTGTTGAATTGTCTTATAAGCCCAAAAAAAAAAAACAGCGATTGGCAAGAGTTATTTTTCACTTGATTTCTGCGCTGATCTTGTTTTTCGAGTTTATAGCAGAGCCAAGGTAGACAAAGTCCCTTACTACCTTGAAGTTATAGTTATATAGTGTGACGTTCTGTCCAATTCGTCGGTGTTGGTTTTCCCTTCTTGTTGACAGCATATACTTGGTTTTGCCCTCGTTTATCGCCAAACCCATTTTGGCCGCTTCCGCCTCAATGCTTGCAAACGCACCGGGGACAGCCCGCTGAGTTCTTCCGATAATGTCTATATCGTCGGCGTATGCAAACAGTTGTACAGACTTGTAATAGATTGTGCCTCAGGTGTTGGCTTGTGAGTTCCGCACAATCCGTTCAAGTACAATATTAAAGAAGTCACATGACAGCGCATCACCTTGTCTAAAGCCTTTTTTGACATCAAAGGCCTCGGTGAGGTCATTACCCTCCTTGATGGAGCAGCGAGCGTTCTCCATCGTCAGCCTGCACAGACGGACAAGTTTGGCAGGGATGTCAAAACTAGACATGGCTCTATAAAGCTCTTCTCTATAGATGCTGTCATAGGCGGCCTTGAAATCGATAAAGAGGCGGTGAGTATCGATTTGGAATTCTTGGGTTTTCTCCAGGATCTGCCGAAGTGTGAAGATTTTATCGATGGTGGAGTTTCCTGGCGTGAAACCACACTGATAGGGTTCAATCGAGCTGTTGATAAAAGGTTGCAGGCGTTCACACAATATCGCAGAAAAGATCTTGTATGCGATGTTGAGGAGACTGATGCCCCTATAATTGGCGCAGTTGAGGGGGTCTCCTTTCTTGTGGATCGGGCAAACGATGCTGAGATTCCATTCATCAGGCATACACTCGTCTGACCAAATATTAGAAATGAGTTGGTGTATGCACTCTACCAATTCATCACCAGCTGCCCTTAAAAGTTCGGCCGGTAAGCCGTCAGTCCCAGCAGCCTTGTTGGATTCTAGCTTGGAAATTGCTATCCTCACTTCGTTTTGGTCAGCTGGACGGAAATCTTGACTATCATCGTCTATGTTGAATGGTTCATTCTGCCTGACAGCAAAATGTTGGTCTTCGTCGCCGTTATGCGGTCTGCAGAAGTAGTTTTTCCATATTCTCAGCACCGACTGTGATTCTACTACGAGGTTTCCATTTTCATCTCTACATGTTTCTGTACGGGTATTGCTTCTCTGACACGTTCTTTTTATCTTTTGGTAAAACTTCCGTACATTGTTCCTGGAGTATAAACTCTCGATATTCTCAAACGGGAGCTACATATTTGTGTGGTGAC
The DNA here is from genome assembly GCA_945910035.1 of Brachypalpus laphriformis. Classification (NCBI taxonomy): domain Eukaryota; kingdom Metazoa; phylum Arthropoda; class Insecta; order Diptera; family Syrphidae; genus Brachypalpus; species Brachypalpus laphriformis. Next base: position 87,991,763 of record OX246754.1, read on the forward strand.
CTCCATTAACATGTCGGGCAATAACCTTAAGTTATTGTCACTTATTGATACAGCACATTTTGCATTTATTGTCATATAATACATGTCGGGCAACAACTTGTCGACATAGCATTTCTCCATTTCTTCACATAAAACATATCGGGCAACAACCTTCAGTTGTTGCTACTTATTGATGTTCAGGCACTAACCCCGAATCGTGGCTCAAGTTGCAAAAGTGCATGTACAGGTGACTGATTAATCAGCTTGATCATGTAACTGATTAATCAGCACTTTATCGTATGTACGGTCAATCAATTCCAACTAGCATGATTAGATTTAGTCAGAGTGTAACATTTGAACAATAAAGATTCACTTGGAAGTTATTAATTTGATTATTCGTGTTTTATTTAATTGGCGCAGTCGTGCGGATTTTCGTTTCTCTAAAGAAAAAAAATAAAGCTAAATACCTACAAGTGATTGTTCCAGACTAAAAATCAGTCGCAACAAATAATATTATAACTAAATAAAAGTTGTAGATGTTGTTTATTTTTCTTTATTGTAAAAAGAATAAAAAAAGAACAGGGTTAGGAAACTTTGTACTTTAAAATAAATTGAATTAAGCGTATTGCTGGTTAGCGACAGAGAGTACGGATTGACCCGGCGTGCACCACAGTCTCCAATACTTCTGTTGCCACCAGAAGGAAGTTCTCTTCAGTCAAACATTAATCGGTCCAAGGAACAACTCAATGATCACGTAGGTCCAGATTAGTATTTGACTGCCAGAGTTACTTACTTCTTGCTTACCAAAACCAGAGTGTCTTTGCCCCGAGGAGTTTTCTCCTTTTATACAATTCTGGGGTGCAAAGATCAACTGAAATAAAGTTAAGCCACACCCCATTGTGTGTGAATGTATACAATATAAAAGCAAACGAAGTGTGCTACCCATTGTAGGGTGTGTGTGCTTTACAAAAAGAGGGTTCTTTAAATTACCCTGTGTGACTGGAAGAATGACGTATATTTTTTTACATTGTGTGTTGCAAATACATCTATGTCATGTCATGATAGGAATAAAAAAAAATATACAAGTATGAACATGATCAGTAAGCAAACATAAGTATAAATGGATATGTGTAATGAATATTAATTATAAATGAATAAGTATATAATGAATATTATATGATAAGCAGGCCGCTACAGTCTCCCCCTCTTACGCAACAATCGTCCCGATGGCGCGTCAGGAGTAGTGCTTATGTTGTCATCTAGGGCTGCATGGGTTTGTGATGCTGTTGTCATCTTTGGTCGACCTCGCCTTCTCAACGGATTCACCGGAATTGGAGTGTCATCATGTTGCAACCCCCGGTATGGTGTCAAAGCAGACACATGGTAGGTGCCCAAAGGCACATTTGGTTAATTTTCTGTCGCAATTTCAAAACTAGACGAACCCTTTTTGTTGATTATTATATAGGGGCCATCACGTTTAGGCACACATTTTGAAGTAATACCCCTTGTGGCATTACTGAGTACATGAGTGGTAACTAGAACTTTGTTACCAACATTTAGATCCGGTTGTGTTCTCCTTCGCTGGTCACAATACTTTTTGTTTCTGTCTTGCATTTGTTGTTCGGCTTCCCTGGCTAGTTTGAAAATGTTAGCCAAAGAACGTAAATACGGTGTTATTTGAGGTAAGAAATTTTCGGACTCAACAATAGTTCTCAAATCATGTTCGACGTCGTCTGCAGTTCGGAGCTCTCGCCCAAAAGTTAAATAGGCTGCTGTGTAGCCGGTGCTTTGGCATTTTGACGTATTCATAGAAAATCTGATTGCTGACAAATTTTGAGACCAGACGTTGTGCTTGTTTTTAACTAAAATAGCGAGCTGCGCCTTAAGGTCTCTGTTCTTACGTTCCACAGGATTTGATTCCGGGTGGTGTGAAAGTTTGTTGAATTCCGAGGCAGTAAGTAACTTTCTGCATGATGGCTGAGATGAACTGGACACCGTTATCACTTATTAGTCGCCTCGGCATACCATAGCGTAGAAAAACTTCGTCTATTAACATTTTTGCACAGTTTTCCGCAGTTGCTTCCTTCAAAGGGAAGAGCTCTACCCATCGGCTTGCTAAGTCTTCAGCTATTAATATCCACTGGAAACCATCGAATGTCACTGGAAGTGGTCCAAACAAGTCGACTGCTAAGACTTCAAAGCGCTGTCCACTAGTTACAGTTTGTAATAATCCAGCTGGTTTCATATTGCTTGCTTTATACCTCTGACATTCGGTACAGTTGTTGATATATTTGGTTATCTGTTTCCTCATCCCAAGCCAAAAACATCTACTTGTGATACGAGCGATAGTGCGGTTGATCCCATAATGCCCTGCAGTTGGGTTGTCATGGTAAGATGCCAATATCTTTAGGCGCTCCTGGTTTGGGATAACAAGTTGTGCGTCTTCTGTATCAGTATCGGAGTAGCAATATAACACTCCGCCGTTTAAAAGATAACCACGTTGAGTCCAACGAGTCACGTCCTCACTGTTTGTTTCAAATGAGTTAATAATCTTCTCTAGTTCAGGATCTTGAAGTTGTTCATTTCTAATTTCTTTTTCTCCTTTTCTCGGAACATCAATTTGGAAGGAGCATATACAATTAACGTGAACCTCTTCCTTGCATGGTGGGCGAGATAAAGCATCAGCTTCTGCATTTGTTTTGCCTGGAGTGTATTCAATTTGTATGTCGTAGGGTTGAAGATGCAATGCCCACCTTGCTAAACGTCCTGTTGGAGACTTTAGTGTCATGAGCCATTTTAAAGGTTGGTGATCGGTTAATAAGACAACTGAAGATCCTTCGATATACCCTCTGAATTTGTCGACTGCCCACACAATAGCAAGTGCCTCTCGCTCGGTTGTTGAATAATTGCGTTCAGCAGTGCTAAGCAGACGACTTGAATATTCAATGGGGTGTTCGTTTTTTCCCTCCCCCTGGAGTAAAACAGCTCCGATGGCAAATCCACTAGCATCAGTCTTCAAAATAAATGGCAAGTTTTCATCTACTTGGTTAAGGATAGGTGCCGTCACCAGCTGCTTGCTGAGCTGCTAAGTGGCTTTGATATTTTGGCGAAATTTTCAATGAACCGCCTGTACCACGAGCGTGTTTGCAAAAATGATAGTAATTGCTTTACATTTTTTGGTTCCTTTCTCTCGAGATTCCTTCAGCGCTTAAGATGTGTCCTAGATATTTAACCTCCTGGCAGCAAAAACGACACTTTCTTATATTAACACGAAGCTTAAATCTCTCAAGTCTCTGGAATACGCTGTCCAAATCTTTAATGTGATTTTCGAAGGTAGCCGAACATACAATTATGTCATCTAAATAGGCTAACAGGAGTATATCTCCGATACCTGAACGAAATTTATCAATTAAACGTTGGAATGTCGCAGGAGCATTCCTAAGTCCGAAGGCATCCTTTTGAAGAAGTACATTCCAAAGGGCGTAATAAATGCCGTTTTATTCTGATCGCATTCGGCTACAGCGATTTGCCAATATCCGCACTGCAAGTCTAGTGTTGTCATAAACCTTGTACTTTTTGCAGCGTGGAGTAGGTCATCCATTCTAGGCAATGGGTATCTATCTGGAATTGTGACAGCATTGAGCTTTCTGTAGTCGATGCATATGCGTATTCCACCGTCTTTCTTTGGAACCATTACGACTGGAGCTGCCCACGGGGATTCGCATTCTCCAATAACATTAGAAAGCAGCATCTTGTCAATTTCTGTCTTTAATTCTTTCTTTTTTGCAGGTGAGAGTCTGTATGGTACTGTGGCTACGGCATCATTATTACCGGTATTGATTTTATGCTCAGGTATGGTGTTGCTTCGACAATTTCACCAAATACCTCCTTATGTTTTCGTAGTATACCCTTCAACAGCTCTCTATCTTCTGTGCTAATATGAACTGCGTCTGCGTCCTTCAGGCATTCGAACTCAATGGCCTTTATTGGAAAAAAATTTTCATCTATGAACTTCTTTTCATCAAACTTGGGACTTTTAAACAGACCGTCATTTTTTCTTTCTGGTGTTCCTATGCCTACCGGTACACTATCTTTGAAAATCCTCTGAATTGACTGTGGTGAGTACTGGTTATTGATACGCATTTCAGGTCCACCGCAATCAAAATGTGGACTCTGTGCACAAGGACTCAGCTTTTTTCTTTCCTCAAACCACTTTTGAAAATTTAATATGTCGTTTAAAAACTCAGGAGATGTTTGAATTGGCACAGATGAGGTTAATCTTATTCGCTTTCCCTGTTGTCTTTCTTCTGGACGGACTTGAGCTGATTCCTTGCAGTTTTCACTTGACACCAAATTGATAGCGTTCAATTCTAATGGTAGTGACTCTTGGAAATTTAATTTCTCCTTTGGCTGGTCTTCGAAATACCAATACCGTTGTGCCATATTCATAACGATTCCGGCTTGTTCAAGAAAATCGACTCCGAGTAGCGTACGGTTGTTTGACGCATTTGGAAGTGCCACGAATCGAATTTTCAGTTCTCGGCCACCAATAACAATTTTGCAAATACAGGCCAATAAGTTTTGGGTATTGCTACTACCATCTGCCAGTGTGACAATAGATTTTTGTCGCTGAAAGACACACTTGTTTAATGTAAGAATCTTCTTTAAACTCTTGCTGGCAACACTAGTCCTTGCCGCGGTATTCAAAAATGCTTCTCCTTTTAAGTTAAATAATTTAATGTGCACTACTGGGACATCTCGGCCGATTATCTTTGTATCCAGTGAGTTAAAGTTGACGTACTCAGGACTATTGACAGAGGTATTCCTACACTTTGAGCAATTAGCACGTGTTACTCCTGGTGCACCACAGCCATAACATTTGAGCGATGGCACTGATGAATTAGCTTCATTTTTCTGCTTCTTAAAACAGTTTTCTATCAAGTGACCACGCTTTTTACAAAAACCGCATTTGATTTCGCTTTTATTTGACTGCATGGGAGTGGAATATCTGTTTACCTCCATAAGTACAGCTTCTGCCTCACGAGCTTCTTTAAGCAGATCTTTGTAGGTTTTTAAGGGATCTCTTTGAACTCTTTCTCGAATTTGTGGATTCAGGAGTCCGTAAATCATATCGATTTCCACCTTAACCGTTAACTTATCTTCCTTAAGCTGCGCGAATAGAGCTCTCTTTTTGCAAATGAATGCATCTGTTGGCTCATTTTTCTGCTGCTTGCTTTCGAAGATTTCAGTGTATATGCCCCAGAATGGTTTCGGTGGTGCAAACGTGGCTCTGATGAGTGAGACTGCATCGGCGAATTTGTCAATACTTCCCTTTGCTCCTAACCACCAGTAAGCAGCTTCACCTTCCAGCAAAACTGGCATTCCGCTTACAGCATCTTTATCCGTTACATTTTCAATATCTTTAAAAACAGATATCGCTGAAATGAATTCCTCCACTTTGGCCGCATCTCGTTCACCTCTGAAACGCGCCATGCAAGTTGTGAACGATCCTGCTTTTTGCGTTATTGCCGCCAACATCCTCTTGAGTTGTTCTTCCGATAACAGGGCCATATTTGATGTATTTTTGGCCACTATCCTCTGGCTTTTTCGTGACGCCAATATTAAAAATTAAATTTATCCACAAAATTTTCTTGCCGTTTAGTTGGGCGCCAATTGTAGATGTTGTTTATTTTTCTTTATTGTAAAAAAGAATAAAAAAAGAACAGGGCTAAGGAAACTTTGTACTTTAAAATAAATTGAATTAGGCGTATTGCTGGTTAGCGACAGAGAGTACGGATTGACCCGGCGTGCACCACAGTCTCCAATACTTCTGTTGCCACCAAAAGGAAATTCTCTTCAGTCAAACACTAATCGGTCCAAGGAACAACTCAATGATCACGTAGGTCCAGATTAGTATTTGACTGCCAGAGTTACTTACTTCTTGCTTGCCAAAACCAGAGTTTCTTTGCCCCGAGGAGTTTTCTCCTTTTATACAATCCTGGGGTGCAAAGATCAACTGAAATAAAGTTAAGCCACACCCCATTGTGTGTGAATGTATACAATATAAAAGCATACGAAGTGTGTGCTTTGCTACAATGGGTGTGTGTGCTTTACAAAAAGAGGGTTCTTTAAATTACCCTGTGTGTCTGGAAGAATGACGTATATTTATTTACATTGTGTGTTGCAAATACATCTATGTCATGTCATGACAGGAATAATAAAAAAATATACAAGTATGAACATGATCAGTAAGCAAATATAAGTATAAATGAATAAGTATATAATGAATATTATATGATAAGCAGGCCGCTACAAAGTATAGTATTGTTGTGGACTAAAAATCAGTCGAAAATTAAAAACACAGTAATCAAATTCAGTGATTGTTGCAGACTAAAAATCAGTTGTAACATACGGAAGATCAAGAAGTTTTTATTTGTTTGAGTGCTATTACAAATTCCCAAAAATTTCGCGACACGCTCTTCACGACTCCAGAAGGAATTTACCAACTGAAGAAGACAAACCTGAAATGGCTGAAATAAACACCATATTGTCTACAATGGCAGAAATCCTTTCAAGACTAGAAGCAAACGCTCAACAACCAGACAGCCGAGCCCTAGTTATAATGAAAGAGATCTCATACATAAGAGAATTCGCCGGAAATAGAGAGGAGCTGACTCAATTCATCAATGTGGTAGACAACCACTTGGATTTAACACCGGAGGCCAAAAGACCCGCTACATGGACCGCTATATCCCAATGCAAAGTTATCGGAAGAGCGAAGGAGCTACTGCTGACGAATTCCATAACAACGTGGACTGAGCCGAAGAAGCTGCTAGGGGTGAACTTTCGACCAATCATCGACCAAGGGGAAATAACCCGAAAAATTAATAATCTAAGGGTGAGTTCAATTCTCGACTTAAATAATAAAACTGAGTATATTATAACTGAGATACATACCTTAGTTATGTATGATAGCAATAAGGATAGTCTTAAGAAACTCTTATATAATGTAATAATAAATAAGGTAAGGGAACTAGCAACAGGAAATTTAGCTAGAGAAATTAGAAACGAATATGACCTACATAAAATAAAAACTATACTCTATTCGTATGTAGGATTTGATCAAAGAAACATATTATCATATCGAAGTAGTAATAAAGAGTATCAGAATTACAGACAGAAAGAAAGGACAGATAGACCTAGCAACCAACGTATTTATAATTACAATAACCAACGGAGACAAAATACGAACTTCAACAATTCAGGACAAGTCTACGAAGAAAGACAATATAATGATTACGGAAACTCTGGACAGACAAGCCAACGGCGACAAAATACTAACATTGTACAAAACAATCAACAACCGCGATACAACAGCTATAATAGCTCTAGGCAAACACATTATAGACACAACCTCGAACCGATGGACATCGATAATATAGCCCACTCAAACTCACAAGAGTACCAAAATCATACTGAAGGAAATATTATTACTGAACAGGAAATCCATTCAATAGAAGCACCGGTTTTTCTGAATCCAGCCTCTCCGGGCACAAGACCCAAATAACATTTTCTGTAGCAAATAAGAAACATATATGTCTAATAGATACAGGTTCAACCATGACCATCGTAAACACTAGTAAGATCGATTGTAGTAGATTTAAAATTGTAGATGAAGTAACTGTAAGTCTTAAAACAGTTAATAAACAAACTGCCGAAAAAATGAGAATTTACCAAGTCCCATTACCGCAAGAATTCGGATACAAATCTAACGTATTTATCAAAGCATACGGTAAGTCTTTAGGAGATAAGCCATACAGTCTTTTGTTAGGCATGGATGTAATAGAGAATATGATAGAAACTATAAATATACAAAAACGGGAAATACTACTATTAAATAAAACTATAGTTCCAATTATATTTGATGCTGATTTAACTTTCGAATGTTATGAATTAAACGGAAATAGTCACATCCAATTAGAACATTTAAAACCTTATGAGGAGAAAGAAATTCGAGGACTACTGAATAAGCATAAGTGTCTTTTATATGAAGAAGGAGATCAGCTTACAAACTCTGATAGAGTAGTTCACGAAATAAAACTAACTACTGACCAACAAATAAACGCTTAACTTTACAGACTCCCTCCAAAACATGAGGAGGAGGTTAGAACGCAAACTAACGATATGGAGAAACAATGTATTATTCGCAAATCGAATAGCCGTTATGCCTCTCCAATCGTAGTCGTAGCTAAGAAACCCGATAGTGAGGGAAGAACCAAATTTAGATTATGTGTTGATTATCGAGCACAAAATGAAATTACGGTAGATGATAAGTATCCGGTACTGAATATAGATGCAATACTGGATAAACTGGGTAGGTCACAATATTTCTCTACCCTTGATTTAGCCAAGGGATATCATCAAATAAAGGTACATCCTGACGATATTCATAAGACAGCATTTGTTACACCAAACGGTCTATATGAATATGTTAGAATGCCTTTCGGGCTTAAAAATGCCCCGGAAACGTTCCAACGCCTAATGAATGATATATTAAGAGAATATATAGATAAGATCTATACAGTTTATCTTGACGACATACTTATCTTCTCCACTTCATTGGAAGAACATATAATATCTTTAGATAAGATATTCCAAAAATTGCCCGATCACAACCTTAAAATTCAACTCACCAAATGCTCGTTTTTAAAGAAAAACACCGAATACGTAGGCCACATTCTAACTTCTGAAGGGATGAAACCAACCCCTAACAAAGTAGAAATAATTCAGAAGTACCCATTACCCTCAACAGTAAAACAATTAAGAGGATTCTTAGGGAGCACAAGATATTATAGAAAATTTATCAGGGACTACTCCAAAATAGCGTACCCCATGGTGAAGTATTTAAAAAAAAACATGAAACTGAATAGAAACGACCCAGAATACATTCAAGCATTCGAAACTTTGAAAGAAACTCTTGTTAAACATCCTTTACTTAAATTTTCCGATTTCAGTAAACAATTTTCTTTATATGTATACCGATGCAAGTAATTTTGCTTTAGGGGCAGTACTTACACAAGAAGGGCAGCCGGTATGCTATGCTTCTTGAACGTTAAACGACCATGAGAAGGACTATTCAGTAACCGATAAAGAGTTCCTGGCGGTGGTATGGGCTACCTGGTACTTTAGACCGTATCTTTGGGGACAAAAATTTAAACTAGTTACTGACCATATGCCTGTAAAATATCTGACAAAAAAATACAATGGAAAAGAGTTTAGTCAACGAGTACAAAGAGTGCTTCTTAAACTGCAAGAATTCGAATTCGATATCGGATACATAAAAGGCAAGGAGAACATAGTTGCAGACTTCTTAAGTAGAATCCCAGGTGAAGTCAATGAAACATCAGAGTTAAAGACTGTACATTCAGCTGAAGAACAAATATTAGACCATATACAAATAAAAGAGGGAATTGTAAACACATATAAAACTCAGCTGATACTTACTAACTCAGTTAGAAACGAAATAGAAATTCTGCATGGTAAGAGAATTATACAGGGTGTCCGCCGGGAAGGTATACTACTTTGTTTGTTTATAATTTTTGATTAAATGAAAGAGAATGGATCTTATATTGATAAATGTTTTATTTAATGTCGGCAATTATGTATGGAATACAATATCAGGTAAATATCCGCCTCTGCTAGTCTCACAAATGCGAGCCCTTTTGAGCACATTTTTCATTACATTCTCACACATTTCACGCGGTATTTCATTAATTTCATCACGAATATTTTGTTTGAGTTGCTCAAGCTTCTTGAAGAAGCTCTTGTGTCAACTGAATCTTAAATGGAAACAAATGCAAATCCTTGTGCAAAATTGTGATCAAAGTTGTTCTTTGAAGACCAAGCTCCTGAGCACGGCGTCGAATTGAGGTTGATGAATTGTTTTGAACACTTCCTTGAACAGCAGTAATGTTTCCAGCCGATCTTGCAGTACGTTGTGGCCCATGCTTGGGCCTATCACCTACAGACCCTCTTTCTTCGAAATCTTTCACTACACGATAAATAGTGCGTTTTGTTGGCACGTTGTTTCTCCCAAAAATTTCACGTAACTTTCTCATCGTCACAGTAATCGATGATTGATTTTGATAAAATGTTTTAACGATTAAAACACGTTGATTTATCGAATATTTTTCCATAATAAATTTGCCACGTGTCTACTTCACGACTGCCAAATATGAACTGTCAAGACTAATGTTTACCAAAATGGCAGCAAAACAAAGTAGTATACGTTCCCGGCGGACACCCTGTATATGTCGATATGACAAGAGAGGCCGATTACTGGAGGGATTTATTTAGAAAAACAATAAAAACCGGGATTATAGGAATTTTCTCCGAAGTAGAGAATAATGATTATAATTAAGTGCAAAAACTATTAATAGAAATGTATGCACATGAAAAAGAAGTTAAATTTTATAAACTTACTCGAAGGGCAAGGGATTTAGAGAAAGAAGAAATGCTCATAGGCAAATATCTCTTTACCACACCAAAGAAAGTAACCACTCAGGAATAGTAGAGACATATCACACACTAAAAGAAAAAAATATTCTTTCCAAAATTAATGCAAGAAATTTCTAAAGTAATAGGAAATTGCGAGACTTGTCAAGCCGCTAAATATGATAGGAAACCAATCAGACCTAAATTTAATCTTACAGAAACCCCTCATAAAGGAAACGAAATATTGCATATGGATATCTATCATTTTAATAAATTAATATATTTGACGTTTATAGACAAATTGACTTAAAAAGCATACGGGTATAGTTTGACTAATAAACTCTATACAAGTAAGTTAGAATGTATAGACCAGCAAATAAATAAATTCGGAAAACCAATTAAAATAATATGTGACAATGAATTTAATTCAGAAAATATAAAAGAACACTTTAGAAAAGAGGGAATAGAAATGCATATGACAAAGGCCAATTCTCAAACAGGAAATTCCGATATAGAAAGGTTTCACTCGAGATTACTTGAAATTTTACTAACTATTAAAGATACAGACATTTCAACCAATAGGAAGATATATAAAGCAATTCGAATATACAATAATAGATACCACTCGATGCTAGGTATGAGTCCAAATCAAGCCGAGAAAACAAATCAGGAGGAATTAAGACAGAAGATATGTGAAAATAAGAAAAAAATTATACCCAAAAGAAATAGGACTAGGGAAAACTATCACGAAAAACGCAAAGAGGGTTACATAAGGAACTATAAACACTTAAGACACAAAAATGAGACTTATTATAGAAAACATAACTTAAAAAATGTACATGATACAAATATTAAAAGACCAAATAAATTTGCAGGTAATCTATTGGCCGATGATCATAATGGCGATGTTAACGATGACAGTAGCGGAAGCAACTGTGATAATAACACCAATACAAACCGGTAAAGGTTACACTACTCTGAACTTAGGGCCAGTAGAAATAATAAATAATAGCCAGACTATATTACATATTATAGATACCAAGGAAATATTTTCAACAATAGCATCGACGGAAGCAAACTTAAAGACTCTACAATTAACGAATATTACTGAAATACAAAACGAATTATTTAATATCAAATCAGAATTTCAAGCAATCATACCCATTAAAAGACAAAGAAGAGGACTTATAAATTTTATAGGAACAGCACAAGAGTTGTTCGGAACCATGGACGATAATGACAGACAAGACATTATCGAACACATGAAAATGATAGATACTAGCAATCATGCAGCTATAACAAATCTAAATCACCAAATATACATTAACGGACAATTCATGAATTCTTTAAATGATTTTAAGAAAATAATAGAAAAAGACAGGGACGTTTTATCTTATACGTTCAAACTATCGCATCTAACCAAAAAGACATGGTTAGGAGACAACTGATTACGGACCAACTACTAAAATTGCAAATATTGGAGAGCAAGGTAGATAGCATATTAGACAATATAGCGTCTGCTAAACACGGTGTACTTCACCCAAGTATATTGACAGGAATGGAAATAGATGTAGCACAGATAGACTTCTATAAACTTGAATATGCTAGACTAGGACTCATGAAATATGACCAAGATCGACTAATATTAGCCCTTAAATTGCCTAAAGACTATATTATAACCCAGCTTAAAATGATAATGCCCATACCAAATGATAAGAAAAAAGAAATAGATAGTGATACTGTAAAGATTATAGAAATAAATAACATGGAATATGAATACAATAAGGACAACATCTATATGAAAGAATTAAATAAAAGCCAATCATGCATAATACAAAACTCATGTAACTACCGATCTAATACCAAAAAAGAAGTAATAAAAGTAGACGAAAATACTATCGTATGTAAAAACCTTAAACAGGAAGCTTTTGTAAATCTATGCGATGACAGAAAACTCAATTTAACTGGAAATTTTATAATAAATATTAATAATTGCTCAATTACTGTATTAGATATAACTATTTCAAATTATAATTTAGAATTTGTTCATAATTTTCATTACGAGGATGGAAAAAATTTAAAAGTAATAGAAAAATTAAACTTTGAAGAACTTGCGAAAATTCAACAAATAGAAAATATAAGACAAATAAAAGAATTACAATATCACAAAATTGTAAATCATGTCAGTAGTATAACAATGTTTGTAATGGTCATAATAGTAATAATTGTAATTATATTTATAGCTAAGACCAACCGTAAACTAAAACTAAAAATGAATAATGTGACCCAGCCAGAACCAAAAGCTCAAATAATAGAGATTCCAACGATTCAGGAGAATCTTAAAATTAGGGAGGAGAAGTTACATATTTGTATGGTGACCTTCATTAACATGTCGGGCAATAACCTTAAGTTATTGTCACTTATTGATACAGCACATTTTGCATTTATTGTCATATAATACATGTCGGGCAACAACTTGTCGACATAGCATTTCTCCATTTCTTCACATAAAACATATCGGGCAACAACCTTCAGTTGTTGCTACTTATTGATGTTCAGGCACTAACCCCGAATCGTGGCTCAGGTTGCAGAAGTGCATGTACAGGTGACTGATTAATCAGCTTGATCATGTAACTGATTAATCAGCACTTAATCGTATGTACGGTCAATCAATTCCAACTGGCATGATTAGATTTAGTCAGAGTGTAACATTTGAACAATAAAGATTCACTTGGAATTTATTAATTTGATTATTCGTGTTTTATTTAATTCGCGCGCTTCTCATGCTCTTTCTTCTTCTTTTGAAGGAACTGATGTTCTTCCCGTCTCTTTTGCTCATAGAGCTCACGAGCAGCTCTCGTCTTCCTTTGCAGCACCGCTTTGTATGTCTCTTGTTTTGCTGCATGCATTCGCCGGCATACTTCGTCAATCCAGGGGTTTCGCGGTGGTGGGCGAGCGAAACCCAGCACATCAGTCGCGGCGTTTCTGATGGCATGTAGGCAGCGTTGCCACTGGTCTTCGGCACTTGATGCTGGCGGCATAGGGGTAACTTAGAGATTTCGGGATACGTGTTTAGCGAAGAGTCTGGCGGTCTCTTGCGATTGTAGCTTTTCGACGTTAAATTTTCTCACGGTGATTCCTCTTTGTTGCTCAGATTGGGATATCCGCATTCGTACCTTGGTTACAACAAGGTAATGATCCGAGTCTATGTTGGCCGCTTGGAAGTTCCGGACATCCAGAATACTGGAGGCATGCCTTGCGTCGAGCGATCTTTGGTCCCGTCTGCATAGACGGTGAGTGGAGGAGAAGGTACAATGCCGAACTATACGGCCTGAACAAGGACATCGACTTAGCCAGAAGTGTTCATATACAGCGACTAAGATGGCTGGGTCATTTGGAGCGGATGGAGCCCAACGTTCCCGCTAAGAAAGTCTTCGAATTCACCCCGGATGAAAACAAGTGGAGGGGGACCTCAACCAACTTGGCGTGCTCAACTGGAGGCAGCTGGCTCGTAACCGCGCTGGCTGGAGAGGTTTGTTGGTTGAGGCCCAGGTCCACCCCGGACTGTAGCGCCATCTAAGTAAGTAAGTAAGTAAGTAAGAAACCTCATGCTACTACTGCCAATGATTACAGGCCTATTAGCACTCTGCCTTGTCTGTCTAAGGTTCTTAAAAGAGAGTACTGGCGGGGTAGATTCAAAATCACCTATCCGTAAATTCCTCGCTAAGCCCCCTTCAGTCCGGCTTCAGACAGGCCATAGCTGTGCGTCCGTTATGGTAAATATCTTAGATGATATAAGGAAGGAATTTAATAAGGGATTTGTGACCTTGCTTTGCCTTCTGGACTTTTCAAGGGGCTTTGGCAAGGTAAATCACTCCATACTCTGTTGGAAACTGCGCCATTATTTTACTTTAAGTGATAGAGCTGTAGTGCTCATAGGTAGTTTTTTGAGTGATAGGTCGAAGAGAGTAGTTGTGGAGGACAAATGCTCTGAATTTAAGCCCCTTGTGCAAGGTGTACCTCAGGGTTCAATTTTGGGTCCCATCCTGTGCTGCCTCTACATTAATGACTTACCGTCGATTTGCAATCATGTGTCTATCCACGTCTATGCTGATGATGTTCAACTTTATTCCTCAGAGCCGGCTGACAAATTGAGAAGCTAGTATCAGCGTTAAATGGCGATCTACTTGCGATTAATCAATGGGCAATAAATAATGAACTAGTCTTAAACCTAGCTAAATGCCAAGCCATAAATATATCGAACAGATCCCCCGAACTAGCTTCTGTGCCAGATATCTTGCTATCAGGCACTAAAATGAAGCTTGTTGAAACTGCAACAAGTCTAGGGTTTGCCATAAATCGAAACCTATTTTGTTACAATCATATTAAGATCGTAATTGGTCGTGTTTATGGATGTTTGCGCAAGTTGTGGATCTCAGCTAGTTTCACTCCACTTGAGGCACGTAAAAGGCTTGTGCAAACACTTATCATGCCTATAATAGCATACGCTGAAGTGGTCTACGAGTATAGCAGCCTTGATTCGCTTTCCTTCCATAAGCTACAACTAGCTTTCAATGATACTGTCAGGTATGTTCACCAGCTACGTAGGTATGATCGAATCTCAACGCATTCGAAAGATTTTCTAGGTTATACACTACAGCAGCATATGAATATTAGAAATTGCTTATATATGCACAAAATTATTAGAACGCAATCATCGCCACGCTTTTACTCCAAGCTTGAATTTTCGCCCTCCATTAGAAATCTTAACGTCAATACACATCACTACAAATATCTAAATTCTTCGCGACTATTTTTCATTCATGCTATCCGGTTATGGAACTCCTTGCCGCCACCTATTAAAAATGTATCCAACGTCAAAAACATTAAGACTGCACTCTTAAGATATTACACATCGCAGCATTAAAAATAGAAATAGCAATATGCTATATTTTCATTCACTTCTAATGTCTCTCCTTTAACTTTATTCTGTTATTTAACTGCTGTTTTTTTTTTCTTTTCATATATTTCTTTATTTATTAATCATTATTATGAATTATGTATTGTAGTATTATTAACCTTAAGATTAATATAAATTTAACATGAATACTTTCCCACTGTACTATTAAAGACTGTGTCTTAATGTACACCTTTTTATAAATAAATTGAATTGAATTGAATTGAATCTAAGCGCCTTAAGGAGGAAAACGACGAACTCTGGACCAGGCTTAGTAACAAGGAACAACTCTGTGAGGAACTGAGAAAAGAATTAGATTTAATTAAGGCAGAAAGAAAAGCCTTTAAGGATGTATCAAAACCTCGAACTGGGATTTATGTCGATAATACTGACTATCGAACTGATGTGGAAGAATTAGATCTCCAGACTGGATTCTGAAGGAACGACCGGGCAAGAAACGAAAAGTCGGTTCCTCGCGACACAACATAAATGCACGCCAAATTGAGCCTAAAACAACAAGGCAAGACAATTACACGTGTCGAAGAAGAAAATCGACAGGCTAAAGAACGGTCACTACCACCAATAAACGTGATTTGGTCCGCAGACTATGACAAGCTGCAGGTTATACTAAAGGCCTTGTCGGCATCTGATCTCAGAGTAACATCACCCAAACACATTCTTTGTGAATGGTCGATACTACACTGGTTAAGGAAACGTATTCCCCACAAGGAGACACTTACTTCAGTGGAACTGAAATGTTCCACTACTAAAGACATACTCATTTTCATAAGGGATGTAGTACGTCTGTTAGATTAACTCCAACCTTCTGATACAACAGACCTTTCTGGTCGCAGTGTCGTTGCTACGTGGGCATGGGTTGTACAAGAGGAAAAAAAAAGCATCACTCAACAATAATAAATGGAAAATCAATGTCCAAGACCCCGAAAGCTACTGTTTAGTATCTCACAAATTAGATACTGGGAAAGTTCAGCGGTACATATTTGAAAATAAATACGAAAGACCAATGCGAGTCATAGCAAGAGGACTACGTGCTTTGTATTTAACGGAAGATGTTATTAATGATCTAAAAAGCAAAACCTTCAGAATCGTAGATGCTGTAAGCATTTGGCGTGTTTTGGTGAGAATTATGCCAAGCAAAGTGAAAGGTTCTCCACAAAATGATCACCGGTCAATCTGCTTTAAAACTTTTTTTATTGTTTGAAGATTGGTGATTGAATTGAAATTGAATTGAAAAGTATGAAAAAGTTGTATTCAAATTTGTGAAATACTACTGAATCATTCAACTTGAATCAAAATGAATGAAAAAGCTTTTTTCAGCGCTCTCTGAAATTGAATAGCGCAAACTAAACACCCCAACTCAGTTTTGACTGAAGAAAAAAGCTAAAGTGGTTGCCAATCATTTTTTGTTGTTGTACTCCGTGCTAAATCTTACTTCACTGAGAAGCGACGTCTCACCAAAACACACCATTTGTTAAACAGAAAAAGGAACAATTAGAAGACGAGAATACGACAGTAAACCGCGGGTTACCATTTGTATGTTAACCTTCGACAAGAAATAGAAAAAAGAAAATAGAAGAAATAGAATTATTAATCCTTATATGGTAGTTGAAATTGAACCCTTGTGGAGGAAAACAGGTCAAACCCTCAACGTAAACATTACCAAGAATTCAATCACACGTAAACATATTACTAGAAACATCAGCAATATGTCAGGAAAACGCCTATCTATTTAAAGACTGTGGTGTAAGCAAACAAACCAATGCAGCGTGTGTCATCTGCAAGGAAAAGCAGTCGGTTAATTATCGACTCTGTGAAGCGCTGTGAAGCTGCAAACACAGCGAGGTAGAGTCCTTAATCCGAAAAAACAAACAGCAAAATATAGTTTATTTCGTGCTGAAATTGTGCTTAACTCTTGCCATATGCATCCAGAACAACATTTGTTTCTTCTGGTGTACAACTTGTTATTGTTTTCATTCAATAATTAGTTATTTAAAAGTAGCGATTATTTTTTCCTCTTTTCCATTAGAATTGCACAGCTGAGTTCCTTCAAGTGGAGTTGCCATGCGATTTATTTTCCTTTATAAAATTCAGAGAATATGCGATCTTTTTCTTTTACTGTATGTTTTGTCGATCCCAATTCATTCAAATGGTGTATATTCACTCAATAATTAATAATTTGAAATCATTAGGAGTAACTGGGATAAGTATTTACTTTCAGATACCTACGCTTTTATGTGCATAATTCCAATGCAAAACATAGAAATCATAGAATAATATTTAAAGTGCAGAAAGTATTTCATACTCTAATCTGGCAACAAGGGTTTTGACAATTGTCGACAAAAGTGCAACCTAGCAGAGAATAGGCGAACTAATTTTCGGATTACGAAAATTGATCCAAATAAAAAGCAAGATCTCGTATTGTTATTGTAATGCATACACACCAAAGATCTGATCTGGATCAGATCTGGATCAGATCAGGTAATAAAACACTGTTATTGTCTTCTATGCCATAAGATTATGGTACAGTCGACTGAATATCAGCTTGCAAAATCATACTGTGTCGATGCCAAGTCAAGTTGTACGATCAGAGAGCTTGTTACCAGGCAAGCTTGATAAAACCAAACAATGATGTGGCTATGCTGCATGTGATAACTCTATTTTTTTTCTCTCTTTTTGTTCGGCTCTCATTTTGAAATTTCTTTTTCTTTACATTGCATTTTGTTAAAATCTGTTAATGGAATTTTAAAATGTATGTTACAAAAGCAGTAGAGCGATTCCAAAAGATCATTATATGTTTAGCCTCAATTCAATAAAGATAATTTTTTGTAAGGTTTTTGAAAGAAGTGTTTCATTTGAAGAATATTGCTAGTGTAATTAGTTAAAACTTAACTGACGCAGTCGCTTAAAACCCCCTTTTTTTGCTTATCGTTAATAAAGCACGTTAGTGAAAATTTTCCTTTTGAATAAAATATCATAAAGAGTACTAATCAATGTTAAAAAAAATATAATAATAATAATATAAATCGGACGAAAAATCGCTAACACACTGATAACCGATGAGTTAGTTAACTCGCAGTTATCGAGTTTATCCATTAGTCTAATTTTCTTATTTATAAAATGACTAGCTGGTTGTACCCGCTTCGCTGGGTCTGTAAATGTGCGATTTCAAGTACACTTCCTTAGAGCACTCTCCGTTTTGTCATTAAAATAGTTCCCGCTCTAATCCTTTATGAGGGTCGCGAGGGTAGGATAATTAGGTGCACTCTCCATTATTTTTGAACCTCCGCCGCCGACTCCAACTCATCTGAAGAAATCCCTAGACGGCTCCAAGAGAGATGTCGGGTTCGATCCAACCATCTATTTATAGGCCTACCAAGGGGTTGCTAACTTGATGGTGCGGCAATCATGGCACGTCTTGAAACCAGCTGGGGACACGCTCTACGCGACGAAACTGTCAAAGCTAAATTATTCCGTTCGAAAAAGTAGCTGCTCTACATTGAGTGCCTCGCGTACTCTGGTGTTACGCAACACCGCGAAGGAACCTCTTTCAGCAGCTTATATCCGCGACTGTAGGTGAGAGTTGGAACATATACCAAGTTAAAAACCGATAATTAGGTTTGAACACTATAGGTAAGTTTGACCTTCCTTATAACAGATTCACCAAACTCTCTCAAAATTGATCCAGTTTGACCATTTCTACTGGACAACTCGGCACTGCTTTTTCCATCACTCGTGAATAAGACCCAGAGATACTTAAACGTATCCACCTGCTTCATTGAGACTCTACAAACTGCAGAGTGTACTCAATAGGCGTTATGGAAACAACCAATACTTCCGACAAACGACCAAGGATGACCAAATCATCCCCAAAGAGAGGATGACTAATCCTTAAGTCCCCCACTTTGCAACATTCTCTGCCACAGCTGCACTGCAGCATCCAGTCCATATATACAATGAAGAGGCGAGGTGACAAAAGGCACCCTTGGCACCCTGCCCAAACCCCACAATGAAGGGTATTGATTTACCGCCATTTACCCGAACACAGCTTCTATAATTTATATATATGTATATGCCGAATCGCCTTAATCATAGCCTAACACATGATTTCACCAAATACACAAAACAGGTGTATACACGTTCAGCATGCTCCCAGACCTTTTCAAGGATCATTCTGAGTGTATAACTGGTCGGTCCTGCTTCTACCGGGACGAAAAACGCATTGTTCATCCTCTGAACTATCCCCAACCAAAGCTCTGGCACGTGTCTCTAACACTTTAGCAAAGACTTCCAAGGATAGTTAAAATAAATATACCCTTGTAGTTGGCGCAATCTCTTGTCCCCTTGTTTACAAAGAGGGACAATCACTCCCATTTGCCAATCACCAGGTGTTTCACCGCATTCCTATGCCACTTTAATGACACGTGAGAGTCATTGCACTCACTCTTTACCAAAAGCCTTTAGCATTTGTGGCCGGATTTCACTTTTAGCGATGGAACTATCATCTTCCTGATGACATGGCTTGTTCGGGATCGAGCAATTCTGAAAGTGCTCGCTTCATCTCCATCACTCATTGGAAAGCAGTGTACCGTCTTGAAGCACTTCTTCTTACGCGTTGATTTCGATTTTCACGTTGTTGAGTTGTTTGATTTGCTCCACGATTTCTCATTGTTAACTGAGCCGTTTCATTTGCCGCCTGTCTTTCTTCTTGTGTTTGTGATGCATGAAGTCAAGCCATACTAACACGGCGCGTTTCTCGTGCGATTTCTTGTTCATCCGTATTCAATTGATTGGCGGGGTTCGCATTACGGGTTCGATGCGAAAGATTAGATCTTTTGGCTCCCGGCATTGTGAATAACACTGAGAAATGAATGTCACAAAAACAATTAAGGAATTATCGATACATACATGTGCACAAATGTCATAACCTCACAAAATCTTCGTTGGCAACTTACCGTTTGAAAATAGAATTCCACACCAAAATGATCAATCAGAATGAAATGAACAGCGAATTCGAATTGATTTTAAAAGTAACCCACCTAAAAATTAATAGCACAATCCGAAATTAACGTTTGGGTTTATTGTCGATGCGCACGCAATCACAAAGAAAAAAAATGGTCACAACGTAACGTAAACATAAACGTCATCTATCATGAAGATGGCGTCGTAAAATCGCTCCATACAAAATGTATGGGAAAATGAATTTTCTTCATAATTTTTTTTTTCGGGGATTTTTCGAGAATTTTCTTGGGTATTCTTCTTGTTTGGCCGGAGACCAGTCCGAATTGCTGCGAATCATCGAAATCGGTCCAGGCGTTCTTGAGTTATAAGCGTAGTGACTAACGTCACTCTCTTTTATATATATAGATTTTCTCCTTGCAATAGCTGTCTGATGTTCTAATTGTATCTAGAATTTGCAAATGGCAATAACGGTCCTGATTATACCAAAAAGAAAACAAAATCTACTAGATTCTATTAAGACGTCATAATAATTGGGTCGGTTATGTAGAACGGCTAGGGCTACAATACCCCTGATTTGTTGGCTTTTGTAAATAGTAAAGTGGAGTGAAGTAAACCACATTTAAAAAAAAACGAATTGCAGCTGCCAAATTCCCCATATTTTAAAATTTCCTATTTCCTATTAAAAAAAACACAAGACCTACCGATATTTCTGTCTTTCAATTAATAAATAGACGTACGTAAATAAAAGAATACAACATCTTTATCTTTGCCAACTTGGATGAACGAAATAGTTGAGCTCGCAATCGAGTCTCGAAAAATTATCTACATTTGAATCCGGCTGCGGAACTTTTTGGTAGTCATTGGCAGTGGGATATTGTAGTAGATTTACATACAAAATCTTACTTTACTTCGCTTCGATGTGCCAAAAAAAACATTGGTAATGGTAGTTTTTACATTCTCCAAAGATCCTCTCATTCCTGTGAGTAAAATACGAAATCTGGCCTTCCAAACATCAAAAGTTCGTTCAACTGTATTTATGAGTAAATAAATTTAGTACTCGCTCTCTCGCATCATGAGCTCTGCAACAACCGCATTGCTTGAGAATTTGGTGACAATGAGAGTGCATTGATCGCAATTATATTCTTCCATTTGGATCTCGCAGCACGCACAACACGTTTGGCTAAGTACCCCTAATTTGTAAATCCAGATAATAAATTTCCACTTGTAATTGCACATTGATTCTATTGCGTTTTTACTTAACCCATTTTCGGTGCATTTGTAAGAGTCAGTTACAATTGAGATGTTAGAAATTCGGCTAAGCAGGGTAGTTGAGGCGTGGGGTGAATTTTCATCGTCAATTGAGGTGCCTCCATTATAAGGATTGGCCATCCTTTCGAGATTTATTTACGGGACCGGTTGACAATAATCAAAATCTGACCAGAATTCAGAGATTTCATTATTTAAAATCATTTTTGCGTGAACATGCGGCCAGTCTTATAAAACGTATCCTTATTTCGGAAGCCAATTATATCATAGCTTGGGATAGACTTGAAAACAGGTACGATCGCGTGAATCTCATTTTGCAATCTATCGTTCAAACGATTCTTTCGCTTCCGTCTATGAGTGCGTCCAATGTGCAGACTGGGAAATACATCTCCCCAACAAAAAGCACTGTGATGATCTACTCTGGTAAACCAGCTGGAAGTGCACGGAGTTCTGGCGTAGGACTCATGCTAACTCCAGCAGCACGTAGTAGCCTCATATCCTGGAAACCCTATAGTGACCGGATATTGACGGCTAGGTTCCAGAGTAGAGCTAGAAAAATCACCATCATACAGTGTTATGCTCCGACTCTAGACGCGACTGAGGATGAAAAGGATAATTTTTATAGCCACTTAGGTGCCGCCTACAACCAAACGCCTAATGGGGACATCGTAATGGTAATGGGAGATCTCAATGCCAAGGTGGGTAGCGACAACACCATGCTTAAGCACGTGATGGGAGTTCACGGCGTGGGAGACCGTAATGACAATGGTGAGCGGTTTGTGGACTTCTGCAATACCAACCGCCTAGTCATCGGAGGTACGCTGTTTAAGCATAACACCTGCCATAAGATCAGTTGGGTCTCTACTGATAGGCAACGAACATCAAACCAGATCGACCACATTGCGATCAGTCGCCGCCTTAGAAATTGTCTCCTGGACGTCCGAAACAGACGTGGAGCTGACGTCGGACAAGAACGAGATCACCATCTTATGGTAGCTCATTTACGCCTTCGTACTGCATCCGTCAACAGCAACCGCTCAAACCTGCTTAACATCACCAGGTTTAATATCGACAGGCTCAAGGTTCCCCAAGTGCGCCAACAGTTCAGCGACCATCTTGCCTTAGAAGCAGAAGCAATC
The DNA here is from genome assembly GCA_945910035.1 of Brachypalpus laphriformis. Classification (NCBI taxonomy): domain Eukaryota; kingdom Metazoa; phylum Arthropoda; class Insecta; order Diptera; family Syrphidae; genus Brachypalpus; species Brachypalpus laphriformis. The sequence continues at coordinate 88,014,578 of OX246754.1, forward strand.
AGCAGCATAGAGAACATGGATGACCACTGGAGTGCTGTGAAAAATGCTTTTGCGACTGGGGCACGCACTTATGTCGGTGAAAAGCAGAAACACCACCGCACATGGCTTTCTACAGACACCTGGAGACGGATCGATGAGCGTACAACAATCAAGGCTCGGATTGCAGCGGCCTCAGCAGTAGAGAGAACCGAGCTTGAAGCCCAATACCGTGCGAAGAAGAAAGTAGTGCAGCGTAGTGTGAGACGTGACAAACGTCAACATGTCAACTCACTGGCCTCAAGGGTTGAAGAAGCAGCGAGTAGGTGCGACAGTAGGACTGTTTACAACATCACTAAGGAGCTCATTGGTGGCCGAAACTCCAAACAACATCCAGTGAAGAGTCTAGACGGTAACCTTCTGATTTCGGATGAGGATCAGCTCACTAGATGAAGAGAACATTTTGCTACAGTGCTAAATCACTTAGACGACGGCGGTATTATCTTGAATTCGAATGAGCAGTTCGAAGCAACAAATTCCCGAATACGCACCGTACCTCCCAGTAAAGCTGAAATAATAACAGCAATCAAGTCCCTCAAGAAAAACAAAGCGGTGGGTATTGATGGCATCCCTGCCGAGCTATTTCAAGTGGCGCTAAATACATCGGCAGATTTGCTGCATCCGCTAATACGGAGAGCTTGGGATAGTGAACAATTTCCACAGGAGTGGAGAAGGGGGATGATCATTAAGCTTCCAAAGAAGGGTAACTTGATGGAGTGCGGTAACTGGAGAGGTATATGTGTTTTTCCAGCTGTAGCCAAAATAATAGCTAGAATAATTCTAGAACGAATTAAAGATCATTTAGATTCAACTCTCGATGTCGAACAGGCAGGCTTTCGCGCTGGATCCTCCTGCATCGACCACATAAACACCTTACGGATCATAATCGAACAATGCGTTGAGTATAGGTCTCCGCTACATTTACTGTTTATCGACTTCGAGAAGGCTTTCGACAGCTTGAATCGAGATGCTATCTGGTTGACCTTGCGCAGGAGAGGCATTCCAGATAAGCTTGTAGCTATTATCAAGGCTACATATGAGGGCGGCAAGTGTCACGTCGTGCACAATGGTAAGGTGTCGGAGGATTTTGAAGTCCAAAGTGGAGTACGTCAAGCGTGCATACTGTCCCCACTATTGTTCTTGGTGGTTATCAGCGATGTACTCCGTGCAGTTGATAACTTTCTATACTTAGGGAGTGTCGTCTCGGCTAATCGCGGTGGCACCGAACTGGATGTGTGCAGCAGAATCGGGAAGGCTAAAGCTGCGTTCGGAATGCTGTCCAAAATCTGGAGAAGCAATGTTATTAGCTTAAGAACCAAGCTACGACTGTTCCGCTCCAACGTAGAATCAGTGCTGCTTTATGGGTGCAGTACCTGGAAGGTGGACACCATTAACACACGCAAGCTGCAAGTCTTCGTAAACAAATGCTTAAGAATCATCTTGAGGGTTTTTTGGCCGAACCGCATCTCCAACAACCAACTTTATCTGAGAACGGGCCAAGAAGCTATAAGCATTACTATACGAAGAAGAAAGTGGCAATGGACACACCCTACGGCGCGAAGACAACTCCATTGCGAAATACGCTATGCAGTGGAATCCGCTCACCCAGGCAGGCAGAATAGCGGGACGCCCTAGACAAACGTGGCGCAGTACAGTTGAGGAGGAATCGAGCTCTTTAGGAATGAGTTGGAGGCAGCTCAAACGCGTTGCAGAACTCCGAACACGATGGCGCGCAGGCGTGGTTGACGCCCTATTCCCCCCGACGGGTTAAACGATATAAGTAAGTAAGTAATGTGCAGACTTCGCGTAAAATTGCAGACGGTGCAGATGAGGTGATTTGTGGTATCAGTGCGCTAGATAAGGACAATCGCCATGCATGGCTAATTTATCTGCTGTTAGCTAAACTTGACAATGAGGCAAAGCACGCATGGGCCGAAGAAGTCGGCTCTCACGATGATAGCACGATAATGGAGTTAATTGACTTTCTCGACCTCAGGTGCGACGCATTGGAGTCGATCTCTCAATCGATCAAATTTAACGCGCGGTAAACTATTAACTCAAATCAAAGCCCATGTTGCAAAAGCTACGGAAACCAGCTTTCGATGTATTATATGTAAAAATGCTCATAATTTATCCCAGTATTCGCAGTTTCTTACATTAGACATTCTTTCGCGTAGAAACTTTACGAAAATACAATCAGTGTGTCTTAATTGCCTGCGCCCATGCCATTCGTCTAATAACTGCAGATCCTCTTTTCGTTGCCGCGTCTATAAGGCCCGTCACCATTCCCTCGTTCATTACGACGCGACGATCCAAAAGTCGGTTATTCACCCATAGATTCAAATCTACCTTCTGCATCCTCATCGTTATTACCTGCATCGTTACATCCTCATGTTTCGGGAAATCCGTTTACTTCGCCCAACTGATAAACAATCACTCGCTTGAATTTGGCATTTAAAAGCAAACAATTTTGCTTACCATCATGGCTAAAGTTCAAGACAGCCGGGGTCAGTACACAAACTGTCGTGTTCTTCTGGATACAGGTTCTCAATCGTTGTTTATTCGTGAATCATTTGCCCAACGACTTGCATATCCTAGGAAACATGCTCGAATCCCTGTCGTAGGATTATTTTCGAAAGAACCGAGGTTTCGAAAGGATGTGTGTCGATACAATTCCTTTCTCGGTACAATTCGAAAAAATGATCATTTGATGCATTCGTGCTTGACAAATTGACATCAAATTTGCCATCACAATCCTTTGACGCATCGGCTTGGGACTACATTCGAAAGTTGTCTCGTGCGGATCCTTTCTTTAACAACTCAAGTTCAGTCGATATTATTCTTGGAGCTGATAAGGTTTGGTCTATTATTAGTCCAGGAAAAATTCATAGCCCTCAAGGCCGACCAATAGCTCAAAACACAACCTTCGGTTGGGTAATCTCAGGAGAGCATTTCGATCCAAATCGTCGTGCCGTAGAATTATCATCGTTTCACTCAGTTGTCGATGTAGATGCTCTTCTCCAACTGTTTTACGAGTTAGAAGAAGTCGCTCCTCACAAAAATCATTAAGTTCTCAGCGGTCCAGCGGAACTACACTTTCGGAAAACATTTTCTCGTACTTCGGATTTAAAATACATCGTGTGTCTTCCATTTAATACAGCCAAACCAAGTTTCGCAAATACTCTGCAGTCGGCAGTTTCGCGATTACATTCAATAGAGCTTAGGTTCCGAAACAATCCCGATTTGCACCGAATGTACTCCAAATTTATGCAGGAGTATCTAGATCTGGGACATATGGAACGAATTCCCTCGACTCAGGTTCCTGAAGATCCCTCGCATCAGTTATACCTTCCTCACCACGCTGTATTAAAACCCGATAGTTCGACTACAAAACTTCGTGTCGTGTTTGATGGTTCAGTAAAAGACGCTAACGGACAATCTCTAAATAACCATCTCTTAATAAGTCCGCCAATACAACGCAATCTCATAGTCGTGTGCTTACGTTTTCGGCAGCACCGTTTTGTGTTTACAGTCGACATCGTAAAAATGTTTCGGAAGATATGGGTCCACGAAAAGGACACTGACTTCCAACGCATTGTTTGGCGCGACAACTCTAACGATGAAATCCAGCATTATCGTCTACGAACCGTAACGTATGGTACCGCATCAGCCCCATTTTTGTCGGTTCGCGTACTGCAGCAAATTGCCAGCGATTACGAATAGAAATACCCAAACGCTGCTCGAATTTTGCTCAACGACGTCTACGTGGATGATGTGATAACCGGCGCAAATTCAATTGAAAACTTGTTAAGTTTGCAGTCGGATCTTGTCGCAATGCTTTCGGAAGCTAATTTTCAGCTTCGCAAATGGAGTTCCAACTGTTGGGCTCTGCTATCAAAACAGAACCGTGAAGATTGTGAGCACTCCTTCGTCGATCCTGAACGATCTGAAACGCTCATCAAAGTATTGGGAATGTTGTGGAATTCTGATACCGACGTGTTTTCATATCGATTGACCATAACAAATGCCTGTCCTTAGGTAACAAGGAGGAAATTGGTATCAGAAATCGCCCGTAATCGGATTCCTCGCTCCCTCGCTAATTTTGTTTAAAATCATGTTTCAAAAGCTCTGGTCTTCTGAGTTAAAACTGAGGGACGGTCCCCTACCTCCTGAAATCGCTGAAAGATGGATGAACTATCGTCCACAATTATCTTCATTCGAACAAGTTCATGTTCCGCGAAATGTATTTGTATCTGACCAAACTATCGAGTTTCACGGTTTCTCGGATGCTTCATCATTGGCATATGCCGCCGTCGTTTTTGCTCGGTCGAAGACTGCCACTGCCACAAAGGCAGCCCATCGGAAACCCATTCCTATACCTCGATTAAGTTACCTCGAGATAGTTACTATCTCGGTTGTTGACTCTAGTGAAATCCTCAATTAGTGGCGAAATCTCGAAGACATTTGCTTGGTGCGATTCGGGGATAGTGCTACATTGGCTTTCGCCACCCCCGCGTCGCTGGGCAGCATTTGTAGCCAATCGCACTGCCGCCATCTTGGAGACAGCACCTCGATACTCTTGGCGCAATGTTCCATCCGAGTCAAATCCCAATTACTGTGCTTCACGAGGTGTTCCCCCATCTAATCTATTTAACCACAGTCTTTGGTGGACTGGCCCGTCGTGGTTACCGTTACCGGAAGACTATTGGCCAACATCGAATCTTTCTCAAATATATCAGACTGTGAGGCCATAAGACTTGAGAAAAAGCCAGTTTTAAGGCACTCGTCTCGTTGGTTGATGGACATGTCTCGCAAAGTTTAATCGAAAAAACCTCATCGTGGTATCGCTTGCAACGAATAGTTGCTTTTTGTCTTCGATTTGTGTCAAATTGCCGTGTAGGGATATCTAACCGCGCTACTCATGGTGATACGCAGATATAAAAGTTGCAAGGATCATTATCTTAAAATGCATACAAAAGACCTCCTTTGGAGATGACATTCAAAGCCTACGTACCAAAAACCCACTGGCTGTGAAATCTCACCTGCTAAGATACTCAGCATTTTTGGACAGCGAGGGACTACTTCGGATCGGTGGACGCATCAAACATGCAAGCGTATCATCCAACATAAAACACCCTATAATCACAGATAATACAGTTGCATAGATATCGTATCCAGTACAAAAAAAAATGCCAATTTTCAATCGACTGGGATTTACTCGTGGGTCCCAGTTCGATCGATTTTGTATGTATACCATGCTCAACCGGTTGTGAGTTGAGTAGCACGTTTTGTCAGATGTATGAAAGGATGATTCTATGTGGGAGTAATTTTCATCAAATAAAAAATAAATACCTACGTAGGTATACATGTAGGTGACACAGTCACATAAATTTTTCAATGAATTTTAATTTTTCAAAAAAAGATTTTAGATTTTTAAATTATTTATGTTTGCTTTATAAATAATTACGAGTATGATAAGGTAGGAGCTTGGTACAATTGTGAAATTATGTATGTCGTCTCGTTATTTGATTTTTTTCTGAATAAACTTTATTATTAAAAGCATTTTGTAAGGTAATGAAAACGGTTGAAATTAGTTATCTGATTTGAATAAGTATAGATTTATTTTATGTTTATTCAAATGATGATGATGATGACGATGATTATGATGATGATGATGATGATGACGATGATGATGATAATGATGATGATGATGATGATGATGATGATGATGATGATGAGAATTTTTTACGTCTTTTATTTTCTTGATAATATTTGCACCTTTTGATTTTTGCTGATTTTTCACTTTTTTAATTCCCATGAGCAGTGTTTTGCGCAATAAGACAAGAAGGGCAAAATTAAGCAACTCTTTGCGATGATAAAAGCATTCGTTTTTCTCATCAAACCAGCTGCTGTCACGAATATTTGTTATTCTTATGCATTCGGAGGCCATTGTTTCTCTTATTTTTCTTATATGAGGGCGATCCCGAAACATTCCATGGAAAACTTTAAAATGAAGCCTACAAACGTCAAACAATTCATGTGATTGTGCAAAAAGACTGCCAAAATCACTATTTTGAGAAAAATGTTTGGCAAATATAAAAAACTCAGAAGGACATGTTATTTTTTCATCTTTTCTCAAAAAAATGTCTGAACAATTTGAACAGTGGCTCTTTGAAAGCATTTTGTAAGCAATATATCCCGCAAAGTATCGCATTGCAACAGTCCCAAGTGTAAAATCAGTTTCCGTTTCTAGTTTCTTTATGATTTCTGTGTACAAAAACTCATCACAGTCTTCTTCTTCTTGTTCTTCATTCAGCAAAACAACATGAGTGCTCTTTGATTGGACCATACCTAAGCTCAAAAACTGAACATCGTCGTCCTTACAATTACTGTAAGGTGAGAAGGAAATAAGGTTTGACGAAAGAATTTTTGGCATTAGTACATTGAATTCATAAACAGATGGATTCTTATTATTACCACCTTTTATTCTGACAATTGAGAACAGGTTCTCTAAGATGTCTTGATGTACCCTCTTTGTCAGCAAGTAATCAGCATCAACAAACGCACCGTTGCTAATGTCCTCACTTAGTAATAAAACCGCTTTAAGTGTCTGTTCCATTCCTTTCAAACAAAAAGGTACGTTTGAAAAATGTTGCATCGCTTGCAAATATATCACAAAATATTTTATCTGTTGGTATGCAGCATTTCCAACAGCAACTCCACGTTGAAGCGCATTTTTGTCGTATTGTGAGCCTGTTCATGCAGTCAAAGGTATTGTTTAATGCCAGCGTAAAAGCTTGCGTTGCTTGAGCGTGTTGCGAAGTAAATTTTAAACAATTCAGGTGTTGAGCTGTTTGTATGGACGCAGCAGATGTCCTGCTAAATATTTGAGTCGCTAGGCGTACGCTCATTTTTTCAAAAGCATTAGGAGCTATATGTGAGCTAGTAAATTTTAAACAATTTTTGGCAACGTTGTCAGTCTCCTAATTATATATTTCTCTGAAGACATCGAAAGAAACTAAACCATCGGGGGTATCCAGATCCGATTTGAGTAACAGATTGCGCACTGATTAAAGAAAATGAGGAAAATCGTAAAGACAGTATATTTTTTGGTTTTCAAATGTCGTAAATGGGTTTTTTTTCAGTCACATCCAAAAGTTGATACGCTTTCCTGTTGTTTGGACCCTAGTCACAAACAACAGCGCATACTTGAAGACCAAGTTCCTTGCATATTTCAAAATTCTTCTTAATCAACTGTTTTTTGTCATCGCCTTTTATTCCATTTTCTGAAACAAATTAGTTAACAACGCTTTTCCATGAATCAAAAAGACGATTAACCATAAATACACAAATTTCATTAGCATTTGATTTTTTTCTTGCTGAACCTAAATCTTCGAATCCATCAATTAAGTCGTTGGTAGCGTTGTAGGTCAGATTTCGGTGGATTCGAATCTCATCAAAAACCAACACCACATACTTTTGACGATGAATCTCTTCCCTTCATCAGCGAGGCCACGATCCGAAAACAAGGGATCACAACCCTCCCACTTCACCGCATTTCTACTGATCCGCCTGTGGCGTTCGCCTATTTGACCTCAGGAAATATCGGCAAGCCTGCCGATTTTGGATCACTCGGTTACTGAGGCCAATGAAATGCCGATTTCGTCGCATTTGTGTGATCCAGGCGTTTATAGGCCTGCCTTTCCTACATCGCGATGTCTTTGGAACGTGCATTGATATTGCTTTTTTAACAGGGTTCAAATGATCTCTTGGAACGTGGCAATACCAACTGAGCCGGTCCGACTCTATCTTTTGTACGATGGTTTCCTTGATGTGAAAGCTTCCACGGATCTTCGAACTTTTTATTCGATCAAGCTTTGCCACTCCTGCTGTCATGCGAAGCATCTTCATCTCAGCTGCCGTTAATTTACTCTCATACTTTTTGTACATCGTCCAACATTGTGAGCCGTATGTGAGCGCTGGACGTACAACTGTGGTGTAGAACCTTCCTTTCAACTTAGGGGACATTTTTCTGTCACAGAAGATAGCGGAATTTTGTCGCCACTTCATCCACCCTACGCTTACGCGATGATTGACGTCGTCATCACAAGTTGCTTTGCTATTGATCATAGATCCCAGATATTTGAACTTTTCGCACTTGGGAAGCACTGTTCCATTCAAATAAATGTCTGGAATAGGTCTGAGTGGATCAGAGAACGAGCAGCACAAGTACTCTGTCTTTTTTGAACTAATGCGATACCCATTTCCCTCCAGAGCGTTCACCCACACATCAAGTGCTCATTGCAGGGATGTAGGATCCTCACTTATGATGGCTCCATCGTCAGCAAAGAATAACTGATGTACCTTGGGGTCCACAACTTTACCTTCAAGCAGATAATCAAGGACTGTAATAAAGAGCAAAGAACTTAAAACGCTTCCCTGGTGTACCCCGACTTTGATTGGGAACTCTTCGGTTACTCCAGCGGGGCATCTTACTCTTGTCTTTGCTCCTTCGTACATGTCCATGATCATCTGTACATAGGTTTCTGGAACCCCTCGATATCTTAGCGCCACCCATATCAGATCTCGCGGTTGTCTGTCGAATGCATTTTCAAAGTCAACCAATACAATATGCAAATCCCTTAAGGAATCACCATGTTTTTCCATTATGATCCTTATACTTTGGATTGCATCTGTGGTTGATTTACCCGAGACAAACCCGCACTGATCATCAGATATCCGTATTATTTTTCGCAGTCGGCCACCTAATACCCGCTCAACGATCTTCATGGTGTGTGACATCAGCTTGATCGAACGGTAGTTATCACAGTTTCGCGTATCACCCTTCCCTTTATATACAGGGAGAAGGTAACTTTCCCTCCATTGATTCGGCATTGGATCACCTCTCACGAATTTGGAGATGAGAATTCTGAGCCATCTGAACCCGATGTCTCCCATCTTTTTCCAGAACTCAGAGGGTATCTCGTCTGGCTCAACCGCTTTTCGTTTTTTGGAGTATTTGACCGCCTCACTAATTTCTTCGACTGTAATGCCGGGTATTTCTTCAGAGGTAGGGGTGGCTTTTGGAAAGTATAGCCGGGGAAACTGTTCATTCAAAAGTTCTTTAGAATACTGCCGCCACCTCTGCAGAATTTTGTCGTCATCCACAAGAAGCTGGCCATGAGCGTTGCTAATGAACTTTGGCGAACGAATCTCCAGAGCATTCCTCCTTCTTTGGGCGGCTATTTTGAAGATAGTGGCGCTCTTGTTCACATTGTGCCTTCGCAGCTCCTGGATAGCCTGGTTTGCATCAGCAAAAGGGGAAAATATTTTCTCCAGCTCCCGATACAGGCCCTCCGTACTCTCTGCTTAAAGTTGGGCGCACTTCTTCTTCGCTTTTTTCTTGCAACATCTGTATTCCATTTCTAGGCGAGCTTTTTCGTCACTATTATTAGAGGGGCGATTTGACCAAGCTTTGAAAGCCGCTTTCTTCTCATTTATCAGCTTCTTTACTTCATCACTCCGACACCATGTTTCTTTGGCGTGTTGATGGTGGCCTTTTGAAGCTCCTAGCAGTGACCTTCTTTAAGCAAGTTCGCTGTAGGGAATCCCACATATTTTGTGCTCTGCACTCTTCATCCTCAGCTCCGTTGATGGTGTGAGAGAGGTCATTTTTCATTACGAAAACAAAAGCCTCGCCTTTTTCTTTGTCCAGATTGTACCACTTGATTTTCTCAGAGACCCTTGTTTGTTTGCTTTGATGATGATGCCAATGTGAAATGGTGAAACAAGGAACTTGATGCCCCTAACAATTAAAATGTTCTTGAAAGTCTTTGAACTGGCCTTGCTGCTTGAGGCTATGTGCAAAATGGGCATATGTAGCTTTGATGCAATTTACAACATTGGGACCACGAGATCTGATATGGGTGGCGCTAAGACATCGAGGGGTTTCAGAAAGATGATCAGATGATCATGGACATGTACGAAAGAGCAAAGACAAGAGTAAGATGTCCCGCTTTTAAGTCATTTGCTCTTTATTACAGTCCTTGATTATCTGCTTGAAAGTAAAGTGACCGACACCAAGGTACATCAATTATTCTTTGCTGACGATGGAGCCATCATAAGTGAGTATCCTACATCCCTGCAACGAGCACTTGATGTATGGGTGGATGTTTTGCAGAGAAATGGGTATCGCATTAGTTAAAAAAAAGACAGAGTACTTGTGCTGCCCGTTCTCTGATCCACTCAGACCTATTTCAGACATTTATTTGAATGGGACAGTGCTTCTCAAGTACGAAAAGTTAAAATATCTGGGATCTATGATCAATAGCAAAGCAACTTGTGATGACGACATCATTCATCGCGTAAGCGTAGGGTGGATGAAGTGGCGACAAAATTCCGCTATCTTCTGTGACAGAAAAATGTCCCCTAAGTTGAAAGGAAGGCTCTACACCGCAGTTGTGCGTCCAGCGCTCACTTACGGCTCACAATGTTGGACGATGTACAAAAAGTATGAGAGTAAATTAACGGCAGCTGAGATGAAGACGCTTCGCATGACAGCAATAGTGACAAAGCTTTATTGAACAAGAAGTTCGAAGATCCGTGGAAGCTTTCACATCAAGGAAACCATCGTACAAAAGATAGAGCGCGACCAGCTCAGCTGGTATTACCACGTTCAAAGAAGAGATCATTTGAATCCTGTTAAAACGGCAATATCAATTAACGTTCCAAAGACATCGCAGGAGGTAGACCTATAAACGCCTGGATCACACAAATGCGACGACATCGGCATTTCATTGGCCTCAGTAACCGAGTGATCCGAAATCGGCAGGCGTGCCGATATTTTCTGAGGTCAAATAGGCGAACCCCACAGGCGGATCAGTAGAAATGAGGTGAAGTGGAAGAGTCCCTTGTTTTCGGAGCATAACCTTGCTGAAATAGGAAGAACATGATGAAAAGAAGCGAAATAAAAACAAATAAAAAAAACACAAATAAAAAATTAGGTAAACACTTTGGAAATATGTAGCATAATGAGGGAAAGATGTAGCATGTAGCATGGCACTCCAAAATGTAGCAGTTTTGCTACATATGTAGCAAAAGTGACAACGCTGTACACAAGCCATGACAATGACACGATCGCTATTGAATCATACCATACCATCAGTTTGTTGTATTTACATAGATATTGTTCTACAGAAAATGGTTTTTGTATGAGAGAAGTTTGCTTTGGTGTTTCTTCGACACACTGAAGAGCAAGATTATTGCATGGTCTTGCAACATAATTTTATTTCGTTTGGTTTGAAAGAGTTCGATTAATCTCCTTTACTAGGATTGCTATCCAAGATCGATCGAACCCACAAGTAAATCGCAGTCGATTAAAAATTGACCTTTTTTTTGTACTGGATGCGATATCTATGTAACTATATTATCTGTGCTATAATCTTACCCAAATTAATTACTGTTTCTACTCTAATAACACTGGTTAACAAAGAAAATATTTTTTTTTTGCCGTTCTTCCAAAATGTTTTTTTTTCATACCTTGGCATGAAATTGTTTAAAATATGTGTGTAAAAAATTAATGAAACATCCAGATTCTTAGAAAAATCAGTTTATTTAAAAAAGTGTTAATATATGAAAATTTGTAGATATTCATGCCGATTAGTGTATCCGACGGATTGATTGCGGAGGGATCTCATTCGATCCGCACCTATTCACTTTCTCTGTATGATCCCATTATAGAAACCGGCGGATAAACTACATTATTGGCCCGCAAAAGCACATTATTAACGACTTCGAATTCACTCCTTTTTCTGTTAAATGAAAATATTGCTCAACAAATACTAATTCAAAACAGGCGAAATCAAAATATTGTGTATGGATACAATAGGATTTTATATTAATCTGGAAGAGGAAATCGATAGCAGGCGTATAAGAATGCGTTCATTGTGCATTTTTATTTCTTCAAGCAGTGACTGATAGATTGCAATCTCATTTTTTTAAGTCACTCAGTCGTTCTATTGACCGGTAGACTTATTTTCAAACAAGAATCTGTTTCCCCGGATTGTTCTCTAACAGTTAAAACCTGTTCGGATATTTTTTCATACATTTGTTCTTGCACATTTATCTGCTTTTCAAGTAGTTGTAATGGCTTTGGTTTTTTTCTCGACGGTTCATCTGGTTTCTTACGTGATATAGTATTGTAGTTGTTCTGGTCATTTTCTAAGCCTATGGACGTATTGCTTTTAACATCAATAACCCCGTTTATATGCAGAGTTGGAACTGATTCCAAACTGGTTCCAAATAGATATAAACGCGTTTCGAGTCCAAATGGGTTCGAGTCGACTCGACTCAGCTAGCAGAGCTGGGTCCAGTGGGTCGAGTGGTTGAACTGACATGTTGTTTCCCTGTGTGTGAGATCTCTTTCTTGTTTTTTTTTTTTTGTTCGGGGTGGGAAATCGCTTTGTTTTGATTGAGTTCATGGTTAGCTGCGGGTAAGGTTGTCTGTTCAGTTATTTCATATTTATTAAATCCAAAAAATAGAACTAAACAGAACACTAACACAATCAAAACCAGTGTGTCTGCTATACTCATCTGTCAGATCGACCACATTTGGACTTTTGGACCATTCGACACCGTGTGTAGAAATACTCAGATCGAAATCTGGACTCGAACCTGACTCGACTACTCGACTCTGCATATAAACGGGGTAAATGTTTCAGCTAGCACGTTCATGTCACTTTCAAGAGACATATCGATATCTTGTGGCATACTACAGGTAGAGGAAATGGTTTTTATTGGTGTACCATAATTCTTTGTCTCAAGCAAACCTTCCACGCAGTCTTTCAAGCACATGAGTTTAATTACATCGTCCTCGAAAGGAGTGAACTGAAGTTCATTGTTTTTGCAACCACCTGTAGCTTTCAACTCACGTTTATTATGGACCAACTTCTTTCGTGGTAATGGAAAAATTACCAACTGTTGTAACCGTAATCCGCGTATTGAAAACGTCTGACTTTGTGAATCGTTTGCGGTTTGAAAATGCTTACCTTCTGTCACTTCCCAACTGACATTCATTCACTTGCTAGCCGAAGTTTTCAATGATGGGGAATAGGTGCGGATCGAATGAAATCACTCCGCAATTAATCCGACGGATTCAATAATCGGCATGATTATTTTTATTTTTATTTTTCTAAGACGTTTTGATGCGTTTCTTCTCTTTTATACAAGTATGATGAATGACCTCGTTTCGAGGTCCAGCAAAAATCTGCAAGCATTCTCGACGACCATTTGACTTGATATCGCTTTTCCATCGCCATTATGTCTTGGTGAAATCTTTCGCCATGCTCGTCGCTTACGGCACCTAAGTTTTCAGGGAAAAACTCCAAATCGGAATCAAGGAAATAAATCTTTATTGACATTTTGCATCCCAAGCTTTTGTAGTTTTGTAATAGCTTCGAAATGATTTCCTTATAATTTGGTGACTTTATATTGCCTACAAAATGTTGTGTCACTTCAACAAAAAAAGCGACGCATTTTGTTCTGTATATTTACTCGTAATTTGTCAATAGAATTGGAGTCCTTCATGGCCTTTCTTATATCTGGCCCTATAAAAATGCCTTCTTTTCATTTAGCTTCGCTCAATTTGGGGAACAAAGTTTTTAAATAGATGAAACCTTCTCCAGTTTTATCCATGGCTTTAACAAAGTTTTTCATAAGTCCCAATTTTATGTGTAAGGGGACAAAGTGATGTTGTTTGAGTAATATTTTTTTCTATATAATTATTCCTCATTGGCTATTCTTTTTTATTATGGTGTTGATTCCTAGCTCTACTATACCACTCGCAATGAAAACAGCAGTATTTTGTGTACCCGCCGTCCAAACAAAGCAATATTCCAATAACTTTAAGATCTGAACATATTTCCCAGAAAGATGGTCATACTTAACTTTCCCGATCAGATTTTTTTATAAGTTTCTTTAACGTGGATCCCATGTACTATGGGTACAGAAGGAAGGTTTTTGCCACTATGCAGTAAGACTGCTTTCAAATTTAATTTAGATGAATCCATAAATAGTCTCCATTGCAATTGAACTATCAATTTTCAAAGAGGACATATGTCGGAGTTGACTTGTTTTCAACGTTAAACACTATCTAAAACAACCTGGACCGAGTTCGTTTGTAATTTCTTTACCTTTGGAAGTATTACATAAAAGTAAACATGTACGTTTCATACTCATGTACGTGAAATAAAAATTTCGTTTTGCAAAAATCGTCCTTTTCTCTGAAACCTCCATAATTCGAATACCTAGGCAATTCAAAGTTTCTCTCTGGTCCGATGAAATTCGAATTATCGAGAGTTCACTGTACTATGTTAAATGTATATAGTTATAGGTACATCGCCTATTTAAACATAGTTATTGTTAGTTCTTTAGTGAAGGTAGTTATAATACTCCTACGCGATAAACTGTCATTAACCAATGTCAAGTATACATTTTGTCGTATATTTAGATAATCCTAAAACTATATTATATATATATATTACATATGTACATATATATATATGTAAACTATTTCTGATATTTTCCTGTTAATACTTATGCATCTAGGTACGATAGAAAAAATTTAATTAACGGCAAAAAAATCGTGTTGACCACTGTAATTACAGATAATCATCAAAAATACTTGCATCCAGGCATATTCAGAACCTTTTCATTTGTTCAACGGTAATTTTGGATAATGGGCAGTAGAAATCTCGTTCGAAAGATCATCCACAAATGCAAGCAGTGCTTCATGCACGCAAACTTACCAGCCAACAAATCATGGGTGATCATCCGTCTCATCGTATTCAGCCTAGCCGCCGATTCTCCAATACTGGTTGTGACTACGCTGGCCCGCTGGGGGCATAGCATAAATCAACCTTCTGGATCACACTAGGAAATCAACGATTTCACCGGTCTTCCTGAGCAATTGGATATATTTATTAAGCAAGTATTGTAGATTAGATTTATAATTATTTTTAAATTGCGAATATTATATTAATTTATAATATTCGCAATTTAGATTATGGTTCAAGAGGTTTTTTAGATTTAAGAATTAGACAAAAGGTTATTGATAGGGCTATTATAGTTTTAATTAATAACGGTAATCCACGTCGTTAGCCAGAAATTAAAAATGTTCTGGTATCGCCTCGTTCAATTAATGAAAGTCTTGAGAATATAATTTACGAAATTAAAGTCTTAAGTTATAAAAATTCGGTGGAGGAACTTATTCAAAAGTGTTTGAGTTCTTTGACTAAATTACACATTAAATCATCCACAAGTCCAAATTTGCCAAGCTGGTTTAGTAGTGATCAACATGAGAGTATGGTCTTAAAGCTATTTATTGGCAAACTGCCTAGCAAGCCAAAGCTTATACTTCATGCTAGGAATCCTTCATCATTAACTGAAGCTGGGCTACCCTTATTAACACGGATCTTTTCTTTTCTAATAGAAACCATTTCGACAATAGAACTGCAACCCAGAATAACCTCTCGATCATTAAGATATCACAATCCTTAAAATGTTCGCCACACTAATAATAAATTTATCACCACAAAACGTAATTCAGTACAATTCATCCCAACAAAATGTATCTTCGCGAGATCTTCAAAACTCAGGCAATATTCGTTAGCAAAATTCCACCAATTATACCCGTGGAACAAATAATTCAGGAACAAGTCGCCGTTTTGCAAATTCAACAATTTTTAGGAATAGGAATAATAAAATGGATTTGGGGGGGTCAATTGCCACACTAATGGTTCATGGTTCAAATTCTGATGTTAGCACGCATTTATTTATTTCTCATGAAATATATAAAGTCAGTCCGATCATTTGCAAAAGCTTCTGTGAACACTACTGCGAAGGCATAACACTGGCAGTAGCTTGGTCATGTGGCTGGAAAAATTGTTCGCTCTGTTGATGATGATTTGCCCTTGACATCGGTTATCGGGAAAAAAGTACTGTGAATCAGAAGCAAAGACAATAATAACAAAATTCTCCCCAGTTATCTGGACGCCACCCCCGGAGAATAGCTGAAGCATAAACAACTGAGCTTCATGAACCACTACACCAAAATCTTTCTCTCTCTCTATCCATCGTTTCCAACGCCCGCACTTTGTGTAAACATGTAAAAGGTGTTCATAACCCTTTGAGCGCGCGCAAATTATAAAAAAAAAAAATGGAAGTAGATCATGTACAAATAGACAATTATTCTCCCAGTGGAGCACAAAGTGAGTGCTCAAAAATACCAACAATTTCCGTAAACCACCTCAGGTCACTTCCCTCTATAGAAGTCGTGACAAGCCTTGGTCCAATAAAATTGCCATTGGATTCGCGAGCAAGCCCACCACTAATAAGAAAAGGACTTTTCCATAAATCCTTCAAAGCGGAACTGGAAAGCCTAAAATCTATTAATTGAGATATTACTTAGTGGCAACTCAAAAATTACTACTTCACTCTTCAAGGAGTTTAATAGACCTTCATCTACAATTGATATGCTTGAAACTCAATTAAGTGGCGTTTTTGTGGCATAATCGGCTGTTACATGTTAAGGCCGTTACAAACAGAAATTGACTCGACAACCAACTCTGAAGAAGTTAAGGCGTTACCATTTATTATTAAAAAAAACTTTGAAGACAAATTTATCATTGAAGGTGAAAATGTATCATCAGTCGTTGGGTATACTCATCAAATACCGACAAAAAACGATATATCCATATATTCTAAACTATACAGATATCCTAAAGCTCATAAAAATGAGGTAAACCAACAATTTTAGAAATGCTTATTTCTGGTATTAGCGTAAACTCAACAAGTGCGTACAATGCTCCAATATGGAAGGTTCCCAAAAATATCGGCGATTCCGGTGAGCCGAAATGGCGCATTGCTGTTGATTATAGGAAATTTGATGATGTAACGATAAGCCCAAATAAAGCGATTGACTAGAGTTATTCTTCGGTTGATTTCTGCGCTGATGTCGTTTTGAGAGTTTATAGCAGAGCCAAGCTAGACAAAATCCGTTACTACCTCGAAGTTAAAGCTGCACTCTGTGACGTTCTGTCCAATTCGTCGGTGTTGATTGTTCCTTCTTGTTGACAGCATATACTTGGTTTTGTCCTCGTTTACCGCCAAACCCATTTTATCCGCTTCTGCTTCAATGCAATGAGTTCTGCCAATTATGCCAATATCGTCAGCGTATGCAAGCAGTTGTACGGACTTTTGATAGATTGTGCCTCTGGTGTTGGCTTCTGAGTTCCGCACAATACGCTCAAGTTGTTATGCATGTAGTATGTAGGTACTTACTTGTTAATCACACTGTATAGCTGTGCACTATGTACTACACGCAACAATGCTCTCATTCCATCTAGCATGTAAGTTAGCATAATAAAGATAGTTTTAAGCCGAACGTTGACGTGTATATTATTTGCTCTCCTATCTTATTTTAATATTTGAAACTGGCGACTAGGAAAAGCGGATTTTGTTTTTTTATAAATGTTAATAATTTATAAATGTTAATTATTAATTTACCGGTCGAAGAATTCAATTGCACAAAGCGAAAAATGTCAAGTTTTATTGGGCAGACTGAATATTTCAATACCGGAGATAACTTCAACAGTTACATAGAACGGTTGAGCCACTCATTACAGTTAAATAAAATTTCGGCCGATGATGATAAGGTGTCGTTTCTAATAGGAGTAGGAGGAGGTGAGCTATATACTATTGCGAAAACCTTATCCGCGCCAAAAAAAAACCTGATGAGCTTAAATACGACGAATTAGTGGATAAATTAAAATCTCATTTCCAACCAAAAAAAAAAAATGTTACGGCAGAACCTTATAAATTTCTAGCTAGAAATCATGAACTCTGCGAAAGTATCTCCGATTATTTATTTATTTATTTATTTATTTATTTATATTACAAAAAGGTGAAGCTTATTGATACGGGAGACATCAAATTTTATAAAAAAAACATGTGAGACGGCGTTGAACATGGAGATGATTGATTGGTTCACATGAGTGGGGCATCATCATCAGCTATTCAATTGGAGCAAAGGATCGATACAGATATAGAAAAAGTTCGGTGGGCAGCAGAATATCGCAAGATCAGGAAGGACGATATTCATCAAGGTCAAGGAAGGCGAATTTTGTAAAGGTACAGTGCGAAACGGTACTCTTTCCTAAGAAACAACAAATGTAGAAGCAGCGCTAAAAATAGAAATTGGAACCGCTATAATGGGAGCAGAAATAATAAAGTAAGTGCTATTGCAGATGAACTAGAAAAATATGAGACTATAGATATAGGGTATATACATAATTTGCAGTTTAATAATACTACATTGTTAATTAATTTAATATGTAATGGCAAACTTTTAAGAATGTAAATTGATTCTGACGCTTGCGCGTCAGTGATGCATAAAAACGTATTTAATGAATATGCGAATACTAAAATATCTCAGTGCAGTAAAATCTTAAGTGTATTTTAGGGGAATAAGGTCGAGATAGTCAGTTCAATTAAAGTATTAGTTAGTTTATCACCAAGCAGAGAGAGTTGTGAATTGGAATTGGTTATTGTTGATGGACCGAAGGTATTTGTGCGTTTGCTAGGACGTACGTGGCTAGATCGACTTCTTCCGTGCTGGAGAAGTAAATTTGAAATCGAAAATTTATGTGGTTCTTTGGAGGGTAATACATCTTATGTAAAAAACTTAGTTGAACAATACGGAAATGTGTTTCGCGGGGATAAACGAGATTGTATTGTGAAGTTCAAAACAAAGATCCTTATAAATGAAAACAGTACCACGGTGTTTTTCAAACCATATACTGTTCCTTTCGGAGTGAGGTTGAAAAAGGAATTGAAAGATTGTTACCCGAAGACATTATATTATATATGCTGTGCGGTATAGCGAATGGGCCTCACCGGTGGTTCTGGTAGCAATACCTCATGGCGAAATTCGGCTATGCGTTGATTGCAACGTAACGGATCATTACCCTTTACCACGGTGCGACTATATATTTGCGAATCTAGCTAATTGCTCTTGTTTTTGTGTTTTAGATTTGGAAGGGGCATACCAACAGGTGGAAGTCGAAGAAAGTTGTCAGAAGCAGCTTGCCATAAACACCCATAATGTTTCGAAGATTGATTTTTGGTGTTAAGTATGCACCACCCATTTTCAAGCAATCATGGATGAAATCTTAAAAGGGGTTCCCAAACTACAGTGCTATCTGGATAACATTATCGATGGAGGTTGAGATTTTGTTGATTGTAGAAATAATCTGGTACAAGTCCTTGATAGATTGAGTAATTTCAAAGTTCGGGTTAAATATAGCAAATGTCAATTTTTCCAAAAGGAAATTGACTATTTAGGACATGTCATAAATAGCGATGGTATTAAACCCAGTTCGAAGAAACTGGAGGCAATTAGAAGTGCTCCAAACCCTGAAAAAGTTACACAATTAAGATCGTACTTAGGGATGTTGAATTATTATTCACGTTTCATCCCAAACTTGTCTGCAGAACTCAAAGATCTTTATAAATTAACCAAGAAAGATGTTAGATTTCGGTGGTCTTTAGAGAGTGAAGCTGCTTTTACAAGAGGTAAAGATTTGGTTTTAAACAGCAGCATTTTAGTCCACTACGATCCTGAAAAGGAAATTGATTTACATTGCGACGCTAGTCCTTATGGAGTAAGGGGCATTCTGTCACACATAGTCGATGGGGTCGAAAGGCCGGCTTTGTTTGCTTCCAGTACTTTAAGCACGGTGGAGCAGAACTATTCTTAGCTGCATCGAGAATCTTTGGCTCTTGTCTTTACGGTAAAAATGTTTCACAAGTACAGTACATTAATGGGAAGCCATTTTCCATATACTCAAATCATCAACCGTTATGGGAAATGTTTAATCCTAAGAAGTCTACGCCAGCAAGGGCGGCCGCCAGGATCCAGCATTGGGCAGTGATACTGAGTATGTACCAGTATAAAATCCAATATAAAAAGGGTACACAAATGACTAATGCTTATGGTCGTTCACGTCTTCTCCTGAAGAACTCCACTGAAAAAGAAGAAGGTAGTATAAGTTCTATTAAAACCAGTAATTATCTTAACGTCAAATTTGCAGATATTGCCTCTGAATCCAAAAAAGTTGGAAAGTGAATAGTGTCCGGTTGTCAAACGGTAGTGCATGCGATCGTATAAAAACACAAGCGTTTTCACTCAGCTGAGGCCTACCAACTCCTACTCTCAACCTCCACGCGGTGACAGCCGGGTGCCTAGCACCTTAATCCAAGAAGTGGGTAACCAACCCCGTTTGGCGGATTCTTGGTGGCAGCAGATAAGAGAGGGGGGGAAGAGTGCTTTTTCACTAGAGCACTTCTTCCTGTTCCAGGCGGCAGCTGATGAATTCCCTAGACGGAGTCAACGGTGGCGTCTATAGTTCCAGTAAGGTTGAACTTAGTGAATACCTTGCGCGAGCTGCTTCGGCGTATTCGGATCACAGGTCGGTAAGGAGTTTCCAATGTTGGTCAGGACATTGGAATAAAGATGGTGGCGGAGGAGCCCTTAATGGATCAACGGCAGCGCTCATACTCCCGTAGTGGACTACTGGCACCGGTGTACCAGGCCCCTCGTCCTAGGGGAATAATTAAGGTACTGGCCCTCCAGGTTGGGGGTTGTGCCGTCGGGGTAACTTCGTTATCACGTAAAAAACTCATGGTTCCGAAACAACCAAAAGTCTCAGATAAGGATGACTCAACTAATGACGACCCCAGCAAACGTCCCTTTACAGACCACGTGCAGCCGAACAATTAGCAGAGGCCCTAGACTGCTGTAAAGCACATATTACCGCCATCCAGGAAGTGCGATGGGATGGGCCGGGCAAAAAGAGAATGAAAAGCTGTGATATCTACTGCGGTGATTACTACAGAGGCAACAGACAACGCTTATTCGGATGCGGATTTGTCATACGCGGCAGACTTAGGCAAGAAATCTTAAGCTTCCGACACGTAAGCGAGCGTATTATGACTATCCGGATCAAAGCTAAAGTCGCTAACATAAGCCTAATATGTGTTCATGCTCTCACGGAAGAAAAGAACCCTGCCACCAAAGAGTGTTTCTACGAGCTCCTCAACAAAACATACGAGCAATGTCCTAAATACGAAGTTAAAATCGTATTGGGCGATTTTAACGCCAAAATAGGAAAGGAGGACGTCTTTGGTAGGGCAGTCGGTAAGCATAGCCTACACGACACCACGTCTGATAACGGACTAAGGCTAATTGATTTCGCTGTGGAGAGAAATATCACCATAGCAAGCACATGGTTTCCTCATTTCGATATTCATAAGCAGACATGGCGGTCCAATGATCATGTAACGATCAACCAAATTGATCATATTGCGATCGACACAAGGCATGCCTCCAGTATTCTGGATGTCCGGACCTTCCGAGCGGTCAACGTAGACTCGGATCATTACCTTGTTGTAGCCAAGGTACGAATGCGGATATCCCAATCCGAGCAACAAAGAAGAATTACTGTGAGAAAATTTAACGTCGAAAAGCTACAATCACAAGAGACCGCCAGACTCTTCGCTGAACGCGTATCCCGAAATCTCTCAATCAACCCTTTGCCGCCAGCATCAAGTACCGAAGACCAGTGGCAACGCTGCCTACATGCCATCAGAAACGCCGCGACTGATGTGCTGGGTCTCGCTCGCCCACCACCGCGAAACCCCTGGTTTGACGAAGAATGCCGGCGAATGCATGCAGCAAAACAAGAGGCATACAAAGCGGCGCTGCAAAGGAAGACGAGAGCTGCTCGTGAGCTCTACGAGCAAAAGAGACGGGAAGAACATCGGCTTCTCCAAAAGAAGAAGAAAGAGCATGAGAAGAGCGCGTTTGAGAATATCGAGAGTTTATACTCCAGGAACAATGTACGGAAGTTTTACCAAAAGGTAAAAAGAACGTGTCAGAGGAGCAATACCCGTACAGAAACCTGTAGAGATGAAAATGAAAACCTTGTAGTAGAATCACATTCGGTGCTGAGAATATGCAATAACTACTTCTGCAGACTGTATAACGGCGACGAAGGCCAACATCCCGCTGTCAGGCAGAATGAACCATTCAACATAGACGATGATAGTCAAAATTTCCGTCCACCTGACCAAAACGAAGTGAGGATAGCAATATCCCAGCTAAAATCGAACAAGGCTGCTGGACCTGACGGCTTACCGGCCGAACTTTTCAAAGCAGCTGTTGATGAATTAGTAGAGTGCATACACCAACTCATTTCTAATATTTGGTCAGACGAGTGTATGCCTGATGAATGGAATCTCAGCATCGTTTGCCCGATCCACAAGAAAGGAGACCCCCTCAACTGCGGCAATTATAGAGGCATCAATCTCCTCAACATCGCATACGAGATCTTTTCCGCGATATTGTGTGAACGCCTGAAACCTTTTATCAACAGCCTGATTGGAACCTATCAGTGTGGTTTCAGGTCAGGAAAGTCCACCAACGATCAAATCTTCATACTTCGGCAGATCCTGGAGGAAACCCAAGAATTCCAAATCGATACTCACCACTTCTTTATCGATTTCAAGGCCGCCTATGACAGCATCTATAGAGAAGAGCTTTATAGAGCCATGTCTAGTTTTGACATCCCTGCCAAACTTGTCCGTCTGTGCAGGCTGACGATGGAGATCGCTCGCTGCTCCTTCAAGGTCGGTAATGACCTCACCGAGACCTTTGATGTCAAAAAAGGCTTTAGACAAGGTGACGCGCTGTCATGTGACTTCTTCAATATTATACTTGAACGGATTGTGCGGAGCTCACAAGCCAACACCGCAGGCACAATCTATTATAAGTCTGTACAACTGCTTGCATACGGCGACGATATAGGCATTATCGGAAGAACTCAGCGGGCTCTCACCGGTGCGTTTGCAAGTATTGAGGCGGAAGCGGCCAAAATGGGTTTAGCGATAAACGAGGGCAAAACCAAGTATATGCTGTCAACAAGAAGGGAAAACCAACACCGACGAAATGGACAAAACGTCACAGTGGGCAGCTATAACTTCGAGTAGTAAGGGACTTTATCTACCTTGGCTCTGCTATAAATTCAACAAACAAAATCAGTGCAGAAATCAAGCGAAGAATAACTCTTGCCAATCGCTGTTTTTTTGGGCTTATAAGGCAATTCAACAGTAAAGCCCTATCTCGAACAACTAAGGAGACTCTATATAAGACCTTGATCATCCCAGTCATGCTTTACGGCGCTGAAACATGGACTTTATTAAAAGAGGATGAAGATATCCTTGGTCGCTTCGAGAGAAAAATTCTTCGTAAGATTTTCGGTCCCGTTTGCGTTGACGGGTGTTGGAGGAAAAGATTCAATCACAAACTATACGAGCTGTACAGCGACATCGACCTAGTCAAAAAACTGCGTATTGGACGTCTGAGATGGCTAGGACATGTAGAGCGAATGGACACCAACGCTTCGGCCCGCAGAGTCTTCGAATCTAACCCCGAGGGACGACGCAGTAGAGGGAATCATCTCCGTAGGTGGCGCGCACAAGTTCAAGGGGACCTCGACCAACTTGGAGTCCGCAACTGGAGGCAACTAGCTAAAGACCGAGCTAAATGGAGAGGCTTGTTGGTTGAGGTCCAGGTTCACCCCGGACTGTAGCGCCACCTAAGTAAGTAAGTAAGAATAGTGTCCTAAATATGATTCGCACAGGGAGGCCGAGTACTGTGCCTGAGAATGTAAAGAAGTTTTTTATAAGCGGTTGTTACTTTCAGAAGAATATGGGTGTTTGTTTTATGGAGACCGTTTGGTCATACCAGATCTATTACAATACTCAGTTTTAATCATTCTCCATTGGTTCCATATCGGAGTCGTCCGCATGAAAATTTTAGCAAGAAAGTATTTCTGGAGTGTCAGGCGTGAGCTTTGACAGATACCAAACCAATATCAATTCACTACGAAGCATTGCCATAATGTAGAGTATGTTTTGAGCGCGTTCACATAAACTTTTTTTTTGTGAGAGATGTAACTACTTGATAATTGTAGACAGTTATACCAAATGGATTGATGTGAAATTAATACAACACACAAATGTTGAAAGTTTAATTTCTGCTTTAAGACCAGTTTTTACGTATTTTGGGTTACCATCCCACATTAGTTTTAAAGACGGACCACCTTTTAATTCCGAGATTTTAGTACAATTTTGCGAAAGTATTAACACCAAATTCCTTAAGAGTCCACCATACCATCCACAGTTCAACGGAGCTGCAGAAAGACCCATACAAACGGTGAAAATGGCTCTGAAAGGAATGTTATTCGATTCCGCCTACAACACTCTTCCAATAGAGCTTCTGATTCTAAATTGTCTCTTGAAGTATCGATCGACTCCATCAACAACAACCAATGCCTCTCCAAACGAACTTTTATTAAGAATAAGACATAAAACTCATTTAGGCGAAGTTAATCCTAAAAGCCGTAATGTAATCAAGTTAAATAACAAATATGAAACAGATAAGGTAATAGTAAGACAAAAAAAATATTATCCCTCAAAGTATGTCAGAGAAATAAAAAACATCATTTTAAACTCAGGTGATAGAAATTTATACAAAAAGAAATATAATTTTGGTTTTTAACCAAACTAAACTTTTCAGCCCGGATTCATAGAAAGTAAGTTAGGCAAAGTAATTTACATTATAAATATAGACGGTATACATAGATCTACCCACTTTTCTTAATTCAAAAAGTGCAATTTCAAAATATCTTTTGCGTCATCCAATAGTAGATCCAGCAAAACAAAGACATGTATAATTTAAAGTTCCATTTCAGAAAAGAAAATCTTACAATGAAGATCTAAAAGATTGAAAGAAAACTCTAAGAATTTGTGAAAAAGAAAATGTTATTGTTATTAGATATTAGGTATACTTAATTATTTGTGTAAAAAAATAAAAAAAAGGAAGAGAATTTTAAGTTTGAATTAAGTTTGGAGGAGCGTTATGCATGTAGTATGTACGTGCTAACTCGTTAGTCACATTGTATAACTGTGCACTATGTACTACACGCAACAATGCTCTCATTCCATCTAGCATGTAAGTACATATAAGTAATGAATAATAAAGTTAGTCTTAAGCCGAACGTTGACGTGTATATTATTTCCTCTCCTATCTTATTTTAATACAATATATGAAACAAGTGTAATATTAAAAGTCGCAAAACAGCGCGTCGCCTTGTCTAAAACCTTTTTTGACATCAAAGGTCTTGGTGAGGTCATTACCGACCTTGATGGAGCAGCGAGCGTTCTCCATCGTCATCCTGCACAAACGAACAAGTTTGACAGGGATGTCAAAACTAGACATGGCTCTATATAGCTCTTCTCTATAGATGCTGTCATAGGCGGCATTGAAATCGATAAAGAGATGATGAGAATCGATTTGGACTTCTAGAGATTTCTCCAAGATCTGCCGAAGTGTGAAGATTTGATCGATGGTGGACTTTCCTGACTTGAAACCGCACTGATAGGGGCCAATCAGGATATTGATAAAATATTTCAGGCGTTCACACAATATCGCAGAAAAGATCTTATATGTTATGTTGAGGAGACTGATGCCTCTATAACTGCCGCAGTTGAGGGGTTCTCCTTTCTTGTGGATTTTTAAGTTGCATATCTGTCTGTTTTTAACTCTTCTGTCAATGAGTAGGTCCGACTTTTCCTGACTGGTTCCTGACTTTGTCAGCGTACATATTTTGAATGCTTTAATGTGGACAATAAATTGTAAATCTAAGTGGGGGAGGAAAAAAAAAGTTTTTCTATAACAACCCCTAGAATCAATGGAATAGGTCTGGCCAGACCTTGCTACATATTGTATGGAGAAACGTATTTATTTAACATTTCATCCGAAAAAAAACTCTTTTTACCTAAGTCCGTCAAGTAATTATTAGTTTTGTTTAGTGCATTATATATAAACAAAATAATTTATTACAGTATTTTGCAAAAAAATGCAACTGCCTGAAGTTTTCCACAAATTACTTATGTTTATGACGTATGCAGGCCATTGGGTCACTTGAACATTCCGTATTTGATTGTAAATCGTTTATTGCCTACGACTTCCAGATAATTGGATCATTAGTGAATTTTACAGTTAGTTATTTTTGTATGTGGGTATATATGAGTGAAGCAATTCTGTTTTACAACAGACATAAAGTTGGCGTCGACGTCATGGATCAAATGTTGGGAGAATATACATGTAAACGACAGACGAAGTGATGGCCATTGGCTTTTTTCTGCAACATGTTGGATGTCACAGCATTAGCATCTTTCATAATTTACAAAAAACTAAATGATATGAGTGCAACGAACAAAACCAATGCACGTCGACAATTTTTGCATTCTTTGATTGAGCAGTTAGTAACCCCTCAGATCGAAGCAAGGATGAACGATCCAAGGATAATAGGAGTGTTTTCCATTCGAAATGGCATCGAATCTTTCTTCGGAGCACCATTGTAAAATAGGATTCCACAGCCCAGCAGTAGCCAGACATCAACCGGCCAGAAAAGTCGTGTAGAATTTGCAGAATAAACGAATGTCTGTTTACAACACAGTATTCAGTTACATACATAAATGCCATAAATGTGTAAATCAAGAAAATACTTCGTAATATTAATGTTATGTAAAAAAAAACTTTAAATTAAAAATAAAAATAATGACATGTCCAAAATAACAAAAAAACTTCAATTATTTCATTGAGATCCATCAATTTTCATACAAAATGTATGAAGGTCCAGCCAGACCTATTCCATTGATGGGAAGGTTTTAAAACATCCATTGACAGAAGGGTTAAGTTGCGTAAGACTGCCGAACTATGACTATCAAAGTAACGGTGCAATTCAAAAACTATACGATTTTCGCGCGAGCGATGACTTTAAATGCCTATCCTGAAAATCGTACAAATTGATTTAAGCTACTTTAACTCATTGCCACAGATATATTTTTCATGGCAAAAAATTTTGTGAACGGTTTGTGTTTATTATTAAACATTAGATTGTTAAACTGAACGATGACAGTAGAAGAATATTATACACGTTCACAGCGAATGAGTGAAGGCTGCATTATAATAGTCGGAAGCAATCGGAAGCTAATGTCATACTTCTGCGTTAAGTTTCCTTCAATGTTGTCAATTGCAAAAGTAGCCCATAATAGGCGTACCTGTATATGTATGCTTGGAAGCAATTGTGTGGTTAATAGCCATTCACAGCTGTGCAATTGTAAAATTTTTGTAGGAAAGAGCGAATGGATGAACTGAATGAAACTTAACGAATCGAAGCAATAATCTATTATGGTCGCACAATACAAATCCTTTGTATTCGCACTGTTTCGGAAGTGGTTGTACAAAACCATTCCTCTATTATAGTTCAGCCTTAAACCATACACATTACTACGATCATTCATGTGCGCCTCATTTTTTGTTGAAGTTTTAGTGTTTTAGTGAATTTGTTCGCATCAGTGTTTCGTTAATCTAAAGAAAAAATAATGTCGAAACCGAAAGGAAAATGCATCTTCAACGCAAAAGTTCGCGATAGTTGACACTTTGAAAGCAATTCTCACGGTGAAATGCCATTTGACATACTCATGCGTAGAGTTCTACCACTTTTTGAAAACAAAGCCAGATTTACTCATCCAAAATGCTAAAAAGAACAAATATTCCACCAAAAGTGATGCCAATGCGAGTGCGATTGACGTGGAAGACGACAAATTTGTAACAATGTTGGTTGATTGGTTGGTATAAGCGTATAAGTATTTTTGACGAATAAGATATGAATTGGCGGCAGAAATTTTTTTATATTTGATATCCTTTTACTATCCTTTTTTTTAATTTTTACCTCTGTTAATGTACACTGGCGTAGTTTCCACATTTAGCTTGAAACCGCTACTAATCAAGTTTAAACAAATTTCTAAACCTAACACCATTTCAACTTTAATATTTCCGCGGTTATTTCGAAATTCTCAAAAAATCGTCTTACCGTGTCTCCGTCATTAGTGTTTCCAGAGCCTTACTTTGGCGTATCAACAATTAATCCCATATATTCCTTAAATTCTATCTGAATTGATTTTTTATTTTTTTTTGTTTTGTTTCACTTCTTTTAATTGTGCGTTTTAGGCTTTTAAAAATCCAATAGGTTTTTCATATGCTAAGTTCAATAGAAATTCCATTATATCAACATTATTTTCCATCTCAACGTTTTCACTCATATTGATTTCTTTCATGGTTTAAGTACATACTAGCCGACCAGTGGTCGCCTTGCTTTTAGTTGACGCAATGTTTCTATGTCTCTACATGCATATGTGTGTTTGTTCATGCGTACGAGTACGAGTACATTCCCAATTCTCTTAATCGCACGAAGTTTTGATAGCACATGCATATCCTAATTAAAAACATTTAAAATGTCTTAGATTTAGCATTGATAATGACTTTTTTCAAAAGAGATCGATCACACACTAAAGTTCATAACATAATTATATTACAGCGCGCCAATATATTCACACACACACACTATTGCAACGATATCTACTGCTGCATGACTGCTGGCCTTGCTCCCTACTGAAGGAAAATTGTGGGCGACGATTTCACTAAGTGTTATTAGCATTGCTCAGCTTCAAAAGAACGCGTAAGGATGATTTATATCTTAAATATATATACGAATATTTATATAATCAGCGGCAAAATGACTAAATTCACCTATTTTTTATTTTTTAAATCCTATGAGTTATTACTCAGTCAGCGCTTTGTAATCAACTTTTACTGACGACCTCAACCAGTGCTGCCATTTTAGAATTGAAGGAAGGACATTTCCTATTTAAAAGGCAAACATAACAGGAGATTCTAAATTAAAAAAAAAAACAAACAAATAGTATTCATTATCAAAGCAAAAAAAGTTTTGTTTCCTTTAACAAGATTAAAACGCACAAAGAAATACATATAATGATATATTGTAGTTATATTTTATTTACGTAACAAGAACAAAATAAGTACTTATATTATTAGAATTCAAAGCGATGGTAAGGTTATACATATTATTTTAATAGTATAACAAAACAAATTAAATTTGATAGATATTTTTAAATAAATAATATCATAGAACCAAGTACGGCCTTTTAGTTAATTGTATCTTTTCCAAATAACAGCATATACGAGTTACTATTTTTTATTACATTTTTTATTGCTGAGAGCAAACTGCTTTTATACAAGCAAGTGCTAAAGCCGGTGTGGACCTACGGTATACAACTTTGGGGTTGTACCAAAAAAATAAATGCAAATATTGTACAAGCTTTTCAAAATAAAGTGCTAAGAGAAATTGTCCAAGCCCCGTGGTATAGTAGAAACGACGATATCCACAGGGATCTCGGAATTCCGACAATCGAAGCTGAAACTAGAAGCTTCGCGAGAAAGCATAGAAACCGACTAATCGGACATGTCAACAATACAGTCCTACAAGTTTTGGATGAGAGCAATTTATTGTGCCGTCCCCGTGCAGGGACGGGTTAAGAATATCACTGCAGCGCCCCCCCAACAACCAGCTCTTGTCGTAAAAGGCGACTAAAGGGACAAATCAGATCTAGGCAATATAACACCCAAGTGAGCCTAGCGACACATATACTACCATAAAAACCCTCCCACAAGTGTGCATGCGAGTCCGTGGGTTGACACGACTGGAGATCACCGGTGTCATAAAAGAAAGATCAAACAATACTAAAACAGGAGCATGCACGTGTCAAACAACAAACACCATCGCAATATGGTGCAAAAATTGTATTGCAAAACTATATCATTATGATAATACTTGCAAAAACGAAAGGCACTACCCCGCCAGGCACTACCACTGCTGTGCATGGTACTGATCCTGGACCGAGCAGAAATGTTCGGGTCAGAGCTATACGGATTCCGGGGGCTAGCAACATAATGAAACAGTTTGGACGCAATTTACGGGTCGCGAGTTGGAACGTTGGAAGCATGACCGGTCGAAGTTACGAGCTGGAAGAGATGATGAATAGAAGGCGGGTGGACATCTTGTGTGTCCAAGAGACGAAATGGAAAAACACCGGGAATCGGGCGCGTTTCTTGGACGTTAGGACAAAAGATTACAAGATGTTCTACTACGGAACGGAAAAGGCTAGGAACGGAATCGGTATCATCCTTGCGGCAGAGCTACTTGGAAACGTCTTGAGCATTTCGAAGTCCAGCGACCGTTTGATGTCTCTCAAACTAGTAATACAAGGAGAGGTGTGGAATATTGTCAGTGCATATGCTCCCCACGATGGGTACAATCAGAGAGATAAAGATGCATTTTGGCTAGATTTCCACAATCTCCTTAAGGACATCCCAAAGGAAGAATTTCTGTTTGTTGGAGGAGATTTGAATGGACATGTCGGGAAATCAAACGAAGACTATGAAGACTGCCATGGAGGACTAGGATATGGCACCAGGAACCTTCCTGGTGAAGACATCTTAAGCATGTGCAAATCACACGGTCTTATCGTGTTAAATACCATGTTCATCAAACAAAGCCGACACCTGATCACTTACAGCAGTGGTGGAGATGAAACTCAGATTGACTACCATTTGGTAGGCAGTTTCATGAAGCCCCGGGTAAAAGATTGCAAAGTGATCCTGGGAGAGGCAATCGCTCGGCAACACCGTCTCCTGCTAACAGAAATTTTTATGATAACACCGAAGAAAAGCAAACAAACAAGGGTCTCTGAGAAAATCAAGTGGTACAATCTGGACAAAGAAAAAGGCGAAGCTTTTGTTTTCGTAATGAAAAATTAACTCTCTCACACCATCAACGGAGCTGAGGATGAAGAGTGCAGAGCACAAAATATGTTGGATTCCCTACAGCGAACTTGCTTAAATAAGGCCAAATCACTGCTAGGAGCTTCAAAAGGCCACCATCAACACGCCAAGGAAACATGGTGGTGGAGTGATGAAGCTAAGAAAGTGATAAATGAGAAGAAAGCGGCTTTCAAAGCTTGGTCAAAGTGCCCCTCTAATAATAGTGACGAAAAAGCTCGCCTCGAAATGGAATACAGATGCTGCAAGAAAAAAGCGAAGAAGAAGTGCGCCCAGCTTCAAGCAGAGAGTACGGAGGGCCTGTATCGGGAGCTGGAGAAAATATTTTCCCCCGTTGCTGATGCAAACCAGGCTATCCAGGAGCTCCGAAGACACAATATGAACAAGAGCGCCACTATCTTCAAAATAGCCGCCCAAAGAAGGAACAATGCTCAGGAGATTCGTTCGCCAAAGTTCATTAGCAATGCTCATGGCCAGCTTCTTGTGGATGACGACAAAATTCTGCAGAGGTGGCGACAGTATTGTGAAGAGCTTTTAAATGAACAGTTTCCCCGGCTATACTTTCCAAGAGCCACCCCTAACTGTGAAGAAATAGCCGACATTACAGTCGAAGAAGTTAGTGAGGCGGTCAAATACTCCAAAAAACGAAAAGCGGTTGGGCCAGACGAAATACCCTCTGAGTTCTGGAAAAAGATGGGAGACATCGGGTTCAGATGGCTCAGAATTCTTATCTCCAAATTCGTGAGAGGTGACCCAATGCCGAATCAATGGAGGGAAAGTTACCTTCTCCCTGTATACAAAGGGAAGGGTGATACGCGAAACTGTGATAACTACCGTTCGATCAAGCTGATGTCACACACCATGAAGATCGTTGAGCGGGTATTAGGTGGCCGACTGCGAAAAATAATACGGCTATCTGATGATCAGTGCGGGTTTGTCTCGGGTAAATCAACCACAGATGCAATCCAAAGTATAAGGATCATAATGGAAAAACATGGTGATTCCTTAAGGGATTTGCATATTGTATTGGTTGACTTTGAAAAGGCATTCGACAGACAACCACGAGATCTGATATGGGTGGCGCTAAGACATCGAGGGGTTCCAGAAACCTATGTGCAGATGATCATGGACATGTACGAAAGAGCAAAGACAAGAGTAAGATGTCCCGCTGGAGTAACCGAAGAGTTCCCAATCAAAGTCGGGGTGCACCAGGGAAGCGTTTTAAGTCCTTTGCTCTTTATTACAGTCCTTGATTATCTGCTTAAAGGTAAAGTGATGGACCCCAAGGTACATCAGTTATTCTTTGCTGACGATGGAGCCATCATAACTGAGGATCCTACATCCCTGCAACGAGCACTTGATGTGTGGGTGGACGTTTTTGGAGGGAAATGGGTATCGCATTAGTTCAAAAAAGACAGAGTACTTGTGCTGCCCGTTCTCTGATCCACTCAGGCCTATTCCAGACATTTATTTGAATGGAACAGTGCTTCCCAAGTGCGAAAAGTTCAAATATCTGGGATCTATGATCAATAGCAAAGCAACTTGTGATGACGACATCAATCATCGTGTAAGCGTAGGGTGGATGAAGTGGCGAGAAAATTCCGCTATCTTCTGTGACAGAAAAATGCCCCCTAAGTTGAAAGGAAGGCTCTACACCGCAGTTGTACGTCCAGCGCTCACATACGGTTCACAATGTTGGACGATGTACAAAAAGTATGAGAGTAAATTAACGGCAGCTGAGATGAAGATCGCATGACAGCCGGAGTGACCAAGCTTGATCGAATAAGAAGTTCGAAGATCCGTGGAAGCTTTCACATCAAGGAAACCATCGTACACAAATTAGAGCGCGACCGGCTCAGCTGGTATTGCCACGTTCAAAGAAGAGATCATTTGAACCCTGTTAAAAAGGCAATTTTTATGCACATTCCAAAGACATCGCGATGTAGGAAAGGCAGGCCTATAAACGCCTGGATCAGACAAATGCGACGACATCGGCATTTCATTGGCCTCAGTAACCGAGTGATCCAAAATCGGCAGGCCTGCCGATATTTTCTGAGCTCAAATAGGCGAACCCCACAGGCGGATCAGTAGAAATGCAGTGAAGTGGGAGGGCTGTGATCCCTTGTTTTCGGATTATAGCCTCGCTGATAAAAGGAAGAAGAAGAAGAAGAAGACTACAAAGGACGAAACCTTTCGACTTGGCGAGATAATGATTAACCGCGTCTAGATTGCGGAATATGCAGGATCTTTCAGTGGAAAGAAACCTGCCAAACGTTTTTATTTCATGATAGAAAAATTGCTTGATAAGTTAATACTTAGTTGCGATATCTAACAAATTTATATCGAAGGGTGGTGTTTTTTTAGTCAGTCAGAATCTGACACTACTATGAGCACGCGCTTGCTATTCTCATAGTGTCTATGGAAGATTTTTCACCTACCCTCGAAAAAAAGAAAAATAATTTTTTTATTAAACACAAATGATTTTTAGTAATTTGGAATGCTGTACGATTACAACTCGAATCTTCGTCTTTAATGTGTGATCTTATGACAGCAATTGCATTGAGAGTTCTTTTAAGTTCAGCAATTGCCTAAACAGTTCTTTTAGTATTCACATCTACAACAATGCTGAGAATGCGGTTCCATTCTTTTTTTAAATGACGCAAACATACTCGTAATACAATCTCAGCCATTTAGGCAAGATTACTTACTTACTTACTTACTTACTTAGATGGCGCTACAGTCTGGGTAGACCTATGCCTAAACCAACTTTGAACTTGAACTTGAATTTTTATTGAGACATAAATACAACTTCTTTTTTTTTTTTTTCATAAGTTACAATATATTCAATATAGCCGACTTAAATTAGTTATATCTGGCTTAAGCTTAATAATTAAAAAAAAAGTATTCATTACCTATAACTCGGATGTATATATGTTAGTATAATATGTTATTATATCTTTAGTTTGCCTATGCTTGCTCCCGGCATAATTTCACAACATGACTTTTATTGTCAACTTAAAACTAATGACTAGAACTAAAATAAAACAAAACAGATAATTTGGCATCGCAAAATAAAAGTATTGGCTTAATGAATATAAGTCAAATTTATATTAAATGATCATCATACAATTTGTTCACACATACTTAGTTCATTATAATACGTAAAATATATAGGAACAAGTTATGCGAAAATCATATGATCTATCATAATGACACTGTTTCTTTTAAAATGACATTGGAGGCAGACTTAGGCAAGAAGTCTTGAGTTTTCGGCATGTGAACGAGCGCCTTATGACTATCCGTATCAAGGCTTAATTTTCCAACATTAGGCTAATATGCGCTCACGCTCCTCATGAGAAGATGGACGAGGTGACCAAGGTTAACTTCTACCAGCACTTGGACAAGACGTATGAGCAATACCCTAGCCACGATGTTAAAATTATCCTAGGTGATTTTAATGCAAAGCTAGGAAGAGAGGACGTCTTTAGTAGCGTGGTCGAAAAGCACAGCCTGCATGACATCACATCCGACAACGGGCTCAGGCTAGTCGACTTTGCGGCGGTACGAAACTTTGTCATAGCTAGTACGCGGTTCCCACGTCTCGATATTCACAAGAAACATGGCTATCGTTTGATCGAAAAACTGTCAACCAAATCGATCATATTGATATCGACGCAAGGCACTCTTCCAGTATTCTGGGTGTCCGGACTTTCCGAGGAGCCAACGTGGACTCGGATCACTACCTAGTTGTAGCCAAGGTACGGATGCGGATATCCACAACGGAGCGAAATCAACGAAATACTCTGAGGAAATTTGACGTCGGGCGGCTGCAATCGTAAGAGACCACCAGAACCTTTGCTGATCGTGTTTCTTCTAATCTCAGTCTAAGTCATATGCCACCAGCAGCAAATGCGGAAAACCAGTGGCAGCGTTGTCAACAAGCTATCAGATATGCCGCCTCTGATGTACTGGGTTTTTCTTGGCCACCACAACGAAACCCCTGGTTTGATGAGGAATGCCGGCAAGCACATGCAGCAAAACCAGAGGCGTACAAAGCTTCGCTGCATAGAAGGACTAGAGCTGCTTTCAAGCTCTACATGAGCAGGAGAAGAGAAAGGAGGAACATCGACTTCTCAGAAAGAAGAAAAAGGAGCATGAGAAGCGCTCGATCGAGGAGATTGATAGACTTTATTGCAGGAATGATGTTCGAACATTTTACGAAAAGGTAAAAAGAACATGCCACGGTTTCAAAGCCAGAACAGAAGCCTTCAGGGATGCAAATGGCAATATAGTAGTAGAATCGCAGTCAGTGCCGAGGATATGGAAGGAACACTTCTACAGACTGTTAAACGGCGATGATGACCAATATTCCGCTGTCAGGCAAAATGAGCCATTCAACAGTGACGATGACAGTCAAGATTCCCGTCAACCCGATCAGAATGAAGTGAAGACAGCGATATTTAAACTCAAGTCCAACAAAGCTTCTGGATCCGGCGGCCTTGCCGCTGGACTTTTCAAGGCAGGAGGAGATGAGTTGGTAAGGAGCATGCACCAGCTCATCTGTAAAATCTGGTCGGACGAAAGTATGCCCGATGAATGGAACCTCAGCAACAATTGCCCGATCCTGAAGACAGGAGACCCTCTGAACTGCGCCAACTACAGAGGTATAAGTCTCCTCAACATCGCATATAAGATCCTGTCTGCCGTACCTTGTGAACGCCTAAAACCGATCGTCAATAACCTGATAGGTCCTTATCAGTGCGGTTTCAGGCCTGGAAAGTCCACCATTGACCCAATATTTACACTACGGCAGATCTTTCAAAAGACCCATGAATACCATATAAAATCGATACGCACCACCCACCCCTTCATCGACTTCAAAGTTGCCTATGATAGCATGTATAGAGACGAGTTATACAGAGCCATGACTAGTCTTGGCATCCCTGCCAAGCTCATCCGTTTGTGCAGAATGACGATGGAGAAATCTCGCTGCTCTCGCTCCATCGAAGTCGGTAAGAACATCACCGAACCGTTCGATTTCAAGAAAGGTCTTAGACGAGGTGACGCGCTATCATGCGATCTCCTTAACATAGTACTTGAGAGAATTGTACGAAACTCACAAGCCAACACCGGAGGTACAATCTTTTACAAGTCTGTTCAAGTACTCGCTAATGCCGATGACATTGACATAATTGGAAGAACTCAGCGGGCAGTCAATGGAGCATTTACGAGTATTGAGATCGAGGCAGCAAAGATGGGTCAATGAAAGCAAAACAAAATATATGCTGTCTACAAAAAATGACACCCAACATCGGCGTCTTGGACAGAACGCCACAATAGACAGATATAATTCTGAGGTATTAAAGGATTTTGTCTACCTAGGCTCCATGGTGAACTCCGCAAATGACATCAGTAGGAAGATCACACGAAGAATTACTCTTGCCAATCGTTGTTTCTATGGGCTAAAACGGCAATTGAGTAGCAAAGCCATATCTCGAACTACTAAGGTAACTCTTTATAAGACATTAATCATCCCAGTCCTGCTGTATGGCGCAGATGCATGGGCTTTGACAAAACCGGATGAGGATGCCCTTGGTTATTTCGAGAAAAAAGTTTTTCGAGCGATCTTTGGTCCCGTCTGCATAGACGGTGATTGGAGGAGAAGGTACAATGTCGAACTATACGGCCTGTATAGGGACATTGGCTTAGCCAGAAGAGTTCACATACAGCGACTAAGATGGCTGGGCCATTTAGAGCAGCTGGAGCCCAACGTTCCCGCTAATAAAGTCTTCGAATCCACCCCGGATGGACGGCGCAGTAGACGACGACCTTGCGGTAGGTGGCGCAAAGTAGTGGAGCGGGACCTCAAGCAACTTGGCGTGCGCAACTGGAGGCAGCTGGCTCGTAGCCGTGCTGGCTGGAGAGGTTTGTTGGTTGAGGCCCAGGTCCACCCCGGACTGTAGCGGCCTCTAGGTCGTAACGTCGTCAATTGCCACGCTAATGGTTCATGGTTCAAATCCTGATGTCAAAAGCTTCTGTGAACAGTACTGCGAAGGCATAACACTGGCAGTAGCTTGGTCATGTGGCTGGAAAAATTGTTCGCTCTATTGATGAAGATTTCTCCTTGACATCGGTTATCGGGAAAAAAGTTCTGTGAATCAGAAGCAAAGACAATAATAACAAAAATCTACCCAGTTATCTGGCGCCTACGCGCCATCGTGTACGGTTTCTGGCAATGTGTCTGAGTTCTCCCCAACTTTTCCCTAACTGCCGTGCCTCCTTCTCGACTGTTCCGCGCCATGTTCTCCTCGGACCGCCAAGTCTTCTGCCATCCTGAGTTAGAGGGTTCCATTGCATTGCATGGTTCGCTATAGGACTGTCACCCTTACGGAACGTGTGACCAATCCACTGCCACTTCCGCCGTTGGGTGGTTGTGCCTATTGGTTCCTGACCCGTTCTCTCGTAAAGGTGTTCGTTAGAGATACGATTGGGCCGGAAAATCCTTAAGATATTGCGCAGGCACCTATTAACAAACGTTTGCAGCTTTCTGGTGATAGTAGTGGTTACTCTCCACGTGCTGCATCCATATAACAGCACGGATTCAACGTTGGAGCGGAATAGTCTTGGCGCTCAAACTGATTGCATTGCTTCGCCATATCCAGTTCGGTTCCACCATCGGTCGAGACAATACTCCCAAGATACTGGAAATCCTTTACTCTCTCTACCGGTTGTCCAGCAATGCATATTTGAGCTGATGAGTTTGTTCCAAGGCTGATAATTATAGTTTTTGCCGTATTAATTTTCAGCCCGACGACACCTGCCTCCCTCTCCACATCTGCTGTCATTTGGTGGAGGTCCATACTCGTTAGGAAAGCTCTCAGCTTCCCAAGCTCCCTCTAGAAGTGGAAGCAGAAGCTCAGCCGATGTTGTTGGTGCTGCTCGTAAAAGCTCTGCTGGAATACCGTCATGTCCTACCGCCTTGTTGGGTTTGAGTGCCTTGATCGCGGTAATGATCTCATCTTTACTGGGAGTCGTGGTGCGTATTCGGGAACTTCTCACCTCGGGCATTTCAGTTTGATTTGGGAGCATATCGCTAGCGAATACACGATTTAAAACCGCAGCAAAATGATTTTTCCATCCCTTGAGCTGGTCCTCATCCGAAATGAGCAAGGAACCGTCTAGGCTTTTCACTGGGTATTGGCTGGAGCTGCGACCACCTGTCAGCTCTTTCGTGATTCTGTAGACAGTCTTCCTGTCACACCTCCATGCTGCTTCTTCTGCTTCTGTAGCCACCGAGTTGATGTAGTTGCGCTTGTCACGTCGCACGCTACGCTGAACTTCTCTCCTCTTTATGCGATATAGGGACTCTATCTTTCTCTCTCTCTCTCTATCCGTTCCAACGCCCGCACTGTTTGTTAACATGTTAAAGGTATTCATAACCCTTTGAGTGCGCGCAAATTATAAAAAAAAAGTGCTAATTATGGAAAAATTAAAGAGTTAAATTTTACAGTAAAAATAAAAACAAAAATTTGATGACAACCCGTTATGGCAAATGCAATAAACAACATTGCCGTAGTTAGAAAGGGCAATATCCGATAAGCGAGGTCAGCACATTTTTGTTAAGTAATTTTTTGTTGATGTCATCAACAGTTTACCTCCTCCGGTGTCGTCTGCCAATTGCTCTTAAAGGGATGATCTCGAGTGTTGTTGTATTCTCTTAGTTCGATATTGGCAGAGTTGTTAGACCCACTTCGGCAATCACCATATTTCAGTACCACAGCCAAGGAGCAGATGATGATCACTGCAATCGCAAACATTGCAATCGAAACCCCAATTTTCCGATACTGGTGTTTTTTAATGGTCTTCCAGTTATGCTCATGTAGTCGGTTGAGTGCCTCGGTCCCGTCTCGATTATTGAAGCTAAATACCTCCATTAAATCCTTATTCAACGGGATCACTGTTTCATTTGTGAAATATATCGGGGTTTGAGTTGATTCTGTCAATGCCGATCGATTTGCTGAAGCGCATCACTACTCTGGTCTCCTTTAATAATTTTGCTTCCAGACATACGAATTTCGATTGAATAACGCAATCCGAAGTGACGTGAAGGAGGCCCGTGTTGGTTGGGATAACTTCTTCTCGAGTTGTGCCACAATTTACGAAGACAGTGGTTTCCAATGGTGTAATGAACATCCATGTATTTCGCGTCCATAATTCCTTCCAAATGGTATACGTTAATTTAATTGCTCTCGTTGGACATCTCTTGAAAGTCAGTTTCTTGTACAGCTGCTGGACAATATAATCCTCACTTTGCTCAATACTGTGAAGTATTGAAGGCCTGAGGATAAATGTTGTTTCGTTGAATATTGGTGCCTTGGTAATATCTTCCAGTGGTACTTCGAAGTACCTTTGTAGGTTATAGTTGACTCCCAGCACCGTCTGCTGTATCTGTACCTCTCGAAATGTCTGCTCGTCTATCTTCTCTGGAACAGCGTTCGTTTTGATTAAGTCATATTCAACGAAGTCACTGATCATAAAGTATCCTGTAACTAAAACCCCCTTGGAAGTTGAGTACATCTCCAGTTTGTCCATTGGATCTGGTAATACCTTCATCTCTAGGCCAAATTTCTCCGCACACTTCTTGGTGGTTTCTTCCACGCTCTTGTGTGACAAGATTTCGAATAAATGACTCCGTTTGAGAAATGCATTTAGCAGCTTGTTGTACTTTGTTTAGATTCCCCGCATGTAGCTGAGTGCCACTAGATAGGTGTTTGTCACATGCAGATTGATCTTATTTTCGTCAACCATTCTGTACCAAGATTCCATTTTGTTGATCTCTTCTAGACCAGCATTAAGTTTTCTTGTAAAGTTGTTCATCTTGTCGCTGATTCTAGCTTCTGTCTTATTTACACTGGAGATTGTAGATGTCATAATTTTAGTGTTTGTTGTTAATCAACTCCTTTTGATTATTGTCCAGGTCTTCAATGTCATGGTAGGCTTCGTCATTAACTCCGAATAGTGAAGTAGTCCTCGTTTTTGTCTATGCAGCAGTAATACTTGTAGTCTATTGAAGATTGAAAATACACTTTTCCGTTTGTCGCCCAGGTGATGACATAATTCCTCGCATTGACATTCCTTTGTCACCCTTTTTATTCTGTTACAAAATTCCGTTAATTGATCTCTCGTCTTGTTTATGTTGGCTTGATCACGTAAGATATCTGTGATTTGGAAACGAATACTCGTGCGTAGTACGCCTCGTTGAATATTGGCTATTCCAATTTGTTCTACAAACAATCCTCCGTCCGGGTGAGTGATTATATACTTTGTCGATCCTGGTATGATAGATGCAAACAGCGATAGAGTCACAAGGGCAATGGACAAATTTGATGTCGAAATTACTGATTTCTCTTTCTTATCTCTTAGATTCCTTCTGGGTCTGCTTCGTGGTGATGGCTCTGGCGACTGTTGAACTTCGCCTTCCTCAGGTTTGATAACATTGTTATCTGTTGGTAGCAAACACGCCTTCGCTACCGGTCGCTTGAATGTTCCCTTTTCTGTTTTGACGGTTACAACTCTGACAAGTTCATCTCCTCCGCGGTGTACTTCAATTGTCTTGCCCAGAGGCCATCTTGATGGAGCCAGCATCTCATTTTTCAGCAGCACCAATTGATCAATTTCTTTATTTTTCCCTGACTGTTTCCACTTGTGGCGTTGTTGTAATTTGTTGACGTAATCCTCGTACCAATGAATGCAAAAATCTTGCTTGAGTTTTTGAATGAATTTCCATCTTTTTAAACTGCTCTCTGCGACATCCAGAATAACATCATGTTGTGGTGCAATCAACGGCGATCCAACAATGAAGTGCCCTGGCGTAAGTGCATCAAGATCTTCAACATTGTCTGTTAACGGATAGAGCGGCCTCGAAACATCTTTCTATTTGTACAAGAATGGTGTTCATCTCTTCGTGTGTGAGTTTTTGCTCTCCTATGATGCGATTTAAATGATACATGACTGATTTCACCCCAGCTTCCCAGAGTCCACCAAAGTGTGGAGCTCCAGGTGGGATAAAATGCCACTGGATCCCGTTCTCGACTAACGTGGTTTGGAGAGCATCAATCATGTTTTTTGCACCAACAAAATTTGTTCCGTTGTCACTGTACAGATGATGTATAGACCCTCTTCTGCTGATCATTCGTTTCACCGCTGCCAAGAACCCATCCGTTGTTAAATCAGAAGTCAGCCCAATGTGCAGTGCCTTCGTTGTCATGCAGACAAACAGCGCTATGTATGTTTTGTGTGATTTCACCCCTTGAATTTGCGAACATCGTATGTTGATCGGGCCTGCGTAATCTACCCCACAATGAGTAAACGGCCGTGAAAATGTTACTCATGCCTTCGGAAGCCCTAGCCTTGAATCGAAAACACCTTACGTATTGATTTATTACAGCCTTAACCGTGTTTGTTTCTCGGATGATCCAAAATTTTCTCCGAATGTGATTTAGAGTCATTTTCACTCCACCGCGAAGTGTATCGGTGTGCGTTTTATTGATAGTTAATTTCGTCAGTGGATGCGATGATGCCAAAATCATAGGATGCTTCTGATCAATTGACAAATTTGCATGTTTCAATCGGCCTCCGACACGCAATATTCCACTCGTGTCGATGGACGGATTTACTGATGAGATCTTGCTGTTTGACTTCAGTGCTCGGTTCTCACTTAGATTCTGCATATCCTCGGCGAAGCTTAGTTGTTGAGCACCCCTCACCAGCGCTTTTTCTGCTTCCAGAAGCTCCTTCACTGTTAAACTGCCGTGTAATAATGGTTCGCCTCTCCTGATTCTTTGGCAATTGGTTTTAAATCGTAAACAGTACGCGCTTACGCGTTTGAGTTTCGGAAGCGACGAAAACACGAGAGTAATGTTGTCCTTGCATCCTTTCTGATGTCAAATATATTTTTCTCTTCCATCATAAATCTGTTAGCTGGCCAATGTTGTTCGTCTTCTTTTAACCACTCTGGACCGTGCCACCCTGTTGAATTTTCAGCTAGGGTATCCCCAAAAAATTCGTGCAACTCTGTTTGAGAGTTTTCCATTTGTCGCGTCCATCGTGGAATTCTTACATTTTCAAGTGCTGATAATCTTGTCTTGAATTCGTCCCATTCATTTTGAATTTTTGTTGGGACATTTTCGGCCCATCCGATGCCCAGGAGCCAAAGACTTTGTCTTGATTGTGATTGGTGATAACAGGCCAAAAGGATCAAAGATCTTGCCAGCGTCACTCAATATTGCTCGTTTGGTACCCTTTGTGCTGAATGACGACAAGTTGACTTTAAACTGGAAGTCGTCTGTTCCCCGACACCATTTGATTCCCAAAACCTTGAATGTTATATGACAATCAAAGTCATGTTGTGGTTCCATTTCAATGACCTCTTTTGGCAACGCTTTTATGAACTCTGAACTATTTGATGTCCATTTGCGTAAGTTCAATCCACCCTTGTGAAGTAGTTGCATCAATTCTTGTTGAAGGTCTTGGCACTTACTTACTTACTTAGGTGGCGCTGCAGTTCGGGGTGAACCTGGGCCTCAACCAACAAGCCTTTCCATTTAGCTCGGTCTTTAGCTCATTGCCTCCAGTTGCGCACTCCAAGTTGGTCGAGGTCTCCTTGAACTTGTGCGCGCCACCTACGGCGATGATTCCCTCTACTGCGTCGTCCCTCGGGGTTAGATTCGAAGACTCTGCGCGCCGGAGCGTTGGTGCCCATTCGCTCTACATGTCCTAGCCATCTCAGACGTCCAATACGCAGTTTTCATGACTAGGTCGATGTCGCTGTACAGCTCGTATAGTTCGTGATTGAATCTTCTCCTCCAAAACTCGTCAACGCAAACGGGACCGAAAATCTTACGAAGAATTTTTCTCTCGAAGCGACCAAGGATATCTTCATCCTCTTTTAATAAAGTCCATGTTTCAGCGCCGTAAAGCATGACTGGGATGATCAGGGTCTTATACAGAGTCTCCTTAGTTGTTTGAGATAGGGCTTTACTGTTGAATTGCCTTATAAGCCCAAAAAAAAACAGCGACTGGCAAGAGTTATTCTTCGCTTGATTTCTGCGCTGATGTTGTTTGTAGAATTTATAGCAGAGCCAAGGTAGACAAAGTCCCTTACTACCTCGAAGTTATAGCTGCCTACAGTGACGTTCTGTCCAATTCGTCGGTGTTGGCTTTCCCTTCTTGTTGACAGCAT
Organism: Brachypalpus laphriformis; assembly: GCA_945910035.1. NCBI lineage: Eukaryota > Metazoa > Arthropoda > Insecta > Diptera > Syrphidae > Brachypalpus > Brachypalpus laphriformis. The sequence goes on from OX246754.1 coordinate 88,057,738, forward strand.
ATACTTGGTTTTGCCCTCGTTTATCGCTAAACCCATTTTGGCCGCTTCCGCCTCAATACTTGCAAACGCACCGGTGAGAGCCCGCTGAGTTCTTCCGATAATGTCTATATCGTCGCCGTATGCGAGCAGTTGTCCAGACTTGTAATAGATTGTGCCTGCGGTGTTGGCTTGTGAGTTCCGCACAATCCGTTCAAGTATAATATTGAAGAAGTCACATGACAGCGCATCACCTTGTCTAAAATCTTTTTGACATCGAAGGTCTCGGTGAGGTCATTACCGACCTTGATGGAGCAGCGAGCGTTCTCCATCGTCAGCCTGCACAGACGGACAAGTTTGGCAGGGATGTCAAAACTAGATATGGCTCTATAAAGCTCTTCTCTATAGATGCTGTCATAGGCGGCCTTGAAATCGATAAAGAGGTGGTGAGTATCGATTGGGAATTCTTGGCACTCTTGTCTTGACACTCCCTCAGTGAATTTGCTCCTCCAAGACAATTGTCTACACAGAATTCTTCAAGTACTGTTTTGCTTGCACGTGGATGCCTTTCTCTTTCATCCTAACTAGCATAGAGTTTTTATTGCCAGATATGGTGCGGCAGTTGTACCGTATGCGACAGTTTTGAGGGCATATTCTTTTATTGGACCTCTAGAATTTTCCCTCCACAAAATACGCTGATGGTTTGTATTGTCCTGGTCGACTAGAATTTGCCAATACAATTTCTCGACGTCAGTTTTGAATGCAATTGAAAATGACCTCTATTGAAGTAGTAGAAGAAATAGATCATTTTTAACTGTTGAACCTGTCATCATGATGCTATTCATCCCTCAGATGTCGTCTTCGCAGAGGCATCAAAGACCACTCTCAGTTTTGTGGTAGTGCTATCATCTTTCATCACTACATGATGTGAAAGAAAATACGTTTTTCCAGTATAACCCTCCGGTGCTTCCTCCATGTGTCCAAGAGCAATATATTCCTGAATGAATTTGAAATATTCATGCCGAAGACACTCGTTTTTTGCGAACCTTTGCTCTAACATAAAGAACCGCTTCAGTGCCATTTTGCGAGATTCGCCCAAAACCATGCGATCCTTCAGCAATGGCAATTTGACGATCGACCGTCTCGTTGCATCTCGTTTGTGAGTTTCTTGATAATGAATCAAGGAATCTATCCTCGATGAAGTAAAAAAACTCACTTAGCTTTGGAATATTTTTTGAAGTTCCCCTTGATTATTGATATAACTTTCTTGCTTCTCCGTCCAGTTTTGGATATGTAAGCTGGATTACTAATGTATCCCATGAGCTCACGTCAACCCCTAAGTTTTTGATACCGTACAAAATTTCATTCGACGTATCCATGATGGTTTTCAAGTCGAACGCACTTTCGTTTCGAACTGGTTTTAAATTAAGCAACTTTTTTATGTAGTTGTTGACCAAAGCTGCTAAATTTTGGGAGCGTTTCGTTAGCATTTCTATAGCCGTTGTATAATTGCTTGATGTTGGTGACAAGTGACTAACAAACCATGCTGCTGCTCCGTTCAGATTGCCTTTCAAATATTGAATTCGTTCGACGTCGCTTAAAGAACCATTCTGGTGAACTAACCGATCAAACAGTTCCCAAAATGACGTCCACTCTTCATACCTTCCGCTGAATGTTGGTATACTTATTGTTGGGAGTTTTATTTGAGACTGTATTGTTGTTTGGGGATTGCGCTCCGGTTGGTGTTGTCGATCTTCTGCTTCCTTAATTTGGATATATGCATCTTGATACATTTGCTCTAAATCGATGAATTCATTATTGGACACATACTCGTGGTCGTAATCGGCGTCTTCCAGTGACGACATTATTTCATCGTTCATTGTCACCAACTTTGTCCAGCATCCCTTCAGTTGATCCAATTTGAACCCGAGGTAAACTGAATTTTAACTTAAATCCAAGTTGTCAATTATGCGTAGAAAGTTGCTCTTGATTAGATCCAACTTTCTGAACCTTGTTGGACACTTCGTGTTGTCAGCTGGCTCTTACGCGTTTGAGTTTCGGAAGCGACGAAAACACGAGAGTAATGTTGTCCTTGCATCCTTTCTGATGTCAAATATATTTTTCTCTTCCATCATAAATCTGTTAGCTGGCCAATGTTGTTCGTCTTCTTTTAACCACTCTGGACCGTGCCACCCTGTTGAATTTTCAGCTAGGGTATCCCCAAAAAATTCGTGCAACTCTGTTTGAGAGTTTTCCATTTGTCGCGTCCATCGTGGAATTCTTACATTTTCAAGTGCTGATAATCTTGTCTTGAATTCGTCCCATTCATTTTGAATTTTTGTTAGGACATTTTCGGCCCATCCGATGCCCAGGAGCCAAAGACTTTGTCTTGATTGTGATTGGTGATAACAGGCCAAAAGGATCAAAGATCTTGCCAGCGTCACTCAATATTGCTCGTTTGGTACCCTTTGTGCTGAATGACGACAAGTTGACTTTAAACTGGAAGTCGTCTGTTCCCCGACACCATTTGATTCCCAAAACCTTGAATGTTATATGACAATCAAAGTCATGTTGTGGTTCCATTTCAATGACCTCTTTTGGCAACGCTTTTATGAACTCTGAACTATTTGATGTCCATTTGCGTAAGTTCAATCCACCCTTGTGAAGTAGTTGCATCAATTCTTGTTGAAGGTCTTGGCACTTACTTACTTACTTAGGTGGCGCTGCAGTTCGGGGTGAACCTGGGCCTCAACCAACAAGCCTTTCCATTTAGCTCGGTCTTTAGCTCATTGCCTCCAGTTGCGCACTCCAAGTTGGTCGAGGTCTCCTTGAACTTGTGCGCGCCACCTACGGCGATGATTCCCTCTACTGCGTCGTCCCTCGGGGTTAGATTCGAAGACTCTGCGCGCCGGAGCGTTGGTGCCCATTCGCTCTACATGTCCTAGCCATCTCAGACGTCCAATACGCAGTTTTCATGACTAGGTCGATGTCGCTGTACAGCTCGTATAGTTCGTGATTGAATCTTCTCCTCCAAAACTCGTCAACGCAAACGGGACCGAAAATCTTACGAAGAATTTTTCTCTCGAAGCGACCAAGGATATCTTCATCCTCTTTTAATAAAGTCCATGTTTCAGCGCCGTAAAGCATGACTGGGATGATCAGGGTCTTATACAGAGTCTCCTTAGTTGTTTGAGATAGGGCTTTACTGTTGAATTGCCTTATAAGCCCAAAAAAAAACAGCGACTGGCAAGAGTTATTCTTCGCTTGATTTCTGCGCTGATGTTGTTTGTAGAATTTATAGCAGAGCCAAGGTAGACAAAGTCCCTTACTACCTCGAAGTTATAGCTGCCTACAGTGACGTTCTGTCCAATTCGTCGGTGTTGGCTTTCCCTTCTTGTTGACAGCATATACTTGGTTTTGCCCTCGTTTATCGCTAAACCCATTTTGGCCGCTTCCGCCTCAATACTTGCAAACGCACCGGTGAGAGCCCGCTGAGTTCTTCCGATAATGTCTATATCGTCGCCGTATGCGAGCAGTTGTCCAGACTTGTAATAGATTGTGCCTGCGGTGTTGGCTTGTGAGTTCCGCACAATCCGTTCAAGTATAATATTGAAGAAGTCACATGACAGCGCATCACCTTGTCTAAAATCTTTTTGACATCGAAGGTCTCGGTGAGGTCATTACCGACCTTGATGGAGCAGCGAGCGTTCTCCATCGTCAGCCTGCACAGACGGACAAGTTTGGCAGGGATGTCAAAACTAGATATGGCTCTATAAAGCTCTTCTCTATAGATGCTGTCATAGGCGGCCTTGAAATCGATAAAGAGGTGGTGAGTATCGATTGGGAATTCTTGGCACTCTTGTCTTGACACTCCCTCAGTGAATTTGCTCCTCCAAGACAATTGTCTACACAGAATTCTTCAAGTACTGTTTTGCTTGCACGTGGATGCCTTTCTCTTTCATCCTAACTAGCATAGAGTTTTTATTGCCAGATATGGTGCGGCAGTTGTACCGTATGCGACAGTTTTGAGGGCATATTCTTTTATTGGACCTCTAGAATTTTCCCTCCACAAAATACGCTGATGGTTTGTATTGTCCTGGTCGACTAGAATTTGCCAATACAATTTCTCGACGTCAGTTTTGAATGCAATTGAAAATGACCTCTATTGAAGTAGTAGAAGAAATAGATCATTTTTAACTGTTGAACCTGTCATCATGATGCTATTCATCCCTCAGATGTCGTCTTCGCAGAGGCATCAAAGACCACTCTCAGTTTTGTGGTAGTGCTGTCATCTTTCATCACTACATGATGTGAAAGAAAATACGTTTTTCCAGTATAACCCTCCGGTGCTTCCTCCATGTGTCCAAGAGCAATATATTCCTGAATGAATTTGAAATATTCATGCCGAAGACACTCGTTTTTTGCGAACCTTTGCTCTAACATAAAGAACCGCTTCAGTGCCATTTTGCGAGATTCGCCCAAAACCATGCGATCCTTCAGCAATGGCAATTTGACGATCGACCGTCTCGTTGCATCTCGTTTGTGAGTTTCTTGATAATGAATCAAGGAATCTATCCTCGATGAAGTAAAAAAACTCACTTAGCTTTGGAATATTTTTTGAAGTTCCCCTTGATTATTGATATAACTTTCTTGCTTCTCCGTCCAGTTTTGGATATGTAAGCTGGATTACTAATGTATCCCATGAGCTCACGTCAACCCCTAAGTTTTTGATACCGTACAAAATTTCATTCGACGTATCCATGATGGTTTTCAAGTCGAACGCACTTTCGTTTCGAACTGGTTTTAAATTAAGCAACTTTTTTATGTAGTTGTTGACCAAAGCTGCTAAATTTTGGGAGCGTTTCGTTAGCATTTCTATAGCCGTTGTATAATTGCTTGATGTTGGTGACAAGTGACTAACAAACCATGCTGCTGCTCCGTTCAGATTGCCTTTCAAATATTGAATTCGTTCGACGTCGCTTAAAGAACCATTCTGGTGAACTAACCGATCAAACAGTTCCCAAAATGACGTCCACTCTTCATACCTTCCGCTGAATGTTGGTATACTTATTGTTGGGAGTTTTATTTGAGACTGTGTTGTTGTTTGGGGATTGCGCTCCGGTTGGTGTTGTCGATCTTCTGCTTCCTTAATTTGGATATATGCATCTTGATACATTTGCTCTAAATCGATGAATTCATTATTGGACACATACTCGTGGTCGTAATCGGCGTCTTCCAGTGACGACATTATTTCATCGTTCATTGTCACAAACTTTGTCCAGCATCCCTTCAGTTGATCCAATTTGTCAATTATGCGTAGAAAGTTGCTCTTGATTAGATCCAACTTTCTGAACCTTGTTGGACACTTCGTGTTGTCAGCTGGCTCCCCCGTTTCTCCTGTACCTGACAGGCTGCTTCTCGTTTGCTGCATTGCTGCACGTGAGCTTGAGGCTTGAATGCCTGCATCAGTGAGTGACATCATCGACGCAGCCGCCTCTCTTGTCCTTTTTGGATCTGATGATTTGCTCGTTGATTGTTGTGTTGTTGCTTGGAAAGTTGGGGCTTGAATACCTGCATAAAGAGGTATCGACATCGACGAAGGTTGCGTTTTCTTCTTTATGAGCTCTAATTTTCCCTGGAACGTATCTTTTATGTCGAGATACCTTACTTCAAATTGTTGAAAATACTTCTTCACGAAGTATTCATGTTGGGGATGTGTTTTCCTCAGCACTTTCAAATGTCGGTTGTTTATTTGGAAGTCGACCCAGTGCTCTTCTTATTGCTCCAATCTCCTTGTTAGGTATTCCGCAGAGTACCGAGATTCTCCATCCTTCTCGAAATTAACCCATAATCGATGAACCTCTTCCGGGATCCTGACTTGGTTTAATGCAATCTCTTCCATTGCGCTCATTGTTACACTGACACTAGAACTTAATGATGTTTTTTTTTTGTGTTTGTAGAATTGTGGTTTTGTACCACGACTTTGATGAGTGATTTGGTCTCGTACCACACTCACTGATGATCACTTGTTAGTCAACCTTCCTTGGAATTTTGGTCTCACACCAACACTCACTAATATTCACTGTACTCAGTTATGGTCTCGTACCAACACTCAATAATCCGGCTCGAAAGACCAATGAAAATCTTTGATGATTTACTTTAAAATCGCCTAATGCAGCCTCACATTAGGATTAGAAAAGGCTTGGTTCGATTTTTTAGATAATAATTTCCAATTGCTTTATTTTACTTTAATATTTACACAGAATTAATTCTAGCCTAAACAAAAAGTGCATATTATAATTACAAAGACAAAAGTGCAAATTACGGAAAAATGAAAGGGTTAAATTATACAATAAAAAGAAAAACAAAAATTTGATGACAACGCGTTATGACAAATGCAATAAACAACATTGCCGTAGCTAGAAAAGGCAATGTGCGATAAGCGAGGTCAACACATTTTTGTTAAGTAATTTTGTGTTGATGTCATCAACAGACGGTCTCTTGCGATTGTAGCTTTTCGACGTTAAATTTTCTCACAGTGATTCTTCTTTGTTGCTCAGTTTGGGATATCCGCATTCGTACCTTGGCTTCAACAACGTAATGAATCGAGTCTATGTTGGCTCGGAAGGTCCGGACATCCAGAATATTGGAGGCATATCTTGCGTCGATCGCAATATAATCAACTTGGTTGATCGTTACATGATCATTGCACCGCCATGTCTGTTTATGAATATTGAAATGAGGAAACCATGTGCTTGGTATGGTGAAATTTCATTAAATCAATTAGCTTTAGTCCGTTATCAGACGTGGTGTCGTGTAGGCCATGCTTACCGACTGCCCAACCAAAGACGTCCTCCTTTCCTATTTTGGCGTTAAAATCGCCCAATACGATTTTAACGTCGTATTCAGGACATTGCTCGTATGTTTTGTTGAGGAGCTCGTAAAAACAATCTTTGGTGGCAGGGTCCTTTTCTTCCACGGGGGCATGAACAAATCTTAGGCTTATGTTAGCGAATTTACCCGGATAGTCATAATACGGTCGCTCACGTGTCGGAAGCTTAAGACTTCTTGCCTAAGTCTGCCGCGTATAAGTAATCCGAATAAGCGTTGCCTGTTGCCTCTGTAGCAATCACCATAGTAAATATATGTAACAGTTTTGCATCCTCTTTTTGCCCGGCCCATACCATCGCACTTCCTGGATGGCTATTGTATCTGCTTTGTAGCAGTCTAAGGCCTCTGCTCATTGTTCAGCTGCAGATGGTTTGTAAAGAGACAGAACATTCCACGTATAGGTCCGAAGGTCGTTGTCCTTATTTCGTTTGCTGAACTCGTCATCAGTTGAGTCGTCCTAATCCGATCATTTGGTTGTTTTGGAACCATTTTTTCACGTGGTATGGAAGTTACTCCGACGGCACAACCCCCAACCTGGAGGGGCAGTTCCTTTAATTATACCCCTAGGACGAGGGCCGGGTATACCGGTGCCCGTAGTCCACTACGGGAGTATGAACGCTGCCGTTGGCCCATTAAAAGCTCTTCCACCACCATCTCTATTCCAAGCTCCTGACCAACATTGGAAATTCCTTACCGACCTGTGATCCGAATACGTCAAAGCAGCTCGCGCAAAGTATTCCCTAAAATCAACCTAACTGGAACTGTAGACGCCACAGTTCACTCCATCTAGGGAATTCATCCACTGCCGTCTGGAACAAGAATAAATGCTCTTCCCCCCTCTCTCATCTGCTGCCGCCAAAGATCCTCCAAACGGAGTTGGTTACTAATTTCTTGGATTAAGGTACTAGGCACCCGGCTGTCACCGCGTGGAGGTTGAGAGTAGGGGATAGTAGGCCTCAGCTTAGTGAAAACGCTTATGTTTTCATATAATCGCATGCACTATCGTTTGATCAGTGTTGTTTCAATGTTAAATATTTATCTTTCGAAAGTCCTACGTTCAAAAATATTGCTAACGCTTCTTCTGCTGGAAAACTTATGGTTGCAGGTTCTTTTAAATATATAGTATCTTACATTCCATCAATTTCTTCTTTAGTTGCTATCTGCACAGCAAACTCAATTTCTGGCCTTTTTTGTTGGTGAATTTTTTTTTATTTATTCATTTATTTATTTTTTTTTTTTTTTTCTCAAATTATATGTATACATTTCCGATAGGTTAACGACAATTTGCTTCACATTCATTCCTTCTTCGTCTTTTTGTTCTATCGGAGGTTTCTTCGTAAAACTATTTCTAGTCGTCCTCTTATGGGCAACTGTTCCTCCAAAAGACTTCTTAACCCAAAAGAAGTTTCCAGCCACTTGCAATTTTTTATTCTGAAATTCTTTTCTTTTTTTTTTTAATCTTTGACCTTGACCTTCGGGTCTTCACAAGAGCATTCGAAAATTAATTTATAGATCCACATTATGATTCCACTGCACATTATTTAAACCGATTCTCATCTCCAAATTTGTGAGAGGTGACCCAATGCCGAATCAATGGAGGGAGTTACCTTCTCCCTGTATACAAAGGGAAGGGTGATACGCGAAACTGTGATAACTACCGTTCGATCAAGCTGATGTCACACACCATGAAGATCGTTAAGCGGGTATTAGGTGGCCGACTGCGAAAAATAATACGGCTATCTGATGATCAGTGCGGGTTTGCCTCGGGTAAATCAACCACAGATGCAATCCAAAGTATAAGGATCAAAATGGAAAATCATGGTGATTCCTTAAGCGATTTGCATATTTTATTGGTTGACTTTGAAAAGGCATTCGACAGACAATCACGAGATCTGATATGGGTGCTGCTAAGACATCGAGGGGTTTCAGAAACCCATGTACAGATGATCATGGACATGTACGAAGGAGCAAAGACAAGAGTAAGATGCCCCGCTGGAGTAACCGAAGAGTTCCCAATCAAAGTCGGGGTGCAATAGGGAAACGTTTTAACTCATTTGCTCTTTATTACAGTCCTTGATTATCTGCTTGAAGGTAAAGTGATGGACCCCAAGGTACATCAGTTATTCTTTGCTGATGATGGAGCCATCATAAGTGAGGATCCTACATCCCTGCAACGAGCACTTGATGTGTGGGTGGACGCTCTGGAGGGAAATGGGTATCGCATTAATTCAAAAAAGACAGAGTACTTGTGCTGCCCATTCTCTGATCCACTCAGGCCTATTCCAGACATTTATTTGAATGGAACAGTGCTTCCCAAGTGCGAAAAGTTCAAATATCTGGGATCTATGATCAATAGCAAAGCAACTTGTGATGACGACATCAATCATTGCGTAAGCGTAGGGTGGATGAAGTGGCGAGAAAATTCCGCTATCTTCTGTAACATAAAAATGCCACTTAAATTGAAGGGAAGGTTCTACACCGCAATAATGGTCCAGCGCTCACATACGGTTCACAATGTTGGACGATGTACAAAACGTATGAGAGTAAATTAACGGCAGCTGAGATGAAGATGCTTCGCATGCCAGCAGGAGTGACCAAGCTTGATCGAATAAGAAGTTCCAAGATCCGTGGAAGCTTTCACATCAAGGAAACCATCGTACAAAAGATAGAGCGCGACCGGCTCAGCTGGTATTGCCACGTTCAAAGAAGAGATCATTTGAACCCCGTTAAAAAGGCAATATCTATGCACGTTCCAAAGACATCGCGATGTAGGAAAGGCAGGCCTATAAACGCCTGGATCCGACAAATGCGTCGACATCGGCATTTCATTGGCCTCAGTAACCGAGTGATCCAAAATCGGCGGGCCTGCCGATATTTTCTGACGTCAAATAGGCGAACCCCACAGGCGGATCAGTAGAAATGCGGTGAAGTGGGAGGGTTGTGATCCCTTGCCTCGCTGATAAAAGGAAGAAGAAGAAGATCATTTAAACCGATACCGTTAAGCACAACAATAGCTGCCAATAACTTTAACATTCCATCGTGAAGTGGAAATGATAACTGCGGTAAGAGAGCACAGGTTTGTTGTTAGTACAGAGAATAACAATTTAAGTACACTTCTTTACTTAGTTAAATCCGAAGTACATGTCTACTCAGAGGTAAATTTGCAAAGAAAAGACCATATCGCCATATTAACTTTTTTACGCTATAACTCCTAATAGCGGATGTATGCGGATATGGTTTTATGACTTTTGCAAGATCACATATTCTATATTAATTCTGTAATAAAATGATCGTTGTAAAAAGGTAAAACATTTTCTTGCTCCAATGCAACTCGCAAAACTAGCTAAAATTTCAATTGATTCTACGATTTGAAAGGGTACTGATCGCTTTACTTTTTTTTTACATTGCTTATTATAACAGAAAATATACGTATGTAGACACATTGAGAATAAAAGTGCGATAATTTTGCAGAAGGTTGTTTTTTCTAAATCGAGAACTTATACTTATAATTTTTGTATAAATAATTTTTTTTTGCTATTCACCTCAACATTTTTAGACAAAAAAAATATTATAGTTTTTACGTATGGATATTATCTTTACTGACTAAAAATTAAACTAAGGAAACATTAGAAACTTGATTTATTACCGGCAAATCGATGATTTCTGCCCACTGTGCGCCGTCTAACAGTCTGCAAAAATTATCTTTCCAAATTCTCAGCACTGACTGTGATTCTGCTATTATTTTCCCCTGGTCGTCTCTGCAGTCTACTGTTCGGGGCTGAGGGCTTCATATGTTTTTTTACGTTTCGGAAACTTTTGCGAACTTAATTAGTGCAGTAACGCCTCTACCGATTCTATCGTGTGCCTCTCATAATCTTTCTCTTTGTGTTTGTGGTCCACATGTCTTCTCTGTTTAAAATAAAACATATGCTGGCATTTCTCGTCAAACCACGGATTTCTTCGTTACCACCTGATAATCACAAACGATACTTATTATGGCTTCCGGCCTACGATTGCATTAATTTTCTGTTCTTGATGGTGTCAACAATAAACTTCTGGAGATACTGAGAGATACACTTTAATGTTCCTGGTCGTCACTTACTACTGCAGCCGTTTGACTTTGAAATCTAGACGCTGATTCTAAATTCTTAGTGAGAATAAATAGCTTTAGTACTGAGAATCGAACTTATCATAAAAATTGTAACAATAAATTGAGGAAAATCAATTACAGACCAAATCGTACTCCTTGGTGTCAAGAAGTATGGCTTCCATCGAAGATAAATAAATCATTGCTACCTTTAGGGATATGTATAAAACTTGTTTAAAGGTAGTTTAAGTAAAGGTTATGACGGCAACGTAGATTTGACCGTCAAATATTTTCAATAATAATCATGTGGAAACAAAATTAATTAAAACATTCAACAAAAGAATTAAAATATATAATATTGATGAACAATAATATTCATGTATGTAAGCATTCAATAGAGTACAAGAAAAGAAAATATATAAGAAAATTATATTATATTGTACAAGAAGCAGGACTAAATTTAAAGGAACTCATTCAAAATAGAAAATATAAACTGATGAAAAACTTAACAGTGAAAAGTCCATAACCGGAGAGTACTACATTCCAGACTTGCTAATGGTTTTTATGTCACGCTACTAAGTGGCACGTCATCATATATACATAGAGGTGAAGCTTGCGGAAAACGAATTCCTGTAGTGAAGATGTTATTTACTCTGTTTATAATGGCAGTATCAAAACTTCAAAACATATTTCTCTAGAAATGACATTAAGAACTTGTAAAGCGGTAGAACATTCATGAGCATCGTAAACGGATATGGTCATTTAAATCGTAAATGGATATGGCTACAAAGTATTATAATTGAGAAATTTTACCATCAGCATTGTGGATTCGTTGATACGTGAGGGTATAATAACTACACGTAAAGATAGCATTACCTCCCAGAATTTAATATCAAATCCCGCGGATGCTTCAGATATTCTTAAATTGTGGTCGACGGTGTTGGTGAATATAATAATAATAATAACGATTGCAAACATTTCTTATAAAATTTAGATTCTACAAATAGATACTACAAAGACGTATGAAAAGCACAAACAAACTTTGATGCAATATCTAATACTAAAAGTAGAGCTGTACTTTAAGAAGACACCCCATTGGGGGTGGCAATGGTGTATTGGTAACATCGTCAATTGCCACGCTAATGGTTCATGGTTCAAATCCTGATGTCAGCAAGCATTTATTTATTTCTCATGAAATATATAAAGTCAATCCGATCATTTACAAAAACTTCTGTGAACACTACTGCGAAGGCATAACACTGGTAGTAGCTTGGTCATGTGGCTGGAAAAATTGTTCGCTCTGTTGATGATGATTTGCCCTTGACATCGATTATCGGGAATAAAGTACTGTGAATCAGAAGCAATGACAATAATAACAAAAAAATCTCCCCAGTTATCTGGACGCCACCCCCGGAGAATAGCTGAAGTATAAACAACTGAGCTTCAAGAACCACTACACCAAAATCTTTCTCTCTCTCTCTCTCTATCCATCCTTTCCAATGCCCGCACTGTGTGCAAACATGTTAAAGGTATTCATAACCCTTTGAGTGCGCGCAAATTATAAAAAAAAAAAAAAAAAAACAGAAGTCTTGGAACGTTTGTAGTTCTTGATGTACTACGCCTTTCAGTCGTCAATCGGTAAGGTATTTTGATCCTGTTTGGATGCTTTCTTATACTTTAAGGATGTCAGGCTTACCCATGAGAGGCGGCATCAAATATAAAATCTTATAGGATAACTCCAAAAACAGGGGTTTCTTGTTTCTTATTTAAGTCCAATGATTGTTCTCACTCTTGGGAAGCATCATCCAAACTCAGACGTTAACTAAAGAATGTAAGCAAAGTCTCATACAAAAATTGATATTGAAGTTTTAACTTTTGAACAGCCAATATTTGACGATATTTAGACATTAAGGCTCTTTTTGCATAATTTTGGCTTATTTTTCAGCCGTTCTCATCGAATTTCCGTCGACAAAGCAGCGAGAAGCACATCGCTTATCACCAATAGGTCTTGTCTCAGACATCTTTCGTCTACGTTGAATGTGACATAGATCCATCGTATGTAGTCTTGGTGATAGCTCTTATTTTATCGGCGATATTCCTCTTGCGTAAGGCAAGCCTAATGAATTTCATATTGACTGTCAAATGCATTTTCAAAGTTTTCATACAGCAGGTGAAAATAAGAATAATAGAATACAAGATTAGGCATTGCGCATGTCCGCCATGTTATTTTTTTTTTCTGACCGCTGTTTTACGTCCCTGGTGACGAACCAATTTTTGCCGGATTTTCCTGTGATTGCGCGTATATTTGAAAGTTGGAAATTTGTTGTGTAAACTTTTGGTTAGAAAAAGATTAAAAATGAGGTGTGCGGTATTTAAGTGCAACAATAATAATCAAGGAAATGAGCATACTATTAAATTATATCGCTTTCCTAAAGACAAAGTCTTGGTGAAGCAATGGGTTCATTTTTGCCGACGAAAAGACCATTTCAATGTCTCGAATTTATTGTGCTCATTTTGCTTCGAATGTTATTGAAAGGAATCTCAAATTTGAAATGGGTATGTCATTATACTTCAGTTTAAATTCAGTCCTACAAATTTTGGATGAGAGCAATTTATTGCGCCGACTACAAAGGACGAAACCTTTCGACTTGGCGAGATAATGATTAACCGCGTCTAGATTGCGGAATATGCAGGATCTTTAAGTGGAAAGAAACCTGCCAAACGTTTTTATTTCATGATAGAAAAATTGCTTGATAAGTTAATACTTAGTTGCGATATCTAACAAATTTATATCGAAGGGTGGTGTTTTTTTAGTCAGTCAGAATCTGACACTACTATGAGCACGCGCTTGCTTTTCTCAGTGTCTATGGAAGATTTTTCACCTACCATCGGGAAAAAAAAAAATAAAAAAAAATTATGGAAAATTTACAGGACTTTGTCAGAATAGGTAGTAGTAGTAATCAGTAGTTCGAATCCCAGAAAACACTAAAACGTTTTTTTCACGGTCCCACCTCTCGCGAGCGTCTGACAAATATCCGAGAGTATTGCTGTCCAGAAAAAGCTTCGCAAATTGCCGTTCGGATACGGCACTAAACTGTAGGTCCCTTCAATTCGTGGGAAAAATATAACGCACACAACATAAGTGGTTTCGAGAAGCTATGCCCTGGCCTTTAAGGAGCTGTTGCACCAAATATTTATTTATTTTTTTGTCAGAATAATGGGTATAAAATAAAGAATTCTCGCACTAATTCCGCTGGACTTATTTGTTAAGAAATCAACTACGATGAGTGCCTGTGCCTAAAATAATCCAAACTATGGAGAAGGGGCACCGTAGCATCTAAAAATACACTCACCTAGACGTCACAACAGATTACCTTCCACCATCCCCCGACTTCAGCCTAAACGTCAAAGCGGTCATCCCGTCAAGGGAACACTGGAAAGACGGTGGGGCCATTAACCAGCATAGTATTTCAGTCTTCGCTGACGGGTCCAAGGCAAATGAAGGAGTGGGTTCGGGTATCTACTCAGCAGAACCTGATATTGCAATATCACTAAGGCTTTGGAACCACGGCAGTTGATTCAGGCAGAAGTCCTAGCGATAGCAGAGGCGGCACGAGAACTATCCACGCCATGTAAGATCTTAGAGGAATTAAGAATAAAAATATGCTATCTACAAATGGGTAGGCTTTAATCAGGAATCAAAAGACTGTAAAAATAAACCTAAAATAAAACTAGAGTTAATTTCTTATTAAAAAACAATCTTATTTGAAATAATAAAACCTCTAAAGAAAACACTTATTACTAGGAAAGAGATTGATATTTACATAGATAGTCAAGCTGCTATAAAGACCATCTCAACCGCGGTAATACAATCAAAGCTAATAAAACGCTGTCACAAAGAGCATAAAATGCTCATCCATACCCCCCATGTAACATTTTGGTGGGTCCGAGATGGCGGATGAACTGCCAAGAAAAGGATCAGAACACGATCTGTCCTTCCTCCCCCAAAACTTGTTAAATCAAACATAGCACTTGACTTCAAACGACAGGCAGAAGAGAGATGGAGAGCGCTCGCTCCAATCATACCGTGTTTTCAGAAGCAACTGGACAAAACATGACAAGATAAAAACCAAGCTCATCCTCACTTAAAGTACAGGCCACAACCTATTGGTGGCTCCCTGGAAGAGAGTGCGGCTAAATGCAAATGAACTTTGCAGAGGCTGCAGTAACACAGACGGAGAAGAGGATACAGACCACTTCCTATTCAAATGAGATAGTCTCTGCAATACCAGGAAGACAGCCCCTGGAGAGTATTTCTTCAACCATCTGGGCGATCTGATAATTCACAACTTCTTCAGGATGGTTCAGAAGAGGACGTTCCATTAACACAGAACTCTAGCGGGTTGAGATCCGAGTGCAGGCTGTACTCATTTGTTGCAGCTAACGCCTTTAACCTTACCTAACCTAACCTAACATGAACTATTTATTGCTTTATTTTGTAACAATCGCTTTTTAACGTATATTGGTCAAGTAGAATTGGTCAAATTATTGCTGGAATTCTAACAACATTCCACGTAATTGAATGGATCAATTTCTACTTTTTTACGCTTAAACGATTTAATTATTGCAATAACGTTCCACACGGTCCAGTGGTCATGAAGATAAATAAATACTCAAAATCAAAGAAAAGAAATAGTAAACAAAACAACTACTACGAAAGCCATCACAAAATACACTTATATTTTAATAATATTTACAAAAATATTGTAATTAAACCACTAAAAGGACATAACAAATCAATCAAATCTCAAGTAACCACTGACGTCATGTGCGCAGAACACTCGATTTTTGTGCACATCACAGCGCAATCTTTTATTCTATCATTCTTGAGGTGAAAAGGCGATCTGTATTCAAAGCACTGCTCAATGATGATTCGCTTGGATGCATATCGCTAGCGAAAACACACTTCAAAAAGTTTTCTCCATATTTTCTTCTGGTTGTCATCCGAAAGAAGCAGAGAGACGTGTAAGCATTTTACTTGGCATTGGCAGGAGCTACGACCACTAGATACTATAAACAGTTCTAATATTACCGGCGTAATAAAATTTATATTGGGGATGGGGAATAGAAAACAGCAGCCACCTGAACATTAAAGGTAAATTGAATAACATTGTCAAAGAAAAGTTCCCGCCTGATAGAAGAATGCATCGAAGTGCTGCGGACCTTGGGTTCCTTTTTATATAAAAAAAAATTATAATGTCTTCACTGCAACCGACTGACAATTCGTTCAGCACCAGATACGAAAACAGTTTCCACTGTACACCAATAGTTTTGGATGGTAGCGAGGCGGGTAGAGGCTTTCTTATTATTTTTAGGATCATTTCTTTTTATTTATTTATTTATATACTCGTATTATTTAATCGCTTTTTATGTAAGAGAATGCACTTGAAAAAGTATAAGAAGGGAAGTAAAAAGAATACTTATTATGTATACAAAATGAATTAGGGCGTTATGAAAATACAATATGGAAAGGATACATGAAAAAAGAGAAAATTTAAAATTAATTTAAAGAAATAATAATTGAAACTAAACAGTGAATAGTTGTAACCATGTAAACTAAGAAGATTACGATAAAAGATGAGAGTGATTTAAGTTTAAGCTAGAGAAACGCGTAAAACATTCGGATTGAAACTGTTTGTATTCGACTTTCGACTTCACCTGATAAGGAAGTTCCAAAGATTTACAACATGAATGAAGAACTGTCTGCGTGATGTCAAGCACGTGCAAATAGACGGTCTTATAATAGAGCGGCTAGATAAGGATAGGAAAGGTTTTTGTACAGATATGCCTGTTGCTCTTGTGAATAACTTTGGGATCGATATTTAAAAAAAAAACGTCAGAATCGCAACCAATAAGTTTCCGGGGTTCCGCTGCAACATGATTGTACCTACAAAGACTATAACGATACCGAGCAGTTAAATTTAGCGTCCTTTTAAACTTAAGATAAGAACTGTTGTCAGAGTCAGCAAAAAGATCAAGGCCACAAGTAATAATTTGCACGAGAAGTGCCTTTACTGGTCTTAACTTAATGTCAATAGGTAATATGGATCTTCTTATTGAAAGGCCACTGAGGGATGCATATATTTTAGACACCATACTATTTATGTGGTTATTCCAAGTAACCTCAGCAAAAATGATTCCAAGATTCTCTACATGTGTTATATTCAGTACATGTAGAGAGAAGTCATATTTGGGGAAAATCAGGAAGATTGGAGTTGTGGTCAGCGAAAGGGATAACTTTGGTTTTGCCGGTATTAATCATGAGTGCATTTTGAGTGAACCACCTAATCGCAAAACGTAGGTCTTCATTTAAACCTGCTACTGAATCCACCACCATTCCAATTAGGAATCTACAGTGACGCAACACATTTGGGATGTTATTAATGGACATAGAAAAGAGTAATGGACCCTTGTGAAGTATCACTATAAGCAGGATAAAAAGTAGGCAGTCTGAAGTTATGAGAAACATTATAGACACAATAAATGTGATAAGAGAATATTAGCTTGTTAGTACGACTTGAGAAAATATTTTTTTTAAATAGTTTATTACGAAGAATGGACGGATTTACACAGTCAAATGCTTCCGAGAAGTCAACCAATGCCAACAACGTCGTTTTATTTTCATGAATAGCTTGTCGAATGCCATCGGGCACTTCTAATAATGCTGTTAGGCAGCTGTGTCTTGATTGGAAACGCAATTGCATAGGGGTTGATAGCTTTTTGTTTTGAGTATCCTTTATTTCACGATCTACTAGATATTCAAAAATTTTAAACAAAAGTGGATTAATTTTTCCTTTTTTCTAGAGATTTGAGTAGACAGATGCCATAAGGATGGTATTGAAAATGTGGATAATATAAGGCAATATTATTGGAAGTAATATTTTTATAAAATTTGGGTGGATATTATCAAGGCCAATAGATTTCCGTTTGAAAGCAAGTATCGCCATTCCGATCGTGTAAGCATTCTCGTGATATGCCCCATGGTACGTATATTAAAACTAATGATATTCAATTATGGGCGCCGTGGCGTAACTGGTTAGTTGTCGGATCACTCCGCGTAAGGTTCCGAGTTCGAATCCCAGAAAACACCAAAAAGTTTTTTCACGGCCCCACCTCTCGCGAGCGTCTGACAAACATCCGAGAGTATTGTTGTCACGAAAAAGCTTCTCAAATCGCCGTTCGGATACAGCACTAAACTGTAAGGAGTTTTCCAAAAGAGATTTCCGAGCTTTGACAGGTGATTGCGGTCATATTGTTGAAGCTACATCTCTCAAATTGGCTGTCATTTATTTAGTCTGTCTTGCCAAATCAACATGGAGAGTTATATTGTTCAACAACATGTGCAAATGATTAAATTGCTTTATGAAAGTGGGTCTTCTGTTCGTGCAACATTTGGAGCGCTTCGCCCATTTTACGGTCGCCATAATCGTCCTTCCGAGAGGACTATTCGCAACGTGGTGGATAAATTCGAGTCGATCGGTTCAGTGAAAAATCCGCCAACACCCGTACGTCAAGGAAACGCAAGATCTGCCGAAAATATCCGTTGTCCGTGAGAGTGTGCAGGAGAATCGGAGGCAGTCAATTCCGCGCCGCGCACAAGAACTCGGGCTTTCGCAGACCACAACTTGGCGAATTTGGCGTCATGACTTGGGCCTACACCCGTCAAAGTTAATGGCCATAGTGAACGCCGTTTGTTCGCTGACTGGGATCTCGAGCAGTTGGAAGTTGACCCAAATTTCGGTCGAAAATCATATTCAGCGTCGAGGCCCATTTCTGGATGAATGGGTTCGTCAACAAGCAAAATTGTCGAATTCGGGACGATAACAATCCACACGAGATCCACCAAATTGCAATGCATCCAGAGAAAGTCACTGTTTGGTGTGGATTTTGGGCTGGTGGCATCAACGGTCCATACTTCTTTGAGAACGACGTTGGCCAAGCCATCGCCGAGCGCTATCGGTCGATGATAAACAATTTCTTTTCGCCCAAATTGGATGATGTAGACGCCGACGACATGTGGTTTCAACAGGACGGCGCTCCGTGCCACACAGCTGATGCCACGATGGACATTCTGCACGAGCAATTTCCGAACATGGTTATCTCACGAGGAGGCGATGTGAATTGGCCACCAAGATCGTGCGATTTGAGCCCGTTAGACTTCTTCTTGTGGGGTTTTCTTAAGTCACAGGTCTATGCCAATAAACCACAAACCACCACTGCCCTGAAAGCCAACATAATCATTGCGATTGTCCAGGCAGGTAGGTAGGTAGGTAGGAGTGGTTGTGTCAGCAAACCATGCCGACACTTAATTAGCGCAGAAGCGCCGTTTTATTACCACAACCCAAGCGACCTAACGGATGTAACAAGGACGTTAACTCCTAGGGAAAAGAAGAAGAAAAAGGGGGTAAGGATTATTCAAATCCACCCCGTTACATTGAGGAAGTTGATAATATCCCCAATGCTAATCTCCGCTAGCTCTATAAGGTTGTCGAAAAAGAGCTTACCTAAGGTGCGCTGTCTGGCCTTGCCTAAAGCCGGACACTTGCAGAGGAAGTGTAAGATTGCTTCTATCTCATTAGCAGTATTGCAGCTGCGACAGTATGCATTAAATGCAATGCCTATTCTGGCTGCATGAACCCCGATGGGCCAGTGGCCAGTACTAACTGTCAGAATTATTGCGATATCTGTACGGTTTCGGTTTAGTAAATCTTGCATTCTTTTCCGGGAGTATTTGGGCCACATCTGCCTGGAAATGACAAAGTTCCACACCCCCTGCCAACTACTATCCTCCTTTAGCAGATAGTGCGCGAAGATGCCTCCCTTAAGGACCCCCAACGGGACGTTCACCTCCTTTGCTAGGGAAGCACCAAGGGCAGATCCTTGCCGCGTGAGTTCATCAGCCCGCTTATTCCCCTCAATGTTGCTGTGACCCGGAACCCAAAGGAGACAGATCCTTAGCTGGTGACCAAGCGAGGCGAGTTCTTTTTTGCACTGTTCTACTAGCTTTGAGGATGTAGTGGCAGATACTATAGCCTTGATAGCCGCCTGGCTGTCAATGAGGATGGCAATGGTATTTTAGCAAAAACTTCCGCCTGGAAGACACTGCACGAATCAGGAAACCGGTACGACCTGGAAATATTGAGGGAATCAGAGTATATCCCCGCCCCTACCCCGGCAGTCCATTTTGGAACCGTCGGTGAAAATTTTTGATTCGAACTCATTTATCAGTACGCCAGTTTCCCATTCCGCCCTGGTTGGGAATCTGACCGTTACGTCATTTCTAAAGTTCACTGTGGGAGTTATATAGTCGGTCAGATTAGCTACCAGATCCTGCGGTAGCAAATTCAGGATACTGCTGTGACCATACGGATTGGTGCACCAGCATCCCGTAACTCTTAGCCTGACCGCACTACATGATGATAGCTGCATAATGTGAAGATCGAATGGTAAAAGGTGCAGAATAACGTTGAAGGCATCGGTTGGACATGTCCTCATGGCACCCGTTGCGCCTATAGCCGCAGTTCTTGGTACCCTGTTGATAAGTTTGATGTTATAAGCTTTCCTTAGCACAGGCCACCAGACTAGCGATCCATAGGAAAGAATGGGACGCACCACGGCAGTGCACATCCATAAGACCATCTCCGGGCGAAGTCCCCACTTCTTGCCAAAGGTCTTGCTGCAGGCATAGAAAGCCACACAGGCCTTCTTTACCCGTTGCTCAATATTAAGCTTCCAGCTTAGTTTTGGATCAAGTACCACACCTAGGTACTTGGCACTGGAGGATAGGGAGAGTAGATGATTTTTTATCCGTGGAAGGGTAAACGTCGGTATTTTGGTTTTAGTGGTAAAGAGCATCAGTTCAATTTTGCTTGGGTTGACGCTGAGTCGACATCCAGTGTCCCATGAGCTAATCTTGCCTAAGGCACCTTTCATAATCTCACTGATTACGGATGGAAACATCCCCGATACCAGTATTAGCACGTCATCTGCATACGCGACAACCTTAACTCCATCCCTATCAAATCTACACAAAATTTTATTGATGACCATAAGCCATAGAAGAGGAGACAAGACCCTACCTTGAGGAGTTCCTCTAACAACAGATACGGTGCAGCTGCTGTTGCCGAGATTCGATTGAAGGATTCCAGTTTTTAGCATTGTCAATATCCATTTGCTAATAAACTCTTCCACACCCAGTTGGATCAGAGCTTCCTAAATCGATTCCGTACTGACGTTATTGAAGGCACCTTCAATGTCCAAGAAGGTAGCAAGGGTATATTGTTTGAAGTGGATTGTCTTCTCTATCGTTCGCACAACTTCGTGGATCGCCGTCTCTGTCGATCGCCCTTTAGTGTACGCATGTTGAGATTTGGATAGAAGGGATTTATCTATGGTATTTCGGATATGTATATCTAAGATGCGTTCCAACGTCTTTAGAAGAAAAGAGAATAAGCTAATGGGTCTGCAATCCTTTGCGGATCCATGACCCCGCCTCCCAGCTTTCGGGATAAACACAACACGAACACGTCTCCAGCTCATGAGGAACATGGTTTAGGAGAATACAGCTTCTGTAGATCGGAACTAGCCACGGGACCACCTGGTCCAATGTTTTTTGCAGCATAATAGGGAGAATGCCGTCGAGGCCGGCCGATTTATAGGGGGAGAAGCTGTTAATAGCCCAGGAGGTGTTAACTGCTGTAGTTGTTGTCTTAATGTCATTCCAGGAACAAGATTGTGCGACCTGAGCTACTGGTGGGAGGGCAATCTCTTTACTACATCCTGGAAAGTGTGTTTGCATTAAAAATTCCAGTGACTCGCTAGAGGAGTCCGTCTAAGTCCCATCCGGCCGTTTAATAAATGACGGGCTAGAATGCTCCTTGGACAGAATTTTACCCAGCCTGGTAGAGTCTTTTATGATCTCAATGGACTGACAGTAGTCTTTCCAAGCAAGTGACTTCGCACTTTTAATGGATTTCTTGTATTCCTTCAGACAATCCTTATATGGTTACCAGAACTTGTGTTTAAAGCAGACATTGAAGATCTCTCTAGTTATCTTCCTCAGATTAGATAGGTCTTCGTTCCACCAAGGGGGGAATTTTTTCCTGCTATATTTAATAGGACGCGAAACCTTAAAAGCCGCACCCATGGCTGTTTCCAAGGTCCTGATTTTGGTGTCTAGTTCCTCGGCTGATTCAATTTTCAAGTCGGGTATTCTATGAAGTTTTGATTTAATAACCTGACCAATCTTCTTCCAGTCAATTCTCTTAGGGTTTCTAAATGGCTTGGGAGCCTCAACCTCGAGACACACATTGTAGAGAATCCGTCTGTGGTCGGAGAAGGATATTCGATCGAATACTCGCCAGTTAACTACCCTAAGGTTATTATTGTTGGTTTTAAGAGTGATGTCTAAAACCTCCTCCCACCTTCTGAAATTTTCCGTACTCGGAAAAACAAAAGTTGGTGTGTTACCCACGTTACAAACAGAAAGGTTGGATATCACTAGAAAATCAAACAAGGACTCACCGCGTTCGTTGGTTTCAGAGCTGCCCCATAATGTATGCCTGGCATTTGCGTCGAGCCCAGAAGCAGATTGTCCTTTTTTGTTGTTGTCATTAATGTTAAATGGCGTACCTCGTCATGATGGCCTATCGCGATCCATGTAAACCGAGGATATAAAAAGAGTGTTATTTGTAACCTCCAATTTAACTACCGTTAAATCGGCAGAGCTAAGATCAGGACATAGAAATACCCTTCACCTAGGGTTCCTGTACAATGCCGATACCTATATCCTCCTCGCCGAGGAAGACAGGCAAATTATCCGACACACTCTTCGTGGTGGTGCAGATTAATCTGTATGATGTTCAGCATTGGTGGTAGGTGGAATAATGACATCCCGCATGTCCTCCGACATCCTGTCGGAACCGTCGATTTCACCTAAATCTTCATCAGGACTAGAGGGGCGGAAAATCTTAAGTTTAGTATGCCTCATGTCGAAACGCAGCTCGTGATCAGATTTCTCGAGAGCCACCAGGCTAGCCTCGTTGATCAGCAGCAGGAAAGAGGAGCTATTTTTCTGAGGTTCCTCCGCCTTGATGGCTTCCCAGTCATCCATCGGAACCGCCGGATTGTGCAGTTTCAGACATTGGAGAAGCCTTCCCCCGTCAATCTGCATATTGGGCAGCCAGATGCGGGCCCTTGGTCTCCTGGGGATATCATTAGCGGGGATAAGCTTGAGCTTCAAGCCCTCCCAAGCGTCACTAACCTTATTGACACACTCCCTAAGGAAATCCTTGGAGAACTGGTCTCGCATCTGATGACCCGATAACCCCTGACCAACTCGGCGGATCGAAGCACGGCAGAGGTCTTGCCATCTGAGGAGCGCTCGTTCACGAGGGCGACCTGCAGATGGTCTCTTACTACTTCAGAAAAGTGTCGCGTTGTCTGAGTAGGACAGGCCGAGGATGTACCTGGTAGATTTTGTATAGTAGCCGGCGTCTTGACCACCTTGGACTTTTTTGCTTCGCGATTGGTGTCATCCGAAGACCTGTTTCGCTTGCTT
The DNA here is from genome assembly GCA_945910035.1 of Brachypalpus laphriformis. Lineage (NCBI taxonomy): Eukaryota > Metazoa > Arthropoda > Insecta > Diptera > Syrphidae > Brachypalpus > Brachypalpus laphriformis. The sequence continues at coordinate 88,081,311 of OX246754.1, forward strand.
GCCCTGGTTTCTTACTTCTTCTGTTGTGGATGTTGTTGTTGCTTCTCCAGATGTGCGATGTACTCATCGACCACAGCTTGGTATTTGGCCTTATCCGCAGCGTCCCTCTCATGAACGGTACTAGCTGCTTCGTTTTTGGCAACCTTGTCAAGAGCGAATCGAGCCATCTTGTACCTGCTCTTCATGATGGCGTCCGGGGTTATGTTTTTCTTCAACGAACCAGCGCCACTAACCATAGTGCCTTTGGTTACCATTTTGGTGTTTGCTGTTGTTGCTGTCTGACGAGCCGCCCTCTGTACGCCAGAGGCAGTACTTTGCCTAGTACTTGCTGCAGCTGAAGGGAAGACTGAAGACTCCTGACTGGAGGCTAAATACTCGTCTTCCGATGAGGATCCAATGTCGGGCATCACCACCCCATCTTGTTTTTGTGGTTGTTTGTTTTCGATTTTTTTTTGATTTTTTTTATCCATTTTTTATAGTGTTTTGGTCCCACAAATATGTCCGGAAAGAAGAGTCAGTCCTGGCAGAGCCGACATACCAGGATAAGGCGATTATACTACCGACCTCGCCTGGGCATCGATAGGGACCGTTCGAGACCAGCACTGTTTTATCAGCAGCTGGCCAAGCAGCCCTCGGCGCGAGTACCTACACACCTTGGCTTAAGTGAGATTTTTATGGGTTTACTCCCCACCTTCGTCTTAATGAACCACAGCGCACGATTGATCACATGCCTGAGGGTGGATAGCCATTTCCGGCGGCCGCCCACGGGGAGGACCAAAGACGAGGATTTTTGCCCACCCTATGCCATTGTCCAATTCAGCCTGATTTATGCGCCAGAGTTATGGAACATTTGACGTTTCGGATGCGCGCCACCCAGCGAAGCTGCGGCAGACATTTGAATGATGTTATATTCCATACATTATGGCATATATGGGCCTTCTAAATAAATAAAAAATTTCAATGATATCTCACTCACAGTTTGTTTTATTTAAATTTAAAGATAGGAAATGCTTAATGGAAAACCCTGTAGGTCCCTTCCATCATGTGAAAAATATATCGCACACAACATGAGTGGTTGCGAGAAGCTAGACCCAGGCACTTAAAGAGCTGTTGCGCCAAATATATATATTTTATTAATGATATCCATAGAGACTTAGGAGTAACTACCTTCGATGACGAAATAACGAATGTTGCTTGAAAACTCTGTATTCGTCTGCATGGTCATTGCAACAACATTATACTCCAAATTCTAGACGAGACAAATTACTTGATAAGGAAACTTTGGCCTAGTAAACCAAAAGTGAGGTGTTGTTCAGTGAGTAAAAATTCCACACTACTATGAGCATCGGGCATATATTGTCTATGAAGATTTTTCACCTATCCACGAAAAAATGGAACCTCAAGGGCGGTGGTCCGACACACTAACCTCAGCGCCCAGTTTGCCACGGCGAACATTAGTACTACGGAAATTACGATATTGGACAGATCGTGAAAAACTTCTACGTACACACATTTAAACTGAAAGTAACGAGTACAAGATCGTGACATAAAATAACACCTAACAATGATTTTTAACAATTAAATTTAAAATGAGTTGGGTCTATCGATTTTGTATCTGGACATTCTTGTATCTGGGCTCCTAGTGTTTGAGCCGTGTCAGTATTTGTAACTTCAGTACTAATTTGTGCCGAAATGTTCACTATTATATAACGCATAATAATTCATTCCGTTATATAACTTTGACGATCAATGGAAGTAAATTACGAAGCTCCTTTCTTTTCTCCCTTTCTTCTAAGTGGAACATATTATTTAAATCTATTAAAGTACGTGTTTCTATCTAATGCATTTATAGTATTCTTCTCCTTTTCTCAAATTTAAACTTTCTATGTCATCCATATTGGGTCTTCTCAAACCGAACTTCAGCGCGCACTCGAAAGGTTTGTAGCCGTTTGTGATGATGCTGGAATGAAGATCAACGTGAACAAATCGGAAGTAAGGGTCGTTTCCAAAAATCCCATTCAGTGCACTCTGCATGTTAGTGGAGTCCCACTGAAGCAGGTGAAGAAGTTTAAGTACCTCGGGGTTTTATTCACGAGTGATGGGAGGAGCAATGCCGAGTTATCCTGTAGAATTGGTCAGGCTGGATCAATTTTGAGAGAGCTTGGCAAATCTGTTATAAGGAAGGCCGAGGTTCCTTCGCGGTGTTGTTGGAATAACTCGCAGGGATCGAGTGCGCAACACCAGAGTACGCGAGGCGCTCAACGTTGAGCAGCTACTTCTCCGAACGGAACGATCTATGCTTCGATGGTTTGGTCACGTAGTGCGTATGCCCCCAGACCGGCTTCCAAGACGCGCCATGGTTGTCGTGCCATCAGGTAGGCGACTTCGCGGAAGGCCTAGAAATAGATGGTTGGATCAAGTCCGACATCTCTCCTGGAGCCGCTTAGGGATTCCTCCTTATGAATTGGAGTCAATGGCGGAAGATCGAGAAGGATGGAGAGTCCACCTGAGCATCCTACCCCCGCGACCCTCATGAAGGATTAGCGGGCCATTCAAAATGAATGAATGAATGTCATCCATCCACGTGATGTCATAACGACAAATATTAACAGTTGGTGGTTAGTTTTGAAGCAATTAGCAAACTAAACTTCTGAAAGGTATAGCAAACGCATTATGTTATTGTTGCATACCTAGAATTTAAACAAAACGCGATGAAATCAATATCTATACTCATATTGTAAATAAGTTATACACTTCCATAACCACATTCAAACGTCAATTGATTACGTAGAACGAACATTTCAGGGCAATCGTACTAATGTTGAACTTGATATGGTAATTTATTTTTGGCACTGACGTCATCATAATTAAAAATGATTCTCTCATGTTAACCATTTCATGAATATTGAATTACAAAATGTCCTTTTTCGGAGTAACCTTTTACGGAAAAACATTCATCATCGGATTTTACGAATAACCTAACCTTTTCCTGGATTGTTATTCACTTCAGTTAATTGCCATATATATAGATCCAATGCAAAACCAAACCTTTCTGTACATACCTACATACATACATAGTTACAGACATACCTTTCTGTTGTATTTAATATGTTTGTTGGGTATCATCTTTATGATTGAATATTTAACCGCAAAACAGTTCCGGAAAACTTTTAATGGACTTCAAATAAACTAGTAACGTAAATAAATGAAACCAAATTCAATTGAATTGCTCTTGGAGTAAATATCATAGAATATTTCCACTTGCAAACCTTTTTGCTCCATGGAGTAGTGCAAAAAACAAAAATTCATTAAAACTCATAACAAAGAGCATTTTCTACTCACAGATGGTACACACGAGCAGTCATATTTCCACCAAGTAATGTTTTGTCCGACCATTGGCTTGTAATAATCTGCCCTGGCAGGACTCTCTTCTCCTTTTCCATACAATTTGTTACCCACTTAGTAAACATGAACATTGTTATTCAATTAATTGGCAGGGGGCGGGTAAATGTGACTTGTCTATTTTACTCTTGCTTCAAATTGATTTTTCGTTTCCGCTTTTGTCATGCAAAATTGGTTATTCAGTCTAATTTGAAATAAAATAAAGATAGATTGTGCGGATGGCGGGGGGAATCAAGTTGAGTGGATACAATTTCGTAATGGCTTTCAATAGACTAGTTCTTTTTGTGCAAATGTGCAAATTTCAGTACATTTGTTTTGCAAAAACAATCTGAATATGTAGATGATCTTATTTATTTTAACAACAAGTACCTACTTACACAACTTTCCGCAACGCAAAATATATTAGAAAAGAACAATAAAGACCAGTAAGTACCAACCACCAGTATACCAGTATAATATTGTATATACCAGTTCTGATGAGGACCAAGTCAAGAGAGGGAAGAAGTATTTCACTGCAGGTCTTGAATCGCGTATTTGCTAATGATATGCACCTAAATCAAACTGAATATTTCGACGAGTGAACAACTGCCCGAATATCCACCACAACCTCCAGTAAAGAACAGATCACTGCCGCGATCAAATCATTGAAGATCAACAAACAGTTGGGACTGGATGGCATACCTGAAGAGCTTTTATGTGTAGCTTTCACGGTTCACCACATAACGACCAACCGGCCGGACTATTTCAACATCTGTGCGACTAAAACGTCCACAATATTGACCCCATTATACCACCCGATCCGATGACGTCAAAAGATATCATAAAGCTTTTGTCATCAACTACAATTTCAACCCAATTGGCGAAAGAGCCCACACGTGTCGCAAACAATCCAAACGAATTCTACCCTAGACCTTTTTCTTTCATCAGAGTCAGACAATTACGAAAATTCAGACCTTACTTCAATATGTGCAGAACACACACTTCAAGTTCGAACTTCGAATGATATGGCATCAGGACCACCAGGGGTAAATTTGGAACTTCAAAACGTTTGACTGGAAAGAGCTTCGCGAATTTTTTTATATTCAAGCATACTATATGTTGTAGAATGCATCAACGAGGTAATTCCTCTCGAAATAGAAGTTGTCATTCCTCCCTACAGTTAAAGAATACTGACCTCCAGCAATCATAGGTAAAGGTACAATAAGAATTTCAGCATACTATTGCCGTCATGGTATGTAGACATATATAATTGAAGTATCGAAACCGCTGAGAAAAAGTATTCATAGTTCCCACAAACCGCTCAAATTGCCAAGCTAACCTTTTTGCATCTGCACCGCCTCCAATCTGCTCTTTACCTATTTCTTACCCAGTCCGCTTTTTCTGCCGTTTTCATTAGCGTTAGTAAGCGTTCGTTCTGCCTCCTCACTGTAATAAATAATAAACAACACGTATTCATCGAACTTTTCTTCTCAGGCGAAGTTGGAAGACGGAGGTGACGTCGCCAACTAAGGTGTTGCTACTGGCGTCGTTATTCGTCTAGGTTAGGTTAGGTTAGATTGGCTGTCTGCCGCACGATGCAGATACACTTAGACCAGTAAAGGTCCATTGTGATGCCAAGGATCTACCATTAGACCACTCAGGGACTAATAAAACCAACCGGAGCTTTTGATGAAGCGATGGATGTTCATGACGTCTAACGACACCAAATCGCTGAGGTCGTCAAGGAAGGGAGCTCCTAGATGGAGCATTCTTTTGCGTGATAGAGCAGGACATGTGCATAGGAAGTGAAGAATAGTTTCCTCCTCCTCCTCGCCCCTACAGCTCCTGCAGAAGTCATTGGAAAAGAGGCCAAGTCTCTTGGCATGTTGGCCGATTAGACAGTGTCCGGTGATGACACCGATAACGCAGCTGATCTGTAATCGCTTTAGTTTAACCAACTCGGCACTACGTTTCTGGTCCAGCTTAGGCCAGATCTGCCTCGAAATGTGACACGTAGAGCCACTATCCCACCTAAGGTTGGTCTTGCTAATAGCATTCAGCTTCAGTAGATGCTTACATGTAGCGAGGGGCATACCAAGAACTTGCCTATCTGGCAGAATCCTTAGAGTAGTACCCCATCTAGCGAGTTCGTCCGTCCTACAGTTTCCTGGAATGTCTCTGTGACCTGGCACCCAGCATAGGTGAATGTTGAACTGCTCTGTCATCTCTGTAAGAGACAAACGGCAGTCTAAAGGTCGATTCACAGCTCAGCGACCTGTGAATGCGAATGAGCGAATATTCGCAAATTTTGACATTTCATTCACAGCTGCTTTTTTTGTGGTCGCGGCAATCCGCGAATTTGAGTTGTCATTCAATTTATAACTAATTGCCTAAACGTGAAAAATGCATAAATACATAGCGTAGCTTCCATTCAGAAGGTAATATCCTACATTCTTTCGATAAATTCAACCACGGTAAGATGGGTAAGATACCCACTAAGAACAAAGCAAACGAATTGTGAGGTTAAACTCTCGCGAATGTTTTGGTCGCGGGAATGTGGATTGCGTCCTACTTGTGTTCCGCTTCGCGGAAAAATCGGCGAATTGTTAATTTCTTTGCAGAAACAAATTACAATTCAACTTTTTTATATATCAATCAATAGATAAATTAAGCTCCGTTCCTTTGGATTAATAAAATTGCCAAGGGCGTGCTTATAAATGTGCTAAAAACTCTTTGTTCGCAGTTTGGGCATTCGCAGTTCGCTGAGCTGTGAATGGACCTTAAGACGTTCTTTGAAGTAAAGGAGCACGATTCCAGGGACTCGATAGCCGCTTGACTGCCAGTGAAAATGCTAATATCGCTGACAGATAAAACATTACATTTCAGCCAAGACAGGGCTTCGCCATGACTTCCGCCTGAAAAACGCTACAATGATCAGGAAGGCGGAACGAGATGCTCAGGTTGAGCTTATCGGAGAAAACACCACAGGCCACCCCACCTTCAGTCTTAGAGCCATCTGTGTAGAAGTGCACCGAATTTACATCATCAGGGGAGAGCCATCCCACTCATCCCGTTCGGGGATACTCGTACGGAAGTGTCGGTCAAATCTCAGTTTCGGTGGGGTGTAGTCCGTGTTTTTATGTGTGAAGTTGAGAAGATCAAGGATCGAGGAGTGGCCAATGTGATAATTAGACCACTGAGAGGAGGCTTTAAGACGAATAGCCGCACTGGCAGCAGTCTGTCTGCCGAGAATATCCAGGGGTAATAGGTTGAACACAACGTTCAGTGCCGCAGAGGGGGTAGTTCTAAGTGCACCACTGATGCATATGCAAGCGGATAGTTGCACTTTAGCTACCTGAGAGAGGTGAACAGCCCTGTTAAGAGCAGGCCACCAAACGATCACGCCATAGAGTAGTATGGGCCTGACAACAGACACGTAAAGCCAGCGAGTGATATCAGGTTTCATACCCCAGCTCCTACCTATAGCCTTTTTACAGGAATATAGAACTACATTGGCTTTCCTTACGCGTTCTAGGAGATTGGCTTTCCAGTTCAGTTTTCTGTCCAGAATAAGACCGAGGTATTTTGCATTAACAGTAAAGGTGAGACTGGTGCCATTAATCATAGGAGGGTCTACGTGGGGAATTTTATGTTTCCTTGTGAAGAGAACAAGTTCTGTTTTATGAGGGTTAACCCCCAATCCACAATAGGAGGCCCACCTATCGAGCCGAGAGAGATTCCACAGGAGGGGGGACAAAACTCCACCTTGAGGTGTTCCGCAACAGGCAAGTCTTCTGGCCGATGCTCCACCCAGCTGTGTGTTGATAATCCTGCGTGTTAGCAATTGATTGATCAACACTCCGAGCGAAGTATCCACTTTCAGATTTGCAAGTGCGTCTGTGATTGCCTTTGGTTTGGCATTGTTAAAAGCTCCCTCAATGTCAAGGAAAACCACCATGGTATATTATTTAATGCTCAGAGATTTTTCAATGTTGCGCACAAGCGAGTGTAAGGCTGTTTCAACGGATTTGCCTTTGCAGTACGCATACTGGGACGGCGAGAGCAAAGACGGGCAAATGCTCTGACGGAGGTGAATATCAATCAGCCTTTCCAGCGTTTTCAGTAGAGGGGACGATAGACTGATAGGTCGGAGATCCTTTGGTTCCACATGCGAGCTCTTACCTGCCTTAGGAATGAAGACAACTTCAACCTCGGTCCATGTCTTGGGGATGTAGATCAGATTAAGACAGCTCGATAAAATGACGTTGAGCCATGGAAGCACAATGTCCTCACATTTTTGAAATTCAGCAGGAATAATGCCGTCGGTCCTGGGGACTTGAAGGGCTTGAAGCTGCGCATGGCCCAGCGGATCTTTTCTGCAGTTACTATAGCCAGGGAGTTGCTGCATGGTAGAGAGCAAGTACGGGTAATACCCGATAATGAAACAGCAACAGGGGAGCTACCAGGGAAGTGAGTATCCGGTAGGATGTCAATGGATTCTTTAGCAGAGGTGGTCCAGTGACCATCTGGATGTAAGAGGTAGCTAGGTGTTGAAGGGCTTTTTGAGAGGATTTTCCGCAACCTTGACCCTTCCGAGGATTCTTCAATGCTGTCGCAGAAAAGTCTCCAGGAGCGTCGTTGCTCTTTCCTCAGTGAAATTTTATATTTCCTGAAAGACAGTTTGTAGGTGTCCCAATCGGCCGTCTCGCGAGAGCTTTTAGCAATATTGAAGAGGAGTCTGCTGTCCTTCCTAAGAGTACTAAGATTTGCATTCCACCAATGTGGTTTCTTCTTACCTCGAGGAGTGCGGTTAGGGCACGCCATAGACAAGGCGCCGTTAAGTGCCGATGTAAAGGAGTTGACCAACCTGTCAAGATCATCCGTACTAATAGGTTCAGTAGGCAAAAGGGAGGGAATAAGCGTCAATAAGCGCTTTCTGTATAGAGACCAATTACTCTTTTTATAATTTCTAAAAGCTTTCTGATGAGGTAGATGGTCGTCAAGACTGAATTGGAGGTAGCGATGGTCTGAGAAAGAGTGCTCTTCAGAGACTCTCCAGTCCTTTACCAGGCTATATATATGATCAAAGACAAAGGTAATGTCCAGGACTTCTTGTCGGTTACGAGTAATTTAGACCCTCGATTACAAATTAGGAGATTAGTACTCAGGATAAAATCAAAAAGTTGCTCACCTCTTTCACTTATGTCGGAACTGCCCCAGATTGAGTTATGAGCGTTCGCATCACAGCCAATGATGAGACCAGTCTTAAGGCTCTCTGCTTTCGCAATCAAGCTCCCCAAGATGTCCGGAGGGAGTGGGCCCACTTGATCGTGACCCAAATAGGCCGAAACCAACCAGTAATTTTTTGAATGCAATTCCAGGTTGGTAGCGACTATGTATTGATTGCTGAAATAAGAGAGTAACAAGATGTTAAAGTGGGTCTTCGCAAGAATACAAGATCTCGGTTTACCTTCCATCCTTGCGTAGATTAGTTTGTAGTTTGGAGTCTTGAGGCCACAAACCCGGTTTCCAACAACCCATGGTTCCTGGATCAAGACTAAGTCTTCCCCGCTTGGGAGGGACTCTCTCGGGCTCTTTCGCATTGCATTTATAGACTTTTGGAGTGATAGAGCTGAAGCCGTTATTAATCGCTCCTTTTGAAGATGCCAAGGGGGGCAGGGACTCTTCATTGATGACAATGATGACGCTTCTTATGTCACCACTCGGCTCGTCCACTTTGGCAATCTTCGAGTGGTGGGTAGGAAGGGAGCTGTTACTGACCCTGAGGATATCCAGGATCACCCTAGGATCGGAGGGTTCGACCGGAATGGTAGCACGAGTCCTAGGCCGGTTAGGAATTTGGTCTTTTTCCAAGTGTGCCTTAAGTACTTGGTTGAAGAGCTTGGAGGTAGTGGTGGCAAGTACTACCCTGGTCTTTTTTGCTAAGGTGGGTTTGGACAATAAGTCCTTGTTGGATGAGTCGGAGGGGAGCTGGACACGTTTAGAAGCCCAGCTTAAGGAGGTTTTGTGTTTTTGAGTTCTCTCTCGTTCAAAGATAGCCTGAATGCGGAAAATTAGCTTGTAGGCTAGCCGTCGATCTTGGTAAGAGATCTTGGAGGGAGCTACGTTCCGCAAGCTCCGTCGCCCCTGAGAGAGATTTAAGAAGGGGATGTGGATCCTTCAAGGAGGTGGGAGCAGCATGCTGTAAGCTCGAGACCGAAGAGTTAGCTGTCCCTGAAGGTATAGAGATATTGTGGGGGTTGACCCCTGGCTTTACGATGGGACCAGGTGTTGAGACTACTGTCCTATTCGCCAGCGTACCAGGCGCGCGTTCAGCAATCCTGGGAGCGACCACTTGCTTGCAGCTGCTCGCATAGCTAGTGCTAGGCTTCAAAGCCAATGCGCCAGCAGGAGTTGCAATAGCAGAGCTTGCAGGTGTGCTTTCCAGGAGGCTAGAAGACGGTTTTTCAAGAGGACCGTCCTCTTTTCGAATATTTTTTTTGTTGTTTTTTTACTTGTCTTGGTTGTTTGCTTGTTGTTTGTTTTTGTTCATAATTAGGACCCACGAGTGGCGGAGAATGGGAAAGTTGACCTGTACAGACATCCGCATTGTGCAGGCAAGGCAGGCTAATCCGGAGGTCGCCAGGTATCCGGATACTCCGTTAGCGACTGGGCCCCCAGCCAAGCTGATCCTCGGCACGGGTCGTGTAACACCTTGATCCGGCCCACCGGAGGGGAGAGGGGAATGGATAGGATATGACAGGCGGCGATAAGGACGGCTGCAACTTGGCTTCATGTCTCATCTGGGGATAGGTACCCGAGAATCCTTGACCTTTACTAGGCCCCTACACCACGGCGAGGTGTGCTGTCAGATAGGGGGTTATTCGTCTAAGTAGTAATAAGATAAGGCTCTACTTACTGTCGGCCCTGTCAAGGCATCCACAAGAGTTTGTTAGGACATCAACCTTCCATCTCGAGGCACACTTCTTATACTCACACCACCATGGAGTGCACACTGTGCAGTGGTAATTAAAAATGAGATAACAAAAGATTTCAAGCTCCATGGTGGTGTGAGCAGCACACGATTAAGTTCATAAGTGTTAGTCTTAATCGACACAAATTTAAGAGACAGCAATTACCCAACTCCAGCAGGCGCCTATAGCAAGCACATAGTTTTTTCATCTCAATATTCACAAGCCGTGAATGATCATGTAAAGATCAACCAAATTGATCATTTGGCGATCGACGCAAGACATGCTTCCAGTATTCTGGAAGTCCCAAGCTTCCGAGCACCCAAGATAGACTCCGATCATTACCTTGTTGTAGCCATGGTACGAATGCGGGTATCTCAAACTGCACAATCACTGTGTGACAATTTAACGTCGAAAAGCGAAACAAAGCCAGAGTCTTCGCTAATCGCGTATCCCAAAATCTCTGAACCACCCCAATGCCGCAAACATCAAGTGCCGAAGACCAATGCAAGCGCTGCCAACATGCTATCAGAAATGGCGCAACTGATGCGCTGGGTTTTGCCCGACAAACCATTCAACATGGACGATAATAGTCAAAGTTTCCATCTACCTCTCATTAACAGTCTGATTGGCCTCTATCAGTGCGGTTTCAGGCCAGGAAAATCCACCGTCGATGAAATGTTTACACTTCGGCAGATCCTGGAGAAAACCCACAAAGTTCCAAATTGATACTCATCATCTCTTTATAGATTTTAAGACCACTTATGAGAACATCTATAGAGAGGAGCTATACAGAGCTATGTCTGGATTTCACATTCCTGCCGAAAATTGTCCGTCTGTGGAAGTCAGTAATGACCTCACCCAGACCATTGGTGCCAAAAAAGGCTTTAGACAAGGTGCTGCCGTGTCATGTGAGTTTTTTAATATTGTGCAACTTTGCATATGCCGACGATATTGATATTATTGGCAGAACTCAGAGGATTTTCACTGGTGCGTTTGCAAGCATTGAAGCAGAAGTAGCCAAAATGGATTTAGCGATAAACGAGGGCAAAACCAAGTATATGCTGCCAAAAAGAAGAGATAGTCAACATGAATGAGTTGGACAGAACGTCACAATGGGCAGCTGCGACTTCGAGGTAGTAAGGATCTTCGTCTACCTTAGCTCTACTAATAATTCCGAAAACGACATCATCGCAGAAATCAAGCGAAGAATAATTTTTGCCAATCACTGGTTTTCGGGCTAATAAGGCAATTGAACAGCAAAGCTCTATCTCGAATAACTAAGGGGACTCTACATAACAGGGTCTTATATGCAGTCCTGCTTAACGGCGCTGAAACATAGACTTTATTGAAAGCGGATGAAAATATCCTTGGCCGCTTCGAGAGAAAAATTCGTCGTAAGATATTCGGTCTTGTTTGCCTTGATGGGTTTCGGAGGAGAAGGTTCAACGACAAACTATACTATATAGCGACATTGGCATTGTCAAAAAACTGCGTATTGGACGCATGAGATGGCTAGGACATGCAGGGCGATAACCAATCAACACCAACGCTCCGGTCCGCAGAGTTTTCGAATCTAACGCAGAGGGATGACGCAGTAGAGGGTCTCCTCGCCGTAAATGGCGCGTACAAATTCAAGGTGAGCTCAACCAACTTGGAGTGTGGATTATACTGCAAATTTATATTTAAATATTTGAAAATAGAATAGGTATTTCCTTACTGACTACATCCACACCTATATAATTAAATTTAATGGCTTTCTCAAAACATACTAACAGCCAACATATTTTTTTTAGAAACCTTTGATGGCAGTATAATTCGGCCAGAACACTTTTTGTCCCATTGTGCACATAATAACACCACATTAACTATGTCCAAATATTTATTTAATGTTCGTAATTAATTTTTTCAATTACCTGTGGGGTTGAGAGGATATAAAAAATAAAATGAAAAAAAAATGTAAAGTATTTTCCAGCTATTAGTCCTGACTGCAATGCAAACATGACAACTGCAAGCATTATGCTCATTGTATGCGATATTACGAGTAGTGCATCAATTATTTTATAAATTGTATGCTTTCAACTGAAAATTTAAATTAATAACGTTAATTGTTCTGTTTGCCTCTGTACTTTACTGCATCGATTGGATCGGCCAAGAAGAGTTCTGTAGATACAGAATGTGACGTGCCAGAGAAAATACCGCTGTTTTTTATTATTACAATGTTAAAATTCTTTTAAATCCGAATAAATAAGTTAACCTTTTTTTTTACTTAAGTGATTTAATAGAAATACTCTTATATAACTACGAGTAAAGTGGAAAATAAATTTACGACAAAAATACTGAAAATATAAGCCGCAAACATATTAATTTATCTCAGACTTTCAGATTTTCGTGCAACCAAAGTCATTCCTATGTAAGTATGCAAAAAAGTAAAAATGGTACTATGTCTCACGCAACGTATCATTTAAGCAGTTTGTATCTGCTAAAATCTGATTTTTGTCAAATTTTGATTCCATACCATACCATAGCAACATCATAGCTAGTTAGTTAGTTAGTTTCAGTTTATTTAGCTAGAGAGCCATTTTTGGATGCATTAATAGGTATATACAAACTTAAATAGTGAACAATTTTTTTTTTTTACGTTTCTATACATTCTACTTATACAATATTTCTTTTTGTGTAGTCAGATATTAATCTTTTAAATTCATTAAGGTTGTTTGATTGTTTTATGTTGGATGGTAGGTTATTAAAAGATTGGAAGCCTGGGTAATACACAGATCGCTGTCCTCTCGTTGTAGCAGCTCGTTGAATGTACAGCTCGTCTCTATTTCGTAGGACGTAAGGTGACTGGTGGTTCGTCGATGCTCTTTCACTTAATTATTGTGGACACATATTGTTTCTAATTTTGAAAATGAGTGTCATTGTGGCCACAAACAAACGTTGATTTATACTGAGCCATCTCAAAGTATCTAACATATGGGTTACATTAGCATATCTATTCAATTTTAAAATTATACGCATTGCTTTGTTTTGCAAAATTTGCATTCTCGTTTTTTGGGACAGATTACAAAAGTATAGTACACTAGAACAGTATTCAAAATGGGGCTTAATGATGACGTTATACACTTTAATTGCACTGGACATAGATATGTCTTTTCTTATTTGTCTGAGTACTCCTAATTTAGAAGACACTTTTTTGCACAGGTAGTTTATATGTTCGTTTAAATTGAGTTTGTTATCTAACACAACACCGAGATATTTGACATGAGACACAATTTCTATTGGACTATTTTCTACGTGGATGTTGACATGTGATGGTAATGAGACGATGTTTAACAGCATGCACTTTGACTTATCCATATTGAGGATTAGACGATTCACATTTACCCACTTATATATTGCACTTAAATCTTTGTTTATATTTTCAACGCAAATCTCAATTTTGCTACCAGAGATGTATAATAACGCGTCGTCCGCAAAGAGGATCAGTTTGGAATATTGCACTACTTTTTCCATATCACTTATAAATACTAAAAATAGTAGAACGCCGATTATGGTACCTTGAGGGATCCCCGTAGTAGTACTTAAAGGCGAAGATATATTTTCATTCACGATAGTACGTTGCGTTCGACCTTCAAGGAAAGATCTGAACCAGCTTAATTCGGATGATCTCTCCCCGTACTTATTAAGCTTTTTTAATAATATCCCGTGATTGACTATCTCAAAGGCACGTTTCAGATCCAAAAAAAACGGCTATAATAACTTTTCCCTGGTCAATGTCGCGTTTCCATTCGCCTACCACGTAATTTATGCAGGTTTCGCATGAATGCTTCGCCCTGAATCCCGATTGGTGACTACTAAGAATATTGCAATTCTCGAGATGTTCCTGGAACTGAACTGACACTATTTTCTCAAGTACTTTTTCATAAATGGGTAACATATGTATAGGACGATAGTCTTTGCAGGTCTTAGCAACAGGAATTTTTTTGATGGGCACCACGAGGGATTCCTTCCAAGATTGGGGGAAAATCCCCACAGCTAAGGATGCGTTTGCAAGTCTTAAAAAGACAGGCCCAATTTCAGTAATCGCGTCCTTGAACATTCTGACATTCATATAGTTGAAGTCATTTTTTTGATTTATATCACTTATTGCACTTAAAAGATGATCGGAGGTAACTTGACGAAACTTAAAATATATATTGCACTCATTTATTAAACATGCATATTTGGGGAACACAACGGAATTTGTTAACACTACTATACTTTGGACAACAAATTTATTTAATTCGTTAGATAATGTTGCACTGTCATTTGCTTTATTGCCACTTTCCAATTGCACTTCTGTTACGGTGTCTACTTTTTTTAAAAGGACGTACCTTTTTAGTTGTCTCCACATATCCTTTTGAGAGTTTGCATTTTCTATTCTCCTCTTTATAAATGAGGATTTGGCGAATATCAGATCTTGTGTATAACCGTTTCTATACAGCCTATACACTTCCCAATCGTTTGCGTCGTTCGTTAAAACCGCTCTTCTATACACGTTTATTTTTTGTATCTTCTTCCGTCGAAGCTCAAGGTTAAACCATCCCGCATTTTCGTATGGAACTAACTTCCTTACGACCATAGGTGTAACTGCACTTTTAAGCTCGGAGGCAAAGAGTTCACTCAACGAATGCACATTATACGATTGCTCCTGATTAAAGTTCGTAAATAACGAGCTTAAGCTAAGGTTCAATACAAACTGATTTCGGTTATATTTGCAATATTTTATAAGTTTTTTGTTAACAATTTTATTTTTCTTGCACTTTATAAGGACTTCTATTGATTCATGGTCACTGATTTTAAGGTCACGATCTATTCTAGCTTACACTATGGACACATTGTTTGTTGTAACATAATCAATAAGAGTTCTTGAAGAGGAGGTGATTCTTGATGGTTCATTAATAAGCATTGATAGATTATTGTCATTAAGTACTTCCGCAATGCGACGTCGATACGTATCTGGATAGTCTAACCAATTTATATTTATGTCACCTACTAACACAAAATTGTTATGGCACATGTGTAAGAAATCAATCCACTGTCCAAATTGAATACAAAACTCTCTTTTTGTGGATAGGTGAGACCTATATATTGCACTAAGATATATCACAGCATTGTTATTATATTGCACTTTAATTATTAGACACCAACATTTCATCTGGACAAAACATTTTTTAACAATGGAACATTTAAATTTATTTTTTACGAAATATGCTATACCACCCGTATGACTAGATTCACTTAAACAATTGACTAGAGAGTATCCTTCCAAATGAAGATTGGTTATATCATGATAGGACGTAACATGGGTTTCAGTTAAAATAAATATATCTATATCTTCAGCCTCGACAATTGATTGCAGTTCTGCAAAGTTGTTAGATAATCCTTGAATGTTCAAGAAAACACATCTCATGCAATCTAATTGCTAATCATAATCAGCGCGTTCCTCCGCTAATTTGATCTTTTTTACAAAAATTGGACAGCTAGGATCATAAGCGCTATGGTTTACACTTATTTCTACATTTAGATGCTCTTTGGCCACACAGCAATTAATACATTTTTTAACATCACTGGTGCAAACCTTTATATCATAATTTCCCGCACACTTTGCACACGTTTTTTGTTTTTTACAGTTTTTTGCTAAATGGTGATAGCCACAGCAGTTAAAACACTTCAGAATTCTAAAATGTGGGTATACTCGACACCTATCCCATCCAATACTAATTTTACTACGTTCTAACAATTTACTATAGGCAACACTGTCAAGTTCAATTATTGCATTATAGCACTTTATTTTAGGAGACAAATGTATGTTTACACATTTGATTTCACAACCCTCACCCAGATGATTTTGACAACTAAGAGATCGAACTAGATCGCTTTCACTAATCCTCTCACTCATTCCCACAATAAGCATTCGCGGTTTTCTCTGCACGGGTATTTTAACTTCGTAGTTGCTGTTCATTCTGGTTTTCATTTCAGATTCTATTTTCTTTATAGAGTTTTCGTCGGCTTTTATTAACACGGCCCCGTTTTGGACATATTTAACTTTGTCAATTTTAAGACCCATAACTGCCGGACTTATAACACTACGGATGTCTTCGACTGTTTTCCCATTGTTTTGGTTTGCCCTTGGCTTAATGACAATGCATTAACTTTTTTCCCTGACAGCATCAGCATACGAAGGATTTTGTTTCGCATGAGACGCACTTTGAGTATTTTGGCTACATAAAGAATTATTTAGTGACCCAAGTAACTCCTTGATGTCTTTGCTTGCTTCTGAAATATCCACCAATTTGTCGCTAGTAATCTTTATTGCATTTTGACAATCCAGGCACATGAATATGATACGAGCGTTTGTTGACACAAGAGTTACATCGTATGTATTAACCAAACCACCGCATTTCATATGATAACGTTTACCACACATACCACTGCACAATATAGAATCTTCTTTTCTGAGAATTTTCTTCTTTGCACAGTTAGCCTCTCCACACACTGATTCCATATTTCACTCAAATACCAAACCGTTGACTTGCAGAATTGTATCAATTTAAATTATTTAAAATTATGTATTAATTTTTAAACGAATTTAGACAAATTTAATTGCAAAGGCAAGTATCGCACGTTAAGTTTCGAACTATTCAAACTATTGTATTCGTCTTTTAATCCTTACTCGGATTTCAAATCACTTTATAGGAGCGAATTTAAACACGACTAAGTATTTAAACATACACACAACGACGAAGTTTCTTACATCATCCCCATTTTCAAGAAGAATAATAGGAGTGATCCTCTCCAACTCGTCAGCGGAAAACATAATTGGTCTAAGTCAAAAAACAAGGAGACGATTTTTTGTTTTAAGTTGAATTATAGCCATATTTCTTGGCTCGTTGATGGCTCTGTAATTTTTTTTAAATTCTCTTACCAATTTTTTTTTTGAATATTCTTTTATTTTTAAATAATTTTAAAAACAAAATACAAAAATGGAGATAGAACCATTCCCATACAAGTGTGCACCCTCCTGAAACATAACGTGGACATAGAACAAAATTCAGCAGTGCACTCGTTTGAGATAAACCATATGAGAATTGTTTGTCGCTTAGAATAAAATGTCCTTACGAATCGTATGAACAGTACTTAATTCCCAATTGGTCTAAGTGACATTTTAAATTGGACTTTGGGATTTTTTGTTATGAAAAATTGTTCTATTCCATACAATCATGTCTCTTCGAACAATTTGGAATGAGTTTCCCTTCAACAATTTGACTCTTAAAACAAAGCGGGTATAGATTATCTGATAAACAGAATGAGGTACACCAAAACGGATTTCAAATTCGGAAAGAGCATCCTCAAATTAGTAAAACTGCATTATTAACTCATTTTCGAAAAAAAGAACATAGAACAATTTGGATTTCCGCTGAAGAAATGTACTGTAGAAATGTACTTGTCGAAAACATTATATACGGTACTTTTCCACTGTAAATCAATCACCTTAATGAACCGGTATGTGTTTTTAATATAATTTCGGACATATGACAACCTCGACTACGTTTTATAAAGATCATCCTTTCAGTGTAATTTTTGACCACTTATTCGAGTAAATAGCAAGAAAATGGCACTATCTTTACTATGGGGCGAACGTATTCTTTGAACCTTGCCTTAACAGTGACGACACGTATCTTCTTATCTTTGCCCTGATGGGTTTTGATGACACGGCCAAGTATCCATTTTTAGGGTGGTAAGTTTGGTTCTTTAAAAGCACGATGTCATCCAACTTGATGTCTGGCTGAATACTTTGCCACTTGGGTCGCTGTTGAACTGATGTAAGATACTCTTGATGCCACCTCTTCCAGAAACCTTTCATAAGAATCTGTAAAGGATGCCAATTAGCTTTAGGTGAATTAGTGTACTCTATTTCTGGTGAGAAGGTGTCAAGGCAGTGGGTTCAGTGTCGGATGTAGGCCACATAGGGCGTGAATTAAGCAGCGCCTCAATTTTCGTCAGCAATGTGTACAGGTCCTCATAGGTGAGAACGTGGTCCCCAATGACCCTTTTCAGGTGGGTCTTCAGAGATTTAACACCTGCCTCCCACAGCCCACCGTAGTATATAAAATTCTTGCTTTATTAGGCCGAATAACTGGGATGCACCAACATGCAGATATTTTTTATGGAGGTATTCAGCAATGAGATGCGATATCGGATGCGATTTGTGAAGAATGATAGGATGTTGAGTACTATAGGGTAAATCCGATTCACTTAAACGACCACCGACGCGGAGCACTGCATTTGGATCTAGGAAAGGGGCTAACGATTTCAATTTATGGTTTTTAGACAATGGTTTTTGCTTTTCAAGAGCACTAATTTCTGAGGGGAATAATGAATTTTGAGCACATTTTATAAGTCGAATTTTGGCATTCGAAATTTCTTCTGTTGATAAAGGATTATAATGACGACTACCGGTAACACGAATGTTTGAAATGAACCGTAATACGAAGGCAACGACGATTTCAATACGATGTCTTGCATAATATTATTTGTATAAATGTTTGTTATTAATACCTGAGTCCTTGGTGTACTTCTCTCTTCTAACTCTGGAACAGAAACGTCCTTGATGCATGGGCCTGATTCCGGCCATTGAATCTTTTCTTTCCATAGCCAAGAAAGACCCTTCCACCACATCTCATTTACCTGTAAAAGAGATGGTGAAACTTCACTAGTTGCGATGTCGGCTGACCGGACATGGCTCCAATCTTGGCGAGGAATTGACGTCAGAATTTCGGAAGTCCGATTTGCTACGAACACTGACCACCTTTTGGGCGGTGCGGAAAGCCAATGAAGAACAATAGACGAATCCGTCCATGCAAAAACTTTAATGTCTTTATCCTGCAAAGATATCTTAAGTTTATTTATAAGGCGAATTAAAAGAGTAGCTCCACAGAGCTCAAGTCGAGGAAGGGATAGTACTTTTATAGGAGCATCCCTTGTTTTGGCTGCTACTAACGAAATATTTACTGTCCATCCATATTTACACTTCGGTAATATACCACAGCTGCGTAGGCATCCAGCAAAGCGTCACAAAATGCATGCAGCTCGAAATTGTGTTTGTTGTTCCACAAAATCCTTGGAATAGTTATAGATTCAAGAAGAAGAAGTTCGCTACGAATCAGTCTCCATCGTTCGGCGAGATAATTGGTTATTTCATGGTCCCACTTTAGTCCTTCTCTCCATAAGTCTGGGAAAAGTATTTTAATACCGACGATGACTGGAGCTTAAAATCTAATGGAGTCGAAAATCCTCGAAGACTCGGATAGTATGCGACGTTTTGTATAGACAATAGAGGAGTCTAGATGCACCTTGAAGAAAAAACTATCTTTGGATGAACACTGCTGGACATTGCATACCAAGTAATTTGACGGATGAAAATTCTTGAAATTTTATTGGAGAAAACTCACGTTGTTCTACTGGCAAGGAATTAAGTAGGTTGAAACCACCCGACTTAAGTAGATTATTGAGTTCTAACCGAAGGTAAGTGAGTTCCCCAATGGTGTCTGCGCCCGTCATGACATCATCGACATAAGTCGTTGAGTAGTACCTCCGAAGCGCGAGGGTGGGTTTTTTGTAGATCAAGGGCTAATTGGTACAAGGTCCGAATAGCTAAAAATGGGGCGCGTGTTGTTCCATAAGTCACGGTCATGAGACGATAATGTTTCAACGGTTGATCATTTGATTTTCTCCACAAAATTCGTTGAAAATTGGTGTGTTTATCCGACACACGTATCTGGCGAAACATTTTCTCTATGTCTTCAGATATTGTATAGAGATGGCGACGAAATCGGATACAAATAGAGAAGAGGTCTCGCTGATAGCTTTGGCCTATGAGTAACGATTCATTAAGGGACTGGTTGTTGAAAGACTACGCCGAACCATCGAAGACTAGCCTGACCTTGGTAGTGCTGCTATCTTCCTTTTATACAGCATGGTGGGGTAAATAGTAGCATTCGCTTGAAGATGCAGTCAACTCACTGGAAGGTAACTCTTCCATGTGCCCTATGTTTAGATACTCGTCCATTAAGCGTACATATTCATCCCTTAAATATTGATTACACGATATTCTGCGTTCCGTAGATTTCAGGCGATTTAACGCGATATTAAGGTTGTTTCCAAAATCAGTTTGTTTATCAGTTTTGAAGGGCAATTG
Organism: Brachypalpus laphriformis; assembly: GCA_945910035.1. NCBI lineage: Eukaryota > Metazoa > Arthropoda > Insecta > Diptera > Syrphidae > Brachypalpus > Brachypalpus laphriformis. The sequence goes on from OX246754.1 coordinate 88,101,906, forward strand.
AACAACATACCTGCCGTCAGCTAAGCGTGAATAGGTTTTAACGAATATGTCTATCTGCAACAGATAGAGTTGGTTTTTGATCAACTTCTTAAAGTCGCCAAAAACGTTCGAGATCGAATGTATTTTCAGTGTCCAATTGAGTGGGGTAAGATTCGACACTTTCAAAATTTGAAGAAATCAGACTGTCCATATTGCCGCAAACAACTCAGCCAAAGATCGTGGGTATGAGATCAGCTACTTCTTGCTCACCCCGGACTGCTAAGCCATTGAATATACTGAAGGCTTTGTCAGCGCCGATGAGTATGTCAATATGGCCAGTCACAGATCTGCTAATCTGAACGAAGAAAAGGACTTTTGGTTGGAGATCGTATGCACAGATTTTTTTTTTTTTTTTTCTCCCGAGGGTTGGTGAAAAATCTTCCATGACACTATGAGAATAGCAAGCGCGTGCTCATAGTAGTGTCAGATTCTTACTGACTAAAAAAACACCACCCTTCGATATAAATTTGTTAGATATCGCAACTTAGTTATAACTTATCGAGCAATTTTTCTATCACGAAATAAAAACGTTTGGCAGGTTACTTTCCACTGAAAGATCCTGCATGTTCCGCAATCTAGACGCGGTTTATCATTATCTCGCCAAGTCGAAAGGTTTCGTCCTTTGTAGTCGGCGGAATAAATTGCTCTCATCCAATATTTGTAGGACTGTATTGTTGACATGTCCGATTAGTCGGTTTCTATGCTTTCTCGCGAAGCTTCTAGTTTCAGCTTCGATTGTCGGAATTCCGAGATCCCTGTGGATATCGTCGTTTCTAATATACCACGGTGCTTGGACAATCTCTCTTAGCACTTTATTTTGAAAAGTTTGTAAAATATTGGCATTTGTTTTCTTGGTACAACCCCAAAGTTGTATACCGTAGGTCCACACCGGCTTTAGCACTTGCTTGTATAAAAGCAGTTTGTTCTCAGTACTGAGCTGGGAATGTTTTCCGAGTAACCAGTACATTTCGCTATATTTGATTTCGAGTTCTTTACGTTTCATTTTCACGTGCGAATTCCATTTCAGTCTTGCGTCGAGTGGCATTCCCAGGTATTTGGCCTCGTTTGCAAAAGGTATTCGGGCCGAGTTAAGGAAAATTGGCAAGTCATTAGTTTTCTTGTAAGTGAAATTCACGTGAACAGATTTAGATTCGTTGAGGGCAATCCGCCAGTCCCTCGTCCATTCATTTACTTTATTTAGCGCGTTTTGCAGTTTTTCAGTCGTTTCCTCGATTCTTTTACCTACTGCTAGGATAACAGTGTCATCGGCAAACGTAGCAAGGATAGTGTCATCTTCTTGTGGTATATCTCGAGTATATAACAGATAGAGAAGCGGCCCAAGAACGCTTCCTTGTGGTACGCCGGCCGAAATTTCTTTGAGCTCCGAGTATTCGTTTCCATGTCTAACACGAAAGAGTCTATTCCCCAGGTATGATACTAGAATATCGTATAAGCACACAGGAAGAACTTGTCGTAGTTTGGATTTCAAGCCATCATGCCACACCTTATCAAAGGCCTGCGAGACGTCAAGAAATACGCTTGAGCAAATCTTTTTTGCTTCAAATGCTTTCTCGATTACGTCAGTAATTCTATGCACCTGGTCAATCGTCGAATGCTTACTTCTGAACCCAAACTGGTGGTCAGGGATAAGATTATTTTCTTCTATAACCGGTTGGAGACGCCTTAGTAATATCCTCTCGAAAATTTTGGATATGACTGGAAGAAGCGAAATTGGTCTATACGATTTTACCTCATTTGGCGGTTTTCCTGGTTTTGAGATCATTATTACTTCCGCAACTTTCCATTGGCTCGGAACGTGTTTTAATCTGAGCGCAGCATTTACAATATAGAGAAGCTTAATCAAAGCTTTTCTAGGTAAAACTTTGAGAATTTCTCCGGTGATTAAATCATAACCAGGAGATTTCTTAGGTTTTAGATTCTCGATCTCATGTGTGAGCTCCCTTAGCGTTGCACTTGTGAGTGTTAAATTGCCAGATGGTAAATCCAGCCTATTGATGTTATCGTAAACCACTTGACTATCGTACGGTTTAAAGGTTTCTTCCAGGTGGGCCGCAAAGACGTCCGCTTTTTCTTTATCTTCCCTTGCCCATTCATTTTGATTCAATTTAATTGGCAGCGCAGGGACTTTGGGCCTTTTGGTGCCTTTTATGGCTTTCCAAAGTGAATAATTGGAATCTGTTTTCGCTGTTAAACTTTCAAGGTAAGAGCCTATTGCACGATTCTTAAAATCCTTAATAGTTTTCTTCAACGAATTGCACAGACGAATCAAGTTTGCTTTATGCTGCGGAGCACGACTTTGTTGCCATTTTTTACGCGCTTTTCGTTTTTCTTAGACCAATTCCTTTATTTCCGGAGGATATCGCAAACCATATTTGTCCGGCATTTTCCTTGGAATGGGAGTATTATTCCAAGAGGCGAGCTGTATGATCTCGACGAAGCGATCAACTTCAACCTCAAGTTCATAGGGTGTCGTAAGTGGAACGCTCAGTTCAACATTATCTTCAATTTCGTTCCTAAAACCTTCCCAGTTAGTTGTTCTACCAGTTAATCTCGCTGGCTCTAGGTTATAGACTAGTTTTTCGCTCAATGTCAAAATAATTGGGGAATGATCAGACGACAGATCAAAACTCTCTTTGACTTTTATGTGGTTGGTAGATATTCCTTTTACAACGAAAAAATCTATCAGATCAGGTATTTTTGAAGTATCAGTTGGCCAGTAAGTCGGTTTACCCGTCGAATGGAAATGGCAATTGTACTCCATACCTGCCCCATAGAGCATTCTACCTTTTTTCGAACTGTATCTTGAGCCCCAGAACGTGTGTTTCGCATTAAAATCGCCGCCAATAATGAAATTAGGTTTAAGCGATTCAAACATGTTAGTGAAATCACTTTTTTCAAGCGCGGAACGCGGTGGACAGTAGATAGACGAAATTTTAAGAGTACGCTGACTATTTTTAACTCGAATCGTGCAAAGTTGCAAAGTTTCAAGGTCTATCTTTAGGTCTTCCGATTGCTCGATACAGTCTTTAATAAGCAAGGATGATCCGCCTCTCGCTTTTCCCGAAGGGTGACAAGCGTGGTAATCATTATAGCCTTTTATTTTTAAATGCGATTCCTTTTTGATGTGGGTTTCAGAAATCAAGCAAATATCAATATCTTTTTGGCGCATGAATATTTCCAATTCGTCAAGGTTTTGCAAAAGTCCGTTTGCATTCCAAGTACATATTTTCAACATTCGTTTGTCATTCATATTCTAGTTGAAGCGCGCGTTTTCTGTGAATTATTTTCAAGCTTAACCAGCCTATCGAGAATAATTTCATTTATTTTGCCTTGTTCTTCAAGTTTCGCGAGAATAACTGAGAAAACATGAGAAAAGGGGTCGGTCGAAATTTCAAGGTTTTTTGTATTTTTCGGAAGCCACGGCCTGAGCATAAGACTGCATTGGTGCTGTCCGAGGGTCATTACCCGGTGGCTTTTCTAATCTTAGCTTTTCAGTACCGTTTCTTTTAAGAGCAGAGGTCGAGGACTTTTCCGTTGTCAATCTTTCCCTCACCTTTTTGTGCTCTGAACCCGGTAGTTTTAGTTTGCCTACTTTCTCCGGCGCGATCTTACGCTTTGGTTTAGTTTGCAATTCTGATTTTAAATTTAGTGGCTTAAGGAACGCATCTCTCCGTTTTTGCAACTCCTTAGCTACTTCACAGCCTCTATAATTTGCCGGGTGCTTTCCCTTACAATTAACACATGTTGCAGAGGTTTGTTTGTTTACTCCACAAACTTGGGAGAGGTGATTTCCGGCGCATTTCACACATCGTGGTTCTTTTCGACAATACGTTTGCGTATGATTGAATCCTTGGCATCGTTTGCACTGAGGCATCAATCTTGTATTCTTGCGCATGGGCTCGATTTTGACTACGACATTCAGAATTGTTCTTATTTCGTAAATCTTATCCAAACTCTCAGCTTTATCAAAAGTTAACATAAAAAGAGGAAGCCCGCGCTTTACCGTCGTTTCCTCGCCTTCCAATTTTTGTTTTTCCCGTTTAATTAAATTTACTCCAACGACGATTTTAAAGTTTTTGTTTTTCAAATCGTGAACAACATCTTCCTTTAAGCATGAGGCATGAAGTCCTCTAGCTACGACTCGTATCGGTCTTTCAGATTTATTTTCGTAAGTATACCACTGAATTTTTTCGGTATTCAGCTTATTAGATACTAAGCGGTAACTGTCTGAGTCTTTTACGTTTACTTTCCATTTGTTGTTGTTGAGCGATGTTACTTCAAAATCGGATAGCAACAGAGGTTTAAGAATAGAATGCAGTTTATTACAGTCTGCAATTCCGATTACGTTTATTAGCGGCGGTGATCGTAGCTTAGTTCGTGGATTTTCTTCGACACATGTGTTTATTTTGTCACGCTGTTCATTATCTTTTCGCTCATTTTGCGTGTTTTCTTGCCTCGTTACCATTTCGGGTGAAGAACCAGCTTTTCGTTTCTTAACTGGTCGTTTTTTTAGGATCCAGTTAGTTTCCCGAGCTAGTTCTTCTTCATCCGTGTGATAATCAGTGTTATCGGGGACGTTTGAACTCGCAGCAGACTCATTACGAGGTTTCTTTATATCCTTAAATGCTTTATTTTCTGCTTTAAGTACATTTAATTCTTGTCTTAGTTCTTCGCAGAGAAGTTCCATTTTACTTAGCCTGGTCCGGAGTTCCATATTTTCGTCCGTAAGGCTTTGAATTTTCGTTGAAGTCCGTTGTTCGTGCCCCGACACTATCGATGTCGCCGGACTTCTAGTTCCGCACGTTTTTATGGTAGATCTTGATGGTGGAGATCTAACTACCCTGGTACCTTTTTTAAAAGGGTCAGATGAACGCAATAAATTCCTCTCCCCAGAATCCGTAGAGCCGACCCCCGAAGAGGGTGGATTTTCCAGTGTACCTGGACTGCCACCTGGGGTATTTATAACTTTTGATTTGTTCATTTCATACTTTGTATACGCCATACTCGGTATACGGAGGGTGGATTTTAGTCGCCTCTTACGACAGGCATGCCTACCTCGGGTATATTCTAACCCGTACCCGAAGGGGGTATGCACAGATGCCGGGATTAACGTTGTTAGTTTAGATATAACGTGGCAGTTAATATCTACGAACTCTTGATTAAAGCGAGACATGTCCATTTGTAATACCAGCAGATGCTGAACCAACTCCTAATACAGGGATACGGGCGGGTCTTCGAATAAGACCCAAGCGTTGAACTGTGTTTTCGGTAATGAACGACACTTGAGATCCCGAGTCTAGCAACAACGGAATAGTTTGTGGATTTCCTTGCTAGTCATAAGCATGAGCAATAGCTGTTTTTTTTTTTTTTTTAGGTTGCGCCAAGGATGTATAATCTTCATAGATACTAATAGCCCGAGTGCTACTAGCATGCACGATTCGCAAACCTGAGTAATCGATTCCAGGAATACGCCTACGTACTAAACACACACCCTACACACTTCAACCACCCTCCCCGCGGTGCTGCCGTTAGGTATTTCTTCGCGGGGCTGGTTAGCAATTATGCTCTAGTCTCCGAGGCCGCCTCTTGGACTCTTCTTAGGGCTTCTGCTCTTCGCAGCGCATTCTGCACACATACTACGAATGAGCTATAGCTGTGGGCAATAACGTTTGGGAGAAAAGAGATGGATTCAATGACTTTCTTTTCGCTAGTATAGACGAGCAAAGCGAGAGCTGTGATTGTGTTGTTGGCAGAGGATGTGAAGATTGTAATATGGTGGATGGTTGGGTGTCAAATCGCCCAAAACCAAATCGCCCAAATCGGAAAAATGTCACATCCCCCAAAAATTATGGGCGATATGACACAAAGACACCTCGCCCAAAAATGAAAAAATGACAACACGCCCAAGAAAGTGGGCTTTTTGTCAGAATTCATTAATAGCCTTGCTTCCGATCGCCCAAAACCAAATCGCCCAAAATGCGAAAAAATGCAGAAAAATGTCAAATCGCCCAAAAATCTTTTTGGCCGGACGCGGCGCGATGCGGCGCGGTTACCGTTTCGCGTCGCGTCGCGTTGCACCACGCAACCACGCGCGGACCCCCCTCCACCCCACCGAGCGATTTTATTTCCCCGTAACTGTAAGTGTGAGCCTGACAAAGCAATCAGCGCGATTGACGGCGTAAGTAAGGCTCAATGCAGCTTAGGTTTTTTTTTTGGCAATACATCCATTTCTTCAATCCTTCATTTCCGATTATTAATGAATAAAATATGAGCGCAGGGACATACATATGTATGTGAAAATTTTTTTTTTTCGAAGAGGCGTATACATAAGTCCACAATGCATAAACAGTGCAATGTGTAAGGGGGGGCATGCTGCCCCCTGCAACCCCCCTGCTTGGGGTCACTGTTGGATTTGAGGTGGGTGCGAGGATGCGTGTATGCAAAGTTTCTTTATATCCATGTTTCGCCGCCAACCTCGCACCCGCCTCCAATCCAACAGTGACCCTAAGCAGGGGGGCAGCATGCCCCCCCTTACACATTGCACTGTTTATACATTGTGGACTTATGTATGCCCCATCTTATTCGGCCGTTGTTTTCCTTGAGAGGTTTGTAGGTGGGACATAAGACCGAACATTTTATGTCCCAATGCGGTGGGACTTATGCGCCGGGGACTAATGTCCCTGCGCCCAAAATTGCGGAAAATAAATGTTTTCAATCTTTTTCAATTTGGTCGTCTTTTTTGACCTTCCTATGTGTTGGTATTTTCAAATTGCGATGAAATGCCCATTTCTGCTTTGGGTGATTTGACATTTCATTTCTTGGTCGATCTGTCATAGCGTTAAATCGCCCAAAAATATTGGGCGATGTGACATTTTCCAGATTTGGGCGAATTGGTGTTGGGCGATATGACACAGATCCGTCATAAGATAAACCCTATGCAAATGCATAGCGGCAACGTTTATTGGCCTGCTTTTGAAAAAGTCGTTTATCTCAATCATCTAGGGGAAGTACAAAAATCCGCATGCAGCGGTGCACTAACGAGAACTCCCTCTACAATATTAAGCACAATATTTCATCTGCGCCCCTAGCTACGAGTGTTTTCGCACAGTTGGCCGGTAGTACAGCCATTCGATGAGAGTTTTCTTAAAGTGGTCCAGCTACCAGCCTGGCCACACCTCAATTCACCTAAACTGAGCAACTTCTAAGCAATTATTCCCATCCGTAGTAAGTGGGAAAATGTTGCAGTTTTAGATTAGGGTTCGATTCACTTTTATATTCGTAGACATATCCAAAACCGAAGGTAGGGTCGGTGGTGGTCTTTTCTCTGAAATGCTTTACTTGAACATCTTATTTAAAGTTGCGGCAGAAGTATTCTACCGAGCAGCGTCTTTAACTCGTGGCTTCTTCAAGGAGATCTGGCCTAGGCCAAATCTACCTGGAGACTTAGTACCATCGACCCGTCGTGGATTTGTTTCCAGTTGCATCCAGTTGAAGTTAATATTTGCACGTAGCGAGAGGCATACCGAAATCCTGTCCTTTTGGTAGAGTTCTTTGGTTAGTACTATGCCTACCGAATTCGTTAGCCTTCCAATTTCCCCGTGGCACAAGTGAATTGTTTTTTGCTTCATTTCTATTATATCTAAGTTTCTGTGGGATGCAGTCAGAATTTCAAGTGTGACATTCAGGAGATCTATGATTAAGAAATGACCAGTTGGAAAGCTAAACAACTGCAAGGAGGCTTTTGGAAGAATGAGGAAGGGCATCAGGTGGACTATGATATATATTGCTGAGGAAGAGATGGCTCTTAGCTTACCGCTACACATGCGTGTATATATTTGCGCTTACGAAAAGATTGAGGTGTCCAACTCCTTCTAAGAGCCGGTCACCAGACGGTCAGGCCAAGCAGTAGTATAGGCCTGAAAACGAACACGTGCAAACAAAGTGTGGTGTGGGGCTGCACATCCCAACTTCGATGAATAACCTTTTTACAGATGTAGAGTGCTACATTGCTTATCTAGAAAAATGTTTTATAAGAATTTGTTCCACTTTTACAACGTTTTATAAAAAAAAACTACGTAGTTTGATTTAAAATAAAGATTCTTCACTCCTTATCAGTTTCAAAAGAATTTGAATTTCATCACATGCCTCTGATAAAGATAATGTCAAGTTTTTGCTTTCTTCTCCTTTTGCAATACGGAATTTATAAGCTACATAACAAAATAAATATGTACGTACGTAATACATAATAATAATAATAATACATGCATATGTATGTGTGTATCTTCAAAAAAGTACTAACAAGATACTAATTTCATCAAAAGTTCAAATATCTGAGAATTGGGTGCAATCTTGCATTATCGACATCGTTAAATTTGAGAGTACATACATATGTTTGTGTAGTGTACTCACATATGAAATAGCTCGATACATATGCAAGACACATACATAAAAAATAATTTTATTAAATGTGTGTTGAAAACAACGAATGTTATTGCTTACTGTACATACCTGCGACCATATTCACGTTGTTCGGTTACGGGCAAAACTTATTGACAATAGACAGACAAATTTATAGCCAGTGAAAGCAAACAACATAAGAACTAAACAAATATTGTCATTGTTCATAACATTAAGGAAATATCAAAGCAAAACGAAAAAAACTATGTAAGTAAACCGCATGCCTGTCGCTCTTTACTTCGTTTGCGAATAAAATTATCGGAAAGTTAAGGCGAGATGGAGAGTTGAAATTTAATTGAGTATTAATTCACTTTGCGATCTTAACAACATTTTTATCGAAAAGAAGCAAACGTTTCGCACAACATTTCTTTGATAAAGTTCGATCGTTAGAAATTATTTTACGACTGTCAGTTGTTTATAATATAAAATTCCAACGCATTTTTTTTAATTGACGGAGTTAAGCTAAGATGTTGGAGTAGTCTACTCGTATTTCCTACATAAAAGGAAATAAGACCTTTGAAAATGTTCTTTTTAACTGAGAATTAGTTGCGACTAACAATCTCCACTCGCATAGCCGCTAAGCTTTATTCTTAAGTATAATTTCATTCCGATAAATATTTTTCGGTTGTTACATTAATAATTAAACGGAACAAGGCCGATTTGGACAATATAATGTAAAAATCATTTCACATAGCTAATTCTAATTGATAATTTGTTATCTGGAACCCAAAGTCAAACAATCTTAGTAATGGACGTAAAACTTTTCAGCGAACGCAAAGCTAACTTGGCTTTTAACGTTATCATTGAGGCTGTGGCAGATTGGATTATTGAAGTACTCAAAGCAAATGCTATTGGTGGAGATGGTTTACCCTTTGCTTTATTAAGTTTACCTTCCTTACTTGCTAGGGACACTTACCCAAATACGAAGCCTCTGCATTGTATCATCGAGTTTTGCTTCCGAATATAAGAAAGTCCGAATTACCCCTGTGGAGCAAAATGTCTGTCCAGTTCTGGCTAGAGACTGCCGTGAGTAAGCATGAAAGATTCTCAATAAGATTTTAGCAACCCAAATACTCAATATTAATGGCTCCATATCAACCAAACTCATCCTTGATATTGTTGAGCTCACCGCGTCAAAAACCTAGTCCTGGCTCTATTCTCTGAAGCAGGACACTACGATAACTAACCCAAATAGGATTGAATTTGACATTAAACAAACTGATGGCCTGCCAATTATGGGTATGTATGTAAACCCAGAGCTTCGTTGGAATGAACAGATTACTGAAGCTAAGAAAGGCAGTGTTATATCTCCGATTCTTCAAAAGATGTAAACATATTTTTACTTTAACAGTCTATTCGTCTGAAACTGAAATATAGTTATAATAACTCGCGCGACGTGCTTGAGTTTACTTGATAGTGTTCAGCGTCAAGCTTTTAGACTAATCAGTGATCAGTGGATGGCAAACGACTAACAAAGGCCTCGTAGGGGCAGCATCTCCTGATAGGTGCTGGTCCGCTAAGTAACGAGTAGGAGCCACTGCAGCCGAAAACCTAGCAGCTCTGTTAGTAAGCCCTACTCCCACCTCCTCGTGGTGTCATCTGGGAATTTCTTCGGAAATTGCTAACGGGAGAGGACGAATGGCGAGCTTCCTGCGCCAAAAAACAGGATAAGTGTCCGTTGGTCTGTGGCCCAGCGAGCCGCAACCGTAAAACAAACTATTGCTCCGAAACGGAAACAATCGCCTCGGATAAGGACGGATAATTTGTTGACGACCTTTGGCTATCGGACACGGACAACGATCGGATTCTGGAACGTTAAGACCCTCCTGGACTCACTCAAGGAAGGGCCTTATAACGCCAGATTCCTCCAATTGGAGCGCGAATTCGCACGGTATAAAATCGACATCTTAGGGCTGAGCGAGATAAGATGGTACGATGCTGGGGAATACATCTCCCCAACAAAAAGCACTGTGATGCTCTACTCTGGTAAACCAGCTGGAAGTGCACGGAGTTCTGGCGTAGGACTCATGCTAACTCCAGCAGCACGTAGTAGCCTCATATCCTGGAAACCCCATAGTGACCGGATATTGACGGCTAGGTTCCAGAGTAGAGTTAGAAAAATTACCATCATACAGTGTTATGCTCCGACTCTAGACGCGACTGAGGATGAAAAGGATAATTTTTATAGCCACTTAGGTGCCGCCTACAACCAAACGCCTAATGGGGACATCGTAATGGTAATGGGAGATCTCAATGCCAAGGTGGGTAGCGACAACACCGCGCTTAAGCACGTGATGGGAGTTCACGGCGTTGGAGACCGTAATGACAATGGTGAGCGGTTTGTGGACTTCTGCAATACCAACCGCCTAGTCATCGGAGGTACGCTGTTTAAGCATAACACCTGCCATAAGATCAGTTGGGTCTCTACTGATAGGCGACGAACATCCAACCAGATCGACCACATTGCGATCAGTCGCCGCCTTAGAAATTGTCTCCTGGACGTCCGAAACAGACGTGGAGCTGACGTCGGACAAGAACGAGATCACCATCTTATGGTAGCTCATTTACGCCTTCGTACTGCATCCGTCAACAGCAACCGCTCAAACCTACTTAACATCACCAGGTTTAATATCGACAGGCTCAAGGTTCCCCAAGTGCGCCAACAGTTCAGGGACAATCTTGCCTTAGAAGCAGAAGCAATCAGCAGCATAGAGAACATGGATGACCACTGGAGTGCTGTGAAAAATGCTTTTGCGACTGGGGCACGCACTTATGTCGATAAAAAGCAGAAACACCACCGCACATGGCTTTCTACAGACACCTGGAGACGGATCGATGAGCGTACAGCAATCAAGGTTCGAATTGCAGCGGCCTTAGCAGTGGAGAGAACTGAGCTTGAAGCCCTATACCGTGCGAAGAAGAAAGAAGTGCAGCGTAGTGTGAGACGTGACAAACGTCAACATGTCAACTCACTGGCCTCAAGGGCTGAAGAAGCAGCGAGTAGGTGCGACAGTAGGACTGTTTACAACATCACTAAGGAGCTCATTGGTGGTCGAAACTCCGAACAACATCCAGTGAAGAGTCTAGACGGTAACCTTCTGATTTTGGATGAGGATCAGCTCACTAGATGGAGAGAACATTTTGCTACAGTGCTAAATTACTTAGACGATGGCGGTATGATCTTGAATTCGAATGAGCAGTTCGAAGCAACAAATTCCCGAATTCGCACCGTACCTCCCAGTAAAGCTGAAATAATAACAGCAATCAAGTCCCTCAAGAAAAACAAAGCGGTGGGTATTGATGGCATCCCTGCCGAGCTATTTCAAGCGGCGCCAAATACATCGGCAGATTTGCTGCATCCGCTAATACGGAGAGCTTGGGATAGTGAACAACTTCCACAGGAGTGGAAAAGGGGGATGATCATTAAGCTTCCAAAGAAGGGTAACTTGATGGAGTGCGGTAACTGGAGAGGTATATTTGTTCTTCCAGCTGTAGCCAAAATAATAGCTAGAATAATTCTAGAACGAATTAAAGAACATTTAGATTCAACTCTCGATGTCGAACAGGCAGGCTTTCGCGCTGGATCCTCCTGCATCGATCACATAAACACCTTACGGATCATAATCGAACAATGCGTTCGCTACATTTACTGTTTATCGACTTCGAGAAGGCTTTCGACAGCTTGAATCGAGATGCTATCTGGTTGGCCTTGCGCAGGAGAGGCGTTCCAGAAAAGCTTATAGCTATTATCAAGGCTATATACGAGGGCGGCAAGTGTCACGTCGTGCACAATGGTAAGGTGTCGGAGGACTTTGAAGTCCAAAGTGGAGTACGTCAAGGGTGCATACTGTCCCCACTATTGTTCTTGGTGGTTATCAGCGATGTACTCCGTGCAGCATTGACGGAAGCTAATTCTGGAATTCGTTGGACTATGACATCTTACCTTAAACACCTAGATTACGCTGACGATGTTTGTCTACTTTCACATCGGATAATGGATCTTCACTTGATGGCCCAAAATCTAGAAGCTGAGGCAAACAAAGTGGGGCTAAAAATAAACACAGCCAAAACAAAAGCTCTGAGTACTTCCAATACCCGCGCTCAACTTAACATTGCCGGAAAGCAAGTCGAGAAAGTTGATAACTTTATATATTTAGGAAGTGTCGTCTCGGCTAACCGCGGTGGCACCGAACTGGATGTGTGCAGCAGAATTGGGAAGGCTAAAGCTGCGTTCGGAATGCTGTCCAAAATCTGGAGAAGCAATGTTATTAGCTTAAGAACCAAGCTACGACTGTTCCGCTCCAACGTAGAATCAGTGCTGCTTTATGGGTGCAGTACCTGGAAGGTGGACACAATTAACACACGCAAGCTGCAAGTCTTCGTAAACAAATGCTTAAGAATCATCTTGAGGATTTTTTGGCCGAACCGCATCTCCAACGAACAACTTTATCTGAGAACGGGCCAAGAACTTATAAGCATTACTATACGAAGAAGAAAGTGGCAATGGATTGGACACACTCTACGGCGCGAAGACAACTCCATTGCGAAATACGCCATGCAGTGGAATCCGCTCACCCAGGCAGGCAGAATAGCGGGACGCCCTAGGCAAACGTGGCGCGGAACAGTTGAGGAGGAATCGAGCATTTTAGGAATGAGTTGGAGGCAGCTCAAACGCGTTGCAGAACTTCGAGAAAGATGGCGCGCAGGCGTGGTTGACGCCCTATGCCCCCCGAGGGGTTAAAGGATATAAGTAAGTAAGTGATCAGTGTACTAGCTATATATAGCTATAGCAGTACGCGTGAATCAGCGTAGGCACATAACTGCAGTTTAGAAATTGACATCGGCCACACCGCTATGCTCAGAAGATTGTTTTTTGTTTGTCATTATACATGCTTACTTACGTGGCGCTACCGTCAGAGGTGAACCTGGACCTCAACCAACATACCTCTCCAGCCAGCCCGACTATGAGCCAGCTCAGCGCTGCCGCCATGCTACTTTAGTCGCAATTTGACCCTTTTTTGACGCAAAGAGACTATGATCCGATTTTAAAAAAATCACCCTTTTTTACACCTTTTATTTTTTTAAGATTTTTCCGTATAAAATATTTTTCCAACAAAAATTCCATTTAGTTGCTCATCACAATCGTTCACAACAAAATTGTGTTGATTTAATTTAATTTATTTTATTTTTTGTATAATCTAACGCGTTTTTATTTTTATTTTTGTTGAACTATTTATTCATGCTGTTGTTTTGTTTTTTTGAAATACAAGCTTTTATGTTAGTTTTTAAGTTTTTCATTTGAATGGTTCCAACCAGAGAACTGTAGCTCATTTTATGAGCCACTCGAAACATTCATTCATTCATCTTAGTCCCTGTATGAGAACTCTTTTGGCTAAGTCGATGTTCTTCTACAGGCCGTATAGTTCGGCATTGTACCTTCTTCTTCACTTGCCGTTTATGCAGACGGGACCAAATATCACTCGAAAAACTTTTCTCTAAAAGTAACCAAGGGCATCCTCATTCGATTTTGACAAAGTTCATGCCTCTGCGTCATACTGCAGGACTGTATGTATTTTTAGTGTCTTATACAGAGTTGCATTAGTAGTTCGAGATAGGGATTTGGTACTCAATTGCCTTCTATGTCCATAAAAACAGCGATTGGCAAGAGCAATTCTTCGTTTGATCTCCCCACTGATGTCATTTGCGGAGTTCACTACGGAGCCTAAGTAGACAAAGTCCTTTACTACCTCAATATTGTATCTGTCTGTTGCCCCGTTATATCTAAGACGCCGATGTTGGGTGTCCTTTTTTGTAGACTGCATGTATTTTGTTATGCTTTCATTGACCGCTAAGCCCATACTTGTAAACACACCACCGGCGGCTCGCTAAATTCTTTCGACTATGTGATGATATTCAGCGACGTAAGCGAGTAGTTGTACAGATTTGAAAAAAATTGTACCTCCGATGTCGATTCGTGGGTTTTGTACAATTCTCTAAGTACTATGTTAAAAAAGATCGCATGATAACGCGTCATCTTGTCTAAGGCCTTTCCTCAAACGGTTCGGTGGTGTTCTTACCGACTTTAACGGCAGCGAGCGCTCTCCATTGTCATTCTGCACAAACGGATGAGTTTGTCAGGGATGCCAAAACAAGACATGGCTCTGTATAACTCGTCTCTATACACGGTAGGTTAGGTTAGGTTAGGTAGGGTTATGAGGTTGTCATAAAACACTAGGCACCAAAGTGGGCCCATCGCGATCCCTAGGAAACCTTCACGGCAAAAGACCTAAACCCAATCCTCCAAGCAATTAATCTCCCTACAAAACCTGAAGAGATCCTTGCTATGGTTCAAGGACCTCACCTCCTCCAAGTTATCGAAGAAGTATCTACCCAGGTACTTTAGCCTTATCCTGGCAATTCCCTGACATTCACAGAGTATAATATTGAGTTATATCCTCTGAGACATGTAGGTCATCGCAGTGCCTACAAACATCCGTATCAGATAACCCTAATCTCATGGCATGCCTCCTTAGGAGACAGTGGCCAGATAGTATTCCTATCGCTGTTCTTATCCTCGATCTATCTAAGTTAATTATCTCCCCAGATTTTCTGCGATCTAACACAGGCCACAAGGCCTTAGACACCCTGTGACCATCTAAGTTTGACCATCTTAGATTAGCCGTGTCAATGATTTTATCCCGGATAATTCCCTTAGCCACGCACCCTGGTGGTTTAATACTACCAATTATATCCGTACGTTGGAGCCCCGCTCCTCTTTTAGCCAGGGCGTCGGCTTGCTCGTTGCCTTCGATATCGCAGTGTCCAGGTACCTAACATAATCTGACTCGGTTCTGCGTACATAATGCCCTAAGCATTGTGCGGCAATTCCTGATTAACTCAGATTTGGTGACGTAAGATTCTAGCGCCTTTAGCGCAGCCTGACTGTCAATGTAGATGGCGATATTCTTATCGGATATTGATCCCATCTCAAGTAATTCCACAGCTTTAAGTACAGCTAGAACCTCTGCTTGGAACACACTGCATGTGTCTGGAAGTCTCAAGGCCACCTGTAGGTTCGTATCTCTCGAGTAAATACCTGACCCCGCGCCCTCACTGGTCTTAGAACCATCTGTGTATATTGCAATCTCGTTGTGGACAGAGACTGTCTTCCTTTGCCAGTCCTCTCTAATAGGATACAGTACTTCGTATGGTGTGTCGAAGTCTAAGGTGCCAAGTATATCGTCCGATTCGTCAGGGATTCCAGGAAAAGATTCCTTGAGAATGAAGCTGTGTCCTATGTTATTAGTCCTGAAGAGACCAACGTTAGTGAGCCGAAGCGCACTGTTGCCCGCTTGAAATTTGATTTGTAGGTCTAATGGTAAGAGATACAGGAAGATCTCGAGTGCAGCCGTAGGTGTTGTGCGTAGAGCACCTGTGATGGCAATGCAGGCTGATCTTTGTACCATGGCCAACATATCCCGAGTGTTTTTCGTATTCGTTGCCTTCCACCACACAAGAGCCCCATACGTAAGGATGGGTCTGACTACCATGATGTATAGCCAGTGCATCATTGCGGGCCTCAGGCCCCATTTTTTCCCCGCGGTCCGCTTACAGATGAAGAGAGCATTATATGCTTTGCGGACTCGTTCCTGTATGTTAAGTTTCCAATTTAGTTTCCTATCCAGCATTATACCAAGATATCTGGCGCGATCCGAAAGGGAAAGCTCCACCCCTGCTAGCTTAGGCAGTTTGAAGGGTGGTATCTTGTATTTTCTACTGAAGAGTACCAATTCAATTTTATCCGGGTTGACGTGTAGTCCACACCCTCTAGCTCATTCGAGACTATTAAGAGCTGATTCCATCATTTCACTTAATGTATCAAGGAACTTACCCTGAACTAAAATCACCACGTCATCCGCGTAAGCAGTGACGCTTATGCCTGTATTGCTTAGTTCTTAAAGTATCCCATCGATGACTAGAACCCAGAGGAGGGGTGAGATAACGCCTCCCTGGGGAGTCCCCCTGGTAACGGATTTTCTTATTGAACTGTTTCCGATAGTGGAGTTAATGTTTCTAGTGCCGAGCATATTGCAGAGCCAATTGGTAATGCTATGCTCGACATTCATAGATTCCAGGGCCTGTTTGATGGCCCTACCTTCTACATTATTGGAAGCACCTTCTATGTCTAGGAACGCTGCTATACACGGTATCATAGGCAACTTTGAAATCGATGAAGATGTTATGCGTGCCGACTTTATTTTCATGGGTTTTTTTCCCAAATCTGCCCTAGTGTGAATATTTGGTCAATGGTGGACTTTCCGGGCCTGAAACCGCACTGATAAAGACCTATCAGGTTATTGACGATCGGTTTCAGGCATAATACGACAAATAAGATCGTATATGCAATGTTGAGACAACTCATACCTCTGAAGTTGGAGCATTTCAGAGGGACTTATTTCTCCATGATCAGGCAAACGATGCTAAGGTTCCATTCACCGGGCATGCGACCAAATTTTACCGCCGACGGCCGGCAGCAGAGAAAGCAATTGTGGTGAGAAGATAGAAAGGCCGGAGCAAGCAGTACTATCCTCTAAGAATTCTAGATAAAAAGAATGCATTTAACACTACAAAGCATACTCTCTCTACCTCCTTCTCTATGCACTCTTTAGCTCTCCCCTGCAACTTTTTTGTTTACTCCATCACTCACTTTAAATGACACTTTTCTAGGTCGTGAAGTACGCTAAAAGTGGAAGCATATAATAGCAGATATTAAGGTCTAAGGAGTACCGGAGTACCTTATTAAAATAGTGAGGAGCTATTTCGAAATATATTCGTATATTAGCAGATACCCGTGACTTTGTCTGCGTGATCCACAATAACATTATGTACCGCTGTAACTTTCAACAATACGAGTACATAACAGCTTTTTCTTCATCTATCAAATTTGTGCTACCAGTTGTCATAGATTTGCACCGCTGTAACTTTCAATAATACATATCAGCTTCTCCTTTATCTATTAAGTTTGTGCTACCATCTGTTGTTGAAGTAGCAACATTTTAATACATACA
This sequence comes from Brachypalpus laphriformis, assembly GCA_945910035.1. Classification (NCBI taxonomy): domain Eukaryota; kingdom Metazoa; phylum Arthropoda; class Insecta; order Diptera; family Syrphidae; genus Brachypalpus; species Brachypalpus laphriformis. The sequence goes on from OX246754.1 coordinate 88,119,491, forward strand.
TACATTTTCAATGGCCCGCTAATCCTCCATGAGGGTCGCGGTGTTAAGATGCTCAGGTGGACCCTCCATCCTTCTCGATCCTCCGCCATTGACTTCAACCTATCAGCAGGAATCCCTAGACGACTCCAGGAGAGATGTCGGACTTGGTCCAACCATCTATTTTTAGACCTACCGCGGAGTCGCCTACCTGATGGCACGGCAATCATCGCACGTCTTGGAAGCCGGTCTGGGGGCATACGCACTACGTGACCAAACCATCGAAGCATAGATCGTTCCGTTCGGAGAAGTAGCTGCTCAAAATTCAGCGTCTCGCGTACTCTTATGTTGCGCACTCGACCCCTACGAGTTATTCCAGCAATACCGCGAAGGAACCTCATTTCGACAGCTGGTATTAGCGATCTTATTATTTCCATCACAACCCAAATTTCATGACCATAGGTGAGAGTTGGAACATACACCAAGTTAAAAACCGATAGCTTAGCTTGAACACTAAGTTCGGCATTCCTTATAACAGGTTGACCAAGCTCTCTCAAAATTGATCCCGACTGACCAATTCTACAGGATAACTCGGCATTGCTCCTCCCATCACTCGTGAATAAAACCCCGAGGTACTTAAACTTATCCACCTGCTTCAGTGGGACTCCACTAACATGCAGAGTGCACTGAATGGGTTTTCTGGAAACAATCATTACTTCGGATTTGTTCACGTTGATCTTCATTCCAGCATCATTCCAAACGGCTACAAACCTTTCGAGTGCGCACTGAAGTTCAGTTTGAGAGGATCCAAGGATGACCAAATCATCCGCAATGAGCAGATGACTAATCCGTAGGTCTCCCACTTTGAAACATTTCCCGCCACGGCTGCGCTGCAACATCCAATCCATATATACAATGAAGAGGAGAGGTGACAAAACGCACCCCTGGCGAGTCCAACGCCCACAGTGAAAGGTATTGATTTACCACCGTTTATCCAAACACGGCTTCTACAGTTTGTATATAAACACTGAATCGCCCTTAACAGAGAACCATCAATCCAATACTCCTGCAGAACACTCCAGAGTTTGTTTCGAGGAACCCTATCATATGCTTTATCCAAATCCACAAAACAAGTGTAGACGGGTTTAGCATACTCCCAAGCCTTCTTAAGAACCATTCTGAGAGTGAATAACTGGTCGGTTGTGCTTCTACTGGGACGAAAACCACACTACTCATCCCCTAAACTATCCTCAACCACAGCTCTGGAATGGGTTTCTAGCACCTTGGTGAAGACTTTTCCAGGGAGACTTAGAAGAGATATAGCCCTCTAGTTGGCGCAATATCTTTTGTCCCCTTTTTTGAAAAGAGGAACTATTACCCCCATTTGCCAATGACCAGGTGATTCACCGCATTCCCAGGCCACTTTAATGACACGTGAGAGCCATTGCACTCCCTCTTTACCCTTGAGCATTTCTGATCGGATTTCATCCACACCAGCAGATTCGCCATCCTTTAGCGCTTTGATCGCGAAAGTTACTTCCTCCACCGTAGGACTACTTTCCGTCCAACTCTCGACAATAGGTCTGTCATCTTCGGTGCCCTATTCGGGATTGAACAATTCTAAAAAGTGCCCTATCTGCGTAAGATGTCCTCCTCATTGGAAACGCCTCCTCGGCGTAAGACGTGTACCGTCTTCGGATTTGACTCCTTCAGCGATGATATTCAACTTTTTTCCTCTGAGTCGGCGGATTGTCCGCCAGAACATCTTATTTGCAGAACTGTGATCACGTTCTAATTTCTCGCCAAACTCCTTCCAAGACTGTTCTTTCGCTGTTTTCACAGCTAATTTGCAAGTTCTTCGCGCCTCAGTGTACCGATTTCGAGAATCAGAGCTCCCCAAGTGAATCCACACCTTAAAGGCTCTCTTCTTCTCTCTGATGGCTTCTTGAACTCCCGGCGTTTTAAACCAAGCAGTTCTTTTCTCACCACCAGCCGCCACACCCATCCGCTTCGCTCCACAAACATCTCCCGCAGGCGCAATAACCGCTGTGGGAAACAGTTGCCATTATTTCTCCACATTTGATGGAACAGTTGGAATTCATTCAAAACTTTCACATATTTTCCGAGCAAATGTCTCCCGTATCTCATCGATCTGTAGCATCTCCCATCGTATGCGTGTAACCATCCTTGGTTTGCGCTTTGTTAGGAGAGGCACTCTCTCGCTAAGATATAATTTGCACAGCACTAAGTGATGATCTGTTGACAGTTCGGCCCCTCTCAATACGCGAACATCACAAACCATTCTCTTCAGACACGGTGGTACCCCAAGGAAATCTATCAGCCACTTCTGCTAAAAACTTTGACGGTAGCAAGTGTATTTGTGAATGTCTTTTCGTGGAAAGATAGTGTTCATGATGGATTAGCCATTTTCACAACAAAAATCCAACAACTTCTCTCCGTTCGCGTTTTGATCAGGATCACCGTCCCTCCCAATCACACTCCCCCATGTCATAACATCTACACCCACGTGAGCAATGAAGTCCCCCATCAGGACCAAAGAATCCATATCTGCAACCTTTTCAAGGGCAACATCAACTTCATATAAGAAAGCTGCATACTCTGACTGAAGGTTCGGTGAATACACCTGCACCAGTGCCAGAGTTGATCTTTCAAGCTTGAGCTTTAAGATCTCCCTCCTAATGGTATCCACTCCAATACTCTGTCTGTCAACCTGGGACTTGTAAGTATACTCCCGCCCGAGCAGACATTGAGAGTGCGACTCCTGACAGGAAGAGCTTCCACTCACCCGAAAGGACCACAGTTTTAGAACCTCTGTGCTTTGTTGAAGAGACGCCAACTATATCTAGTCGACTTTTAACAGCCTCCCCAACAAGCTCAAGGAACTTCCCTGTAGGCGATGAGACGTTCCATGTGCCTATCTTAAGTCGATGCCGTTGTTGAAATTCAGCGAATCCATTTGTGCACCTATCGGTGCATAGCGCGCTCACCCCTTGACTTCCGTAATGGTTCGCGAGACCATTGACAGGAAGCTCGTAGCCATTTCGGGTTTGACCGGGCGGGTGCCGAGCGGGACAGGCCGACCACCAGACGCTCGCAAACTGACACCCTTCAGGCCTGCCTCCAAAGATGCCCTGGTTTACCAGGTTTGGCAATATCCGAGGTCAGTCTTCTTCTCTTTGTCATCACGCGGTGTGCGCCTTGTTAGCCGTGACTGGATTGTATGGATGGAATAACTATTTAAGTTACCCCATCCGCATATCCCAGTCACGTTGCCCGCCTCCCACCACGAGGAGGTCAGCTGCCAGGGGGCATTTTAATTTACTTCAAATTTTCATGCAACAGTTTGGCACGTGTAGTATTCATTTCTGGACTTACATCAATATATTTGAGAAATGACTTACATCAGCATGACTTTAACCGCCGCATATGCATGTATTTAGCTAGCAGAAGGACTGCGCCTATAAGTAGGCAAGGAAATAAATCCCTTACTTAGAAGGCGCTACAGTTTGGGGTAAGTCTAGGCATCAACCAATAGGAAATTAATGTGTTTATTTTTTTTTATACTGCACATGCATGCTTTTGATGCAAACAAAAATCTGTAGTTCTCAAACTTTCCGAATGTATGTTTTATAATGCCCTATGTTTATTCTTTTAATATCTCAATTCCCTTAAGGAGTATCGTAACAATTCTTATTGGAGATAAGGACCAATATCCTAATGTATAAAACGCCAAGGTTTTGTAAACATCTGTAATGTAGTTTCTGCGTGATACCTGCCCATTCCCAAGTTATCATTTTATTATATGTACATATATATATTGTTATGCCTGGCTTGGCTATGGTTAGGTTAGGTTAGGTTAGGATCGGCCCTCGATGAGGATGTACTTAGACCAGAAAGTAGGTCCATTGTACTGCCGATGTGTAAGGCGGGTGGGTCACCCTCTTACTCTTGGAACCATCTGCTTCGTTGAATGAAGTCTAGAATTTTAGCCGTGCAGGCGTTGCCGAGATCATTAAGATCATTGTAGAAATATTCACCCAGAGTGGCCTTCCTGATGTTGGCGAGCGCAGGACAGGCGCACAGGAGATGACTGATGGTCTCTTCTTCCTCTTCATCTCTGCAGCTTCTGCAGAAGTCGTTATGAGGGATACCTAATCTCTGGGCATGTCTTCCTATGACGCAGTGTCCAGTTAGGTGATTGGCTACTTTCTCGGCATCAATTTGAATGAGGTACTTAACATAAGACGCTGGCGCTTTGATGTCGGTGATGCTTATGCTATCTGTACCAGAGGAGCCTTGTCGTGCTAGTTCGTCGGCTGCACAATTCCAAGGTATGTCACAGTGACCTGGTACCCAGCAAAGGGTGAGGTTGTACTGACCAGCTATCTCGTTAAGAGATATGCGACAGTGTTTCACTGCCTTAGATCTCGTAGTGCTGGCTGCGAGGGATTTGATGTCTGCCTGACTGTCGACATAAATAACAATATCAGGTGTTGATAGTGTGCTAGCCGCCAGCCAGTCAGCAGCTTTGCGAACTGCGGTGATTTCGGCTTGAAAAACGCTGCAGTAGTCTGGAAGGTTAAAGGAGAGGTGTATGTCCAGATCTTCCGAGAAAATTCCGGCACCGACACCGTCCTTGGTTTTGGACCCATCCGTGAAGATTGACAGCGATTCGTTGTAAAGGACATTGCGTTGCGTCCACTCACTTCTGTCCGGTATCGAGTGCGTGTAGCCCTTGTCAAAATCATATTCAGTGGGCAGATGGTCAGTGGAATTGGGAAGATGACGGTGCATCGAAAGTATATTGGCATGTCCCGTGTGTTGCTCCTTTCACTGCCTGGAGCCTCTCAGTCTTATTGCCGAGGTGACAGCCAATTGTTTACTGACGATGTCAATCGGAAGCAGGTGGAGCATGGTTTGGAGCGCCGCTGTGGGAGAAGTTCTCAGTGCACCGGTAATACTGAGACATGCAACTCGCTGAGTTTTTTCCATTATGGATAGGTTGGATTTCTTCTCCAAGGCGGGCCACCATACCAATACTCCATACATGAGAATCGGTTTAATGACCGACGTGTATAGCCAGTGCATGATGCTTGGTTTAAGGCCCCAGGTGGAGCCTACTGCTTTCTTGCAGATGTATAGAGCGGCCAGCGATTTCCTGGCCCGTTCGACGACATTCTCCTTCCAAATTAGCTTGCGGTCAACCTTTAGGCCTAAATAGCTAGCACTATTTGAAAGCTTGAGGGTGGATCCCCTTATCTTGGGCGGAGTGAAGTCAGGTAGCTTGTATTTTCTTGTGAATAGAACTAGCTCGGTCTTCGTCGAGTTAACGGAGAGGCCGCATTTATCGGTCCATCTGAGCAGTTCATTGAGAGCAGACTGCATGACATCGGCTAGCGTCTGCGGGTATTTGCCTGTTGTTAGAATGGCGACATCATCTGCATAGGCAATAACATTGCATCCAGTTTTTTCGATCTTTAGAAGGGCCTCGTTGAGCACCAAATTCCACAATAGTGGAGACAGTACACCCCCTTGAGGGGTGCCTCGATGTGCATGTCGCTTGACAGTACTACTTCCGAAGGATGCTGTTATTACCCTGTTCTTTAGAATGTGTTCTATGAAACAACAGATGGATTCGCAGATGTTGAGCCCACGTTACGCACTGGTAATCGAATTTGTTTCAACGTTGTTGAAGGCTTGGCTATACACTTAAGAAAAAAAAGGATGCTGGGATGTACATACAATACGTATGTCCTCAGGCCGGATGTATGTCTGGGTTGAGACTCCGGGGTTACCTCTGGACGAGAAATGCCGAATTCACAAGTTGACAGGGATTAATCAACCAACGTATGATGAAGTGAAGAAACCAAACAGCTACCAATCAGCCGATTAATGACAAAGGAAGCACAATTTAAAGTATACCATAATGTGACAAGAAAAATAGCACACAAGTTACTTTTAAAATTTACTTTATTTAAACTAAAGAAAAGGTGTTTTTAGGAAAATTAATTTTTTTTTTGTTGTGCAATATGAGATATCCATAACACGTCCCCCTTTTAGACATATCTTACGGATATTTTATCCTAAGATTGAACTTTGGGGTTTGCATCTCGAAATCTTCTGTTAATTGTTCTGGTGTGCTGGCCACTCTAAGGGTTACCTCAGGGTTTACTCTGTTTCTTCTGTTCGAAACATTTCTGTGCGAAACATCTGCTAAATAGGGCTATTGTAGTTCTTCCGGAGTTACACTACCACATCAAGTAGCCTATGAGTAATACGCTTACGACTCCACATATTGACATCAATATGCCTTGTGAACGTTCTGGTATCTTTTCTCAGGTCTTTGACCAAAAGCTTCTTTGACGTTGTATCTCCACAGATAAGTCTTGCAATTCGTGTATGTTTTTCGCAGTGATTTTAGACATTGGCTCTTGTGTGGTTACAATACCTCGTAGTTTTGAATTTACGCAACAGTCTTCCAATTCTCCATAGGAATATTTATATTGTAGTAGTATTTGAGCAGTATGGTCCAAAGTTTTAATAGTCGTGTCGTATGTCTCTAATTAACAATTGTTACTCAAAACTATTATACCTGTGTCAGCAAGTTTTTCTGTGTTTGTGTCATTATTACATTTACATTTATAGCTTATTTCATCAGTGATTGTATACAAAAATGAATTACTTTTAATTTTATGGAAAATTTCTACTTTCGAATTTATTACTTTAAGGTCACAATTATAAGCTCTATTTCTAATAAAAATATTTACTTCACAATCGGAATCACTTAAAGTGTTCTTAAGTAGTTGTGGTTGACAAACAAGCATTTCGTTAACAAATTTACAGTCTGCTAAATTATTTTTGACACTATATTCTTCTCTATTTTTATCAACTAATAAGTACTTATAACTTAACGTTAAGATCAATATTCCATTATCAACAATTTTCGGAATAGTGACTATTTCATAGATGTCATAATTTTCTTTTGATACTATTGGTACATTAATAACAATAATTATGTTTTGTTCTCCAGTAAATGCTTTCAATTCTAACGTTTTCAAGATTTCTAAATAATTTTCTGTACTTGGTTCTATTGCAAATATTTTCTCATGTTCTTCACTAAGTAAATCGGCTGGTTCAATAATTCGTGGATGCAGTATTCCAGCTTGAATAAATAATAATTTATCGATAATTTGCTCAATTTCTAGTTCTAACTGCATTATTTTGTAATTAATTTTGCTTGATATTTCCTCAAAATAGGAAGTGATAAGGATGGTTCGAATGATGTTAGCTTCATTGGCATTTAGTTTATTGAGCTGGACTATATTATCGTTAATTTTGTACATGGTGACTTTACTATTCTCTATGCTTTCTAATACCTATTTGTTCAAATGGGTTAAAACCTTTACCTTTTCCTCCATGCCATCCTTGGTACGTTGTTCATTTTTAGACACGCTTTGGACTGCTGAGTCTGGCGATGTATGTGTAGCTGAACACTCAGACGTGCCTAAGCACTTCTGGGTAAACTTCAGCGCGCATATGTTTAACCGGACGAGGCATCTCTTGTTGACCTGATTGGCTGAAATATGCGTCTTAGAAGTCTAGCAAGAGCTCCTCAGATGGAGGACGTGCGGCGAATGAATTCTCTCGATGGAATCAACGGTGACGTCCACAGACCAGCGTATACCTTACCGGAGCTACTTCGACATATTTGGAGCTAAGGTCTGTAAGGATTTTCAATACTACGTCAGGGTATTGAAAAAGAGATGGTGGTGGATGAACCGTTAATGGGCCAACGGCAGCGCTCATATCCCCGAAGTGGGTTACTGACATCGGTGTATCCGGCCCCTCGTTATAGGGGTTGCAAAAAAGGATCTGGTCCTCCAGGTTGGGGGTTGTGCCGTCGGGTTAACTTCCCTACCACGTAAAAATCGTTCGGTTGCGAAGCAACCAACAGCCTCGGGTACGGATAATTTTACTGTTGAAGACCCAAGCAAACGTAAAAAGGACAACGATCTTCGTGTCTGCACGTGGAATGTTAGGTCCCTCTACAAACCACGTGCAGCCGAACAACTTGCGGAGACCCTAGAGTGTCTCAAAGCAGATATTACCGCCATCCAAGAAGTGCGATAGGATGGGCCGGGCAAAAGGAGTATGAAAAACTGTGACATCTACTACGGCGATTGCTACAGACAAAAAGGACAGCGTCTATTCGGGTGCGGATTTGTCATTGGAGGCAGACTTAGGCAAGAAGTCTTGAGTTTCCGCCATGAGAACGAGCGCCTTATGACTATCCGTGTCAAGGCTAATTTTCTAATTAGGCTCATTAGCCTAATATGCGTTCACGCCCCTCACGGCGCGATAAAGGATGACTTCCACCAGCTCTTGGACAAGACGTATGAGCAATGCCCTAGCCATGACGTTAACATTATCCTAGGTGATTTTACCGCAAGGCTAGGAAGAGAGGACGTCTTTAGCAGCATTGTCGGAAAGCACAACCTGCACGACATCACATCCGACAATGGACTCAGGCTAATCGACTTTGCGGCGGGGCAAAACTTTGTCGTAGCTAGTACGCGGTTCCCACGTCTCGACATTCACAAAGGAACATGGCTCTCCTTTGATCGAAAAACTGTCAACAAAATCGATCACATTGCGTTCGACGCAAGGCACTCTTCCCGTATTCTGGGTGTCCGAGGAGCCAACGTGGACTCGGATCACTACCTAGTTGTAGCCAAGGTACGGATGGAGATATCCAGAATAGAGCGAAATCAATAAAATACTGTGAGGAAATTTGACGTCGGGCGGCTACAATCGTAAGAGACCGCCAGAGCCTTTGCCGATCGAGTTTCTCTTAATCTTAATCTAAGTCATATGCCACCAGCAGTAAATGCGGAAGACCCGTGGCAGCGTTGCCAACAAGGCATCAGAGATGCTGCCTCTGATGTACTGGGTTTCTCTCGGCCACCACAACAAAACCCCTGGTTTGATGAGAAATGCCGGCAAGTACATGCAGCAAAACAAGAGGCGTTCAAAGCGGGGCTGCATAGAAGGACTAGAGCTGCTTACGAGCTCTACGTGCGCAGGAGAAAAGAGGAACATCGACTTCTCAGAAAGAAGAAAAAGAGCATGAAAAGCGCTCGATCGAGAAAATTGAGAGACTTTATTGCAGGAATGATGTTCGAAAATTTTACCGAAAGGTAAAAAGAACATGTCAGGGTTTCAAAGCCAGAACAGAAGCCTGCAGGGACGAATATGGCAATATAGTGGTAGAATCGCAGTCGGTGCTGAGGATATGGATGGAGCATTTCTGCAGACTGCTAAACGGCGATGATGACCAATATTCCGCTGTCAGGCAGAATGAGCCATTCAACAGTGACGATGGCAGCAGTCAAGATTCCCGTCAACCCGATCAGAATGAAGTGAGGACAGCGATATCTAAACTCAAATCCAACAAAGCTGCTGGAGCCGACGGCCTTGCCGCTGGACTTTTCAAGGCAGAAGGAGATGAGTTGGTAAGGAGCATGCACCAGCTCATCTGTAAAATCTGGTCGGACGAAAGTATGCCCGATGAATGGAACCTCAGCAACGATTGCCCGATCCTGAAAACAGGAGACCCTCTGAACTGCGCCAACTACAGAGGTATAAGTCTCCTCAACATCGCATATATATATATATATATATATAGATCTGCCGTACCTTGTGAACGCCTAAAACCGATCGTCAATAACCTGATAGGTCCTTATCAGTGCGGTTTCAGGCCGGGAAAGTCCACCATTGACCAAATATTCACACTACGGCAGATCTTGGAGAAAACCCATGAGTATAAAATCGACAGGCACCAACTCTTCATCGATTTCAAAGTTGCCTATGATAGCGTGTATAGAGACGAGTTATACTGAGCCATGATTAGTATTGGCATCCCTGCCAAGCTCGTCCGTTTGTGCAGAATGACGATGGAGAACTCTCGCTGCTCCATCAAAGTCGGTAAGAACATCACCGAACCATTCGATGTCAGGAAATATCTTAGACAAGGTGACGCGCTATCAGGCGATCTCTTTAACATAGTACTTGAGAGAATTGTACGAAACTCACAAGCCAACACCGGAGGTACAATCTTCTTCAAGTCTGTACAACTACTCGCTTATGCCGATGACATTGACATAATCGGAAGAACTCAGCGGGCCGTCAATGGAGCATTTACGAGTATTGAGTTCGAGGCAGCAAAGATGGGTCTGGCGGTCAATGAAAGCAAAACAAAATACATGCCGTCTACAAAAAAGGACACCCAACATCGGCGTCTTGGACAGAACGCCAAAATAGACAGATATAATTTTGAGGTAGTAAAGGATTTTGTCTACCTAGGCTCTATGGTGAACTCCGCAAATGACATCAGTAGGAAGATCGCACGAAGAATTACTCTTGCAAATCGTTGTTTCTATGGGCTAAAATGGCAATTGAGTAGCAAAGCCCTATCTCGAACTACTAAGGTAACTCTTTATAAGACACTAATTATCCCGGTCCTGCTGTATGGCGCAGAGGCATGGGCTTTGACAAATCCGGATGAGGATGCCCTTGGTTATTTCGAAAGAAAAGTTCTTCGAGCGATCTTTGGTCCCGTCGGCATAAACGGTGAGTGGAGGAGAAGGTACAATGCCGAACTATACGGCCTGTACAAGGACATCGACTTAGCCAGAAGAGTTCACATACAGCGACTACGATGGCTGATTAATTTAGAGCGGATAGAGCCCAACGTTCCCGGCAAGAAAGTTTTCGAATCCACCCCGGATGGACGACGCAGTAGAGGAAGACCTCGCGGTAGGTGGCGCAAACAAGTGGAGGGGGACGTCAACCAACTTGGCGTGCGCAACTGGAGGCAGCTGCCTCGTAATCGTGCTAGGTGGAAAGGTTTGTTGGTTGAGGCCCAGGTCCAACCCGGACTGTAGCGCCATCTAAGTAGTAAGTAAGTAACCTGTTCACGGACTTCGCCCTCGTGAACTTTAGGGTACCTATAACTTTTGGTAAATATAGGTTCGCACCCGGCTTCGGTTCGTATTTACTGACGTTTTTGATAGCTTTTCGTTTTCGACACTAAATATATCGCGATATTTCATTACTATTTCTAGTAGGCTGCCTTTCTCTTCTTCGTTTAAGTGATCTGTCCCAACATTTCCTGCCACTTTCTGAACTTTATTCTTTGCGATATCGTAGTCCGTTAAATTAAAACCCTGTATAGAGGCTCTCTTTAAATTAAATAGTTCATCTGTTGTATTTACTACAGATATTAGACATTTACCATTCCTATTCTCACTAATGCAACTTAGGATGATGACACCTCTGGTAATTTCCTGTTTAGGTATCACCACCCCTTTATCCAAATTTCCATTCACCTTAATGGTCCTAAATACCTCAGAACTTTCTTTGACCACATCATCTTCATTGTGATACTCGTACCTTAGTGGGATTTGTCCTAAACTTCCACTTTAAATGTTATCCCTATAATTAATTGTAAAAGCACCCTCTCGTAGGAAATGGTTTCCAATTAACCCATCATAGTTTCCTAAAAGGCTATTTCGAATAACATGCATCTTTATTTTACTTAGTTTTGCTTTCCCAACCTTACGACTAAACTGGATTTCAGTTTCTACCTCACCTATTGTAGCACATGTTATATATATATATAGTATTGAATTTATTTCAACACATGTTTTACCACCTATTCCGCAAAACTTAATAACTTTTCCTGAATCTACTTCGTCTTTGTAAACACATTCCGCTTTGATTAAAGATATCTGCTCCTGTATCTATAATAAATCTTCTTAGATCATTGTTGATCAATCCTTATACGTGAGGACTTTCCGAGTTATCCAGATCTTTAAGCTGCAAGGGTGCCTCTGTGACAATGCAGCTCACCGAAAATTTATTTCTTTGAAACGCGCTTCTTTTGACGTTGACGGTTGGTTTTCGTCTTGCCTAAATGGATTCTTATTCACTACTTCGTTATTTTTCTTGGGTAACCTGCACTTCCTTGCAATGTGACCAGGTTTGCCGCAGTTAAAACACTTTATTTCTTGGAAATTAATTTAAGCCAAATTTTTTGAATTATAATCCTTTATAAACATGAAGAATCCATGCGCAGAAAATGGTGATACAATTGTGACTCCTCAGCACGCAATTTGACTAGCAGTTTCGCGTGAAACTCCAAATTTCGTCAGCCAAGATTGTCGTAAGTGCCTCTTTTTGTTTCATTTTGATTCAGACTTTCCAATTCAGCAGGAAAAAAAAATTCTGTCATATGCCATCTGACCAGTCTTCTGACAATGAAATTGTCAGAAATTGGGACAAAATCTGACAACAGTGTGAACTGACAATTTAACGTTGCATAGTTAGTTTGTCATTGTCAGATCATCGGCAGCTAATTGTTGCACATTGGTAGGCATTCTGACAATCGTCTGAACATAGCTTCAGCACAACTTAAAGACAGACATTTTGTGACGAATATTACTTTATACTGAGAGAGAGAAAAGCTCAAATCAGCTACTAAGTAATAGCCAGCTTGTCATAATAGCGTGTTTCGGTGAGAATTATGCATAGCAAAGTGAAAGCTTCTCAACAAAACGATCCCAAGTCAATCTGGTTTATAACTTTTTTATTATTATTAGTAGATTGGTAATTGAATTGAAATGTATGAAAAAATTGTGCTTAAATGTCTGAAATACTACTGAATCTTTCAATTTGAATCAAATTGAATTGAAAAGCTCTTTTCAGCGCCCTCTGAAATTTAGTAGCGTAAATTAAACGTCCCAACTCAGTTTTGATTGGAGAAAAGCTAAAGTGGTTGCCAGTCACTTTGAGTTGTTGTACTCCGTGCTAAATCTTACGAGTACTTCACTGAGAAGCGACGTCTCACCAAAACGCGCCAATAGTTACCATTTTGCGTTGTGTTAGTTGTAGGTGTTGTGCACATATATTTTATTAAGCCTAACACCGTACACAAAAAAACTGCACAAGTAAATAAAAACCAGAAGGTATACTAAAGAAAAGTGCAAATCAGAAATGAATATGCTACGCATTAGTCAAACATTACACAAAACACAGCGAACTGTAGATGCGTAATGATAGATGCAAAGCTAACACCAATTCATCCAGGCGTCAGCGGCTCCATATTTTGTTTGCTTGGAAGTTGGTTCAATGTTAACGCAGTAGATAGATAGAGATAGATAGATAGATAATTTAATTTATTTGTTGTCTTCAATGTACACATGTATAATATGTAAGTATTTCAAATTGAAGTTACATACGAGTAAATCATTTGAGCATGGCATTGCCGTCTGCCTGATTGACATTAGTTTAGTCAATTAGATTACCTTAGAAAATAAATAAATATAATTAATAAATGGTTTTGCCAATCTCAAAAGGCCACGTTTATAAATTAGTTCCGATAATTCATTGCTGTTTTACAAAAATTAAAAAGGAGAGTACTATCACTTTCACAATTAAGGAGTGCTAAGACTTCTGCTTCTGTTTTGACGTCGCTGCCTAGAAAGCTTCACCGTATTTCCCTTAGAAAAGGACATTTTCCGAGAAAATGGATGACATCTTCCTTCTCCGAAAGGTTGCAATATACGAGTATAGGCAAGTCCATACGATGGGGAACGTAATTTAGCTTTACAACTTCTCCTCTCAGCTGATGAATGGAAGGTATATTTTCCTGACTGTTACTATTTTTAAAGTAATTGCGTTCACACAAATTATGTTTAAGGAGACTATATATTGATCTGTGCACTGAAGACGTAGCACTATTAATGTAGTCCTGTCTATGCTTTTCGTCTACTTTCGAAACGAAGGCATAAAGCGCCTCTTTTGAAAATCTATTTTCACCCACCAGATGGAAGCCCGTTCCACAATACGACGCAGAATCCTCCAGTTCCCTATACCAAAGGCTTCTCGTGTCGATCGTGTTCATCAGTATAATTTTAGGAAGTCTTTCGTCTTACTTACTTAGGTGGCGCTACAGTTCGGGGTGAACCTGGGCCTCAACCAACAAGCCTCTCCATTTAGCTCGGTCTTTAGCTAATTGCCTCCAGTTGCGCACTCCAAGTTGGTCGAGGTCCCCTTGAACTTGTGCGCGCCACCTACGGCGATGATTCCCTCTACTGCGTCGTCCCTCGGGGTTAGATTCGAAGACTCTGCGGGCCGGAGCATTGGTGTCCATTCGCTCTACATGTCCTAGCCATCTCAGACGTCCAATGCGCAGTTTTTTGACTAGGTCGATGTCGCTGTACAGCTCGTATAGTTCGTGATTGAATCTTCTCCTCCAAAACCCGTCAACGCAAACGGGACCGAAAATCTTACGAAGAATTTATCTCTCGAAGCGACCAAGGATATCTTCATCCTCTTCAGCGCCGTAAAGCAGGACTGGGATGATCAGGGTCTTATACAGAGTCTCCTTAGTTTTTCGAGATAGGGCTTTACTGTTGAATTGTCTTATATGCCCAAAAAAACAGCGATTGGCAAGAGTTATTCTTCGCTTGATTTCTGCGCTGATGTTATTTTTAGAGTTTATAGCAGAGCCAAGGTAGACAAAGTCCCTTATTACCTCGAAGTTATAGCTGCCCACTGTAACGTTCTTTCCAATTCGTCGGTGTTGGCTTTCCCTTCTTGTTGACAGCATTTACTTGGTTTTGCCCTCGTTTATCGCGAAACCCATTTTGGCCGCTTCCGCCTCAATGCTTGCAAACGCACCGGTGACAGCCCGCTGAGTTCTTCCGATAATGTCTATATCGTCGGCGTATGCAAGCAGTTGTACAGACTTGTAATAGATTGTGCCTCCGGTGTTGGCTTGTGAGTTCCGCACAATCCGTTCAAGTACAATATTAAAGAAGTCACATGACAGCGCGTCACCTTGTCTAAAACCTTTTTTGACATCAAAGGTCTCGGTGAGGTCATTACCGAGCTTGATGGAGCAGCGAGCGTTCTCCGTCGTCAGCCTGCACGGACGGACAAGTTTGGCAGGGATGTCAAAACTAGACATGGCTCTATAAAGCTCTACTCGATTTGGAATTCTTAGGTTTTCTCCAGGATCTGCCGAAGTGTGAAGATTTGATCGATGGTGGACTTTCCTGGCCTGAAACCGCACTAATAGGGTCCAATCAGGCTGTTCATAAAAGGTTTCAGGCGTTCACACAATATCGCAGAAAAGATCTTGTATGCGATGTTGAGGAGACTGATGCCTCTATAATTGGCGCAGTTGAGGGTGTCTCCTTTCTTGTGGATCGGGCAAACGATGCTGAGATTCCATTCATCAGGCATACACTCGTCTGACCAAATCTTAGAGATGAGTTGGTGTATGCACTCTACCAATGCATCAACAGCTGCCTTGAAAAGTTCGGCCGGTAAGCCGTCAGGTCCAGCAGCCTTGTTCGATTTTAGCTTGGATATTGCTATCCTCACTTCGTTTTGGTCAGGTGGACGGAAATTTTGACTATCATCGTCCATGTTGAATGGTTCATTCTGCCTGATAGCGGGATGTTGGTCTTCGTCGCCGTTATACAGTCTGCAGAAGTAGTTTTTCCAAATTCTCAGCACCGACTGTGATTCTACTACGAGGTTTCCATTTTCATCTCTACAGGTTTCTGTACGGGTATTACTTCTCTGACACTTTCTTTTTACCTTTTGATAAAACTTCCGTACATTGTTCCTGGAGTATAGACTCTCGATATTCTCAAACGCGCCCTTCTCATGCTCTTTGTTCTTCTTTTGGAGAAGCCGATGTTCTTCCCATCTCCTTTGCTCGTAGAACTCACGAGCAGCTCTCGTCTTCCTTTGCAGCGCCGCTTTGTATGTCTCTTGTTTTACTGAATGCACTCGAAGGCATTCTTCGTCAAAACAGGGGTTTCGCGGTGGTGGGCGAGCGAGACCCAGCACATCAGTCGCGGTGTTTCTGATGGCATGTTGGCAGCGTTGCCACTGGTCTTCGGTACTTGATGCTGGCGGCAAAGGGGTGATTGAGAGATTTCGGGATACGCGTTCAGCGAAGAGTCTGGCGGTCTCTTGCGATTGTAGCTTTTCGGCGTTAAATTTTCTCACAGTAATTCTTCTTTGTTGTTCAGATTGGGATATCCGCATTCGTACCTTGGCTACAACAAGGTAATGATCCGAGTCTATGTTGGCCGCTCGGAAGGTCCGGACATCCAGAATACTGGAGGCATGCCTTGCGTCGATCGTAATATGATCAATTTGGTTGATCGTGACATGATCATTGGACCGCCATGTCTGCTTATGAATATCGAGATGAGGAAACCATGTGCTTGCTATGGTGACATTTCGCTCCACAGCGAAATCAAATAGCCTTAGTCCGTTATCAGACGTGGTGTCGTGTAGGCTATGCTTACCGACTGCCCTACCAAAGACGTCCTCCTTTCCTATCTTGGCGTTAAAATCGCCCAATACGATTTTAACGTCGTATTTAGGACATTGCTCATATGTTTTGTCGAGGAGCTCGTAGAAACACTCTTTGGTGACATGGTCCTTTTCTTCTGTGGGGGCATGAACACATATTAGGCTTATGTTAGCGAATTTAGCCTTGATCCGGATAGTCATAATGCGCTCGCTTACGTGTCGGAAGCTTAAGACTTCTTGCCTAAGTCTGCCGCGTATGACAAATCCGCATCCGAATAAGCGTTGCCTGTTGCCTCTGTAGCAATCACCGTAGTAGATGTCACAGTTTTTCATCCTCTTTTTGCCTGGCCCATCCCATCGCACTTCCTGGATGGCGGTAATATCTGCTTTATAGCAGTCTAGGGCCTCTGCTAGTTGTTCGGCTGCACGTGGTCTGTAAAGGGACAGAACATTCCACGTACAGATCCGAAGGTCGTTGTCCTTATTTCGTTTGCTGGGGTCGTCATTAGTTGAGTCATCCTTATCCGAGGCTTTTGGTTGTTTCGGAACCATGAGTTTTTTTACGTGGTAGGGAAGTTACCCCGACGGCACAACCCCTAACCTGGAGGACCAGTTCCTTAATTATTCCCCTAGGACGAGGGGCCGGGTACACCGGTGCCAGTAGTCCACTACGGGAGTATGAGCGCTGCCGTTGGCCCATTAAGGGCTCCTCCGCCACCATCTCTATTCCAATGTCCTGACCAACATTGGAAATTCCTTACCGACCTGTGATCCGAATACGTCGAAGCAGCTCGCGCAAGGTATTCACTAAGTTCAACCTAACTGGAACTATAGACGCCACCGTTGACTCCGTCTAGGGAATTCGTCCGCTGCCGCCTGGAACAGGAAGAAGTGCTCTAGTGAGAGAAGCACTCTTCCCCCCCTCTCTCATCTGCAGCCCCCAAGAATCCGCCAAACGGGGTTGGTTACCCATTTCTTGGATTAAGGTACTAGGCACCCGGCTGTCACCGCGTGGAGGTTGAGAGTAGGAGTTGGTAGGCCTCAGCTGAGTAAAAACGCTTGTGTTTTCATATGATCGCATGCACTACCGTTTGACCAGCCAAACTTTCGTTCGTCTGGCATCTCTAGAACTTTCATTAAATAATCCAGATGTAGCTTTAAAGTTCTTATGAATAAAGGTGATAATCCTGTTTCGATACATACCTATCATATAATTGTGTGTGTTACTGAGTAGATGAAAGCACCTCTTTATGTAGTACCTTAAGAGTTTTTCAACGGTTTCATATTTAGTGTACCCCCAAGTTGAGCTGCTTGAAAAACTTTGTATTTGACACTATGTGTAACAAGTTTATTTGAAACACAACTCTTCCAGGTTGCGCACATTGTACTTTTTGCTTTTACAAGCTTATCTCTTAAATGTTTCCATACTAAGGTTGCTTGCTATCGTTACTCCAAGATACTTGATAGATCTAACTATTTCGATGGGGTTTCCGTTGAAGTGCCATTTTTCATTTCTGGATGTTCTACCAGGACCCCTCTTAAAAATCATTACTTTCGATTTACTTAGATTTACCGTTAAATTCGATAACTGGCAGTACACTACAAGTTGGTTTATCATTAATTGCAATGTCGCAGGCGAATACACGAAATGAACCACATCGTCGGCGAATAGAAGTGCCTTAGTTAAGACTCTGGCAATTTCTATTCCACCAGGCAGGAAGTCTATTAAGTCGTCGACATACAAGACAAAGAGATAATGACTGAGTGGGCGTCCTTGGCGTACTCGCATTTTCGCTTCAAACCATTCCGAAATATTAGTCCCATTCCAGACAGCCGACTGATTACCTTCGTACATGTTCTCAAGTACTCTTACAAATTTGTTTGAGATTCTAATGTTGTGTAGCTTGTGGAATAAGGCTTTACGATCAACGGAATCAAGGGGAGCTTGGAAGTTCTTCTGAAGATGCTTCTTCATTCTAATAGGCGCATCCAAAATTTCATCCGAATGTAAAGGTGCTGCATAGTGCACGGGTACTACATTACTAACAGGATTCAATAGCCTTCGGAAATGCACCAGCAATTCATTGGCACCAAGTTTTACGCTAATTGTAGGTTTCTTGCCGTTAAAATTATTAATCGCAGACCAGAACTTTGGAATCTTTGCAGCAAGTGAGTTTCAGAGCTTCGTTTTCATAAAATCGTTTCTTTTTTTCCTCACAAATCTCTTTAAGTTACGGTTGAGTTGAATATAAATGTTTCTGAAATACTCAGTACTAAATTTTCGGAAATGTTTTAGCCTAACAAAGGATATTCGCCTTGCGGTTTCGCACTCGTCATCGAACCAATTCTCTTCATGTGTCTTTTTTTTTCTTGGAGGCTCTCTAAATACCGGATAAGATGATTTGATAAGATTTTCAATGTCGCCAATGTTGAGGTGATCTCCTGTTTGCATGTTGCGTTCCAATTAAACCTATATTCTGCTGCTTTAGATTCTTTCCACAAAAGTTTAGGAGGGAATTTGATATTTCTTGTTTCTTGCGATGTTCTTGGAACCACGTCAAATTCTACTTTGATAGGCAACTGATCTGAGTATTGCACAGTTAAGACTTCAATATCGGCTATTAAAGACCTTTTGCCAGGCAGTAATCAATAACTGAGCAACCTTGCTGTCCCAAAAATGCGTATTCCCCATTTTTATCTGAACCACAAACGCCATTCAAAATACAAAATCCAAGTGAATCGAATAACTCCACCATTTTGGCTCCTTTTGGGTTTAATGTTTCATCTTTAGATTTTCTTACATTCCCTGCGAATCTGTTTTCTCTGCCTTCATCTTTTCCTATTCTGGCGTTTAAATCACCAATAATCATGATGCTTTCGTGATTTAAAATCCCTTTCCCAGTGATTGCAATTAATATATACCGGTAATTTCGTAAGTTTAGTTGAATACAGGTTGATATTTAGAAGTTTGACTTCATTCACAGTTTCAAATCTACAGGTCACGATACATATGTATGTATTTTTTATACCCAAAGTAGCATCCACCACTTGCTCTCCCTCTCGTATTCGGTTTTACTGCGGGAATCCATATAAATTCATAGTTTTCGAAGCGATTTGAGTATAATTTATATTCTTTTTCTACTACAAATGTTTCATATAAAAAAATAATATCATATTTATTTATATATTCATAAAAATGTACGTATAACGACTTATTATTAAGACCTGCAACACTATAACTTAGTATTTTAATTTTCTTAATATCATTTAAAATTTTTATATTATGGCAGACGGCAGTTTTACCCTATGCACTATGAGAAGATTAGCCCAGTATTGAGCGAACTTTAACTCAGAATGAGGGAGGCAAACTGGATTTTCGGCTTTCCGAACTCTGTCGTCACACTTTTGAGGCTTATGACGTTTTCAGTTAGAGATTTCGTACATTTTATAGTTTTGTTACATATCCTGAGAATCATGGGTAGTTCTTCATAAAGTGTTTAGAAAATTGCAATCAAAGTAACTCCGTTTTTGATTTAGATTTTGAGAATTTTATTTCGTTCTCAAAATTCGTAGGGACAAAAAATAAACTCAACTAAGTTTTGTGATCACTTATATGTCGCTCATATTTAAATGAACGTAAGTACTCGTACATGAACACGTAACAACAATTTAAATTATCACATAAATCCCAATTGACATAACAACAACGTAATAAAATAAAAGCGAAATATAATAAGAAACATCATATTTTTGGCAGAAATATTTCTTTATGGTAAGCAACTTGATTAGTTTTTAATTACGCAAATAAAAAAAACAAACAAAAAGCTTCAACATGGGCTAGCGCGTTTGTTTAAACAATTAATTGTTTTCCCCACATACGAAGGTAAATTACTTTCGTCTTAAGGTTTTTCCATCAGTTTGGAAGGTACTTTCTGACAAAAGGTGTACGTTTTTTCTAAACTGGATATATTGTGGTTTAAAAATTAAATTACTTTTTTGATGTGCAATCAGTTCTATCACTATTCTTTCTTTTTGAAGCGACTATTTTACATACGAAAATAAACGTGTTTACTAACTTGTGCCATGTGCCCTTCTCTGAATTTAATAAAGTGAAATGATAAAAACAACGGATGTTAGCAAGCACTTAGGTTATATTAAAAATACGTTGCTTGGATATCTTTCTAAAAGGTTACAACTTGAAAATATTTTGGAATATAATGTAGAGCGATCTGCTGGCTTAGATGGATACATGTCGGTATTATACACAATACAACTGTGTGGATTTCAACGGGGTAAAGATATGTGAGTGCATAATTTTTCCCTTATCAATTCAAAATATATTCAATTTTGCTATTTCCGATTGCCGATTTTATGTAAGTAGGGATGCCGATTTTTTCAAAAATAGATCGATCTTTAAATCGATTCAGATCATTGTGCAAAGACTCGACTTGTAATATAAAAAAAAGTTGCAGAAACTTTAGATGTGATTTTAACTTTTTTTTCGGATAGGAAACGCTCAACTCAGATGCAACTTGTTCATTTCACTTCTAGGAAGCAAAATCCTTATGTAGCAAATTTTCTGGAGTTTCATGTCTTCGTAGAAAGCCAAGTAAGCGCTGAAGTGTTGAGGAGCTTACCATATGAGCACAAATCACATCAGCACCGAAGATCTGTCACCTGACATCAGTAATTGCACGACAACCACAGGGAAGACTTTTGCAGTATTGTCGCTCTCTTACAAGCATCGCGGACTATATTGTCACTTAAGTCCAGCACATTAAAATACTTAGCAAAACCGTAGCGCCCTGCTTGGATACCAATTAGTTGTCTGCAGTCCTTTCTATTGGGATATAGCAAGAATTTCTCACAACTTTCCGGAAGCATCAGTCTAGTCTGCTTGCACCCTCATTCTCCCCGATTTCAGTCTTACCTGGAATTGAAAAAGAATCAGAACTGACGTCCTCACGAAGATCCCACCAAGCCCAGATAAAGCTTTCTTTTAAATTTGGTGCAAAAGTTGGATACTTTTTTACGTGAAAATCACTTGCACTAAACAACCGACGCGTATGCTCGGAAGGACCTTACCATAGCCGTATAGACTAAGTGAACATTTTTCGATAAGCCCAATGTTTCGCTGAAACACTCTTGGACTGCAAGAAGTGACTTGAGAGTCCTTTATGTCCTGTATGCCCTTGTGGGTTGTAGGGCCTCTACTACGCCTACGCGCCATTGTGTACGGTTTCTGGCAATGTGTCTCAGCTCTCCCCAACTTTTCCCCAGCTGCCGTGCCACCTTCTCGCCTCCTTCTCGACATGTTCTCCTCGGACTGCCAGGTCTTCTGTCATCCTGAGTTAAAGGGTTCCATTGCATAGCATGGTTCGCTATGGAACTGTCATCCTTTCGGAACGTATGACCAATCCACTGCCACTTCCGTCGTTGGATGGGTACGCCTATTGATTCCTGACCCGTTCTCTCATAAAGGTGTTCGTTAGAGACACGATTGGGCCAGAAAATCCTTAAGGTATTGCGCCTATTAACGAACGTTTGCAGCTTCCTGCTGATAGTATTAGTCACTCTCCATGTGCTGTATCCATATAACAGCACGGATTCAACATTGGAGCGGAGCAGTCTTAGCTTGGCGTTCAAACTGATGCATTGCTTCGCCATATTTTGGACAACATCCCGTACGCGGACTTTGCTTTGACGATCCTGTTGGCTATATCTAATTCGGTCCACCATCGGTCGAGACAATACTCCCAAGATACTGGAAACCTTCTACTCTCTCTACTGGTTGTCCAGCAATGCATATTTGAGCCGATGAGTTTGTTCCAAGGCCCATAATTATAGTTTTTGCCGCATTCATTTTCAGCCCGACGTCGCCTGCCTCCCTGCTGCTGTCATTTGGTGGAGGTCCATAGTTCTGTGAGAGAGTAAGCATATCCGTACATCGTCATCGTAGTAAAGATGTTTAAGTTGGGATGTAAGAGTCCATCGAATTCCTCCGTTTCCCGCCGACAAAGCTGCATGAAGCACGTCGCCAATCACCTATAAGAATAGTATTGCTGACAGAATACAACCTTGTCTTACCCCATTTTGGATCTCAAATTCCCCAGACAACCCTGGTCTGTGCGGAACGTAACATTTGGAGCATTCATATGTAACTTTGAAAATAGCAATTAGTTTATCGGGCATACCTCTCCTACGTAAGGCACGCCAAATAAACTCCCTGTTGACACTATCGAACGCCTTCTCAAAATCGTTGAACAGCAGGTAGAATGGTGTTCGATATTTAACGCACTATTCGAATATAATCCGCAGGGTGTTGATGTGGTCGGCACAGAAGGATCCAGAGCGGAAACCTGCTTGTTCGGCATCGAGTGTGTCTTCGAGATGTTGTTTGATTCACTTCAGGATGATTTTAGCTATTATCTTAGATACAGCAGACAGCACGTAGATACCCCTCCAGTTTCTGTACTGCATTAAATTTCCTTTCTTGGGAAGTTTGACGATCATTCCCTTTTTCCACTCGTTACGAAAGCTTTCAGCTTCCCAAGCACTTTCTATAAGTGGAAGCAGAAGCTCAGTCGATGTTGTTGGCACTGCTCGTCAGAGCTCTGCGGGAATACCGTCAAGTCCTACCACCTTGTTGGTTTTGAGTGCCTTGATCGCGGTAGTGATCTCATCATTACTGGAAGTCGTGGTGCATTTCGGGCATTTCTCACCTCGGGCACCTCAGTCTGATTTCAGAGCACATCACTTGCGAATACGCAGTTCAAAACCGTCGCAAAATGCTCTTTCCATCTCTTGAGCTGGTCCTCTTCCAAAATGAGCAAGGAGCCTTGTAGGCTTTTCACTGGGTGTTCGCTGGAGCTGCGACCACCTGTTAGCTTAATACAAGCAAGAGCTTAAATCTAAACTTCAAAACTAACAAAAGGGGAACTTAACTCTAATCTTAAAACTAATTGGAACTTTTTTTTTATAATTTTTTTTTTTGGAAAGGAAATGGTGAGGGAAAGACGAAGATTGGTTCTAAGGGCAGTTGTGGTTTAGTAGAAATAAGAAAAGAATGGTCATGAAGAGGTGTAGAGGGGCTTTCTAAGGGCGGATAGACTCGAATGAAAGTCAAGGGTGTTCTGTGCGTTATTGGCCAGTCGTAACATTCTGCATATTGGTTCGAAATGTCCATAGTTGGTGCGGTGGTGAGGGAGACGAAAGGGCGGTACGGACCTAAAGTTTCGAGGGTTAGTGCGAAGGAAAATCATTTCCAGTAGTGCGGTGGAATCGATCATACCGGTTAATAATTGGTGCACGAAAAGTATGTCAGCGACTTCGCGACGTTTTGTAAGGGTTTGTAGGTTAATCAATTTTAGCCGGTCTACGTACGGAGGTAAAATATAGTTGTTGGCCCATGGGAGACCGCGTAAGGCGAAACGGATAAACATTCGCTGCACAGCTTCGATTCTAAGGGAGTGGATGTTGTGATAAGGTGACTGTTGGGACAGAATAGCTTCCTAAGTTACGTATTTTATAGCAATTTAAATCTGGCGCCTAGTTTCGACCAATCGCCATAATTTTTTATATAAGAGATTAGTTAATAGAACCATTTGCGGTAGTCTAGATTTTTATGTTCCACTCTCTTGGAATAAAACCGACAATTTGAAATGTATAAAAGAAAATATGAAATAAAGCTTTCGCTTCTTTTTTGTACAAAGCCATCAGTGGTCGAAACCTTGCCTTTTAATTCGCTGAGTTTAAACTCGTCGTCGCTCACTTTCGTCCACAGGAAGAAATTCAACATCAATCTTCCTACCATAAAGTAGAGGTTGATAGTTGACGGTCAGTAAAAACCTACGACCGTACAGTGACCAAACTTGACTGGCGTATAAAGGTATTTAGAAACGTGGGGCTTTGAAAATTCTTTAGAACAGCGTTTTATGAAACCGAGAGAAGAATTGGCCTTGTGTACAATTTGATCATTGTGGGAACGGAATTTTAGCTCCCTGTCACAAATAATACCCGGATCGCGTATAGAGAAGACTGAGGGAACGGGCTCGCTACAAAAGAAATAGGTTCTGAGGGATGGGGGGAGGCGTTTACGAGAGAATGTTATGGATTGACATTTGCCGACGTTAAGTTCTAAAAAGTTTTTTTCGCACCATGTGTGGAATGCATTAAGATCGTTTTGAAGTGAGAGAGAATCGGTGGGGGTAGATATTACCTTAGTGATTTTCATATCATCCAAGTAAATAGACAGATCAGAGTCTTTTATGATGTGAGCAACATCGTTTACAGTTAAGACAAAGATCAACGGACCAATATGACTGCCTTGAGGAACCCCTGAAGTGGCGTCAATGGAGTCAGAGATAGAAAATCTGAAGAGAACCCTGTACTGGCGTTTTTCTAGGTACGTACTCAGCCGTGAAATGAAAGAGGGTGGAAAAAGGAGGGCTTTAAGTTTAAGGTAAATTGTTAAGTGACCAATTCTATCAAACGCCTTGCTGAAGTCGGTGGTAATGACATCCACTTCATTACCTTCTTCTAATGCTTGCAGTGTTTTGGAAACGAATTCGGTCAGGTTAGTCGTGGTGGACCTACTTTTTAAGAAACTGTGCTGTTGTGGGGAAAAAATGGATTTGCAGTGGAAATAAAGTGAGTCGTAGACAATACTTTCGAAGAGCTTAGGGATAGAGGAAAGTTTGCCTATGGGTCGATAGAAATGTCGTTCTTACTGCTTTTTTTATGGATAGGGAAAATAAAGGTGTCCATAATTTTGGGAAAACGACTTGAGAGAGTGAGAGACGAAATAGAGTTGTAAGGGGCTGACACAGGTCATCTACAAATTTCTTTAGTAAAATGACGGGCAAACCATCGGGACCGGAGGAAAAGTCATCTTTGAGCCTATTCATTTTTTCCCGCACAATATCAGACCTAATGTCGACTGAAGCTAGAGAGGTTTGAGGACAGTTATTCAGGTAGGAGAAAAAGTCTGGATCGGGTTCGTGTACATGTTCGCTATGCGATTCTTTTGACGCTAATAAGGTGGTAAAAGCGCCTAGGGTCAGTGATTATACTTAATTGCATTCTATCGAGGTAATCGAGATGGAGGGATTCGCAGAGGATGGAAAACCGGGAGTACGCTTGCTGGTAATATGCGTAATCTGAGGCAGATCTGGATACCAGGTAAGTTTTCCATAATTTGTTTCTGAAATTGCGAAGAGTACGCAATTCCAGTATTTTCGAGGCAGATAAGAGACAATTGGAGAAGACAGTCAAAGATTGCTGTGTAGAAGAACACGAGCGCGATATCAATGGGGGTGTTAATGTTTAGAAAGAGGCTGAAATTTGTATTATTGAGTAGGTTATTAAGTTTAACGAAGTCAGCTTTGCGGAAGCTGAAAGCTGTCGTTTTCATACGAAAAGGCAAGAGCGAGTGGGGGGTGATATTAGTCTAGGGTGCAGAGAAGATTGTTACTCGCGGTAACCAAGGAATTATGCGGGTCGGATGAGAAAATGAGATCTAGCTGCCTACCTAAGTTGTTGGTTATGTCACTGATCTGAAAAAGGCCGGAGTCAAAAAGACGATCAGAAAGTAGGATTTCCTTTTCTGAGGAGGAGTTAGTAGGAACAAATGATGATTCGTCCTCCGATGGAGACCATTGCAAATGGGGAAGGTTGAAGTCGTCAACAATTATAAAATCGTCATCAGGATCAGCGATATCTAACAGAGAGTCTACTGTATCAACGGCCAGCTGGTATGCTTGGGCGGGTTTGAGAAGGGCGAATGTAACAGCAAACAATATATACGCTCCGTTTGGATACAGATAATTTAGCACTTACAAATTCAAAAGAAGTGGAATTTGAGAATTTGACGGGGGTTGCATCAAGATGATTATGTATGGCTAAAAGAACACCACGGCCGAAGGAGAAGTCTTCATTTTCCTGGCCGTCAGCGCGAAAGACTGCGAAATCAGAAGTAAATAATTCGCAGCTTAGAAAATTGGGACTAAGGTTGGTTTCAGTTAGAGCGAAAATGTCGTAGGGAAGTTATTGTGATTTCAGGTGCACCATCGAGGTTATGGTGCAAAGTCCTCTGACATTCTGATAGAAGAGGGAAAGGAGCTTTGGGGCAATTTCGACGGAGTGAGATGGATCGACTGGAATGGAGTTAGGGACGAAAATATTTATCATGGTTGCTGCGAGTTCTTTGGAGATACGAGAGACGTTTGGAGCCAATATGAGAACCATAGGCTGAAACGTCTTTAGCCAAAGGGGAGGAGGAGATATTAAAACTCTCATGAAAACGAGTGTAGATAATTTTAAGGGCCATAGGGTCAGTAGGGACGCCTTCTTTTTGGATCAAGACCATGACATTGGTCTTTGCCTTTCCGTCGATGCAAACGGAGTCCGGCTTGTCATGTAAATAGGTTAGGTAAAGGCGAACATTTTCAAAAAGCCGGTTGTCACGCAATCTTGACATAATATAGCGACCATCGAGGTCATTGATTTTTGACGTTGGGTTTATTAATTTGGACGTGAGTTTGACGGTGGGAAGAAGCATTGGATCGAAAGTGGGGGGGGGGGGGGGGGGATGCAGTAGATGGCAAATTGGCCGAGGTGGAATTGTTAAGAGAGACAGTGGACGAAGTATGGTCAGAGGTGCGACTGAGGGTGGATAACGAGGAAGGATTGAGAGTGTGTGAGTGGGTTAAATTCGGGTAATTGACGGTCGGGGGAGTGTTATTAGAAGAAGTGCTATGGCTTGGAGGGGGACAGAAAACAGATGACAGATTGAAAGAGACACGATTAGTTGAAGTTCTATTACAGTAGTTGACTGAGGGAGTGGCTTTAGTGTTTAGAAAGGGAGAGGGGGCCGGCGGGACATCAAAAGCAACTCGCTTGATGTTCGGCAATTTGGTAGCAGACTTAGACAGTACGGCTGCCATTTTAAAGTTAAAGTTAGTAAATTGAAAGACCAATTTGGATCGAATTTAGACTTGTTAAATGACTGGATATGAGTATTGATGGATTTGTGGTGGGTAGAAGATCCTGCCATCGCACCTCCGTGCAGCTTCCTCTGTTTCTTTAGGCAGCGCGTTGATGTAGTTGCGCCTCTCATGTCGCACGCTACGCTGAAATTTCTCATCTTCATGCGATATAGAGACTTTAGCTCGCTTCTCCCTGCTGCTGGAGTAGCTGCAACGCGAGCTTTCAGCCGTTTTCGTTCGTCAATCCGTCTCCAGGTATCCTCGGAAAGCCAAGCCCTATGTTTTCCTTGCGATCGACCGACAATTCTTTCAGCACCAGATGTAAAAACATTTTGAACCTGACCATTCTTGTGTTGTCGTGGGATCTTCGAACTGCAGCAGTCCGTAGTTGGAAAGTAGCTATCATAAGATGGTGATCACGTACTATCCCCACATGTACCCCTCGCCTGTTTCGGACGTCCAGGAGACTACTTCTAGAGCGGCGGCTGATTGCAAAATGGTCAATTTGAGTGGAGGTTGTTTTCCTGTTGTTGGAAAGCCAACTGACTTTGTGGCACCTATCACAAGGCGGTTGGCATTGCAGAAATCCACAAACCTTTCGCCATTGTCATTGCGGTTGCCTAGTCCATGCTTCCCGATTACATGTTTGAGCCCTTCGTTGTCGCTGCCTACCTTGGCATTCAAATCCCCCATCACTATGACAATGTCTCCATTTGGTGTTGTTTTGAAAACGGCACTTAAGAGATTGTAGAAGCTCGTTTCGTCCTCAGTCGAGCCATTCGTTGGGGAATAACACTGTATGATGGTGACGCGTCGTACTCTAGTCCGGAATCTGTACGTCATAATCCTATCACCATGAGGCTGCCAGGAAATTAGGCCCTTGCTAACTGAAAATCTACCAAATATTTGACACATATTATGAAAATTATTATTTTGTATGTATTTGGTGGATTTTCGTGTTAACTACGTTACTCGTTATACACATATGTATGTGTACATTGAAAAAAATGTTGTCTCTAGATGTGAAGGCACATACCATTGCAAATTTTTATTTTTTTTTTCCTCTTGTACAATCCATGCCCGCGTGGCAACGACACTGCGACCTGAAAGATCTATTGTTTCGGAGGGTTGGAGTTAATCTAACAGACGTACTACCTCCCTTATGAAAGTGAATATGTCTTTAGTAGCGGAGCATTTCAGTTCCATTGAAGTAAGTATCTCCTTGTGAAGAATACGTTTCCTTAAACAGTGTAGTGCCGGGCATTCACAAAGAATGTGTTCGGAAGTTTCATCCTCCTCTAAACAGAACCGACAGTCCTTCTCTTGGCACAGGTTCATCTTGTTAAGGTGGTATCTCAAGCCGCAATGGGCAGTAAGAAACGTCACAAGCTTCTTAATGCTTTCCCTATCTAAGTTAAGGGTTTCCTTATTGGAGTAAGGCTTGATTAATCGTTTGGATTGTCTTAGACCTAGCCCACTAGTCTAGTGGTCTAGACGAAGTTTGTTTTCCCATTCGTTAATCAGCGTTGTAGCTGTCGCCCAATTGACGCTACAATAAGGTTCAGGACCTATTAACACAGATTCTGAGCCAGCCCTAGCAAGCTCATCTGCAGATTCGTTGCCCACAATCCCTTGGTGTCCAGGTACCCAACCGAGTTTTACCCTGTTGTATTTGGCAAGGTCTTGTAATGCATCGTAGCAGCATTTCACGGTTCTGGAGTCCATTTGGTTGGACGACAGTGCCATAAGTGCTGCTTGGCTATCTGAGAAGATATGTATTCTAGCGCCTTTGATCCCCTTGCGGAGATTGTGTCTGGCGCAAATCTCAATGGCATGGATTTCAGCCTGAAACACAGTAGGAGTCGTACCCACAGGTATCGAAATCTTTGTGTTGGGTCCAAAAACCCCAGCTCCAACTCCAGAATCCATCTTCGAACCGACGGTGAACCAGACTAGACTTCTAGGGTCCAGTGTTGGAGCAGTTTTCCCGGTCCAATATTTCAACCTCGAATAAGCTGCCAAAGCTGTGTTGCCTGACCTTAATATCTGGTAAAGTGCAAAACATGTCTCTTTAAGGGATTGAGTTGAGTATCTTTAAATGTCCCACAAGGTCACCTGGTTTATACTCGTGATCTAGCTGCAGCCTGATGGCATATCTAGTAGCCATCTTCCTAATGAAGATTGGTAAGGGTGTAAGCCTAGCAATAGCTTACAGAGCTGTCGTAGGGCAGGTGCGCATCGCACCTGTAATGCCAGGTCAGGCAATTCTTTGCAACTTCTGCAACTTGTTTGCCGTTGTCTGCTGGAGAGTTTTTGGCCACCAGACGATGGCCGCGTATGTGATAATGGGTCCAACCATCATTACGTACAACCAATGTATCATCTTAGGAGAGAGACCCCAAGTTCTGCCGTATAGGCGTTTACTGGCCCACAGTGCTCTAGTAGCGCGCTCAGTGGCGGACTTGATATGTGAATTCCAATTAAGTCGTTTGTCAAGAATTACACCAAGATATTTAACCTCACTGGAATAAACTAGTGTGGTGCCTTTGATTGTGATAGGTTCAAGGTTAACCTGTGTCTTCCTTGTAAAAGGCACTAGAACGGTTTTACTAGGATTTATGGATAGTCCTTCTTTGTTACACCATTCTACAACTTGAGATATTGCACTTTGCATGACGTTGGAAATTGTCGTGCTGTGTTTACCTCTGATAAAAACCGCCAAGTCATCAGCATAACCGACGGTGGTGTAGCCTGATCTGTGAAGATCTACTAACAAGTTGTCGATGACTATAGACCATAACAGGGGGGAAAGAACTCCTCCTTAAGGACAGCCTTTGGCTGCAGTTATGGACACCGACACTCCCCCAGAGGAGGAAGTAATGAATCGACTTACCATCGACTTACCTTGGTCGATTCTTCGATACCTCTGCTACTGATCGCCCTTGCGATCGAGTCGTAACCAGTGTTATCAAACGCGCCCTCGATGTCAAGAAAAGCACACAAGGCAATCTCCCTTGAACTGAGTGTTGCCTCTATCTTTTTGACGAGATAGTGAAGCGCACCTACTGTAGATTTGCCTTTCCTGTATGCGTACTGATTCGAGTGCAGAGGGTTAGACAGATCTAACCGGTCTCTATTACGGATATGTATGAGTCTCTCCATTGTCTTGAGGACGAATGATGTTAGACTTATAGGTCTGTATGATTTAGGCAGCTCGCTAGGCCTATTGCCCGGCTTGGGGATGAAAACCACATAAACCTGCCTCCGGGTGGGTGGTATGTATCCCCAATTGTAGCTGGCTCTAAATAAAGCTGTCAACTCCGGCAGGATGAGGTCAATTGACTTTTGGAGAAGTGCTGGAAACAGACCGTCACCGCCGGGGGCTTTAAAAGGTTTGAATGTGCCTACTGCCCATTCAACTTTCTCTGGACTGAATATTTTTCCAGATAAACTATTAACTCTACTGTCCACAGAAACCCTGTGGTTAACTGTGTTCGAGTACACATGAGATGTGTTAAGAGACGAGCCTGGGAAGTGTACCTGAAGTAAGGTTCTAAGTGTATCCACACGGCCCGTCGTGTAAGTTCCGTCATTCTTCTTCAGTAACCCTACACAGTTGACATGATCGTTTGCGAGCGATGGATTCGTGCCGCTGTAGGCATGTCAGCGATTGTTTCGCAGCATTTCCTCCAAGCAGCTCGCTTATATCGTCTCAATACTAGATTGTATTCTGTGAGAGCAAACCTGTATTCGTCCCACCTCTTCGTTCGCTTTGCAGAGTTGAAGAGTTTTCTGACTTTCTTCCTAAGTTCCGCCAGTTGGTCATTCCACCAAGGCACATTGCGTTTGCTAACATGTGTCTTTGGGACACAACTGGCGTGGTAGGAATCAACCAGTATATTGTTAAGCTGGTATGCAGCTTCAACCAGGTCTTCTATAGACTCGATACATGCGAGAAGCATATCTTTTTTTGAGAACACTAGTTCACGATAGCGATGCCAATCCGTAGATTTGGGATCGTATCTATTAGAGCATATGAGAGTTGGCCAGGTATGTCAAACCTTATGTGCTGATGGTCTGACGGAGAGGCCTCATCTGATACGTACCAATTTTCAATAAAATTAGAAATAAATGGACTAGCGAGGGTGAGGTCAAGTACCTCCTCGCGAATCGCATTTATGAAGGTAGGTTTAGAGCCTATGTTCAAAATATCTATTTGTCTACTTACAAAGTATTCTAAAAGACACTCACCCATTCTGTTGATGTTGCTACTACCCCAGACCTCACGATGTGCATTGGCATCGCATCCAATGATATAATGGAGGTTGGAGGGTAGCGGACGCGGCCTTAGCATGATGCAGATTCGCCTGTCGCACCTTGATTGTGCTCGTCGGTCCTCCGCTGAGGATCGAGCTTGTCGGAGTAGTTGGGCCTTTTTTGGGACCCTTTTCTCTACGGCAAGCGGTTAGATTTTGATGACCCAGGGGTCTGTTCGCAACCGACTCCTCGTGTCTTCGAGAGGCGTGCCCAGGGCACCACTGGTCGTTAACGACAAACCGACCTCGTTGCTAGTCCTAGGAAGTCTACGGACTAATGTGCTGGGGCGGGCTGGATCCTTTGATCGGATTCCCGCAGTGCTGGTACTAGCTTTAGGACCACTGGTGCTACTTAGCGACTCACTAGTCGTGGCAGCGGTTTTGGCAGTAGAGCTGGTGTTCGGGGCAGGCCCGGAGGCACTGCTGGTGGAGACGGATGATGAGGGGTCCGTCGCAGCAGCAGTTTTAATGCCAATTGCGTCCACCTTTTTTCGGAGCCTTGTCAGTGGTCTTTGGGATCAGTTCGATCTGACCAAAACGATAGTGGACTTTGTTATTGAGGGCCTTCAGTACCCTCAGGGAAGAGTCATCGATCGCCAGCATAAGATGGAGGAGTGCACCTTCCTTCACCCTTTGCATGAACTTCCATGAAGTTGCCATTAGGCCTTCGTTTTGAGTTTCCAATGAAGCCAGAATTTTAGTCGACGGGAGCTCGAGCCTTTGTGGGAAGAAACCGCGGATGATATGGGTTTCAGGGAATGATCCCTCTTCCACCAATAAGATGTCCAATCCACTTTTGGCTCTTATTGTCTCAAAATTCGAGCTCATCCACCCAGCAGTAGCATTGTTTATCCAGACGAAAACCAGCCATCCCACCTTGTGCTGTGAGCCTGAGAATTTCAGCCATACGCCTTTATTCCTCATCTCAATTGAGACATCGATGACGGCCTCTTGGATGAGTGTCATCTGCTCCGTTGATAGGGGTTTGTTCTCCAAGTCGCTGGGACGATACCTAACCTGACAACACTAGCCACCTAAGTGAAGATGGAAACATCAGGTGTAGGTCCTTCTGTTTTTTTTTTTTTTTTTTTTTATGGTTGCTCCAAAGGGTGTGTAATCTTCTAAAGATACCAGTAGCCCGAGCTACTGGCATGCACGATTCGCAAACCTGAATACTCGATGCTAGGAATACGCCTACGTACTAAACCACACCCTGCACACTTCAACCACTCTCCTCGCGGGACTACCGTTAGGTATTACTTCGCGGGGCTGGTTAGCTATTTATGCTCTTCATTCGCTGTCTTCCGCTCCTTGTTCCAAAACTGTTGCCAGTTGGACTTGGTTGCACTTTCTGACTCTTTCCAGCCGCCTAAGTTCCTGCACGATTATCGCTGTAACTTGTTTCACCGCGTCCCATATTGCATTCGATGCTATCATATGGTGCACAATGTTTTCGGGGGTTGGTATTTCTCCAATTTTTTCCTCCAGTTCTCTGTGCTCTATATGAAAACGTGGGCACTGAAAAAATACGTGCTGAGCGTCTTCTGAGGCCTCTCCGCAATTTGGACAGTTGGGAGATTCATCGAGCTCAAACCTGTTGAGATACGCTCGAAAGCAGCCATGTCCGGTTAGGAACTGGCTAAGATAGAAATCTATCTCTCCGTGTTTCCGGTACATCCATTTTTGGATATCCGGTATAAGTCGATGGGTCCATCTTCCCTTTGAGGACTGGTTCCATCGCTCCTGCCATGCTCTAATGCTTCGCTGTCTTTCTTCCAGCTTGATATTTTTGACTGACGCTTGAGGTTCCTGAATTTTGGCGTCGTAGGCCCTTTGTAGCTCGATAGCCAAGATATCCGCTGGTAGCATTCCCGCGATGACACATACTGCCTCGTCTGACACCGTACGGAAGGCACAGCATACTCTCAGCGCACATAGTCTGTTGACAGAGTTTATCCTTCTTGCGTAGGTCTTTTTCGCCATAGCTTTGGCCCATATGGGTGCCGCATACATAAGGATGGACTGCACCACCCTTGATAGAATAAGTCTCCTTTGTTGCCTAGGTCTTCCTATATTTATCATTATTCTTGATAAGGCACCGCTCATCCGAGCCGCTTTGTCACACGTTCTTTCAAGGTGCTCCTTGTAAGTGAGCCTCGCGTCGATCATCACACCTAGGTATTTGATAACCGATTTTGATGTCGTATTATGATCTCCTACTCTGATGGTGATTTCCTCTCTTTTCTTGCGGCTGCTTACCAATACTGCCTCTGTTTTATGTTCGGCGAGCTCTAACCCGACTGCTGCCATCCACCGTTTGACTTTTCGGATACATTCATTTGCAATATCCTCTATTTCCTCTAGATGTTTTGCAACCACGACAATTGCAATATCATTGGCGAAGCCTATGATTTTTCCCTCATTTGGGATTCCAAGCCTTAGAACCCCATCATACATAATGTTCCAAAGGATAGGGCCTAATACCGATCCTCGTGGAACTCCGCCAGATATGTGGTACTGCTTTACTCCATCGTCGGTATCGAAGAGCAGAAACCGTTTCTCGAAGTAGCTCAGTATTATTTTCATTAAGAACCATGGCACCATCATTGACCTAAGCGATTGCACGATGAGTCCCCAATTCGCAGAATTGAACGCGTTTTTGACGTCCAATGTTATTACGGCACCGTATTTCTTTGCACGGCCTCTCCATCTCCTGCCCTGAATAGCTTCTTCCAAGGTTGTAGTTACCCTTCTTATTGGTTGGAGAGTCCCCCGGCTTCACCAATTGCCACTTCTAATCGGTTGCATATGATTCGCTACAGTATTTTACCCATTGTGTCTAACAGGCATATGGGACGGTATGACGAGGGCTCGTCTGGTGGTTTTTTCTCTTTAGACAGCAGCACTAGACGTTGCTTTTTCCATTGGTCTGGAAAAACTCCTTCTGCTAGACACTTGTTGTAGAGTTCCACAAACGGTTGCGTATTTATTTTAATGGCTAATTTAAGGGCCTTGTTCGGTATGCCATCCAATCCAGGTGACTTGGTATCCTCGAATCGTCTGCATACATCCAGGAGTTCCCTTTGCGTGACAGTTGGGATGTCCTGTACTTCCGGAGGTGGCTCTAAACGCTCTGCTGGTATTTGAGGTGGAAACAACCGCGATACAATTTTCTGCATAAGGAGAAGGCATGAGGGGGAGGGTGCCCTAGTGCCTTTGAGTTTTGCCATTACTGTTCGTGGGCTTATTGTTGACTCTGCAAAAATCAGGGCAAAAGTGTCTTTGTCCATGGTGCTTATTTTCCACCCCATTCGTTGTGCCTTCTTTGGGCGTTCCTGGGTTGGTCTCCTAGGTTGTACTTCAAACAGGATGGCAAGGTGGTCGCTGTGAGTATATTGATTACTGACTCTCCAGTTGGCGCCTCTCGATAAGGAACTAGTTGCAAAGGTGATATCAACTATGGAGCCTACACTGTTTCTACTAAAAGTGTGCTCACTTCCTGCATTTAGCAATATTAGGTCTAGTGACGATACGGCTTCTAGGAGAGCTTCTCCCCTTCTATTGGTCCGTGCGCTGCCCCAATCAGTGGCCCATGCATTGAAGTCTCCAGCTATACTCGTTGGGCTACGACCTCTAGCATCATCCACGAGCCTATCAAGCATACTTTGTAACTCCTCAATGGTGTTGTTTGGAGATGCATAACAGCTATAGACATGCACTCCTTTGACCTTTGCTCGCACGAAGCCTGTTCCGGGT
Organism: Brachypalpus laphriformis; assembly: GCA_945910035.1. Lineage (NCBI taxonomy): Eukaryota > Metazoa > Arthropoda > Insecta > Diptera > Syrphidae > Brachypalpus > Brachypalpus laphriformis. Next base: position 88,154,943 of record OX246754.1, read on the forward strand.
GTCATCATTTTGGTCCTGCCTCCAGGTGTAGGTCCTGCCTTGGCTTTCTTGGCGGCGGGTGCTGGAGGGGTATGACCCTCTTATCTACCTCGTTTAGCAACTTTTGCAATAGGAGGGGCTTTGGCAGAAGCTAGGGCACTCTCCCTAGTACCGCCTCTGCGAATGGCAAACTTGAACCGCCTCCTTTCGGCAGAATTGAACCAAACGAAACCATGCGGTTGAATTCGCAGCTCGACTAACCTCCTCCCAATGGACGAGCACCCAGATTTCTCTGTGGCGACGCTGCACGTATCCATGAGAGTAGATGTGTCAAAGTCAGAGGCGGCGGTATCCGCTACTTCTGGATGGACAAATGTGGGCGGCAAGGATTGGGCCCGCTTGGCTCCGTCATCCAAACCATCCGAGGACTTGGGTTGCTCGTCAGCAAGCCGAGTGGTTATGGCCGAAGATGAAGTGGCCGTCGGAAGACCTATAGCATCGCGACTAGGTGCAACTGTATGCTCGTCAGCAGTAACAGAAGCTGGTGTGATTTGAGATACACCTGTCTCATAGTTTTTTTTAAAGTTTGGAATTATGGACCCACGAGTACTCGAGAAAAGGATTCATCCATGGCAGAGCCCGATGTACCATGGGAAGGCTGGATTGAAACCGAAGGTCGCCAGGGTATTCGGAGTCCGCATACTAGCGATTAAGCACTCTCTTAGCCATGCATCCCTCGGCGTATGCTGTTCCACCTTGGATTAGAGATTTTTGTAGAGGTTTACTCCTCATGTCGCTCACTTTAACCGAATACTTACAGTCGTGAATGCAGGCCGTGTATTGCAAGCAGACGCAAAATATACAAGAATACAAGAATTCGATTGAACAAGCTGTCTGTATTTTCTAAGTAGTTTTGCCGTTCATTTTAAAGAAAATAATATAATTAAATAAAACAAATAGAAAAATGTAGGAACTTTTACTTTATTTGGCAGCAATAACTTTAAAACTAGCTTCTCAAAAAATTAAAATTTTTTTTGGACCTTAACTTAAATAATAAAAATAAATATTTTCTTCTATTAAAACATACAAAAACTTATTAATTCAATAAAAACAAATAACAGCAATTATAGTCGTTTTATCTTTGCCAACGTAGTAGTGTTGAAATGTATGCGAAACTTCCTCAGATTCGTCTGTTGGTTCCCACTCCTGCTCAATGTTTGTATTTTCCTCTTGTACTTCTACGGCGTCTTCCACCTCACTGTCACTCCCGTCATCATAATTGGAGTCCAAATCTTCACTTTCTAACAGCAGCCTTATTATTCTTTCTTCATCCATTATGCTGACAAAAACGACTTAAAAGAATTCAAAACGGTTCTTAGAAATGTTATATATGTATGTAATACTCAGTAAAATATAAACACCCCTAAAGTTAAATAATATTTTTCACTCACTAATATTATAAAATAAAATAAAATTACTTACCCAAAAATTGTAACACTTATACTCGCGTCGGTCTGAGGGACCAAAAATTCACAAAAAAAAAGAACGCGTCTACTCGGCACGTGCGCTTGCGCCCAACTAAACGATGGAGAACACTTATTTAGGAAGCTACTGAAAACTTCAAAAAGGCAAGGATGATATTTTTCAAGTAAACAAAGAATTAATGATTTGTCGGTCTGAGAGACAAATGCACGAGTATAGGAAGGTTAACCAAACATCTTACGAAAATGCATTCCAATATACAAAACATTTTTGTTATTTTTAGATCTTTTTTCTTCGAAATTTTGTCTGCCCAGATATTTTTATACTTTCGAGATTTTTTACTAGGTACATATTCGAGATAAAAAAAAAGATTCGATATTTTTGTCGTTCCACATATTGTCATAACTCCCTAAAACACCATTCATCATTTTGGTCAAAGAGGAGATACTGCCTGAGTGAAGTTAGTAACCAATGAGACGTAAGGGTTAGGGTCGTTTAGGCCAAAGACACTTACGTTGATACGTAAAGCAAAGCACATACTCATACTCATATGTACTTACGTACATTTTTAGTGACAGTGCAGCAGTCGATAATCTGACAGTCGGTATTAATCTTCAGTCGTTGAATATTTGCAAACCATTTTACTAAGGTCTTAGAATTGAAAGTAAATTTCAACTATTCGATTGGTTTGTACCGTCGCAGATAGGAGCATCTGCAGGCAAAAAGCGGCTAAAAGTCAATTTATCAAATTACAAAATTAAGAAGGAGCATTCTTTCCTAGCTGTAGTATAATGCCCATGGAGCAATGCACAGCTATAATTTTATTTTTTTATGAACGCATTTCACCACAGCATTAGTCAAAACTCAACGATCGTGCACAATTATATTTTTTTGTTATTAGCTTCCTGAAAATCAGCGCATTTAAGGGAAGTATTTTTAAATTTTGTTATATCGAGCGATAAGTTTTAAAGTATGGATTATTCAGCTGCAGGTGTGTGCTATATTATTAAGCTATCCTGATCTTGAATTGAGTTATATTTATATATATACAAATCAATTTGTTATAATGAATTTTTTTTTCCGTTATTTTTCGTTCGGCAGTCAATTTGTAATAGTATTCGTTTTTATTCGGTAATAATTTGAACATCATTCGATAAACAAAGTATTTTAGTCTCAGTTTCATGGAAAAAATGCTGCGAATACCATATTTGCGATTTTAGATTGGTTTGGCCGTAATGCATGTTTAATTATTTGCTAGTTTTAGGGTGTGAATAACAAATTTGTATGTAATATGAATATTTTACACAGGTTATTATTGACTTCTGATCCCCTAATAGCAACCCTTACACCTTTCCCTGCTAAAAAAAACAAACACCTTTAGAAAAGAAACACTAGAAATGCTATTTCTGAGCCTCCTGTTCCACCGTTACCAATTGACAGAGATTAAACAGCAGTAACCAGTGAAACTGAAGAAGAAGGATATGAAGATTCTAATTAAGAATTTTAAGACGAAGAGGAATCTCGGGCTCTGTAATCTGAGTAAAAAACAAAAAAAAAAAAAACAATTCAATTCAACAATTCAATATTTGGCGCAACAGCTCTTTAAGTGCCAGGGCCTAGCTTCTCGCTTTCACTTTCATTTTTTTTTTTTCATAAAAATAAAAAAACATTACATTAAAGAAAAAAAAAAAATATTATTTTTAGTTTTATTTGTCCAAAAGAAGGGTAATGGCCTAAAAATTGTTTTAATAATTGTTTCAGATTTAGATTAGACTCTTAAGACACAAAACTAATTTTGGCCCCTTTTGGCATGTAATACTCCAATGTGCGTCTGCACAACCGTGTTTAGTTGAGCATCGGAAATTGAGAAGCTTGAAGCTGTAATTTCTCTACATACACACATACATACATTTCCAAAGGCCCGCTAATCCTTCATGAGGGTCGCCGGGGTAAGATGCTCAGGTGAACCCTCCATCCTTCTCGATCCTCCGCCATTGACTCCAATTCATCAGGATCAATCCCTAGACGGCTCCAGAAGAGATGTCGGGCTTGGTCCAACCATGGTGGCATGGCACGGCAACCATAGCACGTCTTGGAAGCAGGTCTGGGGGCATACGCACTACGTGACCAAACCATCGAAGCATATGGTAGATCGTTCCCTTCGGAGAAATAGCTGCTCAACATTAAGCTCCTCGCTCATCCGAGACTATTGTTGTCTCGAGAAGGCTTCTCAAAATAAATTGCCCTTCGAATACCACGCTAAACTGTAGTGTCCCTTCCATTCGTGCGAACAAATTTAACGCACACAACACGAGTGGTTGCGAGAAGCTAAGCCCTCGCACTTAAAGAGCTGTTGTGCCAAATATTTATTGTATTTATTTTTGTATACCGCAACTCACACGATTAACACTAGTTAAAACCTTATTAGCACCAATCACCTTTGTATGCTGGAATAGTTTCAATAGGCAAGCAATAATTAAACGTAGCATTCAATTCTTGCATTCGATGAATGTATCTCATTTGAATACGTCAATGTATTTTTGGAGTCTCAATAATGTCTCAGTTTGTTATAGAAATGTGCAAATTTATGTATGGATTAATGCGCTGTCAAACCCCGAGTTACTTATTCGAGAAAATAAATGTTTCCTCTTCATCGAGAACTTTAAATATAAACATCTACAGAATCTCAACGCTGCAAACACGTAGATCTTTCTTCCAATTGTGCCAGGATGTGGAATATATGATATTACCTACTCAAATTAAAAACATACCTACATATGTAACTTAAACGATTTTGTCCGCTCTTTAAAAGATCGCCTTCAGAACCCAGATGTAGCTAGGCGTTTTCACTCCATTTTTGTTAGTTAAAATATATCCCTAGTTTTTTATCTTGTTATTTTCAAATATATATTTACTGGTATAAGTAAGTATTTGGCGCAACAGCTCTTTAAGTGGCCTAGTTTCTGGCAACCACTCATGTTGTGTGCGCTATATTTTTCACACGAATGGAAGGGACATATAGTTTAGTGCCGTATCCGAAGGGCAATTTGGTTTGAGAAGCTTTTTCGAGACAATAATACTCTCGGATGTTTGTCAGACGTTGGCGAGAGGTGGGGGCGTGAAAAAATTTGTTGGTGTTTTCTGGGATTCGAACTTGGAACCTCACGCGCAATGGTTCAACACACTAACCACTTACGCCACGGCGCCCACAATATATATCGCACCCTGAGATGACAAGCGTCGGCAATTTAATATATTCATGTGTAGAGTTCTACCAGTTTTTGAAAACAAAGCCGGATTTACTCCTCCAAATTGCTAAAAAGGAGAAATATTTCACCAAAAGTGAAGCCAATGCGAGTGCGATTGACGTTGGAGACGATGACAATGAAGTTGTAACAATGTTGGTTGATTGGTTGCTATAAGCGTATAAGTATTTTTGACGAATAAAATTTGAATTTCATATTATTTTATTATCCTTTTTTTCTTCGTTTCGATATCCCGCGAAATTGCCGAATTTAATGGGTTTTTTCCTTTTTTTTCGACCAAAAAAAGATGGTAAGTTTACATATGCCACATATGGTAAAAAGGTCTTCCCTATGAGGTATATATTGTAGTTTAAATTTAGCAGTTCTTCTCTCAATTTGATAATCATCGATATTTGCACTACTTTGTGCTCGTCCCGGAAATAATAAAGATGAGCTAGATTGTGACTTAAGCACCTGTAGGCTGTTCTATGTAGCGAATTTGATGCTTCCTCTAAGAATTTCTTACGATACTTTAAATCCACATTCGCAATTAGTTCGTACAGCATTGATTTCCACGTCGTATAATCCGCTGCTTGCAAGTTTAATTCCATCCCACATTCTTGGGCTAGGTCAAGCCCAACGTTTTTCGTTGTGATTTTGTTTTTCAATTCCAGCAATCGCCTACTTCGTTCTCGAGCTGCTGCCGGATAATCGAAGTGCACCGTAATGCCAGTGCGTTTTAATTTCATAGCTGGCGTAACGACGCGACTGACATCGGCCTTGTTTTGGATCTCTACGATTACATTTGTGACTTTAGCACTCGCTCGAACTGTTCGCGACGAGGTAACCACGGATGAATCAGCGGTTTGTAGAAGATCAAAGCAGATAACTTTTGCCTTTTCCGCTGCATCCACACTATTTTCCGTTGGCATATGCACGACAACGTTTTTTTCATTACCTTTTTCTGCAAAAATTCTACTTGTCGCTCTAATGCAGTACATCGTTCGTCATTCGATCAAACATCTCCATTTGTTTCACTTGTGCTTGCAGAGACTTGTTGTTTTGACGTAATGTATGGATTTCGTTGCTGATGATCTCGAAGTCGGCTTTCGTAGGCATATTTTGCAATTGCGTCAAGTAAAGCTCCCATGGTGTTTTCGATCAGTAGTTTTAAATCCGCAGCAGGCATCTTTATTAACATAGAACTAGTGCTCCGTAAATTGTTATCCTGATATTCGGGTGGAGAGTAGATTAGCCGTTTTTTTGCTAGCAGGTTTTTCTTTGTTGTTGGAATTTGTTGGTGGTGTTCGGTGCATAATTGCCGAATTGGCTTTTGACGTCATTCGTTCCGATGGGTGTTTATCGATACTTAGGCAAAAATTAGCGACTCACTCAAGTGAAACCACTTAAAAATGCTAAAATAGCTGGAGCCACAAACTCACCGCTATTGAAAGCTAACACGTTCGCATTGCCAGTCAATATGTATTTATGTATGAATATTAATATTAATTTTGAATTTGTCTTGTGTATGAATAATGTAATATTGTTAATTTTAATGGCCACAAATGAGATCACCACCTAAGCCATTATTAAATAAAATTGAATTGAATTGAATTGAAAATTTGTAACATGTCTTCGAGTATTGTCAAAATCTATAAAATCGTCATCATCTTTTCAATCAACCTTGTTGCAGTATTTCTTACAACACAAAGCAAAACAACAGAATGTCTATACCTGGTTATATGCGAACTTGAGTTAAACTACCCTTTTTTATTACTGGCGTATAACAGTCGAAAGAGAGTTACGGGACTTGAGGAAGCGTTCGGGAAAATTGAGGCACATTGCCAGAAACCGTAGACAATGTCGCGTAGGCGTATTAGAGCCCATATGACTGACAAGGGGATACAGGATATAAGTAAGTAAGGAAGAAAGTTTTTTCACGGTCCCTCCTTTGACGAAAGTCTGACAAATATCCGAGAATATTGTTGTCATGAGAAAGCTTCTCAAAACACAAATAAAAATTGGCCTTCGAAAACGGAACAAAACTCTAGGTCCCTTTTATTCGTGCGAAAAATATAACGCGCACAGCACGAGTGGTCGCGAGGAGCTAGGCCTTAGGCTCTTCAATGGATGTTTGCGCAACAGACTCCAGATATATAGTACATATGTATTTATGTACATTTTCAAGGAAAGTGCCATACAAGAGTGCCGGTTAAGCACATTATACTCACTGAGGGCTTTGCAAGCTTTACCAACTCAGAGATAACTTACATACATACATACATACATACATACATTTTCAACAACAATGTGCATCATGAGATTAGGAGTCTGGCTAGTGCAATTCGTAAACACTACAGCTGCGCAGTAGATTGCGAAATAGATAAAGTGGTATGCAGTAGAGTGTCTAAAGCCACCCAAACCATCCACTCTCCAGAAATGAGTGAGTTGGCTTTCCATTCTTCGTTGGAACAACTCCCAGACCCAAAGCGAAAAAGGACGAGATCTCCAAATACCGAAGAACCCTCCACACTGTCATACGCCGAAATTGTTGCGGAAAAAACGAAAATGGAGGTGAAACAAAGCGTGCATAAGGACCAGAAAGAGAAAAAAAAAAAGGCCACAGGGAAAAACCATGGACAGAAAGTGAAACCCCGGATCGAAGAACCAGGTGCAGAAACTACTAATAAAGTCGTTTGGACAAGAGTAGAAAAAAGTCGAGGCAAGATATATGCTAAGCCTGACGCACTGGTGATTAAAAAGATCGGAAAAATTTCCTATTGCGACATACTCCGAAAGGTGAAGACCAACCCCGAGTTGAATGGATTGGGGTGTGATGTAACCCGCATAAGAAGGACAGCCAAGGGAGAGCTACTGCTTGAGCTCAAGAAAGCAGCTGATGGAAGAACATCAGAACACCAAAGTAAAGTGGGAGAAGTTCTCGGTGAAATAGTGGAAGTGAGATCCCTAACGCAGGAGGTGCTCATTGAGTGTAAAGATCTAGATGGCGTCACCACAAAGGAAGAGATCTGCCAAGCTCTGTCCGGGCAGTTCGAGGAAGCACAAGGTATAGAGATCTCATCCATCAAATCTATGAGGACAGCCTATGCAGGGACGCAAACTGCCGTCATAAGCCTCCCGATAAATACTGCCAAAAAAGTTCTGGAGGTTGGAAAAATAAAAATCGGATGGACGGTATGCCAAATACGGGAGAAAATAATACCGCTGCGATGTTTTAGGTGTCTTAACTTCGGGCACCTAGCAAAGGCGTGTAAAAACACGTTGGATAGGAGTGAGGATTGCGTTCGGTGTGGACAGAAAGGCCATGTATCCAAGAACTGCAGCAATGATGCAAGGTGTGTCCTTTGCGAAGAAAAGGGAAGTAGCAACATCAAACACGCGGCAGGAAGCATAGTATGCCCGGTATACCAAGAAGCTGCAAAAGTCGCAAGAAGAATATGAAAGTGCTGCAACTAAACTTAAACCATTGCGAAGCGGCACAGGACATCTTGACACAAACCGTTCGCGAGTTAAAGATAGATGTTGCCGTATTATGTGAGCAGTACAAAAATCTCGATGATACAGTTTGGGCTGCGGATGACTCAAAAAGAGCTGCTATTTGGGCCTGCAGAGATTGCGCCTTTGAAGAAAAAATGATGACACCCGGAACAGGCTTCGTGCGAGCAAAGGTCTAAGGAGTGCATGTCTATAGCTGTTATGCATCTCCAAACAACACCATTGAGGAGTTCCAAAGTATGTTTGATAGGCTCGTGGATGATGCTAGAGGTCGTAGCCCAACGATTATAGCTGGAGACTTCAATGCATGGGCCACGGATTGGGGCAGCGCTCGGACCAATAGAAGGGGAGAAGCTCTCCTAGAAGCCGTATCGTCACTAGACCTAATATTGCTAAATACAGGAAGTGAGCACACTTTTAGTAGAAATGGTGTAGGCTCAATAGTTGATATCACCTTTGCAACTAGTTCCTTATCGAGAGGCGCCAACTGGAGAGTCAGTAATCAATATACTCACAGCGACCACCTTGCCATCCTGTTTGAAGTACAACCTAGGAGACCAACCCAGGAAAGCCCAAAGAAGGCACAACGAATGGGGTGGAAAATAAGCACCATGGACAAAGACACTTTTGCCCTGATTTTTGTAGAGTCAACAATAAGCCCACGAACAGCAAACGCTATGGCCGTTGAGGTTACCAAACAAGTAACTAGGGCTTGCGACGCATCCATGGCCCGGAAAACGTCAACAAATCGCCGGCCACCAGTATACTGGTGGAACCAAGAGATAGCAGAGCTACGCAGCAAGTGCCATAGAGCCAGAAGACTATTCCAGCGACCCAGAGGTTTGTCCACACATCAGGACCTACGGGTGCAATTCAAAGATAGGCGAAGAGAGCTAAAACTAGCTATCCGCAGAAGTAAGAGCAATAGCTTTAAGGAACTCTGCGAGCAAGCAGATGTATATCCTTGGGGCACCGCCCATAGAACAATAATGGCAAAACTCAAAGGCACTAGGGCACCCTCCCCCTCATGCCCTCTCCTTATGCAGAAAATTGTATCGGGGTTGTTTCCACCTCAAATACCAGCAGAGCGTATAAAGCCACCTCCGGAAGCACAGGACATCCCAACTGTCACGCAAAGGGAACTCCTGGATGTATGCAGACGATTCGAGGATACCAAGTCACCTGGATTGGATGGCATACCGAACAAGGCCCTTAAATTAGCCATTAAAATAAATACGCAACCGTTTGTGGAACTCTACAACAAGTGTCTAGCAGAAGGAGTTTTTCCAGACCAATGGAAAAAGCAACGTCTAGTGCTGCTGTCTAAAGAGAAAAAACCACCAGACGAGCCCTCGTCATACCGTCCCATATGCCTGTTAGACACAGTGGGTAAAATACTGGAGCGAATCATGTGCAACCGATTAGAAGTGGCAATTGGTGAAGCCGGGGGACTCTCCAACCAATAAGAAGGGTAACTACAACCTTGGAAGAAGCTATTCAGGGCAGGAGATGGAGAGGCGGTGCAAAGAAATACGGTGCCGTAATAACATTGGACGTCAAAAACGCGTTCAATTCTGCGAATTGGGGACTCATCGTGCAATCGCTTAGGTCAATGATGGTGCCATGGTTCTTAATGAAAATAATACTGAGCTACTTCAGAAACGGTTTCTGCTCTTCGATACCGACGATGGAGTAAAGCAGTACCACATATCTGGCGGAGTTCCACAAGGATCGGTATTAGGCCCTATCCTTTGGAACATTATGTATGATGGGGTTCTAAGGCTTAGAATCCCAAATGAGGGAGAAATCATAGGCTTCGCCGATGATATTGCAATTGTCGTGGTTGCAAAACATCTAGAGGAAATAGAGGATATTGCAAATGAATGTATCCGAAAAGTCAAACGGTGGATGGCAGCAGTCGGGTTAGAGCTCGCCGAACATAAAACAGAGGCAGTATTGGTAAGCAGCCGCAAGAAAAGAGAGGAAATCACCATCAGAGTAGGAGATCATAATACGACATCAAAATCGGTTATCAAATACCTAGGTGTGATGATCGACGCGAGGCTCACTTACAAGGAGCACCTTGAAAGAACGTGTGACAAAGCGGCTCGGGTGAGCGGTGCCTTATCAAGAATAATGATAAATATAGGAAGACCTAGGCAACAAAGGACACTTATTCTATCAAGGATGGTGCAGTCCATCCTTATGTATGCGGCACCCATATGGGCCAAAGCTATGGCGAAAAGACCTACGCAAGAAGGATAAACTCTGTCAACAGACTATGTGCGCTGAGAGTATGCTGTGCCTTCCGTACGGTGTCAGACGAGGCAGTATGTGTCATCGCGGGAATGCTGCCAGCGAATATCTTGGCTATCGAGCTACAAAGGACCTACGACGCCAAAATTCAGGAACCTCAAGCGTCAGTCAAAAATATCAAGCTGGAAGAAAGACAGCGAAGCATTAGAGCATGGCAGGAGCGATGGAACCAGTCCTCAAAGGGAAGATGGACCCATCGACTTATACCGGATATCCAAAAATGGATGTACCGAAAACACGGAGAGATAGATTTCTATCTTAGCCAGTTCCTAACCGGACATGGCTGCTTTCGAGCGTATCTCAACAGGTTTGAGCTCAATGAATCTCCCAACTGTCCAAATTGCGGAGAGGCCTCAGAAGACGCTCAGCACGTATTTTTTCAGTGCCCACGTTTGCACAGAGTGCACAGAGAACTGGAGGAAAAAATTGGAGAAATACCAACCCCCGAAAACATTGTGCACCATATGATAGCATTGAATGCAATATGGGACGCGGTGAAACAAGTTGCAGCGATAATCGTGCAGGAACTTAGGCGGCTGGAAAGAGTCAGAAAGAGCAACCAAGTCCAACTGGCAACACTTTTGGAACAAGGAGCGGAAGACAGCGAATGAAGAGCATAAATAGCTAACCAGCCCCGCGAAGTAATACCTAACGGTAGTCCCGTGGGGAGAGTGGTTGAAGTGTGCAGGGTGTGGTTTAGTACGTAGGCGTATTCCTGGCATCGAGTATTCAGGTTTGCGAATCGTGCATGCCAGTAGCTCGGGCTACTGGTATCTTTAGAAGATTACACACCCTTTGGCGCAACCATAAAAAAAAAAAAAAAAAACATACATTTTCAATGGCCCGCTAACCCTTCATGAGGTTCGCGGTGTTAGGATGCTCAGTTGGACTCTCCATCCTTCTCGATCCTCCACCATTGACTCAAACACATCAGGAGGAATCCCTAAACGGCTCCAGGGGTGATGCCGGACTTGGTCCAACCATCTATTTCTAGGCCTACCGCGGGGTCGCCTACCTCATGGTAGGCGACATAGAATTACTGACATAATCGAGAAAGCATTTGAAGAAAAAAAGATTTGCTCAAGCGTATTTCTTAACGTCTCGCAAGCCTTTGATAAGGTGTGGCATGATGGCTTCAAATTCAAACTACGACAAGTTCTCCCTGTATGCTTATTCGATATTCTAGAATCATATCTCGGGAATGGAATCTTTCGTGTTAGACATGGAGTCGAATACTCCGAGCTCAAAGAAATTTCGGCCGGCGTACCGCAAGGAAGCGTTCTTGGGCCGCTTCTCTATTTGCTATATACTCGTGATATACCGAACGAAGATGGCACTATCGTTGCTACGTTTGCCGATGATACCGCTATCTTAGCAGTAGGTAAAACAATCGAAGAAATGACTGCAAAACTGCCAAACGCACTGAATAATGTAAATGAATGGACGAGGGACTGGCGGATCGCCCTCAACGAATCTAAATCTGTTCACGTGAATTTCACTTACAAGAAAACTAATGACTTGTCAATTTTCCTAAACTCGGCCCGAATACCCTTTGCAAACGAGGCCAAATACCTGGGAATGACACGTGACGCAAGGCTAAAATGGAATTCGCACGTGAAAATGAAACGAAAAGAACTCGAAATCAAATATAGAGAAATGTACTGGTTACTCGGAAAACATTCCCAGCTCAGTACTGAGAACAAACTGCTTTTATACAAGCAAGTGCTAAAGCCGGTGTGGACCTACGGTATACATCTTTGGGGCTGTACCAAGAAAACAAATGCAAATATTTTACAAGCTTTTCAAAATAAAGTGCTAAGAGAAATTGTCCAAGCACCGTGGTATAGTAGAAACGACGATATCCACAGGGATCTCGGAATTCCGACAATCGAAGCTGAAACTAGAAGCTTCGCGAGAAAGCATAGAAACCGACTAATCGGACATGTCAACAATACAGTCCTACAAATTTTGGATGAGAGCAATTTATTGCGCCGACTACAAAGGACGAAACCTTTCGACTTGGGGAGATAATGATTAACCGCGTCTAGATTGTGGAATATGCAGGATCTTTCAGTGGAAAGTAACCTGCCAAACGTTTTTATTTCATGATAGAAAAATTGCTTGATAAGTTTATACTTAGTTGCGATATCCAACAAATTTATATCGAAGGGTGGTGTTTTTTTAGTCAGTAAGAATCTGACACTACTATGAGCACGCGCTTGCTATTCTCATAGTGTCTATGGAAGATTTTTCACCTACCCTGGGAAAAAAAAAAAAACACCGGTTATCCGAACACAGCTTCTACAGTTTGTATATAAAGACTGAATCACCCTTAACAGAGAACCACCAATCCCATACTCCTGCAGAACACTCCAGAGTTTGCCTCTAGGAACCCTATCATATGCTTTTTCCTTCTCAAGAACCATTCTGAGAGTGAATAACTCGTTGGTTGTGCTTCTACCGGGACGAAAATCGCACTGCTCATCGCACAAACTGTCCTCAACCACAGCTCTGGAACGCGTTTCTAGCACCTTAGCGAAGACTTTTCCAGGGAGACTTAAAAGAGATATACCAATCACCAAGTGTTTCACCGCATTCCCAGACCACTTTAATGACATGCGAGAGCCATTGCACTCCCTCTTTGCCTAAAGCCTTGAGCATTTCTCGCCGAATTTTATCCACACCAGCAGATTTGCCAACCTTTAGCGCTTTGATCGCCAAAGTTACTTCCTCTACCGTAGGACTACTTTCCGCCCAACTCTCGACAATAGGTCCATCATCTTCGGTGCCCTGTTCGGGATTGAGCAATTCTGAAAAGTGCTCGCTCCTTCTGCGTAAGATGTCCTTCTCATTGGAGAGAAGTGTACCGTCTTTGGATTTAACTCCTTCAACGATATTCAACTTTTTTCCTCTGAGTCGGCGAACGGTCTGCCAGAAAATCTTATTTGCAGATCTGTGGTCACGTTCTAGTTTTTCGCCAAACTCCTTCCAAGACTGTTCTTTCGCTGTTTTCTCAGTTTACTTGCAGGTTCTTCGCGCCTCAGTGTACCGATTTTGAGAATCGGAGTTCCCCAAGTGAATCCACACCTTAAAGGTCCTCTTCTTCTCTCTGATGGCTTCTTGAACTCCGGGCGTTTTAAACCAAGCAGTCCTTTTCTCACCACCAGCCGCCACACCAAGCCGCATCGCTCCACAAACATCTCCCGCAGAGGCAATAACCGCTGTTGAAAACAGTTGCCATTCTTCCTCTACATTTGATGGAACAGTTGGAATTCGTTCAAACCTTTCAGATATTTGTCGCGAAAATGTCTCCCGTATCTCATCGTCCTGTTACCTCTCCCATCGTATGCGTGTAACCATCCTTGGTTTACGATTTGGTAGGGGAGGCACTCTCTCGCTAAGATACAATTTGCACACCACTAAGGGATGATCAGTTGACAGTTCGGCCCCTCTCAATACGCGAACATCACAAACCATTCTCTTCAGACACGTTGGTACCACAAAGAATTCGATCAGCGACTTCTGCTGAAGACTCCGATGGTACCATGTGTATTTGTGAATGTCTTTGTGTGGAAAGATAGTGTTAGTGATGGATAAGCAATTTTCACAACAAAAATCCAACAACTTCTCTCCGTTCGCGTTTTGATCAGGATCACCGTTCCTCCCAATCACACTCCCCCATGTCATATCATCTACACCCACATGAGCATTGAAGTCACCCATCAGGATAAAAGAATCCATATCTGCAACCTTTTCAAGGGCAACATCAACTTCATCTAAGAAAGCTGCATACTCTGACTGAAGATTCGGTATGTACACCTGCACCAATGCCAGAGTTGATCTTTCAAGATTGAGCTTTAAGATCGCAACTCTCTCTCCTAATGGTATCCACTCCAATACTCTGTCTGTCAACCTGGGACTTCTGAGTATCCCCACTCCCGCCTGAGCAGACAGAGCAGCAGAGGGTGCGACTCCTGACAGGAAGAGCTTCCACCCATCCAAAAGGTCCACAGTTTTAGAACCTCTCTGCTTTGTTGAAGAGACGCCACCTATATCTAATCGACTTTTAACAGCCTCACCAACAAGCTCAAGGTCCTTCCCTGTGAGCGATGAGACGTTCCATGTGCCTATCCTAAGTCGATGCCGTTGTTGAAATTCAGAGAATCCATCTGTGGCCGTATCGGTGCACAGCGCGTTCACCCCTTGACCCTCGTAATGGTTCGCAAGGCCATTGACAGGAAGCTCGTAGCCATTTCGGGGTTGACCCGGCCGGCTGCCGAGCGGGACAGGCCGACCACCAGACGCTCGCATACTGACACCCTTTAGGCCTGGCTCCAAAGGATGCCCTGGCTTACCATGCTTGGCAATATCCGAGGCCGGTCGTTTTCTTCTTGTCATCATGGGGTGTGCGCTTTGTTAGCCGTAACTGGATTGCATGGATTAGAATAACTATTTAAGATACCCCATCTGCACATCCCAGTCACGTTGCCCGCCCCCCACCACGAGGAGGTCAGATGCCAGGGGGGCGAGAGATAATTTTGTTTACTAAATAAATATTATATAAACTTAACTGTTATGAAATAAAATATTGGAATATGTTAAAAAATGCACCTACATACGATTTTTAATTTGTGTATTTAGCCACTCTTTAAACAAATAAAAAATTCAGCGTATTGGACAGTTTTTTTTTTCCAAAAACTAATTGAGTTGATTATGTATGTATTGTATATATTTAATTATTAAAAGCAACAAGCTTTCGGTGATCGTTTTTAAAAGGGGTAGGTTAATATTGAAATTATTCTATTATGTATTAATATTTGTTTGCACGTTTAAATCAATTACATATTTATCTTTAGGTTTAGATTCCTGAAAATACATACACATATACGCTATTCCCCTTATGTGTGTTTAATTAAGTTCTTTTAGAGCGTCCACATGCATCAGGGACTTATCAGTTGGTTGTGGCGAATACAGCAACCGTAGGTGCAGTAGTTTTTAATGGACAAACCGAAGATATCATAGTAGAAAAATATCTCGCATAAAGAAGCCCCAAGATACAATAGATATTCAGCTTACTTTCATTAGAACTCTATATAAATTTTACTCTGTCATATACTTTAACCATAAAATCTGAAGGTTTCGATATCAGGTCAAAACCGAAAGAATCTATTCTATATATGTACATACATCCGAGTGCTGGGACAAGATAAGAGAAAACTATGACAACTAAGAGAATTTTTCTTATTGGCCTCAAATTACACACTCTTCAGCAACAGTCGAAACATTATTGACCACAATATTGCTCTTTATAATACTTTGGAAGTATGCGGTAGGGTAACGGCAAAGGAAGCCAAGAGATAGACTTAAGGAATTTATTCTGCTAATGGCTGGTGGTTCCGTTTCTTCACCAAATGGTCATCAGAAAGCGACAGAAGTGAAAAGCGCAGACAGAATGTATAATCTTTTTTTTTCTCATCGTTATCTGTCCCACGATTATTGAGAAGTGCGCGTCTCGCATCTCATATTTAAACTTCATACTCGTACATACACAATACCTCTTCCCACGAATTGTTGGGTGCGTTTTTTCCAAAGTTCTTCCAACAAAAAGCTAAAAAAGCTGTGTAACGAAGTGACATGCTTCCCTACCTTCAATTATCAACCGAGAGAGAAAACAGGGTATACAGCCAGGTGTTTTGGCAGAGGACGACCCATGCCACCAAAAGGGTTGCATACTTTCGGGCACCTCTACAAAGCCGACCCACTTATAAGGAAGTATGGTATACCCTAAGGCACGCCAATATAAAAGAAAGCCAGAAAGACAATGAGACATAAACAACAACAAAACACGAAGGAGTTTTAAAAAGTCACACTTCATTCTTGCAAGGATGTTCCACAAGTGAGAGAACGTAAGTGGCAGTTGGCAGAGTCTGCTCAGTGGTGATAAGGGTACCAATCCAGTGTACGCGGAACATACTCTCCCCCGAATTCGGTCACCAACATTCTTGGTTTTTTTTTTCTGGTTTTCGTGCCTTCACCCCAGTGAGTGGGTATTCAGCTAAGGGTCCGTTTTGACCACAGCAGCCGTCCCTTGATAAGTGTCCCCATTCCTTTGGGACAAACTCCCCAGACCTGCATTTAGCGGAGTGTTACCGCCAGCCTTTCCCGCTCCAAGCTTACGCTTGGCTCCCCTTCCTGAGAAGCAGCCCGGACTCTGTCCGGACTCGCCAGTCAGCCCGAGCCTTGCTCGGACTGATAGCCGGCCCGAGCCTTGCTCGGACCAGCCAGGGGGCCTGTGCCTTGCACGGACACCCAGCCAGCCCGTGCCCTGCACGGACATAGCCAGTCAGCCCGAGCCTTGCTCGGACCAGCAGCCGGCCCGAGCCTTGCTCGGACCAGACAGGGGGCCCGTGCCTTGCACGGACACCCAGCCAGCCCGTGCCCTGCACGGACATAGCCAGTACCAGTACCGCGTGTGGACCGCACGACCTGTCAAGCCGTTCCAAGACACCGCAACCCCAGAGACCCGCCGAGGAGGCCAGTCCAAGCCTGAGCTGGGGGTTTAAGTATTATTATTGAATAATTAAGTTTATTCCTGAATTGTTAAGTATAAGAGTTGTTATTCACAGAATATTGCATTGTTAAAGGGAACACTGTACACTAGTCTCATAGTTTCAATAAAGTACCTCTTTCCCAAAGTTTTAGGGTATTTCTTTGGGGCTGACCCTGGAGCCGGCGAGCTCACCTCAGCCTTCGATAAAAAAGACCTTTATAATTGGCGCCCGAGCAGGGACCTCTGCAAGAGGTACCACCAGAACCAGACTAGCCGGAAGCAGATTATACCGGAACCAGACCTCTGCAAGAGGTATCACCAGAACCGGACCAGGCGGAACCAGACCGAACCAGAACCAGACCTCTGCAGGAGGTATCACCAGAACCGGACCAGCCGGAACCATATAGGATCAGAATCAGACCTTTAAAAAAGGTAGCACCAGAACCAGCCAGTACCAGAACCATGGCGCCCGGAATAGACGACGCCTCAGCCGGCCGAGATCCGTCATCAGATGACCAGCTCGCTTCTATGAACATCGGCTGGATCTACTTGCTAAGCAAGGCAGAGCTTACGACCACAATGGCTGACCAAGTTTTGGACACCACGGGGACATTAAAGGAACTACGACAGCGGATGAGCCAATACCTGAAGGATGCTCGAACTCGCAAGTCGACCCAGAACCTCTGCGCGGAGTGGGAAGACCGCATCCAGGAAAGGGAGTACGCCGAAGAAGCCGAACCCATTGCTGGACCCACCGAGGCCAAAGGTCCTGCACCGCTGTATGTGGAAACTCGTTTCCCGGTCCCGATGGATAGCCAAGTGAAGTATCCAGGACCGACCTCCAAGCCCGTGGAGCTGGAGGAACCGATGGCGACAGCGAGTCCCCTGCAACCCGCGCCACAGCGTAAGCTAGTCCTCAGCTATGAGGGGGAAATAATGAACACTGTCCGCAAGTGGGGCCTGAGATTTGACGGGGCAGAAAACCCCCACGAATTCATTGAGCGGATCGAGGAATTAGCCGAGTGCTATGATATTCCGCTGGGTCACTTACCCCGTACACTTCCCGAGATCTTCCGAGGGACGGCCCTGGAGTGGCTCAGAATTTACCGAGGAAATTGGAAGACCTGGGAAGATTTCCGGCAGGCTTTCCTGCGGTACTACCTCCCAGCCCGCTTCGTCAGCAAGTTAGAAGACGAAATCATGCGGAGACGGCAAGGGCCACGGGAGAAGGTTAAGGAGTACATACGGGCATACCAGCACCTAGTCCGGCAGCATCCCCAAATGGAGGGTACTAAGAGGGTAGACCGAATCTACGATAACCTCCGGCCGGAGTACCGGTTGTACATCAAGCGGCGAGATTTTGAGACACTGGAAGAGCTGATGGATCTCGCAGAGGAATATGAGTTCGTAAGGAGCGAAGAAAAGGCCAGTAGACCGCCGGCCGTTCCAAACCATCCCCCGAGACTCCAACCCGTCAAGACTCTACCTGCCCAGATCATCTACGACCGCAACACGCACTGCTGGAATTGCAAGCAGCACGGGCACCGCCAGCAAGAATGCCGTCAACCGTTCCGCCTCTTCTGTTCCCATTGTGGAGAGGACAAAAGAATGACGAGGAACTGTCCGTGCCACAATACTCCGAGTGCAACACTGGTCTGCGCAGCAGAAAGCCGACATACATATCCGAGGGCGCCTCCGAAACAGCAGCCTGAAGCTGTCAACAAGATGAAGATGATTTCTTCACCACTGTCGATACCGCTGCTAGAGTGCGACCTATCAACGCGACCAATGAAGCCACCGCACCGGATCCCGCCTGTACTGAGATCGTCACTGCCGTCAACGCCGCAGTCATTAGAAGAACCTCCATTACCGATGACATCAGTGCCGTCAGAGTTGCGAAACTCCAATTGGCTGCACCAACCAGATGTCATACCACCGCCGTCACCGTCATCAGAACCGTCACCGCCGTCGACATCAGTGCCACCAGAGTTACGAAACTCCAATTGGTCGCACCCGCCATATGTCAAACCACCGCCGTCACCGTCCCTACCGTTGTCACCACTATGCCGAATGACATCAGTGTCGTCAGAGTTGTCAAACTCCAAATTGTCGCCACCGTCAGATGTCATACCACCGCCGTCACCGTCATCCCCGTTGCCAGAACTATCAGCACCGATACCAGAACCGCCGTTACCGTCGACATCAGTGCTGCCAGAGTTGCGAAACAACAACTTGTCGCCACCGTCAGATGTCATACCGCCGCCGTCACCGTCATCACCGATACCAGAACCGCCGTTACCGTCGACATCAGTGCCGCCAGAGTTGCAAAACAACAACTTGTCGCCACCGTCAGATGTCATACCGCCGCCGTCACCGTCATCACCGATACCAGAACCGCCGTTACCGTCGACATCAGTGCCGCCAGAGTTGCGAAACAACAACTTGTCGCCACCGTCAGATGTCATACCGCCGCCGTCACCGTCATCACCGTTACCAGAACCGCCGTCACCGATAGCAGAACCGTCATTACCGTCGACATCAGTGCCGCCAGAGTTGAGAGATACCAACTTGTCGCCACCGTCAGATGTCATACCGCCGCCGTCATTGCGAAGTGTTACACAAACACAGCCGGACGAGAAAACAAGGCTGGTGCCATTTCCACCAGCAAGTCTACCGTTACCCGATATGCCGATTACTAGACCAGGATCATTGAGACCATTGCCGACACAAGAGAGCAAGCCCTCACCATCAATAGGCTCAACCTTAACCATGGCCAAACCGGCACTGTCAAAACCTCCGCCATGGTCTAAGGTCGAAGTATTCCTCCCACCGTCGCCACCACGAACACGGACGTCACCAACGTACATCCGATTACGATGGTCGCAGCCCCGACCGCCTGAATTCCTACAGAAACCGTCATCATTAGTGCTATGATTAGTTTTTATTTTAGTCTTAATCTTTATAAGCATCCATTTTTAGGTTAATTTTTTTTACTTTTATCATCCTGAAGTTATATTGTTATCCTCCTGCAGTTTTTAATGAAAGTTTTCATGAAGTAATTTATATTTTTCCTTACAGGAGAAATAAGTAAACGACGAGAAGGTTCCCCTCTGCCGAAGAAGGAGGGAAATGTAACGAAGTGACATGCTTCCCTACCTTCAATTATCAACCGAGAGAGAAAACAGGGTATACAGCCAGGTGTTTTGGCAGAGGACGACCCATGCCACCAAAAGGGTTGCATACTTTCGGGCACCTCTACAAAGCCGACCCACTTATAAGGAAGTATGGTATACCCTAAGGCACGCCAATATAAAAGAAAGCCAGAAAGACAATGAGACATAAACAACAACAAAACACGAAGGAGTTTTAAAAAGTCACACTTCATTCTTGCAAGGATATTCCACAAGTAAGAGAACGTAAGTGGCAGTTGGCAGAGTCTGCTCAGTGGTGATAAGGGTACCAATCCAGTGTACGCGGAACATACTCTCCCCCGAATTCGGTCACCAACATTCTTGGTTTTTTTTTTCTGGTTTTCGTGCCTTCACCCCAGTGAGTGGGTATTCAGCTAAGGGTCCGTTTTGACCACAGCAGCCGTCCCTTGATAAGTGTCCCCATTCCTTTGGGACAAACTCCCCAGACCTGCATTTAGCGGAGTGTTACCGCCAGCCTTTCCCGCTCCAAGCTTACGCTTGGCTCCCCTTCCTGAGAAGCAGCCCGGACTCTGTCCGGACTCGCCAGTCAGCCCGAGCCTTGCTCGGACTGATAGCCGGCCCGAGCCTTGCTCGGACCAGCCAGGGGGCCTGTGCCTTGCACGGACACCCAGCCAGCCCGTGCCCTGCACGGACATAGCCAGTCAGCCCGAGCCTTGCTCGGACCAGCAGCCGGCCCGAGCCTTGCTCGGACCAGACAGGGGGCCCGTGCCTTGCACGGACACCCAGCCAGCCCGTGCCCTGCACGGACATAGCCAGTACCAGTACCGCGTGTGGACCGCACGACCTGTCAAGCCGTTCCAAGACACCGCAACCCCAGAGACCCGCCGAGGAGGCCAGTCCAAGCCTGAGCTGGGGGTTTAAGTATTATTATTGAATAATTAAGTTTATTCCTGAATTGTTAAGTATAAGAGTTGTTATTCACAGAATATTGCATTGTTAAAGGGAACACTGTACACTAGTCTCATAGTTTCAATAAAGTACCTCTTTCCCAAAGTTTTAGGGTATTTTTTTGGGGCTGACCCTGGAGCCGGCGAGCTCACCTCAGCCTTCGATAAAAAAGACCTTTACAGCTGTTTCAAAAATGATGTTGTCCACAAAACATCCCCGAATATATCAATGCCAAAAATTAGGAAAGAAAGTTCTAACTAGTCCTCAGATTGTCCATTCTGTGGGTCCAATTTCCGACACTCTCTCGAGCATATCTCCATTAATAACGCGTGTTATGTTCGCTACGAAGGCATCCATCGATTGTGGTTTATCAACGTAAATAAGTGATTTTATACGTGCATACCCCCACAAAAAATAATCCAGCGGAGTCCGATCACGTGATCTTGAAGACCCATTCACAGGTCCATTTCTTGAGATGGTTTCGTGAAATTCACGACGAAAACGAAGGTCAGGCGGCTTCAATTGTTGAAGGAGCAGGACTTTGTATGCCTTTGCACCAAGATCTCTTTTCAAAATATGCCACAATGTGCCATATGAGAGACCCAAAGCTTAAGAACGGCGACGAATCGACTGGTCGCGGTTTTCACGCACTTTATCAGCTACAGCAGCAATATTCAAATCAGAACGGCTTCTACGCACTCCAGTCGGTGGATATACGTCCTACGAGTATAACGTAAAATTCGACCGAAGCTTATCGATTGTTTCGCGAATAGTGCGTTCAGTTGGACGATTTATGAGCACTATACCTCAATGGTCAAAAATGGTCGAAATGAACGAACAACTTTTTCACTGAACACTGATTGTGGAAATAAATTTCCAAAATTTGTAAGCGTTGTTCAGACGTAAGTCTGTTCATGATGAAATGCCAATGAATACTGAACAGAAATGTCACATGAACATGACATTTGTCACGCGTGCTATGCCCGAGAATCCCTATTAAAAAAAGTACCTAATATTCGATCTCCCTTTATATCATTACTATTATATTGTAATATTCTCCCTGGGGTTCGTTTAAATAAAACTATCTTTTGTGTACTCAACTGTTTATTTATTACCAATTGCAAA
Source organism: Brachypalpus laphriformis (assembly GCA_945910035.1). Lineage (NCBI taxonomy): Eukaryota > Metazoa > Arthropoda > Insecta > Diptera > Syrphidae > Brachypalpus > Brachypalpus laphriformis. The sequence continues at coordinate 88,177,256 of OX246754.1, forward strand.
CTTAACTTCAACACCATATTCAAATCACTTTATTCTTTATTTATTTCAAATTAAACTGTCGCTACAGATTTACAATACTTTCACAATGTCGCTTGTTTTCACCACTGGTCGAGTCTCTCTTGTAATCGCTGTATTACCTTATTAACAACTGTACCGATGGTGGTTGTGGTATGTGTATTTGTACAAAATACAAAAAGTTCTAGAAGATGCTAGATGTCGCTCAGAATGAATTGACGATCGTAGAACTATTGGAACATCGTGTAGAACGATTATGGAGCATTATTGGCACATCCAGTTTGGTGGGTGTATTTACTGCTAGCAGGTTTGGCGTTACTTATAGTTTGGAACACAGTGTTTTAGTTTGGTACACAAACCATGCAGTACTGTGAGTCCATGCTACACTGCCCCCCTCTTAAACCCCTTTGCCGGTGTGGGTTGTACAACCATACTAGGTCTCCCTCGTGAAAGCTGGACGTTGTTGCCTTTGTGTCGGACCTGGTTTTCATGCGGTCACTCGCTATCCTTATCCTCGTCCTGGTCCCTCGATGTATGTCTCGGATCCTTTCCCTGAGGTCTGCCACGTAGTACTGCATGACGACTAGGATGTAACGGTTGCCATTGTCGGTCTCCGGAAATGGACCAGCAATGTCAGCGGCGATCCGTTCAAAGGGTGCACCCACTTTGTACTGGTGCATCCTGCCTCGCGTTTTCATTCTGGTCCCTTGCTGGCTGCACACACGGCGCATTTCCGGCACCAACTCTCTACGTTGTCCCTTGCGCTGAGCCAATAAAAATGTTCTCGTACCTTCTCCAGTGTCTTCTTTGCACCCAAACGACCTCTAGATGCTCCATCATGCATCTCCCGTAGCACCTCGTGTACTTTTGATCGCGGCAAGACAAGCTGCATTATGAAATCTTTCCCGTCCGGCCTCTCCCATTTCCTTTTCAGCACACTATCTTGCACATGTAGGGAGTCCCACTGAGCCCAGTGTGCCTGTAGAATGGGGCTTCTGTCCGAGATATCCTGTCCGTTTGGCTTTTCCATAAACTCCTTCCGCGCTAATATCGGCTCGATGTCTGTGTGTTCTTTTTGAGCGTTGCGGACTTCCTCTGCACTCCAACCAGCGATAGGCTCAGCTCTTACCCTTTGGATGGAAAGTGGGTTCTTCTCTTCCTATCGCACACAATGCTTGCAGTCGATCTTACATGGTCGCCTGGATAAGGCATCCGCATTAGAATGAAGTTTAGTTTTTCGAAGTCGTACTTCTGTAATCTTTCAATCCATCTTGCGACCTTGCCCTCCGGATTCTTGAACTGCAGCAGCCATTTTAGAGCAGCGTGGTCTATGTACAAAAGGAACTTTTGGCCGTACAAATATTTATGGAAGTGTTTTGTTGCCAGAAGTAGCGCCAGAAGTTCTCGCCTGGTCACGCAGTAGTTCTTTTCGGGCTTGGAGAGCATTTTGCTTTCATTTTGCTATCCTTTTTGGTGACGTCATTAAGTCTGCGATAGTCCACGCAGAATCGAGTGCTGCCGTCTTTCTTCTTGACCAGTACAACAGGTGAGGCACACGGACTCTTAGAACTTTCGATGAGCCCTTCCTTCTCCATCGTTGACACCATATCCGCAACCTCCGTCTGCTTTGCCAATGGTAGTCGTCTGGCAGGCCGGCGGATTGGTCTGGCATCTCCAGTGTCTATGCGATGTTGCAGATGTGTTAGGCCATACTCTTCATCCAGTGAGGCAAATATATCAGCGTACTCAGCCATTAAATTTTCTGCTATGGCTCGCTGGTTATGATCCAGTTCACAGTGCTTGAGGATCATGTCCCTTACTTCCGCCATTCTGACTGATGAAACAGGCCTCGCAGGTTTCTTTTCAGTTATTGTCGAGGTTGAACATATCGGGACACATTTATCAATAGCCTCCCATTGTTTTAGTTTGATGCTGTAGTAATTTAAGTTCATGAGCCTTACTGGAACCAGGCTGTTCTTTGGATCCACTAAAACTTTTCCCACGATGTAGTTTGGGGAATTTCTTTCTAAATCTGGTTCCAACAGATAGAATCGGTGGCTCCCAGGATCACACTCTAGTTTTGTCCAAATGATAGTCTCGGAAGATGGTGGTAAGACTTCGCCCTTGCTGAGAATTGTCCTTACATGTGCTGCATTCTCGTTCCCGTACACCATTGGAATCTCTATGATGATTATGATGTCGATGATTACGTCATGTTCTTTCATGAAGTCCACTCCTGCTAGTTGTAGCGTGAGGCAAACTTCTCCATATACTTTCGCCGATTCCCCGGTCGCAGTCCTAAGATAGTAGCAGCTGGTGTTGTGCAGCCATGACTTCCGGACGAGATCTCTTCTCACAATGGAAGCCGTGGCGCCGGTATCGAAAGTAACCACGCACCTACATATTTTGCCAATGAATGCTTCCACTGTTAGGCTCTTGTTGCATCGTTTGGTTTGAGAGACCTGGATGGTGGCCTTGGGGGCGTCGATTCAAATAGCCAACTTCTGCCCCGGGAAGCTGGCTCTTAGGCGTTTCCCGACTCCTGGTTTCGAGGTGCCTGGCCAACAGGATGGATGTTGTCCCTGTTGGATGGTCCTTCGTTGCGTCGCCTATTCGCACAATGTTGACAGTTTCCGCGTCTGGGTTTATTTCTGCATAGCTGTTGTAGGTGTCCTATTTTGTTGCAGTTCCAGCAAAGAATTTGTCCTCCTCGGGCGTTGTTTCAGTCTTCAATGCCCATCCTCTGGCAAGAGCATTCGATGGCGGCTACTTCCCTCACACGGTGCATTCCCTGACAGGCCTGGTCTGCCGCCTCCATTGTCAGAGCAAACGCCAAAGCGTCGGCGAGCGTTTTCTTTCCAGCCATTCTTACCGCCATTTGTAGTTTCGCATCAGCTATGGCATGGGTAAATGCTTCTGTTACCATCTCATTAATGATCTCCTCGCCGGCGTTTGGATAGGACAAATGTGCCAGCCGCTCAATGTCTGCTTCTAACTGCTGGAGCGTCTCACCATTCATCTGGACTCTTCTGTGCAATTGGACCCTACATACTTGCTGCATGTGGTCGTCCCCGAATCGCATCTCAATGGCTTTCACCAGACTGTCGTAGTTGCGTTGTTTGTCCTAGGGGATGGTTTGTAGTAGCTCTGCAGCTGATTCTCTAAGCGCAAGCGTGAGGGCAATGGACCTCTCTTCATCGTCCCAGTTGTTCGTCATTGCTGCGGCTTCGAACTGGCTCTTATATATCTGCCATGATGTCTGTCCATCGAAGGCGCATCTCTTTCCTTCTCGGGCAGTCGGTTGAGTACTCCCGAACTTTCTGTTTCTTCACGCATTCGAGTTCCTTTTCGAAATTCTCGAATCTTCCTGCAACAGCCTCGATTTTGGTTAGAATATTCTCGAATTTTGTTTCAAATATCTCAATTTTGGCCTCTACATTTTCAATCTTCTCGTCAATTGTCCCGAATCTTGTTTCAAAACTTTTATTTTGTTCATCAAATTTGCTTTCGAGAACACTCCTTTGATCGAATAGCTGTTGCTCTAGAGAATTCTTTTGTTCATCGAGCTTAGCATCTAGAGAATTCTCAAATTGTTTATTCTGTTCATCGAGCTTGGCGTCTAGAAAATTCTTTTGCTCATCGAACTTTTTATTTTGCTCATCCAAAGAATTGTCCAGCTTCTCTAATTTTTCGGAGAGCAATTTCATTAGAGCAACTTAGTCCGTCTTTATTTTCCGCAACTTAATAAGCAATTCCCTCTTGGTTCCAGCCGTGGGTTGATCCCGCTGGCTCAGTACTTCCTTTAATTGCACCAATGACAAATCTTCTAGCAATTTCCGAATAATTTTTTTTTTTTCACTCACGCAATAAGCAATACACAAAATTGCTTTTAATCCACTTTTCTGACACAAATGTAATATTCTCGCTGGAGTTCGTTTAAATAAAACTATCTTTTGTATACTTCAACTGTTTATTTATTATGAATTGCAAACTTTATTTCAACACAATGTATAAATCACTTTATTCTTTATTTATTTCAAATTAAACTGTCGCTACAGATTTACAATACTTTCACAATGTCGCTTGTTTTTACAACTGGTCGAGTCTCTCTTATAATCGCTGTATTACCTTATTAACAACTGTACCGATGGTGGTTGTGGTATGTGTATTTATACAAAATACAAGTAGTTCTAGAAGATGCTAGATGTCGCTCGGGATGAATTGACGATCGTGGAACAATTAGATCATCGTGTGGAACAATTGTGGAACATTATTGGCACATCTGGTTTGGTTGGGATATTTACTGCTAGCAGGTTTGGCGTTGATTACAGTTTGGAACACAGTGTTTTTCTTTGGTACACAAACCATGGAGTAGTTTGAGTTTATGCTACAATATAAAGACGAAACATTAAAAAACTTTGACCGCAGTAATCTTACCAAATACGGATCCAATTAATGGCAAATCAATTTTATAGTAATCTCTATTTTTACAAAATCCAGTTAGTCTATGTTTTTTGTTTAAATGTTTTTTATGTAAGAAAATGTAAGAAAAGTTTTTTTTTTTTATACTTACTTTATTGAGGTTGACCCACATATTCACTCCTAACTTTAAATCAATTTAAAAAATTGCGAAGACAAAAATTGTTACAGCCAAGCTTGCGCAAAGTTTAAGTTCTTAATCTTTTCTTAACTGTGCCTTCATAAATAAATAACTATTTTAAAAACATCCATTATTTTTATTTGCTTATTTGCTGTTGTTGCTTTGCTTCATTTCATTACCATTCCGCGGTTCTCGCACGCTCTCTCTCTCTCCCATTCCTATTCCTATTTCGTAGGTTCAAGACTCAAGTGTATGTTTATCATACTTGCTCTTTAGATTTGTTTGTGGCCTTGCTTATATTCTGTTAGCCAGCTGAAGCAAACAAATTTTAATCTCTAAAAGGAGCTTATAGAAAGTGTGTCTGAAAACATCAAGTGCATTCCGAGCAAGGCAATAACGAGCTGTTTTTCCATGAAGCCACCTTCAGCCAAGTATTAACTCTAATCGTGGACAATGGGCGTGTTTTGGTGAGAATTATGCAAAGCTAAGTAAAAGCTTCTCAACAAAATGAATCACAGTCAATCTGGTTCATAGCTTTTTTTATTATTTGAAGATTGGTGATTGAATTTAAATTGAAGTGAAAAGTATGAATTATTATGCTTAAATTTGTTAAATACAACTGAACCATTCAACTTGAATCAAATTGAATAAAAAAGGTCTTTTCAGCGCCCTCTGAAATTGATTGTTGCAAACTATACATCGCAAGTCACTTTTGACTGGAGAGAAAAGCTAAGGGTGTTGCCAGTAATTTTTTGTTGTACTCCGTGCTAAATCTTACTTCACAGAGAAGCGACGTCTCACCAAAACAGGCCTAACGTCTTTATGTTGAGTGATAAGCGGCTTCGTGAGCTTGGACTTCCAGAACTAAAAAAGGTTTAATTAAATAGACTTATTGCGCCAATCCGCACGAGAAATTAAATAGGATAAGCACAATTTAATACAATACGTGTAACAAAATTTACCAAAACTGAATTCGGATCAGAAAATTGCTTTCAGCCAAATAACAGAAAGTGTTAATTCGAAAAAAGGAAAACTTTTCCTTATAGACACGCCTAAAGGAGTTGCAAAAACTTTTTAGGCCAGAAGGTCGAATAGTTCTTGCTGTAGCTTTTTCTGAAATCGCAACAACCTTGCTTAAAGGATGCCGTATTGCTCATTCTACCTTTAAGCTGCCAATAAACATCATTGCTCATCAAGGAGCTACATGCTCCATTCGAAATATTTAGGTAGCAGAGGTTTTAAAATGAGATGTGTTTATCATTTGAGATGAATGTACCATGAGTATTCAAGCTCATATTGATGCAGTTCATAGAGTTTTAAAGGATTTAATATGGTATATTCGCCAAAGCTTATGGGGGGGGAATAGAAATGATTTTTCCGGGTGATTTTCGTCAAACAATGCCAGTTCTTCACAAAGGCATTGGAGCCGATATCATAAAAGTTTGCCTTAAATCATCTTCTACTTGGCAGCATGTCAAAATACTTGAACTTCAAATCAATATGAGAGTACAGCTAACTAAAAATACCGGCAATGCAGAGTTCGCATCTCTTCTACTAAAAATTGGTGATGGAAAATACAATTTTTTAGGTGCGGAGAATATAATTCAATTAAACGAATGCTTCAGAAAATGCGTTCATAGCATAGAAGAACTTATTAAATGCTTTTTTATGGAGATCTAACGGCTTTATTATCAATACCATTGTCTTGGTTCTGCGAAAGAGCTGTAGTGTCACCAAAAAATAGTTCAGTGGATGAAATAAACAACCACGTGCTCCAGACTTTAAAAAAACAGAGTCACATAAGAGTCACAGATGTCAACTGCATTCAAGAATTTCTTAATTCTCTCAACCTAGCAGGTCTTTTTTAATTGGGGACCTGCATTGCGATTGATCGGGAAACTACTGACTGCTCAAAACTTGGCTTGGGCCAGTAGGCAACAATCAAGTTCGTGATGAAGTGCTTACTTTACCTCCTAGTGGTGGTCCCCGGGCAACTATACGTATAAACCCTTATACGTATAGGCCAAAATTGTAAGTGTGGATTGTCTAGGGCCTTGATTCTAGGCTAGGTAACGTGGGCCAGCAACCTGCGTTACCGAATATTGCCCGCTACAGAAACCGACACTATGCCTCGGATAAGGAATGATCACATGTTGACGACTCTTGGCTATTGTACCCGGAAAAAGATAGGTTTCTGGAATGTAAAGACGCTCCTCGACTCGGGAAGAGAAGGTCCTTACAATGCCAGATTCCTCCAATTGGAAAACGAATTCATGCGATATAAACTGGACATTTTGGGGGTACGTGAAGTAAGATGGTTAGAAGCGGGCGAGTACCAGTCTGAAACACATTACACTGTACTGCTCTATTCGGGAAGACCATCCGGAAGTCCGCGGGAATATGGAGTCGGACTACTGCTAACAACAACAGCACGCAAGGGCCCAATTTCCTGGCAACCTCATGGTGATAGGATTTTGACGGCCAGATTCCGGACTAGAGTACGACGCGTCACCATCATACAGTGTTACGCCCCATCGAATAGTTCGTCTGAGGACGAAAAGGAGATTTTCTACAATCTCTTAAGTGCCGTCTTCAACACAACACCAAATGAAGACATTCTCATAGTGATGGGGGATTTGAATGCCAAGGTAGGCAAGGAGAACGAAGGACTCAAACATGTAATCGGGAAGCATGGACTAGGCAACCGCAATGACAACGGCGAAAGGTTTGTGGATTTCTGCAATGCCAACCGTCTTGTTATAGGTGGCACCATGTTTGAGCACAAGGCCTGCCACAAATTCAGCTGGGTTTCCAATGACAGGCAAGCAACCTCCAACCAAATTGACCATTTTGCCATCAGCCGCCGCTTTAGAAGTAGTCTCCTGGACGTCCAAAACAGGCGAGGGGCGGATGTGGGGATAGTACGAAATCACCATCTTATGATAGCTACTCTCCAACTACGCACTGCTGCAGTTTGAAGATCCCACGACAGCATAAGAATGCCCAGGTTCAACATCGATATACTTAGTGATCCATCAGTGCGCCACCAATTAAGGGAGCACTTTTCGCAAGGTGTGGAAGCAATCAGCAGATCAATGCCCGCAACCATCCAAGACCGTTGGTGTGCTGTGAAAAACGTTTTTACATCTGGTGCTGAAAGAATCATCGGTCGATCGCAGGGAAGACATAGGGCGTGGCTTTCCGAGGATACCTAGAGACGGATTGACGAACGAAAACAGCTGAAAGCTCGCGTTGCAACTACCCCAGCAGCAGGGAGAAGCGAGCTAGAGTCCCTATATCGCATGAAGATGAAAGAAGTTCACCGTAGCGTGCGACGTGACAAGCGCAACTACATCAACGCGCTGGCTACAGAAGCAGAAGAAGCTGCACGTAGGTGCGACAGCAGGACCATCTACAGAATCACGAAAGAGCTGACAGGTGGTCGCAACTCCAACCAACACCCAGTAAAAAGCCTAGGCGGCTCCTTGCTCATTTTGGATGAGGACCAGCTCAAGAGATGGAAAGAGCATTTTGCTACGGTTTTGAGCTGCGTATTCGCTAGCGATAAGCTCCCAAATCAGACTGAGACGCCCGAGGTGAGAAGTTCCCGAATACGCACCACGACTCCCAGTAATGATGATATAACTACCGCGATCAAAGCACTCAAAACCAACAAGGCGGTAGAAGCTGACGGTATTCCAGCAGAGCTCTTACGAGCAGCGCCAACAACATCTGCTGAGCTTCTGCTTCCACTTATAGAGAGAACTTGGGAAGCTGAGAGCTTTCCTAACGAGTAGAAAAAGGGATTGATCGTCAAGCTGTCTAAGAAAGGAAATTTAATGGAGTGCGGAAACTGGAGGGGTATCTGTGTGCTGCCTGCTGCCTGCTGCAGCTAAGATAATAGCTAAAATCACCCTTGAGCAAAGACACACTCGATGCCGAACAAGCAGGTTTCCGCTCTGGATCCTCTTGTGTCGACAACATCAACACCCTGCGGATTACCATCGAACAGTGTGTTGAATATCGATCGCCACTGCACCTGCTGTTCATCGATTTTGAGAAGGCGTTCCATAGTGTCAACAGGGAGTTTATTTGGCGTGCCTTTCGCAGGAGAGGTATTCCCGATAAACTAATTGCTATTATTAAAGCTACATATGAAAGCTCCAAATGTCACGCTCTGCACAGGGGGAGGTTGTCTGAGGAATTTGAGATCCAAAGTGGGGTAAGACAAGCCTGTATCCTTTCACCAATATTATTCCTATTGGTGATTAGCGATGTGCTTCATGCAGCTTTGTCGGCGGAAAACGGAGGGATTCGATGGACTCTTACATCTCAACTGAAACATCTTCACTACGCTGACGATGTGTGCTTACTCTCCTACAGAATTGTGGACCTCCACCAAATGACAGCAGATGTGGAGAGGGAGGCAGGCGTTGTCGGGCTGAAAATTAATACGGCAAAAACTAAAATTATCAGCCTTGGAACAAACTCATCGGCTCAAATATTCATTGGTTGACAACCAGTAGAGAGAGTAGAGGATTTCCAGTATCTTGGGAGTATTGTCTCGACCGATGGTGGAACCGAACTGGATATAGCCAACAGGATCGCCAAAGCAAAGTCCACGTTCGGGAGGTTGTCTAAAATATGCCGAAGCAATGCAATCAGTTTGAACACCAAGATAAGACTGTTCCGCTCCAACGTTGAATCAATGCTGTTATATGGTTGCAGCACGTGGAGAGTGACCACTACTATCACCAGAAAGCTGCAAATGTTTGTTAATAGGTGCCTGCGCAATATCTTAAGTATTTTCTGGCCCAATCGTATTCCTAACTAAGACCTTTACGAGAGAACGGTTCAGGAACCAATAGGTACAACTATCCAACGACGGAAGTGGCAGTTTCATAGCGAACCATGCTATGCAATGGAACCCTTTAACCCAAGATGGCAGAAGACCCGGTGGTCCAAGGTAAACATGGCGCAGAACAGTCGAGAAGGAGACACGGCAATCGGGGAAAAATTGGGGAGAACTCAGACGCATTGCCAAAAACCGTACACAATGGCGCATAGGCGCAGTAGAGGCCCTATTACCCACAAAGGGATACAGGACATAAGTAACTTAATGCAATAAAACAATAACCTGAAACAAATAAATAATTACAGCTACGACCGGCGCGCGATACCAAGGGCAAGAAAATGATATTTCAAAAACCTGTGCTTCCAAGTCTTAAATAATTCTTTGCGATCGTTTTACGGAGAGCTAACAAAGTGTGATAATCAACTTTGACTATGTAAAGTGTGACTATCAGCTATCAGCTTAGAGGATTCAACTCCAGAATCAGCATTATCACTTCATCATCACTATATAGCACAAAACAAAGCAAAAAACATAATTTGTATGTGTACGCTACTCTCGAGAGCCGCTTAAGGGATTTGGATGCGGATTTCACTGTTATAATATGAATTTCCGGGCGAATGTTCTTTTACACCAAAAATGTCTCTACCACTTACAAGAACTGAGCATTCGAGGCCTAAGTGGCAGAATTTTTATTTTTTTTTTGCCGAGAGCAGGTGAAAAATCTTCCAAAGACACCATAAGGCCAGACCGTGCTTATGGTAGTGTGAAATGTTTACTTACTAAAAAAACACCTCTCTTCAAAATTAATACTACAACTAAGCCAGTGCTTATCCAGTAGTTTTATTTTCGCTTACGAGAATCGTTATTCTAGAAAAAGATGATCGTATGTGATTAAAAATAAATGTAGCACTTTAGACAGGTTAAATTCCAATTAAAGTTCCTGCCTTTTTCACGACCTTTATATGCTATGACGCGAGGTCAAAAGGTTTAGTCCTTTGAATACGACGAATTGAATTGTTAGTGTCAAGTAGTTGAGTGATAGTACGGTTACAATGGCCGTGAACACGATCTTTGTGTTTACGCGCAAATTTTGTTATCTCTTCGACGACGCTGGGAATTCCCAGATCCCGATGAATATCTTCGTTACGTACATACCACGGTGCGTTAACGATCGTTCTAAGAACTTTATTTTCAAAAGTTTGTATGATGTTTCTATTGCTTTTCTTGGTACAACCCCATAGTTGTATTCCATACGTCCACACTGGCTTTAGCACTTGCTTATAATTAAGCAGTTTGTTATGTAGGCTCAACTTCGAATGTTTTCCGAGTAGCCAGTACATTTGTCGGTATTTGTTTTGAAGTTCGTCGCGTTTCTTTTTCACGTGCGATTTCCATTTGAGCTTGACATCTAGAGTCATTTCTAGATATTTTGCTTCGTTTGCGTACGGTATTTGAGCCGAGTTTAGATATACAGGCAATCTATCCATATATTTTTTGTACGTAAAGTTGACGTGAGTAGATTTGCTTTCGTTCAGCACAATACGCCAAGAATTCGTCCAAGCGTGGACTTTGTTAATAGCATGTTGCAGCTTTCCGGTTGCTGCTTCAATAGTTTCGCCCGTGGTCAATATCGCCGTATCGTCCGCAAACGTGGCGACGACACAGTTTCTTTCTTGCGGGATGTCACGCGTGTAGAGTACATATAGAAGTGGGCCAAGGACACTTCCTTGCGGGACTCCGGCCGCAATCTCCTTGAAGTCAGAGTAATCATTTCCGTGCTTAACACGAAAGAGTCTCTCGGTGAGGTACGATCGTAAGATTAAAAAGAGTTGCCGTGGCAGTAGTCGTTGCAATTTATATTCCAAGCCTTCGTGCCAAACCTTATCGAAAGCTTGTGAGACGCCAAGAAATACACCACAACAAATCTTTTTTTCTTCCAGAGCTTTCTCAATCACGTCAGTTATTTTGTGGACTTGGTCAATTGTAGAATGCTTGATTCTAAATCCAAACTGTTGGTCAGGAATGAGACGTCTTTCGTCGATTACGGGCTGTAGACGTTTGGAAAGTAGTTTTTTTTAAATATTTTTGAGATAGCCGGCAATAGGGAAATAGGCCGATATGATTTCTTCTCATCTCGGCGACTTTCCATTGTCTCGGAAAATAGAGCAATCTGAACGAAGCGTTGATCAAATAGAGCAGTTTGATAATAGCTTTACTCGGTAATGCTTTAACTACCTGCGCCGTTATCAAGTCGTAACCCGGAGCTTTTTTCGTCTTTAAATTTTTAATCACTTCCCTCAGTTCAATCAATACAACTTTTTTTACTTTAAAGTTCTCAGATGTCGTGACTGGGGAGTTGGGCGTTAACGAATGGCCGTCGAACGGCTTAAACGTTTCTTATAAGTGCAAAGCAAAAAGTTCTGCCTCTTCTTTGTCGCTCTTGGCCCAGTTTCCATCGTTTATCCGAATTGGTGGCGCTTGCATTTGAGGTCTCCGGATGCTTTTTAACGCTTTCCAAAGCGAATATTTTGATTCTCTTTCACCGGAGAGATTTTCAAGATAGGTCGCTATCTTTTTGCTTTTAAATTCGCCAATACTATCTCTAAGGCGATTGCATAGTCGGTTAAGGACCATTTTATTCTGCGATGCACGAGTGATTTGCCATTTCTTTCGTGCTTTTCGTTTCTCTCTCACCAGTTCAATGATTTCTCTGGGATACTTTTCGTTGCGGTTGATCTTATAGCTTCTAGAAGGAGTGTTTTTCCACGCCGCTCTTTGGATTGTTTCCACGAAACGATCAACTTCGTCCTCTATTTCACAAGGTGTTTTAAGTGAAACATATAAAGCGATATTTGTTTCGCAATACTTTCTAAACCCCTCCCAGTTTGTTCTATTGCTAGTAAGTCTTGGAGGACCTTTTTTCTTGATCAGCGCTTCTACAAGTAATAAAATTACCGGCGAGTGGTCAGAAGAGAGATCAAAACAATCTTTGACTGTAACAAACTTCTCGAAAATGCCTATTGTAACAAAAAAATCGATAAGATCGGGAATTTTTTGTGAGTCAGTTGGCCATTAGGTCGGTTTTCCTGTCGAATAAAAACAACAACCGAATTCATTTGCCACTTCGTAGAGAATTTTTCCTTTAGAAGATGTACATCTTGAACCCCAGAAGTTATGCTTCGCGTTGAAATCTCCACCAATAAGAAAATTTGAACCAAGAGCATTGAAGACACGAAAGTAGTCGTCTTTTTCTAGTAGGCATCGCGGCGGACAGTAAACAGACGCTTTATTGTAACTCAGGTGCTTATTTTTAACCCTTACCGCGCACAACTGAAGTTTTTCCAGCTCTATGCTTATGTCGACCGAATGTTTGATGTTAGTTTTAATGAATAAGGACGAACCGCCCCACGCTCTATCATAAGGATGATAGGCGTGATAACCAGCGTAGCCTCTTATCTTTATCTGCGATTCCCTTGTTAGATGGGTTTCGGAGATCAAACAAATGTCGATATTTGCTCTTATTAGAAACATTTCTAATTCGTTAGATTTTTGTAAGAGTCCGTTTGCATTCCATGTTACTATTTTAAGCAAAGAGTTCATATTTGCTTAGATTTAGATTTATGGTTAGCCATACAAAAGCTTTCGACGTTACTGAGACGCTCGAGAATCCGTTTGTTAATTTCACATTGTTCCTCGAACTTAGCGTAGATGCAGTTTAGCTGGCTTATCAGAGGTTATTTTTCGTTCAGCCTTTTTAGTAGACGACTTTGACGTACGTTTAACCGGCTTAGAAGGCTGATTGACTGTTTCAAGAGTCTGCACTGCTGATTCGAGCGTCCTTTCAGTCGGCTTAGGAATCTGTACAACTGGCTTACGAGACCGCTCAGTCTGCTTAGCAATACGTTCTTCCGACGTAGGAGCCCGATCGACTGATTTCGTTCCCCGTACAATCGGCGTTGTCGATTTTTTCCGTCGCATCTGTAATTCCATAGCGACCTCGCAACCGCGATAATTTGCTGGGTGCCTTCCTTTGCAGTTAACGCAAGTAGGTTTTTCATTTGTGCTCAAATTGCAATTTTCGGAAGAGTGTTTCCCAGCGCACTTAACGCAGCGCGGCTCTTTCCGACAGTACGCTTGTGTATGATTAAACTCTTGGCATCGCTTGCATTGAAGGATTGTTTTCGTGTTGACATGTAGCGGCTCAATTTTAACGACCGTACTCATGATTGTACGAGTATTGAATATCTTTTGCTGGCTTTCCGTTTTATGGAATGATAGCAGAAAAAGCGGAAGCTTACGTTTCAATGTAGTTTCTTCACCACGGTCTGGTCGTTTTCTCCCTTTTTTTAAAAGGTTCACGGCGTCCAGAATGTTATAACCTCTAACGCGTAAATCATCTATAACGTCTTCTTTAGCGCATGATGGATGAAGCCCTCTAGCTACGACCCTCAAGGGTCTCTCAGACTTGTCTTCGTAAGTATGCCATTGAATTTTTTCCTTATTTAGCCTTTGAGATACAGCCCGATAGCCCTCAGCGTCATTAACCTTGATTTTCCACGCATCATTTCGCAAGGAAGTTACTTTAAATTCACTAGCGATGGTTGTTTTTAGAATTTTCCTCATAGAATTATAGTCGGCAACGCCCGTGATATTTATTGGTGGAGGGGCGCGTTTGCTTTCAATTTGCTTTTCCGGTTTCGGCTGCGCTTTGCGATTAGGTTGCTGTTGTGGAACAACTTCAGGCGATAAACCGGCCTTACGTTTTTTAGATGGTCTTCGTTTGAGTGTCCAATCCGTTTCGCGCGTGAGTTCTTCTTCATCCGTGCTGTAGTGATGGCTACCCGGAGAAGGCTCACAGTGGATAACCGTCTGCGTTTTTGAAGAGTCGTTTTGAGAATCAAGTTTATCAAGTTTTCTTTTGAGATCTCAACACAACATCTCCATTTCGTCGAGCCTCTTTCGGAGTACGGCGTTCTCCTTTTTCAGAGTACTCTCTTCGAAAGCTTGCGTTTTCCGAATTAACATATCCGGATTTGCGAGACTTTTATTTTGCGCTTTAGGTGAAAACTCCTGAGGCGGAGATCTTTGTAGCCTCGAGCTTTTCCTAAATGGGTTGATTAAGTCCTGATGCAATAAATAGCTCTCCCCAGAATCCGTAGAGCATGCCTCTTGCGAGGGTGGATTTTCCAGTTGAACTGGGCTGCCACCTGGGGTATAAATACCATTAGTTTTGTTCATTGCATGATTGATATTACCGTAAGAAAGACGGCGGGTTGGCATTTTAGTCGCCTTTTACGACATGCATGCCTACCGTGGATATATTCTGTCCCCTATAACACAGGGGGAGGGTGGCAGAATGTGGGTTAAAATCACATTCACTCGGTCCTTACTCAACAATGGCTTATTGGACTTAAAAACAAAAGCAATTGTTTTCAGCAAATTCATCAAGAATTCATTTGACCTACAATATAAATTATCCGTCTGCATTATCCTGAAGCCGAGCTATGCTCAAAACAATTCATGAAATCATCCCTAACAATTTTCCATGCCATCCAGCTTACTTAGTTATTAAGTGGCGCTACAGTTTGGGATGAATCCGAGCCTCAACCAACAGTCTCTACCCTTTAGCTAATTAGCTTCAATTGCGCACTCCAAGTTGGTCGAAGTCCCTTTGAACTTGTGCGCGCCACCTACGGCGAGGAGGCCCTCTCCTGCGTCGTCGTCCCGGGGTAGATTCGAAGACTCTGCGGGTCCATTCGCTCTACATGTTCAAGCCATCTCAAATGTCCAATACACAGTTTTTATCTAGGTCGATGTCGGTGTACAGCTCGTGTAGTTCGTTATTAAATATTCTCCTTCAAAACTTCGACTTCTACACCGATCCAAACGCTGATCAAAAACGTCTTTTTTTTTTAATTCAGAATTTAAATAATTTTTTCTTGATCATGTTCTCAGATCTGCACTCAGTGGAGGTAATTTTTTTGTATTCTCCTTCCGCTGTCTCTGTTTCCTTACATTGTTTGGTTTCCTTTTCTGTTATACGTGCTTGACTGGTTGCGAGGTGTGTGCTCTGGTGGCGAAGATATAATTTAGTTTTAGTATTGTACTCAGTTGGTTATTATATTTTAACAATTGAATCAATGTTAACTAAAATGCGGGCGAAGCAAGGCGAGCATGGGTCAGCTAATCTGAAATAAAACCATCAACTTTGAACAAATGTTGGTAAACTATAAACGACCGGCTCAGTTGGTATTACCGCGTTCAAAGAAGAGATCATTTGAACCCTGTTAAAAAGGCAGTGTCAACTAATGTTCCAAATAGATCGCGAGGCAGGAGAGGCAGGCCTATAAACGCCTGGATCGCACAAATGCGACGATAATGGCATTCCATTGGCCTCAGTAACCGAGTGATCCAAAATCGGGAGGCCTGCCGATATTTTCTGAGGTGAAAGAGGCGAATCCCACGGGTGGATCAGTAGAAATGCGGTGAAGTGGGAGGGTTATGATCCCTTGTCTTCGGATCATAACCTCGCTGAAATAGGAAGAAAAAGAAGAAGTTGGTAAACTACGAGAAGTTGGCGTGAAATATGGCCAGCATGCATTAGTAAAGATATAGCAGAAGTTGATGATGTACCAACCGTTCGTAGAGAACTTGCCGAATTAGCTGCAGCAGCAAGCTTTGCAGGTATGGAGCAGGGCGATATAATAATAATAATGATCCTGACAAAAAACGTAGCTTAAAAGTTACAAAATCTTTGACTGACGGTACCAATTGTTACGAAGAAATCTACTTGGAAAAAAAGCAGTGGTAATTCAACAAACAATGGATAAATTTTTTAATAAAATCAACGCGACAACCAAATCACTCGACAGAAATGTCCATTGAAACTAAAAATAAAATGAATTAAATGTCCACATACTAACATAATATTGAAGTTACATTGTCTGTAGAATTTTTTGATTGCTTAACCAATTTATGTACTATATGGTTTTATGAAGTATTAACATTTTTGTTGAAATGAAATTAAATATACATATTAAAAGTAATAAAAATTTCCATTTTTAATGATATATTTTATCTTACCAATTAAAGCGAATGTAGTGAAAACACATGGGAAATTAATTCGATTTGCGTCTTGTTTTTCTAGTCCCAATTAACGACGCAAATCGGGGTTTTGGTGTATTCGGATCCACAAGTCGGTAAGAAATTTCCACTGTTGGTCCGGACCTTGGAATAGAGATGATTGTGGAGGAGCCCTTAATGGCCCAACGGCAGTGCTCATACTCCAGTAGCGGACTACTGTCACTAGTGTATCGGATTTCTCGTCCTAGGGGTATAGCTAGAAAAATTGGTCCTCCAGGGGGGGTCCTCCGCGTAAAAAACGAATGGTTCTGAAACAACCAAAAGCCTCGGATAAGGACGACTCAACTGATGACGACCCCAGCAAATGAAATAAAGACGACCTTCGGATCTGTACGTGGAGTGTTTGGACCCTTAACAGACAACATGCAGCCGAACAATTAGCAGAGGTCCTAGACTGCTATGAAGCAGATATTACCGCCATCCAGGAAGTGCGACGGAATGGGCTGAGCAAAAAGAGGAAGAAAAACTGTGACATCTACTACGGTGATTGCTACAGAGACTACAGGCAGCACTTATTCGGATGCGGGTTTGTCATACGCGGCAGACTTAGGCAAGAAGTCTTAAGCTTCCGACACGTAAGCGAGCGTATTATGACTATCCGGATCAAGGCCTAATTCGATAACATAAGACTAATATGTGCTCATGCCCGCACGGAAGAAAAGGACCCTGCCACCAAAAATTGTTTCTACGAGCTCCTCAACAAAACATATGAGCAATGTACTTAATCCGACGTTAAAATCGTATCGGGAAATTTTAACGCCAAAATAGGAAAGAAGGACGTCTTTGGTAGGGCAGTCGGTAAGCATAGCCTACACGACACCACGTCTGATAACGGAATAAGGCTAATTGATTTCGCTGTGGAGCGAAATGTCACCATAGCAAGCACATGATTTCCTCATCTCGATATTCACAAGCAGATATGGCGGTCCAATGATCATGTAACGATCAATCAAGTTGATCATATTGCGATCGACGCAAGCCATGCCTCCAGTATTCTGAATGTCCGGACCTTCCGAGGGCCAGTATAGACTCGGATCATTACCTTGTTGTAGCCAAGGTACGAATGCGAATATCCCAAACTGAGCAACAAAGAAGAATCACTGTAAGAAAATTTAACGTCGAAAAACTACAATCGCAAGAGACCGCAAGACTCTTCGCTGAACGCGTGTCCCAAAATCTCTCAATCCAAGAGATCGCCTATTTGTATGTCTTCTTTTATAATATTTTTTATTTTTGAAACTGACTGCTATAAGTTATAACGCAAAAATAAAGAAAATTAACAAACATTTCTATGTTGCTACATTTTCTTTGAAAATGCTGCATTTTTATTGTCAGTACGCTACATTTGCTGAAGTGCCGAAGACGAGTAGCAACGCTGCCAACATGACATCAGAAACAGCACAACTGTTGTGCTGGGTTTCGCCCGACCAACATCTCGAAACCCCTGGTTTGACGAAGAATGCCGGCGAGTGCATGCAGCAACACAAGAGGTATATAAAGCGGCGCTGCAAAGGAAGGCGAGAGCTGCTCGTGAGCTTTACGAGCAGAAGAGACGGGAAGAACATCGGTTTCTCCAAAAGAAGAAGAAAGA
This sequence comes from Brachypalpus laphriformis, assembly GCA_945910035.1. NCBI lineage: Eukaryota > Metazoa > Arthropoda > Insecta > Diptera > Syrphidae > Brachypalpus > Brachypalpus laphriformis. Next base: position 88,195,460 of record OX246754.1, read on the forward strand.
GTATAAGAAGCGCGCTGTCGAGAATATTGAGAGCTTGTACTCCGGGAATAATGTACGGAAGTTTTACCAAAAGGTAAAAAGAATGTGTTAGAGAAGCAAAACCCGTAAAGAAACCTGTAGAGATGAAAATGGAAACCTCGTAAAAGAATCACAGTCGGTGCTGAGAATATAGAAAAACTACTTCTGCAGACTGCATAACGGCAACGAAGACCAACATCCCGCTGTCAGGCAGAATGAACCATTCAACACAGACGATGACATTCGTAATCCAAATTTCCATCCACCTGACCAAAACGAAGTGAGGATAGCAATATCCAAGCTAAAATCGAACAAGGCTGCTGGACCTGACGGCTTACCGACCAACATTTTGAAGGCAGCTGGTGATCAATTGGTAGAGTGCATACACGAACTCATATCTAAGAATTGGTCAGACGAGTGTATGCCCGATGAATGGAATCTTAGCATCGTTTGGCCGGTCCACAAGAAAGAAGACCTTCTCAACTCCGCCAATTATGAATATAGAGGCACTAGTCTCCTCAACATCTCATACGCAATCTTTTCTGCGATATTGTATGAACGCTTGAAATTTGTTATCAATAGCCTGATTGGACCCTATCAGTGCGGCTTCAAGCCAGGAAAGTCCACCATCGATCAAATCTTACACTTCGGCAGATCCTGAAGAAAACTCAAAAAGTCCAAATCGATACTCATCATCTCATTATCGATTTCAAGGCCGCCTATGACAGCATCTATAGAGAAGAGCTATATAGAGCCATGTCTAGTTTTGACATCCCTGCCAAGCTTGATCGTCTGCGCATGATGACGATGAAGAACACTCGCTGCTCCATCAAGGTCGGTAATGACTTTCGGTAATCACCGAGACCTTTGATGTCGAAAAAGGTTTTAGACAAGGTGGCGCGCTGTCATTTGACTTTTTTAATATTGTACTTGAACGGATTTTGCGGATCTTACAAGCCAACACCAGAGGCACAATCTATCAAAATTCCGTACAACTGCTTGCATACGCCGACGATATAGACATTCTCGGAAGAACTCAGCAGTTTGCCATTGGTGCACTTGCAAGCATTGAGGCAGAAACGGCCAATATGGGTTTGGCAATAAACGAGGGCAAAACCAAGTATATGCTCTCAACAAGAAGAAAAAATCGACACCGACAAATTGGACAAAATGTCACAGTGCCAGCTGTAAATTGGATTTAGTAAGGGACTTTATCTACCTTGGCTCTGCTATAAACTCTGGAAACGTAGGTGTAACACTGGCGGTAGCAACGCCCGCACTGTGTGTAAACATGTTAAAGGTATTCATAACGCTTTGAGTGCGCGCAATTTATAAAAAAAAGGGCAGAATTCAAGCGAAGAATAACTCTTGCCAGTCATTATTTTTCGGACCAATAAGGTAATTCAACAGCAAAGCCTTATCTCGAACAACTAAAGAAAATATGTATGAGACTCGGGACTTTTTCCAAGTGATTTCGAAACTTTACGATTGGGTCCATACACACCGGCACCAACTCCTGAATCTATTTTTGATCCATTGGTATACCAGACGATGGGAGCGTACCGATATCCCAGTTTTTATAATCCCGTTTATCAAAATCCCAAAAAACTTTTTTTTAAATACCGTCGTCTAAGATCACGAATATTTAAAATCCCGCGTTTGAAATCCCGTTTTTGTAATCCCGTTTTTCAGAATCCTGCCTTTCTATTTGAATTTAATCATTTCAAAATAAATTTTTGTTATGTTTATTGCTTTAAAAATTTGATCAAACTGCCTGACAGTTGTTGACATATCCTATTGGAGCGACAAAGTCGCGTGAGCGGCTAAACCACTCCGGAAGCGGAGTTTAAATAAATGAGTCACGCGAAGCCTGCCTCTTACCCGTTATTTGCCGCCACAAAACTGCTCTCGAATAGACTTAGCTCCAGGCGCCTGCCTGATAGTTGTTGACATACCCATAGCGGACGATTTTTTTTAAAATAAAACAACTAGTTTTGATTGGAAGAGCGGGATTTAAAAAAAAACGGAACTATAAGAAACGGGATTATAAAACCGCCGTTTTAAATGCGGGATTATAAAAAGCGAGGCCATATAAACGGGATTTTAAATGCGGGACTATAAAAAGTGGGAAATCGAACTCAACCCCACACGATTCCCCTTGTGTCGAGTAGCAGTCCGCCATTATATTTATCAATATATGTATATGTATGTGGGCTTGGCATCTCAATCTCAAACCTTCTACCGAAGGGAATGATTTAGTCATAAAGTCAGAAACCGGGCTGAACATACATATATAGCCCGGGGAACTCGGTAAATGAATGCATCAGATCACACGTTACACTTTCATCCGACTTGCGAAGACTGGCTGCACTGCGAATTGTTACTTTTTTGGCGAATATGTGCAGCGGTGTGAGTCCGATTATAGCCTTTATGGCTACCTACTGTAGGACAGATTGATTCCGAGACATGATGTTCCACCTTTCGGAACTTGTTTAAATCAAACGCAAAACTCAAAATTTAGCAGCTAACACAAGCTTTAACAAATTTAAGCATTTATTGCGCACTTTAAAATGGATACCAAAAAAATGATGATGTCAGATATATGAATGATGAAATAAAAAGATGGTGGGTCCAAGCCACACAGGCGCGCTGATGATGAACCAGTTGAGAAAATGACAGCTGTCAGTTTAAGTTTTTTGGCTTGGTACCACTGATGCGAGTTTAAGGTGGCTACAGCATTGATCAGCAAGGAGAGCTGAAGCAGCAATGCAAGAAGCATATCATTAATTGCTAACCAGCCCCGCGAAGTAATACCTTACGGCAGTCCCATCGGGAGAGTGGTAGATGTGTGCAGGGTGTGGATTAGTACGTAGGCGCATTCCTGGCATTGATTATTCGGGCTTGCGAATCGTGCATGCTAGTAGCCCGGGCTACTAGTGTAAATGTCTTTTTTGTCGAAGGCGAAAGTGAAGCTCGCCGGCTCCAGGGTCAACCCTAAAACTTTGGGAAAGAGGTACTTTATTAGAGGGATGTTAAAGATATCGTTACAATGTAATTTTTAACAATGCAAGGTTGTTTTTTGCTAACACTTTTTATAACAATCTTTAAATAATACTCAATATCGCCTTATAATACTTAACGCGAGCTCTGCCTCGGGCTGGCACTCCTTGGCTGGTTTCTGGTGTCGCAGCGTATCGTGGTCGGGTTGGCGGGCGTGCGGTCCACACGCTGGATCGGCTAAATAGCAGTCCGGCTGAGGAGCTGGGCTAACTGGCAGTCCGGCTGAGGAGTCGGGCTAACTGGCAGTCCGGCTGAGGAGCCGGGCTAACCGGCAGTCCGGCTGAGAGCCGGGCTAACTGCCAGTCCGGCTGAGAGCCGGGCTAACTGGCAGTCCGGCTGAGGAGCCGGGTTAACTGGCAGTCGGGCTGAGGAGCCGGGCTAACTGGCAGTCCGGCTGAGGAGGGGGCAGGCGTAGGCAATCCGTACAAGGGTACGGCCTTGCTAGCAGTCGGGGAGCGACTGCTTATCGATGGGCAATTTCTAGGCTTAAACTCAAAGGGCGACTAGCGGCAGAATCCGCTAAAAGTCAGGTAAGGTCAACCCCAAAACGGGGAAGAAACTTAATCGGTTCTTGGCCAGTTCTGGTCAGCAGCGGATCTTTAACTGGGTGCTCACTCACAACTGTGAACAAAAGGGAACCAAAACCAAAGTATCACTTCGGTTGCCGAATTCGGGATAGTCTGTTGGCACGGTGTTACCACTGAGCAAGCTCTGTTAGGTAAATTCCTCCCGACCCTGAGCGAATAAATCGAAGGGGCGCTGGAAATCATTGACTCCTGGACGGAGAGATGTGGGCTGGCAGTTAATCTCCAGAAGAGAGAGTTAGTACTATTCACTAACAAAAGAATAATTCCACAATTCGTAACTCCTTCCGTAAGGAGTACTCCCCTGAGTATCTCCAGTAGGGCGAAATACCTTGGCCTGGTGCTCGATAGGAAACTAAACTGGAGACTAAACATCAACGAAAGAGTCAAAAAAGCCACGATAGCTTTTTACTCGTGCAATAGAATATTCGGGAAGACTTGTGGACCGAGCCCCTAAATCATCCTATGGATGTATACAGCTATAGTAAGGCCAATACTAACGCATGGCAGCCTTGTATGGTGGCAGGCAGCCAGCAAAATAAATAACCTAGTTGCTATCACAAAAGTACAAAGACTAGCGTGCATCGCCGCAACCAGTGCGATGAGAACGACATCTACAGCAGGACTCGAGGCCATTCTCAATCTGCCTCCGCTAGACATCTTTATACAAGTATCGGCGGCTCATAGTGCCGTAAGATTAAGCCAAACAGATAGCTGGAGACCAAATGCAATGGGTCACACCACGATCCTGCCGAGATATCTAGGCAGTGTATCTAATACAGACTACTTAACGCCTTACCTTGACTTCACAAGACCATTTTCTAGCACCTATCCGAGCAGGGAAGACTGGAAAAATGACAGGACGCCTAACGAGCGATCCTTAGCTGTTTACACCCATGGATCCAAAATGGGAATATGTAGGCGCAGGCATCTTCTCTGAAACGCTTGGCCTCTCCATGTCAGCTCGGCTTCCGAACTACAGCAGCGTTTTTCAGGCGGAGGTCCTAGCAGTTACAATAGCAGCTCGTGAGACTGCGATGAGGGCAATACGACGAGAGGATATCACCTTTTCATCGACAGTTAGGCGGTGATAAAAGCAATATCTGCTATAGAAATAAAATCGAAGCTTGTGAAGTGTTGTAGAGAAGAGCTCGAGGTTCTTGGAACACAGCACACGAAGTAAAGCTCTGCTAGGTCCCTGGTCATGAAGGCATACCAGGGAATGAGAAAGCCGATGAACTGGCTAGAGGAGGCTCAGCACTAAGCTCGGACCAATCCGACCCCTCGGTGTACATCCCGCCTTGCGCCCTTAAGCTCGAAGCAGGAAACAAAGCCATAACGGAGGCTAACAATAGGTGGACCTCTTTAGATACTTGTGTCACCACGAGGAAGCTGTGGCGGAGTCATTACGGGGAGTCATTAAGGGGCATAATACCATGCGGAACCACATGAAAAAACTACGTGTGCCCAGACCTCTATCATTTAAGAAATAAGATCCTTGGACAACACTTCTTTGAGGATCTAGAAGAGTTGTCCAAGAGACCAATAAATGACATCGCAAACTTCATCAAATCCTCTGGATGGTTTGTATCTAGGGCACAGTGAGTACTAAGTTCTTTCTTTAGGATATTTACAAAGACGGTATTTTTCCACGAGGAAGGGATTCACTTTTCTATCTCCTTTCCCCCCATGGGTATCACAATGGGTCTATACTGCCCTGAGTGTGGTGTGGAGGTTTTCTATCCCTCTACACCTACCCACTTACCTAACCTAAGCTCTGTCAACTGCATCGAATGTCCTCTTATTTATGCATAATTCCTGTAGGAACGAAATGTGAATTTTAAAAATTCCCTTGTATTTTGTTGTTGTTTGTATCTCTCGGTCTTTTGTTGTTGCTCGTGTCTCTAATTCCTTGCGAAGTGCCTGAGAGTATGCAATACTCCGCCCCTTTACCTAATGGTAGTCTTCGGCATTTGCACAAGTGCCGGAAGGTATGCAACTCTTTTTATCGCCGTGGGTCGGCCTACGCAGGATGCCTGACTGTATACTAGCTTTCCTTTTACTTTCGTCTCGGCTGGTAGAGAGAAATATGTCACTTCGTTACACTAGTATCTTTCGAAGATTACCACATCCCTTGGCGCAACCAAAAAAAAAAAGAAGAAAAAAAAGAGGAGTCGACATCTACGCATGTGTAGTGGTGCCACAGGTCGCAGGCATTACGCTGCACCATGCCACTGTTGTCTGGCTCCGCGCATTCTCGGCAATTGTAGCTGACTGTCGCCTCTTGAGATTGCATAACTTTGCACTCGTGTTAACAAGAATTTTAATTAATTTTTTTAAAGAATTGTTCCGCCTTTCGGAACTGGTATAAATCAAATGCAAAACTCAAAATTGAACAGCTAACACAAGCTCTAACAAATTTAAGCATTTATTGCGCACTCTAAAATGGATACCAAAAAAATGATGATGTCAGATATATGAATGATGAAATAAAAAATGGTGGGTCCAAGCCACACAGGCGCGCTGATGATGAACCAGTTGACAAAATGACAGCTGTCAGTTTAAGTTTTTTGGCATGGTATCCCTCGAAGTGGCGGCAACACATGTTAATATTTGAAGTCTATTGAGCTTGTTGAATGACGCGTACGTTAGGATGGGTCTATCCACCGTTATATATAACCAGAATGTGATCTTAGCGGACAGAACCTAAGTTTTGCCATACATTCAGCGACAGGCCCATATGATAGTGGTCACTTGGCACTTTAGTGAATAATATGGAGTTCTTTTTCAGTCCTTACTTCTTTATGGATGCCAAGTCTGGGGAAATTGTGCAAATTGCGATATAACCAAGTTACAAGTATCATAAAGCGGGCGCCGTGACGTAAGTGGTTAGTGTGTCGGATCACTACGCATGAGGTTCCAAGTTCGAATCCCAGAAAATACCAAAAAAGTTTTTTCACGGTCCCACCTCTCGCGAGCGTCTGACAAACATCCGAGAGTATTGTTGTCACGAAAAAGCTCCTCAAATCGCCGTTCGGATTCGGCATTAAACTGTAGGTCCCTTCCATTCGTGTGAAAAATATAACGCACACAACATGAGTGGTTGCGAGAAGCTAGGCCCTGGCACTTTAAAGAGCTGTTGCGCCAAATATTTGTATTTGTAAGTATCATAAAACAAATTGCTTAAAATGATGTTAGATTTACCTAGATACCACTCCACATCTGATCTGCATATCCAGGCTAATGTTGAATTGATCTCTGACAGAATCTTTAAGCTAACGAATAAGTTTCTGCAAAATGGTGTTTTCTCCTCTAATCCCCATATACATACATTAAATGTTTGAGCATGTTCCTTTTGTATATTTTTTTATTTATTTATTTATTTATTTATTTATTTATTTATTTATTTATTTATTTATTTATTTATTTATTTATTTATTTATTTATTTATTTATTTATTTATTTATTTATTTATTTATTTATTTATTTATTTATTTATTTATTTATTTATTTATTTATTTATTTATTTATTTATTTATTTATTTATTTATTTATTTATTTATTTATTTATTTATTTATTTATTTATTTATTTATTTATTTATTTATTTATTTATTTATTTATTTATTTATTTATTTATTTATTTATTTATTTATTTATTTATTTATTTATTTATTTATTTATTTATTTATTTATTTATTTATTTATTTATTTATTTATTTATTTATTTATTTATTTATTTATTTATTTATTTATTTATTTATTTATTTATTTATTTATTTATTTATTTATTTATTTATTTATTTATTTATTTATTTATTTATTTATTTATTTATTTATTTATTTATTTATTTATTTATTTATTTATTTATTTATTTATTTATTTATTTATTTATTTATTTATTTATTTATTTATTTATTTATTTATTTATTTATTTATTTATTTATTTATTTATTTATTTATTTATTTATTTATTTATTTATTTATTTATTTATTTATTTATTTATTTATTTATTTATTTATTTATTTATTTATTTATTTATTTATTTATTTATTTATTTATTTATTTATTTATTTATTTATTTATTTATTTATTTATTTATTTATTTATTTATTTATTTATTTATTTATTTATTTATTTATTTATTTATTTATTTATTTATTTATTTATTTATTTATTTATTTATTTATTTATTTATTTATTTATTTATTTATTTATTTATTTATTTATTTATTTATTTATTTATTTATTTATTTATTTATTTATTTATTTATTTATTTATTTATTTATTTATTTATTTATTTATTTATTTATTTATTTATTTATTTATTTATTTATTTATTTATTTATTTATTTATTTATTTATTTATTTATTTATTTATTTATTTATTTATTTATTTATTTATTTATTTATTTATTTATTTATTTATTTATTTATTTATTTATTTATTTATTTATTTATTTATTTATTTATTTATTTATTTATTTATTTATTTATTTATTTATTTATTTATTTATTTATTTATTTATTTATTTATTTATTTATTTATTTATTTATTTATTTATTTATTTATTTATTTATTTATTTATTTATTTATTTATTTATTTATTTATTTATTTATTTATTTATTTATTTATTTATTTATTTATTTATTTATTTATTTATTTATTTATTTATTTATTTATTTATTTATTTATTTATTTATTTATTTATTTATTTATTTATTTATTTATTTATTTATTTATTTATTTATTTATTTATTTATTTATTTATTTATTTATTTATTTATTTATTTATTTATTTATTTATTTATTTATTTATTTATTTATTTATTTATTTATTTATTTATTTATTTATTTATTTATTTATTTATTTATTTATTTATTTATTTATTTATTTATTTATTTATTTATTTATTTATTTATTTATTTATTTATTTATTTATTTATTTATTTATTTATTTATTTATTTATTTATTTATTTATTTATTTATTTATTTATTTATTTATTTATTTATTTATTTATTTATTTATTTATTTATTTATTTATTTATTTATTTATTTATTTATTTATTTATTTATTTATTTATTTATTTATTTATTTATTTATTTATTTATTTATTTATTTATTTATTTATTTATTTATTTATTTATTTATTTATTTATTTATTTATTTATTTATTTATTTATTTATTTATTTATTTATTTATTTATTTATTTATTTATTTATTTATTTATTTATTTATTTATTTATTTATTTATTTATTTATTTATTTATTTATTTATTTATTTATTTATTTATTTATTTATTTATTTATTTATTTATTTATTTATTTATTTATTTATTTATTTATTTATTTATTTATTTATTTATTTATTTATTTATTTATTTATTTATTTATTTATTTATTTATTTATTTATTTATTTATTTATTTATTTATTTATTTATTTATTTATTTATTTATTTATTTATTTATTTATTTATTTATTTATTTATTTATTTATTTATTTATTTATTTATTTATTTATTTATTTATTTATTTATTTATTTATTTATTTATTTATTTATTTATTTATTTATTTATTTATTTATTTATTTATTTATTTATTTATTTATTTATTTATTTATTTATTTATTTATTTATTTATTTATTTATTTATTTATTTATTTATTTATTTATTTATTTATTTATTTATTTATTTATTTATTTATTTATTTATTTATTTATTTATTTATTTATTTATTTATTTATTTATTTATTTATTTATTTATTTATTTATTTATTTATTTATTTATTTATTTATTTATTTATTTATTTATTTATTTATTTATTTATTTATTTATTTATTTATTTATTTATTTATTTATTTATTTATTTATTTATTTATTTATTTATTTATTTATATAATATCGATATCTGTATGTAAATTGTGTGGCAACAAAACTTAACTACGAAAATAAATATATCTGTATATGGAGTTCCGGTTAAGTTTTGTGTCTAGGAAAATTCTTAAATATTTTACTTTCTCGGAAAAACCAATGGTTGTACCATTTGGGGCCACTGAACCAGTGCTTAACGTTCCTCTTCTTGTGAATGGTACAACGGCTGCCTCGCTGGGTTCGATAAGCTCTCACCAGAATACCAATGCGAGACTACAAGGAGTGCATCTTACATGAGTTAACACACATTGTCTACATATTTGCCTTTGATTGTGATCACTAGATTATCTACATAGCCTATAGCTCTGAAGCCTAAACTGTTAACGAGCGAGAGAGACCATAAGAAAGGCGAGAGGACGCCGCACAGTGGACAGAGACAGTGCATATTTTCAGACATTGGGCAAAAATGAAATCACTGAATTTCTTCTATTAGCAATGAAATGACCTGAGATTCTTCAGCTATGCGCTGTTTTATATGTTCACTAGGCCCCAAAAACATGAACAATTTATCGAATTTACAAATGGAAAAGCCTTACGAAGAATTTTATCTATTTTCATTTTTAAATTTGGTTTTTCACATTAGCACCCCAAATTTAAATTTTTCGAGTGCCTTCTTCAAATTTAATATAACTTCGAATTTAAAAAATGGTAAGCCAAATCGGATGAACAAAAACCTGCGTCGAAATTGTCGGTTCAAAATAAATTTCGCATGAAACTGGGACTGATTGGAGATCAAGTCAAACAGGGAAAATGTGCTACAAGTGGCGGAAATACTGCCCCCAAATTCTTTCAAAAACCATAAAAACCCATTCCAAATTACTGGAATTGACGAAGGTCTGCAAGTTATTGCGTTTGGAATAAAAATTAATGCAGACAATTTCTGTTGCTTCGCCAGTGAAACAGCCCAACTATTTAAGTCTTTGTATCCATGATATTATATGCATGCAACTGTCCACAAAGTTTTAATCAAAAAAGTGTTGGTACCGATTGGGTAACTATCCGAGGAAGCACAAGAAGCTCGAAATGAAGATTTTTGAAAATGTAGATCACATAAATTTGAGAAATTAAGTCGACAAGGAACTTACAAAGATATTTTTCATGCATTACTTCTAACATCCAACCCCTTTATTTCAAGAATGAAGGCAAAGCGGACGGAAAATTTAAAAATAAGCTTTGACCTTTTAAGGATTCGAGATCAGTACACAGGGGAACAACGATTTTGCGGCGTGGGTGTTCGGGGTCGATCTTGGGTAATTCTTTTCTGGTAATTATGAAAATAATTAAAGATTTGCTCAATTGACTCTACTTTTTGTGATACAAACAATTTATCGAAAATGGGTAAAAAATTAAATAAAAATGATGAATAAATTCAAAAACTTTTATTTTCAAATGAAAACATGTTTTAAATGATTCATCTTATAATATTAATTAGGATAAACCTAAATTCATATAAATAAGTCAAAATAAGAATTGTGCATTTTTAATGGGAGGTGATCTTTATTGCAGGCACCGGCACTGAGGCTGAATTCAAGCAAACTCCTGGGGAAATGTACTGCCCGATTTTACTGTTATGTTGCCCATGTCTATTATGTTTCCACTTAGTCCTATATTTGTTCCTACAAGTTCCGGTAGAAGTCCCTCTGTTATCGACTTATTTGTTACAAATATCCCTGGTCTTATGTCTCAGCCAGTTGAACGAGCTCACCTCTGACCATAATCCGGTTCTTTCTCAAATTCGTTGCTCGGGTTTGCAGAAAGTGGATTATTTCCAAGATTTCAAAAACGCAAACTGGGTAAATTTTCGGCAGGAAGTGAAAAGAAAGCTTCGAACCATTCCTACTAGTCTTGAAAGCATTATAAATAAACAAGATGTTGACTACGTCGTTCAGCAATTTTCAGACAATGTTCTTAGTTCGGCTAATAATAATATTCCAAAATTTGTGAACAAAATCTTCAGCACAAATGCTATTTCATGTCTTGGAAATTATTAAAATTAGGAACATGCACAGACGAAATTGGCAAAGATATCGCCAACCTGCTTCGCGAATTCAAGTAGCATTATTAAACAAAATTATAAATAAGAACATTCAAGTCCATCGAAATGAAGTGTGGAATAAAAAACTAAATACTTTTGATAATGCTCCTTTTGAAACATAGCCAAAAATTAAAAAAAATAAAAACAAGCAAATACCGTGTCTTAAAAGTGGTCCCAGTACCTACTCTACAGATAACGAAAAGGCACCTTTATTTTTTTACAAAATCATATTGTATCACAGCATTTAGGGGATGCAACCACAAATGGTCTCGTAGAGAATGCCCTGCAGGATCTTAATATGGTTAGCTATGAAACTCCACCAAATGAATTTATAGCCGAAATGGACACTAATGTCTTCCTAAGCAATTTGATCATTAAGAAAACAGGAGGAATCGATCAAATGAGAAATATATATCTTAAGTATTTACCGAAGGAAGGAGTAAAATTCCTCTTTAAAGTTCCTCTTTTCTCCTGCGCTCGTAGAGCTCGTAAGCAGCTCTAGTCCTTCTATGCAGCGCCGCTTTGTACGCCTCTTGTTTAGCTGCATGTGCTTGCCGGCATTCCTCATCAAACCAGGGGTTTCGTTGTGGTGGGCGAGAGAAACCCAGTACACCAGAGGCGGCATCTCTGATGGCTTGTTGGCAACGCTGCCACTGGTCTTCCGCATTTGCTACTGGCGGCATAGGACTTAGATTGAGATTAGAAGAAACACGATCGGCAAAGGTTCTGGCGGTCTCTTGCGATTGTAGCTTTTCGACGTCAAATTTCCTCACAGTATTTCGTTGATTTCGCTCCGTTGTGGATATCCGCATCCGTACCTTGGCTACAACTAGGTAGTGATCCGAGTCCACGTTGGCTCCTCGGAAAGTCCGGACACCCAGAATACTGGAAGAGTGCCTTGCGTCGATCACAATATGATCGATTTGGTGACGATTTTTCGATCAAAGGAGAGCCATGTTCCTTTGTGAATATCGAGACGCGGGAACCGCGTACTAGCTACGACAAAGTTTCGCCCCGCCACAAAGTCGATTAGCCTGAGTCCGTTGTCGGATGTGTTGTCGTGCAGGCTGTGCTTTCCGACCACGCTACTAAAGACGTCCTCTTTTCCTAGCTTTGCGTTAAAATCACCTATGATAATTTATTTTTTCCTTTACTTATTTATTTATTATTAATTTATTATTCATTATTTATATTTATTACTTATTATTCATTATTTATGTTTTTATTCTTTATATATTATTTATTTTTTATTATTTATTATTTACTATTTATTATTTATTATTTATTATTTATTATTTATTATTTATTATTCATTATTTATTATTTATTATTTATTATTTATTATTTATTATTTATTATGTCAGAGATGAAAATGAAACACATCCGTTTACTATCGCAGTTTTATTAAGAGTGAGGAAGGAAAGAAGATTATATGTACATATATTGCAGAATTCAGTAAAAGCAAAGGAGTGTGTGTGGGGGATGAAACAAAAGGAAACAAAGAAGACAAAGGACAATGCAAACACAAATATGTTGTGTTGCCAACTGTTACAGTTTACATTTTAACACTCCTTCTCAACACAATATATTATATAAAAACAAATAGTTTAATTCTCAGTACAATCCCATTTCTTTAGTGAATTTACAATGCTTAACTTTTGGCAAATTTTTCGTTAGGATGTCTGAGATCATATCTTTAGTACTAACATAATTCAATCTAATTTTATTGTTTTTATACAGTTCACGAATATGATGATACTTAATATCGATGTGTTTGCTGCGAGAATGGTAAACAAGATCTTTGGTCATCTCTTGAGCACTTTGGTTATCGCTGTTCAATACTATCGGTGTAGTGCTGTGAAAACCCATTTCACTCAGCAATTTTGTAATATACACTGCTTCCTTTGCTGCACTTGGAAGAGCTACGTACTCAGCTTCCATACTGCTAAGTGCTACTGCGGTTTGTTTTTTCGATTCCCACGAAAACACACTTCCTGCTGCAACGAATGAACATCCAGTATACGACTTCCTGTCGCTAGAGTCTCCACCCCAGTCAGCATCAACATAACACACCATGGGCTACCCCGTCTTGTAGTAGTGAAGCTTCAAATCCATCGAACCCTTCAAGTAACGCAAAATACGCTTTGCAGCTGCTTCGTGCTCCGAGTGAGGATCTGTGTTGCATTGGGATAATTTACAGACCGAATGGAGAATATCCGGCCGAGTTGAAATCGCCAAATACATAAGAGCACCAATTATTGACTAGTACCTCGTTGGATTTATTTTTCTGCAACTGTCATTCGTGCAACTGACTTGAAACCCTGCATCCAATGGTGTTGACACAGGATTACAATTCTCCGTGTGATACTGCTTGAGGAGATTCGTGATGTATTGCCGCTGACACAGAGTAATAGCGCCTGTTGCGCCTTCACGTTCTATCTCCATACCCAGGAAATACCTCAGCTGGCCTCCATCTACTACGCTGAATTCATTTGCAATTTCAGCCTTAATTTTCATGAGTTCATTTAAACTAGAGCTGCCTAGAATGAGATCATCTACATATACAGCAATTAAATGAAAATTACCTCCTTCTTTTTGTGTGTAAACACACGGCTCACTGACACACTGTGTAAACCCAATCCTCTTCAGAAATGAATCAAGCTGTTCATTCCATTCGCGTCCGCTTTGCTTCAACCCATAAAGCGCTTTATTTAATTTCAAGACACGATCTGGAAATTTTCGGTTGACGAGATACTCAGGCTGCTTCATGTAAACACCGATGACACATCCATTTGATGAAGGTGTAGTTTATGTTCACATGCCAAGGCAAACAGCATTCTAATTGTGGCATATCTTACATCTGGTGAAAACGTTTCATTGAAATTGACACCAAATTGCTGACTACAGCCTTTCGCGACCAAACGCTACTTGAACCGTTGAATACTGCCATCCGCATCCCGTTTGATGTTGTACACCCACTTACAGCCAATGATCTTCTGTCCAGTTGATAAATCAACTAATGACCAGGTATTGTTATGAACCAGAGCATCATACTCCTTCTGCATCGAGTCCTTTCATTGTTTTGAATGTTTACTGCTTAGGGCTTCCTCAAGGCTTAGCTGGATTCGTATTTCATCTTCGTTCAGTACATGCAGTATATGACATTCTTTACGGGGACGGCCAGGCCTTCCGGTACGAATCAATTTAGGTCTGCCTCTACCAAAACGAACTGGTTCTTCTCCTTCGTAACCTACATTGTCGTTCAGATTCTCGTACTCATCGTCATCCACATCGTCATTCACATCGTTGTTCACATCGTCATTGACATCATCGTTCATATCTTCAGCCACAACATCCATCTTTTTATCGAAAGTAACGGCGTCGCTTGTCCTTTCTTCTGCACTGAAGAATTTGTTTTCAATAAACCTGACGTCTCTGCTTACTATCACTTTCTTTGATTCCGGGTTATACAATCGATATGCTTTGGATGTTTCAGAGTAGCCTACCATTATCATCTCATTACCCCTTGGCCGAAATTTTCTCTTTTGCGTTTTATCCAATGCAATCGCCAAAGATCCAAACACTTTTAGGTGTGATGCTGTCGGCTTCCTTCCGGTCCACGCTTCAAAAGGTGTTTTGCCAACGATTGTTTTTGTCCCTGCTCTGTTGCGTAAATAAACTGCGGTTGCAACTGCCTCCGCCCAAAAAGACTCGTCCATGCCGCTGTGAGTTAACATGATTCTCGCCATCTCCACCAACGTCCTATTAGCGCGTTCCGCTACACCATTCTGCTGAGGTGAATGTGGGACGGTTAGTTGACGGCTTATACCATTTTCCTTCAAAAAATCACTGAACTGCTTAGACATGTATTCACCACCATTGTCACTGCGTAATATTTTTAAGTTCTTTCCGGTCTGCTTCTCCTCCATCGTTTTAAAGGATTTGAAGGCTTCAAATACTTCGTCTTTCTTTTTAAGGAAAAACACAGAAACATACCGCGACTTGTCGTCAATAAATGTGGCAAAATAACGGGATCCACCGATAGAATTTTTATTAATTGGACCGCATATATCGGTGTGCACTATGCCTAATTGTTCTTTTGACC
Organism: Brachypalpus laphriformis; assembly: GCA_945910035.1. Taxonomy (NCBI): domain Eukaryota; kingdom Metazoa; phylum Arthropoda; class Insecta; order Diptera; family Syrphidae; genus Brachypalpus; species Brachypalpus laphriformis. The sequence continues at coordinate 88,211,205 of OX246754.1, forward strand.
GATTTTTTGAAGCATAAGGGAACGGTTTCACACAAATTTTACTTTTAGCGCAAGTAACGCACTCGTTTCTAACAGGCACTTGTTTCACCTTAAGCCCGTGTACTAAGTTATTGCTTGTCATTTCCTTAAGGGTCTGAAAATTCAAATGTCCATAGCGATTATGCCACAGCATTGCATCATCGATCGCGCACTTCGCATACAAGCACATATTTTCGTTTTTTATCGTAAACAATTTACCTCTTTTAGGTGCTTTTACGATAACACCACCACTTAGGTTCTTAATAACTGCGCACTCGCTTTCAAACAAAACTGAAAGACCATTATCCACTGCTCTGCTCACTGAAATAAAGTTACTCTGCAGGTCAGGTACATAAAGCACGTTTATCAATTTCACGACAACACCACTACATTAAATTTTAACCTCTCCTCTTCCATATGCCTCTACGAAATTGTTGCCTGCTAGCGAAATTTGTTCCATTCCTGCTTTGTAGGTAGAGAAAAACTTCGATCACAACACAATTGTGACGTCGCGCCACTATCTATACACCAGGCATCTCTTACCAACTCATGTGTGGAAGAAGTAGCGAGGATGGAAAATGATTGCTCGGTTGTGCGTTCCTTTTGCTTTGTTTTCCTTGGGTCTCTACATCTTGCGGCAAAATGACCTCGTCGCCCGCAATTATAACATTTTGCGTTGTTCCTCTTGCTGTTATCCGAACTGTAGTTTTTGTTTTTGCTGGTAGATTTTCTTGCGGCGGGATATCTGTGTGTGTTTGTGCGAACTACAAATGCTTGATTGCTGGCGCCACTCTCTGCCTTGTCTCCTTTCCCTTGTCGTCTCGCTTTTTCTTCAAGTAGCTTCACCTTAAGCATTTTTAAAGCTGGCAAGGCGTCACGCGTTTCTATACCTACAACGAAACTTTCAAATGACTCTGGGAGACTGGACAATAAAATTATAACTGCCATCTCGTCCGGAACTACAATTTCGATTTCACTAAGTTTCTCGATCAAATCACTAAACATGTTCACATGCTCTGACACGTTGCCTTCTTCAGACAATTTAAGTGCCAAGAGCTTCCTAAATAAAGTAATTTTTCGAGCTGGCCCCTGCGGCTGATAAATTTCTTTTAATTTGTTCCAGGCCATCGACGACGTTTCACAGTGCCTTACGTGATTTATTAGCGATGGTTTAATGCAAAGCATTATACTTGCCAACGCTTTCTCGTCCTTTGCGACAAACGCTGCCATCTCCTCTGGCTTTCCACCTTCAGCTTTTACAAGCTTTCCGCTAACTATCGACCAAAGCTCAGAGTGGACTAGGACACTTTTCATTAGCACTGACCACGACGCGTAATTTGTATCATCTAACTTTTCTATACTGTACAAACCCGCGGCACTCATCTTCGCAAACACTTTTTTTTTTTTTAACTAACAAAAAACCAATTATTATTTATTATTTATTATTTATTATTTATTATTTATTATTTATTATTTATTATTTATTATTTATTATTTATTATTTATTATTTATTATTTATTATTTATTATTTATTATTTATTATTTATTATTTATTATTTATTATTTATTATTTATTATTTATTATTTATTATTTATTATTTATTATTTATTATTTATTATTTATTATTTATTATTTATTATTTATTATTTATTATTTATTACTTATTATTTATTATTTATTATTTATTATTTATTATTTATTATTTATTATTTATTATTTTTTATTTATTATTTATTATTTATTATTTATTATTTATTATTTATTATTTATTATTTATTATTTATTATTTATTATTTATTATTTATTATTTATTATTTATTATTTATTATTTATTATTTATTATTTATTATTTATTATTTATTATTTATTATTTATTATTTATTATTTATTATTTATTATTTATTATTTATTATTTATTATTTATTATTTATTATTTATTATTTATTATTTATTATTTATTATTTATTATTTATTATTTATTATTTATTATTTATTATTTATTATTTATTATTTATTATTTATTATTTATTATTTATTATTTATTATTTATTATTTATTATTTATTATTTATTATTTATTATTTATTATTTATTATTTATTATTTATTATTTATTATTTATTATTTATTATTTATTATTTATTATTTATTATTTATTATTTATTATTTATTATTTATTATTTATTATTTATTATTTATTATTTATTATTTATTATTTATTATTTATTATTTATTATTTATTATTTATTATTCATTATTTATTATTTATTATTTATTATTTATTATTTATTATTTAATATTTATTATTTGTTGTTTTTTATTTGTTATTTATTATTTATTTGTATATTTATCTATTATTATATTTATATCTTCACATTATATTTATATATGCATATGCAATTTTTTTTTTTTTAATATAATTTTAGGTTTTCTATCGTTGTTTCCCAAAGGATGTGCTTTTTGCTATAGATTTATTTAAAAAATGTATATATAATTTTTCAGTAGAAATATATACTCATGTAAATCAGATTTCTGTACTCGGAACATTGTTAATTGTGCTATAGCATAGTGTAATTCTAAAGGAAATAAAAAGAAAAATAAAAAATTATAAGTAAGGTAGGAAAAACTTTTTGCAACCTTCTGCTGTTTGTTTTATCAGTACAGTCCCTTAGTATGGTCCAACAGAGGTCTGCCAACATATGGCGATCTCACCGGCCTTGATATCTTTCTTCCATGGTCTTTACATCCTACTTAACATACTTACTTAGGTCTTTTAACCCCTCGGGGATATAGGGCGTCAATCACGCCTGCGCGCCATCTTGTTCGGAGTTCTGGAACGCGTTTGAGCTGCCTCCAACTCATTCCTAACTTACTAAACGCAATGCATGAGACTGCCGCGCCGCCGTAGGGTAGTACGACCTGTCACAAAGTTAAAATATATGGGAACTCAGTAGAGCGCCCACAATGAGGTAGCTGTGGCGTAGCTGTGGCAGTGGAAAGGAAAATAAATTTATCAATTTCTTATTATTTTTATTGTATTATTATATCACAATTATCTCACAAAAATAATCAAATCTCAATAACACTGAAAAAGAAAAGCGCAATTTTAATCAGCTGGCATTATTTGACATTACTACGCGCTACACCATTGTGGGCGAATTTTGTGAGTGTAGCGCCACACCATTTGACAGCTCTACGTACTACGCTACCGCCACGCCGCAGCGGTATGCATTGTGTTCAGCCAGTAAAGAGCTCAATTCCTCCTCAACTATTCTGCGCCATATTTGCCTAAGTCGTCCCACTATTCTGCCTGCCTGGGTGAGCGGACTCCACTGCATGACGTATTTCGCAATGGAGTTGTCTTCGCGCCATAGGGTGTGCCCACTCCACAAGGAGAAAGTGGCAGTGGATTGGTCTTTACATTCTGATGGAACCATTCTCCCTGTTCTTCACTGTAATCACCCAGTTTTTAAAAACTGATAAGAAGCTTGTCCACGCTTCCGATTCAACCGGCGTCATGTGATTTGTAAACTCATTGTTGTTTATACGACTACGGATTTGTGATCCATTAAAAATGTCTGCTTTTAATATTTGCCTAAGCTAGCAGGGGTGGAGCTATCCCTTTCGGATCGCGCTAGATATCTTGGGATAATGCTGGACAGGAAACTAAATTGGGAACTTAGCGTATAGGAAAGAGTCCGCAAAGCTTATAATGCTCTTTTCATCTGTAAGCGGACCGCGGGGAAAAAATGGGGCCTGAAGCCCGCAATGATGCACTGGCTATACATCATGATAGTCAGACCCATCCTTACGTATGGCGCTCTTGTGTGGTGGAAGGCAACGAATACGAAAAACACACGGGATATGTTGGCCATGGTACAAAAAACAGCTTGCATTGCCATCACAGGTGCTCTACGCACAACACATACGGCTGCACTCGAGATCTTTCTGTATCTTTTGCCATTAGACCTACAAATTAAATTTCAAGCTGGCAACAGTGCGCTTCTGCTCACTAACGTTGGTCTCTTCAGGACTAATAACATAGGACACAGCTCCATTCTCAAGGAATCTTTTCCCGGAATCCCTGACGAATCGGACGATATACTTGGCACCTCAGACTTCGACACACCATACGAAGTACTGTATCCAATTAGAGAGGACTGGCGAAGTCTCTGCCCATAACGAGATTGCAATATACACAGATGGTTCTAAGACCAGTGAGGGCACGGAGCCTACAGGTGGCCCTGAGACTTCCGGACACATGCAGTGCATTCCAAGCAGAGGTTCTAGCTGTACTTAAAGCTGCGGAATTACTTGAGGTGGGATCAATATCCGATAAGAATATCGCCATCTACATTGACAGTCAGGCTGCGCTAAAGGCGCTAGAGTCTTACGTCACCAAATCTGAGATAATCAGGAATTGCCGCACAATGCTTAGGGCATTATGTACGCAGAACCGAGTCAGATTATGTTGGGTACCTGGACATTGCGATATTGAAGGCAACGAGCAAGCCGACACGCTGGCTTAAAGAGGAGCGGGGCTCCCACGTAGCGATATAATTGGTAATATTAAGCCACCAGGGTGCGTGGCTAAGGGAATTATTCGGGATAAAATCATTGACACGGCTAATCTAAGATGATCAAACTTAGATGGTCACAGGGTGTCTACGGCCTTGTGGCCTGTGTTAGATCGCAGAAAATCTAGGGAGATAATTAAGTTAGATAGATCGAGGATAAGAACAGCGATAGGAATACTCTCTGGCCACTGTCTCCTAAGGAGGCATGCCATGAGACTAGGATTATTCGATACGGATGTTTGTAGGTACTGCGATGACCTACATGTCTCAGAGGATATAACTCAATATTATACTCTGTGAATGTCAAGGAATTGCCAGGACAAGGCCAAAGCACCTTGGTAGATACTTCTTCGATAACCTTGAAGAGGTGAGGTCCCTAAACTATAACAAGGATCTTTTCAGATTCTGTAGGGAGATTAATTGCTTGGGAGAATGGGTTTAGGTCTTCTGCCGTGAAGGTTCCCTAGGGATCGCGATGGGCCCACTTTGGTGCCTAGTGTTTTATGATAACCTCATAACCCTACCTAACCGAACCTAACCTAATATTTCCTCACTGAAGTCAGGAAACGATTGACAAATATATTTAAAGTAGTAAGGCCCTGGCTCTTAAAAGAGCTGTTGCGCCAAATATTTGTTTTTTTTTAAGTCATACCTATTCTCGACTGCCAATCTTTTGCAGTTTTTTTCACAGAATGTTTTTGGTAGGCTTCTTTAATAAAATCACTTATATTTTCTTCGTTGTTTTTCTTGACAAAATTTACCGCATATGTTAAAGGGAGTAAACTGCATCCCTTTGTATTGCAGTGGTGGGATTACTGTGACGCGACTTCTATTCGGATGTGTAAAACAATTGTCGGATATATTGGTACAAATTACTAATTTTATTCATTTAATTTAAGGTTTACCAATACTTATAATTTACGTTTACAGCCGACTTTGAAATTACTGAAATACTTTGAACGACGAACGCTATATCTGTGCGCAGACATCGCCATTGCAATCGACGTCCACGAATCGAGTCAGGCGTTTTTCTTTTTTTCTTTTTTATTTTTTTTTTTAGCAGAATGATTCATTGGGCTGGTCGCGTTCAATGCGTCGATGTCGCGCATGTTCATAAGGGTGTCTGTCAGTGCTGCCACAATGTAACAGAAATGGTCGGGGTTATTAATAGATACAAGATTTCGGTGAAGAACTCATCGTTTTATTGCAATAATAACACCCCATAGGACAAATTAATGAACGAGCTGTTATGTTTACCAATTAAAAATGGTAAACAAGATGATAAAAGTGAAATACTCAAACAACAACAAACATTTGTCACAATTTACGAAGAATAAAACAGGTTAACGAGGGTGGATAAGTAAAAAATTGATATTTTTTATGATTCAGTTTTCATGACAACTATAGTCAATTCAAATAAAATAAATATACTCAGAGTATTTAACCCATATTCTCCGGAGTAACGAAATACTTATCCAAAAGTAATGAAATTCGCTACGGTCGGTGTCTCTAAATGGACCAACACGTTTGAAATTTAGTCCAATTTTTTCACAAGATAGATGAATACGATGTCCGTAATTCGTTTCGAACAAATCGGGCACTTTGTGATAAGAACCTTTTACATCAAACAGAGGCTATGTGTCAGAAATGGCTGCAAATCAACTGTAAGAACAGAATCTTGCAATTGTAATGTGGGACTATGTATCATTTGTTTTCAACCATATCACACTGTATAAATTTTATTTATTCTTCTTTTAAAACCTGAAAAATATGTTAAGCTATTTTCTTTTATTACAATAGCTTTTTTCTTTACAAATACAAATGAATTTTTAAAAGGATATTTATTATTTGTACTCATATTCTCCCATTGTCGTCATATGACGACAGTCAAATATACATATATGCAAATATCAATCGCCAAAAGTGCACGACTACACATTTATATTTGCATACATATTACACTACTTCTGCTTATTCAAAATATAAAAACTCTAAAATACATTAAACGTTAATTGTTGTATTTATTACTCTTTTTCTTGATGAGGCCATTATGTTAGCCCTTAAGCCACATTTAATTTTTGGAGATTCCAGAGCAAATAGCATTGGCGTACCTATTCTTTGGAAATATGTATGGGAATTTTTTTAGTTTTGCAAATATGAATACTTATTAATTAAGTATACTTATTAATTAAGTAAATAAAAAATCGTATAAGTAATTAAATTTTGTATAATTACTAGAATTATTCTTATACATAAGATGCATTTTGGCTAGATTTCCACAATCTCCTTAAGAACATCCCAAAGGAAGAATTTCTGTTTGTTGGAGGAGATTTGAATGGACATGTCGGGAAATCAAACGAAGACTATGAAGACTGCCATGGAGGACTATGATATGGCACCAGGAACCTTCCTGGTGAAGGCATCCTAAGCATGTGCAAATCACACAGTCTAATCGTGTTAAATACCATGTTCATCAAACAAAGCCGACACCTGATCACTTACAGCAGTGGTGGAGATGAAACTCAGATTGACTACCATTACCTTCCTGGTGAAGACATCCTAAGCATGTGCAAATCACACGGTCTTATCGTGTTAAATACCATGTTCATCAAACAAAGCCGACACCTGATCACTTACAGCAGTGGTGGAGATGAAACTCAGATTGACTACCATTTGGTAGCCAGTTTCATGAAGCCTCGGGTAAAAGATTGCAAAGTGATCCTGGGAGAGGCAATCGCTCGGCAACACCGTCTCCTGCTAACAGAAATTTTTATGAAAACACCAAAGAAAAGCAAACAAACAAGGGTCTCTGAGAAAATCAAGTGGTACAATCTGGACAAAGAAAAAGGCGAGGCTTTTGTTTTCATAATGAAAAATTACCTCTCTCACACCATCAACGTAGCTGAGGATGAAGAGTGCAGAGCACAAAATATGTGGGATTCCCTACAGCGAACTTGCTTAAAGAAGGCCAAATCACTGCCAGGAGCTTCAAAAGGCCACCATCAACACGCCAAAGAAACATGGTGGTGGAGTGATGAAGCTAAGAAAGTGATAAATGAGAAGAAAGCGGCTTTCAAAGCTTGGTCAAAGTGCCCCTCTAATAATAGTGACGAAAAAGCTCGCCTCGAAATGGAATACAGATGCTGCAAGAAAAAAGCGAAGAAGAAGTGCGCTCAGCTTCAAGCAGAGAGTACGGAGGGCCTGTATCGGGAGCTGGAGAAAATATTTTCCCCGGTTGCTGATGCAAACCGGGCTATCCAGGAGCTGCGAAGACACAATATGAACAAGAGTGCCACTATCTTCAAAATAGCCGCCCAAAGAAGGAAGAATGCTCAGGAGATTCGTTCGCCAAAGTTCATTAGCAATGCTCATGGCCAGCTTCTTGTGGATGACGACAAAATTCTGCAGAGGTGGCGGCAGTATTGTGAAGAGCTTTTGAATGAACAGTTTCCCCGGCTATACTTTCCAAGAGCCACCCCTAACTGTGAAGAAATACCCGACATTACAGTCGAAGAAGTTAGTGAGGCGGTCAAATACTCCAAAAAACGAAAAGCGGTTGGGCCAGACGAGATACCCTCTGAGTTCTGGAAAAATATGGGAGACATCGGGTTCAGATGGCTCAGAATTCTCATCTCCAAATTCGTGAGAGGTGATCCAATGCCGAATGAATGGAGGGAAAGTTACCTTCTCCCTGTATACAAAGGGAAGGGTGATACGCGAAACTGTGATAACTACCGTTCGATCAAGCTGATGTCACACACCATGAAGATCGTTGAGCGGGTATTAGGTGGCCGACTGCGAAAAATAATACGGCTATCTTATGATCAGTGCGGGTGTGTCTCGCGTAAATCAACCACAGATGCAATCCAAGGTATAAGGATCATAATGGAAAAACATCGTGATTCCTTAAGGGATTTGCATATTGTATTGGTTGACTTTGAAAATGCATTCGACAGACAACCACGAGATCTGATATGGGTGGCGCTAAGACATCGAGGGGTTCCAGAAACCTATGTGCAGATGATTATGGACATGTACGAAGGAGCAAAGACAAAAGTAAGATGCCCCGCTGGAGTAACCGAAGAGTTCCCAATCAAAGTCGGGGTACACCAGGGAAGCGTTTTAAGTCCTTTGCTCTTTATTACAGTCCTTGATTATCTGCTTGAAGGTAAAGTGATGGACCCCAAGGTACATCAGTTATTCTTTGCTGACGATGGAGCCATCATAAGTGAGGATCCTACATCCCTGCAACGAACACTTGATGTGTGGGTGGACGTTTTGGAGGGAAATGGGTATCGCATTAGTTCAAAAAAGACAGAGTACTTGTGCTGCCCGTTCTCTGATCCACTCAGGCCTATTCCAGACATTTATTTGAATGGAACAGTGCTTCCCAAGTGCGAAAAGTTCAAATATCTGGGATCTATGATCAATAGCAAAGCAACTTGTGATGACGACATCAATCATCGTGTAAGCGTGGGGTGGATGAAGTGGCGAGAAAATTCCGCTATCTTTTGTGACAGAAAAATGCCCCCTAAGTTGAAAGGAAGGCTCTACACCGCAGTTGTACGTCCATCGCTCACATACGGTTCACAATGTTGGACGATGTACAAAAAGTATGAGAGTAAATTAACGGCAGCTGAGATGAAGATGCTTCGCATGACAGCAGGAGTGACAAAGTTTGATCGAATAAGAAGTTCGAAGATCCGTGGAAGCTTTCACATCAAGGAAACCATCGTACAAAAAATAGAGCGTGACCGGATCAGTTGGTATTGCCACGTTCAAAGAAGAGATCATTTGAACCCTGTTCAAAAGGCAATATCAATGCACGTTCCAAAGACATCGCGATGTAGGAAAGGCAGGCCTATAAACGCCTGGATCAGACAAAAGCGACGACATCGGCATTTCATTGGCCTCAGTAACCGAGTGATCCAAAATCGGCAGGCCTGCCGATATTTTCTGAGGTCAAATAGACGAACCCCACAGGCGGATCAGTAGAAATGCGGTGAAGTGGGTGGGTTGTGATCCCTTGTTTTCGGATCATAGCCTCGCTGATAAAAGGAAGAAGAAGAAGAAGAAGAATTATTCTTATACATTTGATAATAATTTGGTTGTATTTGCATAAGTTTTGACTTTCTTTTGCATTTTCTTAATGAAGAAATAAAACATTTAAAAAAAAAGATGAGCTAGGGATTATGTTTAAATTTGATATGGCTTTAGTATCCGTTGATTAGTGTTGGAAAAATTGCCATGTCCAGATTCGTCTATTGCATCGATCCACTCTGCGCCGTCTTGGGGACAGCCTCTTGCTGCAAAGACTGTCGCAGAGACCTCTACTGACGTAGGTATTATCACGCGACTATTGACCATAGTGCTAACCCAACTTGTTGTAGGTTGATGGATTCCTTTGCATCCCATGGTACTAGTGATGAAATCATAACCGGTGTTATTAACAGCACCTTTGATGTCGAGGAATGCACAAATGGCGAGTATCTTAAAGAAAGAACTTTTAAGCAACGGAATATAATTTGTGGGGGAATTTCACAAATTATGGAAGATCGAATTTAAGTTTGTACATATTCCAAAAAAAAAATTAAAAATTGTCGAGTCGGCCTTCACGCAATAGTTCCGGAGTGGCTGAAAGGAAAGAACTTATGGTTTTCAAAAATCTTTTTAAAAAAATTATCACACTACTGTTGCACTTAGTGAGAGTGCCCAAAGAGGGCAAGAAAATAGCTCTTTTTATCATCACTGGTAACGCGTGTAGTCGAAATTCGACCGAGGGGAAATAAGCAAACAGCGAGAGAAACAACGCTTTGTATTTGTTTGCATAACTTTCTTTTTGTAATATTCTCCCGTGTAGGGAAGGCAAAGGCATCTAAGCTCATGCAGCCATAAACGTGATCCAAATGCTTTAATTTAATTGGTTAAGCCGTTTGTATGGGGAAATGATGTGTGTATGTATGTTCACTTTATTTTACCTGACATAACGGTAACATATGCACATGGTTGTTTTTTTCTGCACATCTATGGCACAGTACATTTTGAATGATATAAGACACAAGCCAAATAGGTACGCTGCGAAAATATAAACTCTCTAGGTAAAACGGCTCAAAAGCTATAAGCGCGTAACAGACTGGCAGAAAGGCTGTCGCCGTATTGAATCCATAAGTGTTCTATTTCTATCTTTCATTTGCATGCTTTTATTCACATTACTTACCCAACATTATCTTATTATTTGCAGAGCATCTAAATACAACTTTATCGTCAAATTTATGAAAGGTGACCACACATTTCGGACTTCCAATCACTCGTATACACAATTCGCCAACGAAGTTTTTTTCTACAGTGAAATCCTGCCATACTATACAGCAGTTCTTCGAACAGTCGGCGTTGCACCTCTGGAGTGGACACCGATTACTTATATGGCACAATACGGTTTCATCGACGGTATGTTTTGGGTTGGTAATCAGTTGACAACTCACTTAGAAAAATATATTCGTCCCAAGTAAATTCTGACTTTTGATTCGGTCCTTAGTAGAAATTACATTCACAATCAATTATAATATTCGCAGTCACAAACGTAAAATTGTATATCTACGTAAATACCTTCATCCTATTTACTTTCACAAATATTACCTATATATGTTAAGGATAATTTGTGAAATGAAAAGAAATGAAAATGGTCTTAATTACAAATCTATAAGGAACAAGTTTTTTCTTAACTCGTGAAGGATATGAGTCGGTCACCTTTCTGGAAAGAAGTGACCCAAGTAAAATTGTTCACGAATATCTTATGAATTTTATTTGCAAAAAGAACTTGTGCAACATATTTTGTAGCATGTTACTGCTAGAAGTCATTTTTTTCTCCCAAAAAAGTCAGCTAAAAAACTTCTTATCTTATATAGGGTACAAAGTTTCAGGCAAACACATTTTGAAAGGAGATGGTATGGTACGAGCACAACAGAATTTTTTGACACAAATATGCGAGTATCTAGAAGACCAATTATATTTAATTTTCTAAAAAATAAGTATCTGATTGACTTAAGAATTAAAATATTGTTTTAAGGTAGTGTAGATATGGCTTTAGCCACCTACGCTCTTCGAACTGAGCATTCCGTAGATAAAGGAATGCTCATATGTATTCCATTTGCCATATACGAGTAAATAAATGAAAAGACGATCATATAAACACATTCACAGTGTTATACTCGTATGTTAAAGAGGTCGCATGATAACGCGTCGCCCTATCTAAGATCTTACCTGACATCTAACGGTTCACTCGCGTTCTTACCGACTTTAATGGAGCACTGCCATTCTGCACAAACGGACGAGCTTGGCAAGGATGCCAAGACTAGACATGGATCTGTATAACTCGTCTCTACACATGCTATCACAGGCAACTTTGAAATCGATGAAGAGGTGGTGCGTATCGATTTTATATTCATGGATTTTTTCCAAGATCTGCCATAGTGTGAATATTTGGTGGACTTTCCGGGCCTGAAAACGCACTGATAAGGACCTATCAGGTTCTTGACGATCGGCTTTAGGCATTCACATAATACGGGAGGCAAGATCTTATATGCGATGTTGAGGAGACTTATACCTCTGTAATTGGCGCAGTTCTGAGGGTATCCTTTCTTCAGGATCGGGCAAACGATGTCCCATTCATCGGACATACTTTCGTCCGACTATATTTTGCAGATGAGCTGGTGCATGCTCCTTACCAACTCATCTCCTTCAAAAGTTCCGTGACAAGGCCGTCGGCTTCAGCAGCTTGGGTTGGGTTTAAGTTTAGATATCACTATCCTCACTTCATTCTGATCGGGTTGACGGGAATCTTGCCTATCATCGTCACTGTTGAATGGCTCATTCTGCCTGGCAGCAGAATATTGGTCATCATCGCCGTTTAATAGTCTGCAGAAGTGTTCCTTCCATATCCTTAGCACCGACTGTGATTCTACTGCCATATTGCCATTTTTGTCCCTTCAGGCTTCTGTTCTGGCTTTGAAACCCTGGAATGCTCTTTTTACCTTTTGGTAACATTTTCGAGCATCATTCCTGCAAAGTCTCTCAATCTCCTCAATCAAGCGCTTCTCGTGCTCATTTTTCTTTTTTCTGAGAAGTCGATGTTCCTCTTTTCCCCTCCGCTCGTAGAGCTCGTAAGCAGCTATAGTCCTTCTATGCAAGCCGCTTTGTACGCCTCTTGTTTTGCTGCATGTGCTTGCCGGCATTTCTCATCAAACCAGGGGTTTCGTTGTGGTGGCCGAGAGAAACCCAGTTCATCAGAGGCGGCATCTCTGATGGCTTGTTGGCAACGCCGCCACTGGTCTTCCGCAATTTCTGGTGGCGGCATAGGACTTAGATTAAGATTAAAATAAACTCGATCGGCAAAGACTCTGGTGGTCTTTTGCGATTGTAGCCGTCCGACCTCAAACTTCCCCACAGTATTTCATTGTTTTCGCTCCGTTCTGGATATCACCATCCGTATCTTGACTATGTGACCGATTTGAGAGCCATGTTCCCTTGTGAATATCGAGACGTGGGAACTGCGTACTAGCGACGATAACGTTTTGTCCCACCGCAAAGTCAACTAGCCTGAGTCCGTTATCGGATGTGATGTCGTGCAGGCTGTGCTTTCCGACCACGCTACTAAAGACGTCCTCCTCTCCTAGCTTTGCGTTAAAATCGCCTATATTAAAGTTTTCTCCAAGAGCTGGTAGAAGTCATACTTCGTCGCGTCGTCCATCTTCTCGTGAGGGGTGTGAGCGCATTTTAGGCTAATGTTGGCGAACTTAGCCTTGATACGAATAGTCATGAGACGCTCGTTCACATGCCGGAAACTCAAGACTTCTTGGCTAAGTCTGCTTCCAATGACAAATCTGTGCCCGAATAGACGCTGTCCTTGTTATTTGTAGCAATCTTCATAGAAGATGTCGCAGTTTTTCATACTCCTTTTGCCCGGCCCATCCCATCGCTCTTCTCGGATGGCGGTAATGTCTGCTTTGTAGCAGTCTAGGGCCTCCGCAAGTTGTTCGGCTGCATGTAGTATATAGAGGAACCTTACATTCCACGTGCAGACACGAAGATCGTTGTCCTTTTTACGTTAGATTAAGTCGTCAACACTAAAATCATCCGTATCCGAGGCTTTTGGGTGCTTCGTAACTGATTTTTTTTTTTGGCAGGGAAGTTAACCCGACGGCACAACACGCAACCTGGAGGACAAGATCCCTTTTAGCAACCCCTAGAACAAGGGGCCGAATACACCGATGCCAGAAACCCACTTCGGCGATATGAGCGCTGCCTTTGGCTCATTTAGGTTTCGGAACATACCCTTATCGGAGCGATGAAGTCACGTGAGTGGCTAAACCACTCCGGAAAGCGGAGTTTAAATAAATGAATCGCATGAAGTGCACCACTTACACACTATTGGCTGTATGGTTAGTCTTGAAGGGGAGGTCCCTTTTCGAAGTAATAACCAAAAATCATACAAATTTAATTCGGCATAAATTTAGCTTTGGATTAAAATAATTAAAGTAAAGTGACCTAATTATAGGGAGTAAACTTTATACTTTTTTTTTGTTTTTCATTCCATTCCACTGAATTTATATTGCTTTTTAGCTATTAAGCAATAGCAACATGATTTAAAGTTAGAATGTCGGAGAAAAATATGTTCTTTTTTTTATAGTAGTAGTGTTTTTTTTTTAAACCTAGCCAGACAGTCGTTCATTTAAACGATTTGCCAGCCAGCCAAAGCCAGCAGATGTTATATGAACATATCTCTAGGAACCAAGCAACTTCGAAGTGACAGCAATAACAAATAATTAAAAAACATTCGTTTTGGCGCCGCCTGTAATTAGGCATCACATAATTCCCAGCCAGTCACTTCTGGCTGGGGATTAAGTCAAGAGTAGTAGCCAGCCGGTGTTTGTATTTATTTTATGTGTAAAATTTTACTTTACTAGCAACTACTGGCTAGCTAGGTCTACAAAAAACGGCTTATATTATTAACTTCCTCTCAAAAATGTTTTTCCATGCAATCCAAAAAAAAAAAAACAAAAGGTTTGCGAATTTCTTATGTTGGAAACTTCAGTCAAGGCTTCGTCCACCACCATCTCTTTTTCAATACAATGACCCAGTATTGCAAATCCTTACAGTTCTCAAAATTGCAAAAATTGTATTTTTTTTTTTTTTACTCGTTCCAAATAGGCCCAGAATTTTTTCTTAATCAAATTAAATGTACGGACATTGGTCCTCTATAGTTTAACTACGGATTTTGAACGTTGAGAATTTCTCCGGTAATCAAATCATAAGCAGGAGCTTCTTAAGTTTTAGATTCTCGATCTCATGTTTAAGTCCCCTTAGCGTTGCACTCGTGAGTGTTAAATCGTCAGATAGTAAGTCCAGCCTATTGATGTTGTCGTAAACCGCTTGCCCATCGTACGGCTTAAAGGATTCTTCCAGGTGGGCCGCAAAGACGTCCGGTTTTTCTTTATCCTCCTTTGCCCATTCATTTTGATTTAATTTAATAGGCGGCGCGGGAACTTTGGGCCTTTTGGTGCTTTTTACCGCTTTCCAAAAGGAATAATTGGAATCTTTTTCCGCTGTTAAACTTTCAAGGTAAGAGCCTATCGCATGCTTTATAAAGTCCTTAATAGTATTCTTCAACGAATTGGACAGACGATTCAAGTGTGCCTTATGTTGCGGAGAACGACTCTGTTGCCCTTTTATAAGCGGGTTTCCTTTTTCCTTGACCAATTCTTTTATTTCTGGAGGATATCATAAATCGTATTTGTCCGACGTTTTCCTTGGATTGCATAATAACTATGATAATATTGTGGATTTATACTTTGATAGATGGGATTTTAAAAAGCTTTTATTAGAAAATGTAGCTATTACCTAAGGTAAATTTAATTCTGTTATCTGTTCGAGATAAGCTCGGTAGATAAATAAATAAATAAATAAATTATTCCAAGAGGCGAGTTGTACGATCTCAACGAAGCGATCAACTTCAACCTCAAGTTCATAGAGTGTCGGAAGTGGAACGCTCAGTTCAAAATTATCTTCAATTTCGTTCCTAAAGCCTTCCCAGTTAGTTGTTCGACCAGTTAATCTCGCTGGCTCTAGGTTATAGACTAGTTTTTCGCTCAATGTCAAAATAACTGGGTAATGATCAGACGACAGATCAAAGCTCTCTTTAACTTTATGTGGCCGGTAGATATTCCTTTCACAACGAACAAATCGATCAGGTCAGGTATTTTCGATATATCAGTTGGCCAGTAAGTCGGTTTACCCGTCGAATGGAAATCACAGCTGTACTCCATACCTGCCCCATAGAGCATTCTACCGTTTTGCGAGGTGTATCTTGACCCCCAGAATGTATGTTTCGCATCTAAATCGCCGCCAATAATGAAATTAGGTTTCACGGATTCAAGCAAGTGAGTAAATTTACTTTTTTTTGAAGCGCGGAACGCGGTGGACAGTAGATGTATGAAAACTTAAGAGTACGCCGAATATTTTTAACTCGAATCGTGCACAATTGCAAAGTTTCAAGCTCTATTTTTAGGTTTTCGGATTGTTCGATGCAGTCTTTAATAAACAAGGATGATCCGCCTCTCGCTTTTCCCGAAGGGGTGACAAGCGTGGTTATCATTATAGCATTTTATTTTAAAATGCGATTCGTTTTTTACGTTTGTTTCAGAAATCAAACAAATATCAATATCATTTTCACGCATGAATATTTCCAATACGTCAAGTGTTTGCAAAAGTCCTTTTGCATTCCTAGTACATATTTTTAACATTCGTTTTTCATTCATATTCTAGTCGATCCGTCGAACTTTGAACGTTTTTTGGCTCTTCGGATGCCGCGGCCTGAGAATAAGTCTGCACTCCTGCTGCCCGAGGGTCACTACTTACTTACTTTGGTGACGCTACAGTTCGGGGTGATCCTGGGCCTCAACCAACGAGCCTCTCCATTTAGCTCGGTCTTTAGCTAATTGCCTCCAGTTGCGCACTCCAAGTTGGTCGAAGTCCCCTTGAACTTGTGCGCGCCACCTACGGCGATGATTCCCTCTACTACGTCGTCCTTCGGGGTTAGATTCGAAGACTCTGTGGGCCGGAGCGTTGGTCTCCATTCGCTCTACATGTTCTAGCCATCTCAGACGTCCAATACGCAGTTTTTTGACTAGGTCGATGTCGCTGTACAGCTCGTATAGTTCGTGATTGAATCTTCTTCTCCAAAACCCATCAACGCAAACGGGACCGAATATCTTACGAAGAATTTTTCTCTCGAAGCGACCAAGGATATCTTCATCCTCTTTTAATAAATCCCATGTTTCAGCGCCGTAAAGCATGACTGGAATGATCAAGGTCTTATACAGAGCCTTCTTAGTTGTTCGAGATAGGGCTTTATTGTTGAATTGCCTTATAAGCCCAAAAAAACAGCGATTGGCAAGAGTTATTCTTCGCTTGATTTCTGCGCTGATGTTATTTTTATAGTTTATAGCAGAGCCAAGGTAGACACAGTCCTTACTACCTCGAAGTTATAGCTGCCCACTGTGATGATCTGTCCAATTCGTTGGTGTTTGTTGTCCCTTCTTGTTGACAGCATATACTTGGTTTTGCCCTCGTTTATCGTTACCGTGCAGTACCGTTTCTTTTAAGTACAAAGGTCGAAGACTTTTCTGTTGTCACTCTTTCCCTCAGCTTTTTGCACTCTGAAGCCGGTAGTTTTAGTTTGCCTACTTGCTCCTGCGCGATCTTACACTTTGGCTTAGTTTGCAGTTTTGATTTTGCATTTAGGGGCTTAAGGAGCGCATCTCTCCGTCTTCGCAACTCTTTAGCTACTTCAAAGCTTCTGTAATTTGCCGGGTGCTTTCTCTTACAATTAGCACAGGTTGCAGAGGTTTGTTTGTTTACTCCACAAACTTGGGAGAGGTCATTTCCGGCCCATTTCACACATCGCGGTTTTCTTTTGCAGAACATTTCCGTAAGATTAAATCCTTGGTAACGTTTGCACTGCGCAATCATACTTAAATTTCTACGGCTCTACGGCTCGATTTTGACCACAATATTTAATATGTTTTTAATTCTGTAGATATTGGTGATATTATCAGACTTATCGAGGTAAGCATAAAAAGCGGAAGTCCACGCCTTACCAATTCGTCTTTATCTATTTCCGTTTGTTGCTTCTCCCTCCTGATGGTATTAACGGCATCAAGAATTTTAAGGCCTTTGGGTTGAAGATCGGCCATGACCTCTTCTTTGGTGCATTAGGGGTGGAGTCCGCTTGCAACAACACGATGTGGTCTTTCTGACTTGATTGCGAAAGTGTACCACTAACTCCTTTCGGTATTTAGTTTTTGGGATACTGCTCGGTAGTCGTCGTAGTCATCGACGTTAATTTTCCACGCACTATCCCTCAAAGATGTAACCTTATATTTCGATGTTAACGTTCCTTTAAGGAATCTTTGGAACTTATTATATTCCGTTATTCCGACGATGTTTATTGGTGGTGGTGGACGAAATTGTGCTCGAAGTTGCTTTTCTTGCGGTTCTTTGTGCTTTTCTTCTTTTAGGGGCTCAACTTCGGACGAAGAACCGGACCTCCGTTTCCTACTAGGTTTTTTCTTTGGGACGCGAGTCATTTCGTGTGCTAGCTCTTCTTCATCGGTGTGATATTCCCGTCTAGCTAAATGTGCTGGAGCACATTCGCGTTCTTTCTGGATATGTGTGTTCTTTAGGACCTTATTTTCTTCTTTTAATAAGTCTATCCCTTTGTTAAGAGTAGATCAATTTCGTTTAGCTTAATTGGGAGTGTTTTATTTTCTTCCTCAAGACGTTTGTATTTCGCTCCTGAATTTCGCGCACTGGTGCTCCCGGTGGACTTCTTTTCCCGGAGTTATTCGATCTTGGTAGAGGAGATCGAGATACCCTTTTTTTGAAAAAGGGTCATTAGATTGCAATAATCGGCTCTCCCCAGAATTCGTCGAGCCGACCTCCGAAGAGGGTGGATTTTCCTGTAAAGCTGGACTGCCACCTGGGGTAATAAATCTTGTCGTTTTGTTCATTGCATGTTTTTTATACACAGATTGGATTTTAGTCGACTCTTACGACAGGCATGTCTACCTCGGGTGTATTCTATCCCCTACCCGAAGTGAAAGGGGGAAGGTAAACAAATTATATACGATAATATTTTTAGAATTTGCATATACATATAATATATCTATGTATAAAATCCAAAAAGATATACTATAGCCAAGGAAAAGGTAGAAAGAAAAAGAAAAGAAAGATGTATGCTAACAGTGAACTTAACTCCTGAAGTGACGTTCTCCAGACACCCTACTTCGTTGTGAGTTTATGCTATAAACACAATTTACTCGTAATTGGCCTCTCACGACAATTATTCATTTTTTTTTTTGATCAGAGTTAATTAACACCGTGTTATCCATATGCTTAGTCTTTTTATGATATGACATTTCCAATTCGATTCTATAATATTTATGGCGAATTCTTTTTCATTTTTTGCAAACATATCCGGATATATTTTTCCTTTGCTTGCAGGAGAAAAACAACTGTTATCGATTAACTCTACCATTTATCCTACAGGTTTAAGCAACTCTCCACAAGAACAGCAACAACCATCATACCCTGATGCCGTAGTAGTCCTGGAAAATCTTGAATCGAAAGGATTTCGTTTGGGTTACCCAATGTATTTGGATTATCAGCATCTACTAGCAATGATTCGTCCTCTGGCCGACTATCATTCGCTTACACATACCCTTCGCCTTCGTCAGGATCCTAGTCTACAGAGTTTAATACAGCGAATTATTCCTCTGCAATTTAAAGACGCTTCAAAGAACTCCGGCTCTTCAACTGCAATTAGTGATGAAAATTTCTACGAAGTAATATATCGCTTAGCATTCGAGCGATTCTTTGCATTTTTTGACCGTTGGAAAGCAAACCGGATAGTTTCGGGACCGGACGATGAGCATCTGGTACAGAATGTGGAAACTTTGAAAAGTAAGTACGGAGATTGCCCCCTAGATTTGTTAGAATCATTTCGGTACGGCGCCAAGAACGACGATGAGTACCAGAGATTCGCTGTCATCCTGCATGGAGACTTTAACCGAACCAATGTCCTATTCCAGTACCATGAGGATGCTCCGGTGGACGCCAGGTTGATTGACTTTCAGGTATGGTACTTTTACTGCCGGCATTCCTTTGGATGCACTATAGTCTAGTCACATAGTTGTTGTTTTTCATGTGTGAGGCAGCTATTGCGATACGGTTCACCGGCGATCGATTTGAGTTTCTTCTTGTACATAAATGTGGATCCAGCGTTGCGCGATGAATTATGGATGAAATTGTTGGAATTCTACCATAGAACAATGGTGTGTAGTTTGGAGCGCACCATGAAGAGTACTACTTATAGGGACGTTGAGGCAAAGCAGCTGGAGGAAAATTTGCAGCAATTGTGGTGAGTGTTTTGTTTTGGTGGGCGTGGGCGTGGGCGTGGGTGGTATTGATACCGGATCATTATCTTTCTTTATTTTTTTCTTTTTTTCTATTTACGTGTATATTCTTATGCAGTTTCCAAAGATTTCATCAACACTTCTCCAGGTATGCTTTCTATGGGGCATTGCTGTCTATGGAAGTTATCCCGTGGATGTGTAGTCCGGAAGAGGAATGCAATCGGTTGTCGTTTCTGTTTGAGAACGATATGCTTGGCGACGAGTTCTGGAAATTATCAATGGAAGCAGGTGGTGACGATGTCAACTGGAGAATATTGGAGATAATTCGTCACTCAAGTCGAATGGGATACATGGACAGTTTATAAAAATAGTTTTAAGTCATATAAATAAATTGTACTTGCTAAATTTTCAATTCAATTTTATTTTCACTTCAAATGTTAATATAAGTACTTCACAATGTTAAATAGACAATAGCGTAGTTGCCGTCTCCCAGATTGGTATTTTAATAAGTAAGAAATAAAGTGAATTAACGGTAAGGTTAGGTTGGCTGTCCACACGAGAGTTATACACACTTAGACGATGAAGGTCCTTTGTGATACCAAGGATCAAAACCATTAGGCCACTCAGGGATTAACAAAACCAACCGGAGCTTTTGACAAAGCGATGAATGCTCATGACGTCTAAGGACGCCAGGTCGCAGAGGTCGTCAAGGAAGGGGGACCCTAGATGGAGCATTCTTTTATGTGACAGCGCTGGACATGTGCATAGGAGGTGAAGGATGGTTTCCTCCTCCTCCTCGTCCCTACAGCTTCTGCAGAAGTCGTTGGAGAAGAGACCAAGTCTTTTGGCGTGTTGGCCTATAAGACAGTGTCCAGTGAGAACACCGACAACGCAGCTGATTTGTATACGCTTTAACTTGATCAGATCGGCACTACGTTTTTGATCCAGCCTAGGCAAGATCTGTCTCGAAATGTGACACGTTGAGCCGTTTCCCCATCTGAGGTTGGTCGTGCTAATAGCGTTCAGCTTTAGTAGATACTTACATGTAGCGAGGGGCATACCCAGGACTTGCCTTTCAGGCAAAATCCTTAGAGTGGTACCCTGTCTGGCGAGGTCGTCAGCCCTGCAGTTACCTGGAATGTCTCTGTGGCCCGGCACCCAGCATAGGTGAATGTTGAACTGCTCTGTCATCTCCATAAGAGATAGACGACAGTTTAAGGCAGCCTGACAGTGAAAATGCTAATATCCCTGACAGACAATACATTACATTTCAGCCAGGACAGGGCTTCCTTAATGGCCATGACTTCTGCCTGGAAAACGCTACAATGATCAGGGAGGCGGAAAGAGATGCTCAGATTAAGCTGTTCGGAGAAAACACCACAACCCACCCCACCCTCCGTCTTAGATCCGTCTGTAAAGAAGTGAACCGAACTACCATCGACATGGGGGGGAAGTGTCCCATACATTCCGGTTAAGGATGCTCGTACGGAAGTTACGGTCAAATCTCAGTTTCAGCGGGGTGTAGTCCGTGTTTTCGTGTTTGAAGTTGAGAAGATCAAGGATCGAAGAGTGGCCTAAGCGATAGCTAGACCACTGAAATGAGGCTTTCAGGGGGATGGCCGCACTGGCAGCCACCTGTTTGCCGAAAATATCTAAAGGTAGCAGGTTGAACAAGATGTCCAGTGCCGCGGAGGGAGTAGTTCTCAGTGCACCACTGACGCAGATGCATGCAGATCTTTGGAACTTAGCTAGTTGAGTGAGGTGGACCGCCCTGTCAAGAGCAGGCCACCATACGATCACGGTATATAATAGTAGAAGCCTGATAACGGACACGTATAGCCAATGAGTGATTTGAGGTTTAACACCCCAGCCCCTATCTATAGCCTTTTTACAGGAATAGAGAGCTACATTAGCTTTCTTGACGCGCTCTAGTAGATTGGCCTTCCAGTTTAATTTCCTATCCAAGATAAGTCCCAGATACTTTGCGTTTTCAGAGAAGGTGAGACTGGTACCATTAATCATAGGAGGGTCCATGGGGGGAACTTTATATTTCCTCGTGAAGAGAACGAGTTCCGTTTTATGGGGGTTAACCCCCAGTCCACATTTGGAGGCCCCTTTGGTGAGCCGAAGTTGAGCATATTGGAGGATTTCCCTGAGAGTGTCCGGCTGTTTACCGGAGGCAGCAATAGCAATGTCATCAGCATAGGCGATCACTCTACAACTTGACGTATCCAGGTCCATCAGTAGTTCATTTACTACCAGGTTTCACAGAAGAGGTGACAAGACTCCATCTTGAGGTGTACCGCAGCGACCAATTCTTCTGGCCGATGCACCGCCCAGCTGTGTGTTAATAAACCTGCATGTAAGCAATTGAACACTCCGAGCGAAGTATCCACTTTCAGATTTACAAGTGCGTCGGTAATCGCCTTTAGTTTGACATTGTTAAAAGCTCCCTCAATGTCAAAGAAAACCACCATGGTGTATTCTTTGATGCTCAATGGTTTATCGATGGTGCGCTGTAAGGCTGTCTCAACCGATTGGCCTTTGCAGTACGCATGTTGGGACGGCGAAAGCAGAGCTGGGCTAATACTTTGCCGAAGATGGATATCAATTAACCTTTCTAAAGTTTTAAGCAGAAAGGACGATAGACTGATAGGTCGGAGATCCTTTGGTTCCACGTGCGAACTCTTTCCTGTCTTAGGTATGAAAATGACTTTAACCTCGGTCCAAAGTTTGGGAATATAGACCAGATTTAGACAGCCCGACAAGATGACTTTGAGCCATGGAAGCGCAATGTCCTCGCATTGCTAAATTTCAGCTGGAATAACACCGTTAGGTCCTGGGGACTTGAAGGGTTTGAAACTTCGCATAGCCCATCGGATCTTTTTTTGTAGATATCAAGACTAGGGGAACCTGGGGACAGTTGATCGCCACTTTTTAAATTTCACATTATTTCAGAAAGTATAAGATATTCTTCCTTCTCAATTAACGGATTTGTAATCTTTTTTGTTGTTTATCGTATTGTTAAGCTAAACAAACAATATAAGTTCGATAAGATATACTTTTAGCTCTTTTTCTAAAATTTTCAAAAGTAACCGAGTGTCCCCGTGTAAGGGAGACTTGATCCCATTGTAGGGTAGACTTGGTTACAGGGGGATCAACTCTACCCCATTCCATATATTAAAAAATAAAACACTGTTTACTCATGTAATCTTTTTTTATTTACATTGAAAAAAGTTTTATTATATGTAAGTTATTAAAAGAAACAAAATATATAAGAATATATAATATTATTTTATTAATATTGGGAAAAGTTTTATTATAAGTTATTTAGAGAAACGAAATTTTACTCTAAACTAAACTTTCTTAAGGACATTTTAAATTGAAGCAAAATAACTCGCTTGGTGTTAACTTTGATGATTGGTGGATTTATTTTTTTAACGACTTGGTACCTTGCTATTTCGGACATTTCTTCCTTTATTGACCATTTAAAAGTGTTGTTAATGATTTTTTTTGTAAAGCGTACTACATATCCAAGTTCCGTTAGTGATTTTATTGTACCAACATAACAGTGTACTCGGTTTTTCATCGAAAGCATATGGTATACACAATTACCCAGTCATCCACACAGAGTAGCGAAAATAGCTCATTTAGATTTCCTGATTCGCAGCTAGATGAACGAAATGACTGATTGTCGTCTTCAGATACATACATACATCGAATGTCGATTCAGGGGATGGTGGCAATTCGCCTTCGTTTTCGGATGATGATGAAATAGTCGCAGTCATATTGCGTTTTACCTTCGCAGTTTGTTTTTCCATCTTTTTATTTTTTTTTCATCTGCCGCAATAAAATTTCTTTTTCGATTTAGTTTTTTTCTGTAGTGCATGTCAATATTTTTGTCGAACCTTTTTTACGTCTTTTTTGAGCAAGCTTCCTTGAAGCTGCTTTAGGAAACGGGCGAATTTCTTCAGGAGTTCTTATATATGCTCTGGATGTTGATACTGGCGGCTGAGGTGATGTTGGCGGCTGAGGTGATGTTGGCAGCTGATGTGATGTTGACGGCTTAGGTGCCTGAGGTGTTGTTAACAGCTGAGGCGATGCTATCAGTGAACTTGGCCTTTCAGCATTAATTTGATTTCCAGATGTTAATTTTCGGGAGGGCGAATGCAAAGCTAATTGTGTTTCATCGGGATTTGGGTTGCCATTAACTCGAGTTAATGGAACATTCTGGGGTTCTGTAGAAAATGGTTGGATTTGTTTCAAAGGTTGTCTTCCCATACTTTCAGCCAAACCATCTTTTTCAGGTCTGTCAGTAACATAAGACGAAAGATAATCATCGTCGGTGAAAATTTCGCAGTTGAACGGAAAAATACCCGTAACTCGAAAACCGCTTTGTATATTTTGCAGAGTAAAAGCTCGTACAAAAGCATTCCCAAAGCACTCTGAAATATCATAAATAGTCAAAACCTTACCAGGATTTTGAAGCATCCAATTGTCGCATGTGGTGTTGTAGTATGCTTTTAGAGGCCCAAAAACTGTCCTGTCTAGTGGTTGAGTCTTATGGGAAGTGTGCGGAGGTATGGTGAGAAGATGAATTCCATTTTCCTTTGCAAAATTTAATGACTCAATGCTTATATGGCTGTCATGAGCACTTGGTAAATTTTTTGAAATGCTTCAAAAAAATAATAAAGTTAATGGCAGTCATCCAACCCGAAGGAAAAGTGTTTCCACTTGTGCACCTTTTGGCATACGGTCCTGCCAATTTTTCCGTGGGAATATCATAAAGGGCGGAATATGATTTCCGATTGCGTTTATGGCACAGCAAGCAGTAACCAGTTCACCGCGTTCACCAGACGTTATTTTGCCCACTTGCTTCAAGCCCTTACTAGCAACAACTTTTTTAGGTTTGTGAACTATAGTCAATCCAGTTTCGTCAATATTCCATATTGATTCCCCACCAAAGTTATACTTTGTCATCAAAGTTCTCAAATTTTCAAAAGACTGTGAAATGTTGTGCTTGTTAAAGCTCGTCGATCTGCTCAAGCTAGTGGCCTCAGGTACCCGCAAGGAAAGCGTCGAATTTCTTCTCATAAATCCATAATACCAATCGAAGCTTGCTGTATCATTTTGCCACTTACTGTATTTCTCCGGAGGTTTATTATTTGCCACAGCAAACTCGTAAGCAAGTTTCCTTAAAGAATGTGTGGACAATCCGTGGTGTAACTTGCTGGCTTTTTCGAGGTATGCAACAAGTAATGCTTCTTCATTTACAGAAAATATTCTCGACTGCGCATAATCAGGGGTGTAACTTATATCACCGTCGTTTGCTTCCTGACGTTTGCGATAATATCTTTTCAGTGTCATGATAGGTATTCCGAAGAGTTTTGCTGTTTCTTTTATTGTTTTACCTTCTAAAACACTCTGAACGGCTTTCCTCAGTTTTTCGGCATCTATTGGGACACGTTTTTTTAGCGCCCTCCTTTGGCTTATACACTCGCGGCATAATCTGTACCTAATAATAAAAATACACAACAAAATTATAAAAATATAAAACAAAATTTAAATTCGTATATTCTGGGAGACTTGATCCCGGGACCAAGTCTCCCTTACTTTAATTGGATCAAATCTCCCCTCTGGTAGTTTCTAACTTGTTCACAAAATTCTTATGGAAAACGAACTATATTTTATTGAGAGATATGCGCAAATACTTACCAAAAGAAAGACTTTCCAAAATAAATATACGCAAAAGAAGAAAATACAAAAAAAACTTAAAAAAAAAGAAATTTACGGTTATTAACACAAAACACACCCTTGAAGTTCAAGTTCATCCGTACGATTGGCAAAATGGTGTCTGAGGTAATTTTCAATATCAAATGCCGTGATGCCATTTTATTATTCCAAGAAAACAATTCTCGTAGTGGAAATAATACCCAGGGATCAAGTCTCCCAGGGGATCAAGTGTCCCCAGGTTCCCCTAAGGAGTTGCTGCAAGGTTGAGGAGGGGATTTCCCACTTGCGATACAGCAACAGGGGAGCTACCAGGAAAGTGAGTATCCAGTACGATGTCAATGAATTCCTCAGCAGAGGAGGTTCAGTGACCATCCGGATGCAAATGGAAGCTGGGTATAGAAGGGCTTTTAGAGAAGATTTTTCGCAACCTGGAAGCTTCCGAGGACTCTTCAATGCTGTCGCAGAAGAGTCTCCAGGAACGTCGTTGCTCTTTCCTCAGTGAGATTTTGTATTTCCTGAGAGACAATTTATAGGAGTCCCAATCGGCCGTCTCACGGGAGCTTTTAGCAATATTAAAAAGGTGCCTACTGTCTTTCCTAAGAGTACTGAGATTTGCATTCCACCAGGGAAGTTTCATTTTACCTCGAGGTTTGCGGAGTGGGCAGGCCTCGGACATGGCACCATTTAGTGCCGATGTTAGGGTGTTGACTAGATTGTCAAGGTCTTCAGTGCAAGAAGGTACAGTAGGCAGGTAGGAGGGAATAAGCGTTAATAAACGTTTCCTATAAAGGGACCAGTTGGTTTTCCTATAATTTCTAAAAACCTTCTGATCAGGCAGATAGTCATCAAGACTAAATTGGAGGTAACGGTGGTCTGAAAAAAAGGCTCATCAGAGACTCTCCAGTCCTTAACCGAGTTATATAAGTGATCGGAGACAAGAGTGATGTCCAGGACTTCTTGTCGGTTACGAGTAATGAAGGTCGGTTTGGACCCCCGGTTACAGATTAGGAGATTAGTACTAAGGATAACGTGAAAAAGTTGTTCACCTCTTTCATTTATGTCGGAACTGCCCCCGATTGAGTGATGAGCATTCGCATCACAGCCAATGATGAGACTAGTGTTTCGGCTCTCTGCTTTAGCAATCAAGCTCCCCAAGATGTCCGGGGGGAGTGGGCCCACAAGATCGTGACCTAAATAAGCCGATACCAGCCAGTAATTTCTTGATCGCAATTCCAGCTTGGCAGCGACTATGTCTTGATTGCTGAAATTAGAGAGTAAAAGGATGTTTAGATGGGTCTTCGCAAGGATACAGGATCTCGGTTTACCTTCCTTTCTTGCGTAGATTAATCTGTAGTTTGGAGTCTTAAGTCCACAAACCCGATTTCCAACAACCCATGGTTCCTGGATCAAGACTAAATCTTCCCCGTATTTGCTGAGCCGGAGAATAAGGGAGGCCGAAGCCGTGATGGAGTGCTGCAGGTTAATCTGAAGGATCCGCAGCATTGGGGCTACTTCTCGCTACAGATACCATTACCCTGGTATTATTGGCTTCCTCTGAATCTGATGACAGAAGGTCATGCTCGAGAGAGAGGCCACAAGGGTCACTGTCCAGGAGTGAAGGTGAGGGGGGGGAGGGAGGACCAGAAAAGTCCAATTTTAGGAGAGCCTCAACCATTTCGGTGTCTGTCGATGAAGAGTCAACCCCCGAAAAAGATGGATCGGCGCAAGGGAGCGAAGGAAGGGGTTCGGAAGGAGAGGTGTTCTTAGCTGGTGCAGAAGGGACAGCAACCTGCTTGGGAGGTACTTTCTCGAGCTCCTTCTCGTCACATTTGTAGACTTTCAAGGTGATGGAGCTGAATCCATAATTGACTACCCCTTTAGAAGATGCCAAGGCGGCCAGAGACTCTTCATTGATAACAATGATCACACTTCTGACGTCTCCTCTCGGCTCGTCCACTTTGGCAATCTTCCAATTATGGGTAGGAAGGGAGCGCCAAGTGTGCCTTAAGCACTTGGTTGAAGGGCTTGTTAGTAGCGATGGAAGGTACTACCTTGGTCTTTTTGGCAAGAGTGGGAGACTCATCCTGAGACCTCTGGCGTTTGGACGATAAGTCCTTGCAGCATGAGTCGGGGGAACTGGACACGTTTGAATGCCCAGCTTAAAGAAGTCTTATGCTTCTGAGTTCTATCCTGCTCAGGAATTTCCGGGATGCGGCGAATTAGCTTATAAGTTAGCCAGCGGTCTTGGTAGGAGATCTTGGGGGGAGCGACATTCGGCAAGCTCGAAGCCGAGCCTATACACTACAACATTCTTAAGTATTATGACATTGTTAAGGCTATTCTAAGCTGTATATGCAAATAGTAAATAAAATCCTAGTATTACCTCCTTCCCAAAGTTTCGGGTGTTTCTTTGGTCGACTCTGGACCTGATGATGAAATAGTCGCAGTCATATTGCGTTTTACCTTCGCAGTTTGTTTTTCCATCTTTTTATTTTTTTTTCATCTGCCGCAATAAAATTTCTTTTTCTATTTAGTTTTTTTCTGTAGTGCATGTCAATATTTTTGTCGAACCTTTTTTACGTCTTTTTTGAGCAAGCTTCCTTGAAGCTGCTTTAGGAAACGGGCGAATTTCTTCAGGAGTTCTTATATATGCTCTGGATGTTGATACTGGCGGCTGAGGTGATGTTGGCGGCTGAGGTGATGTTGGCAGCTGATGTGATGTTGACGGCTTAGGTGCCTGAGGTGTTGTTAACAGCTGAGGCGATGCTATCAGTGAACTTGGCCTTTCAGCATTAATTTGATTTCCAGATGTTAATTTTCGGGAGGGCGAATGCAAAGCTAATTGTGTTTCATCGGGATTTGGGTTGCCATTAACTCGAGTTAATGGAACATTCTGGGGTTCTGTAGAAAATGGTTGGATTTGTTTCAAAGGTTGTCTTCCCATACTTTCAGCCAAACCATCTTTTTCAGGTCTGTCAGTAACATAAGACGAAAGATAATCATCGTCGGTGAAAATTTCGCAGTTGAACGGAAAAATACCCGTAACTCGAAAACCGCTTTGTATATTTTGCAGAGTAAAAGCTCGTACAAAAGCATTCCCAAAGCACTCTGAAATATCATAAATAGTCAAAACCTTACCAGGATTTTGAAGCATCCAATTGTCGCATGCGGTGTTGTAGTATGCTTTTAGAGGCCCAAAAACTGTCCTGTCTAGTGGTTGAGTCTTATGGGAAGTGTGCGGAGGTATGGTGAGAAGATGAATTCCATTTTCCTTTGCAAAATTTAATGACTCAATGCTTATATGGCTGTCATGAGCACTTGGTAAATTTTTTGAAATGCTTCAAAAAAATAATAAAGTTAATGGCAGTCATCCAACCCGAAGGAAAAGTGTTTCCACTTGTGCCTGGAGGTGCACCTTTTGGCATACGGTCCTGCCAATTTTTCCGTGGGAATATCATAAAGAGCGGAATATGATTTCCGATTGCGTTTATGGCACAGCAAGCAGTAACCAGTTCACCGCGTTCACCAGACGTTATTTTGCCCACTTGCTTCAAGCCCTTACTAGCAACAACTTTTTTAGGTTTGTGAACTATAGTCAATCCAGTTTCGTCAATATTCCATATTGATTCCCCACCAAAGTTATACTTTGTCATCAAAGTTCTCAAATTTTCAAAAGACTGTGAAATGTTGTGCTTGTTAAAGCTCGTCGATCTGCTCAAGCTAGTGGCCTCAGGTACCCGCAAGGAAAGCGTCGAATTTCTTCTCATAAATCCATAATACCAATCGAAGCTTGCTGTATCATTTTGCCACTTACTGTATTTCTCCGGAGGTTTATTATTTGCCACAGCAAACTCGTAAGCAAGTTTCCTTAAAGAATGTGTGGACAATCCGTGGTGTAACTTGCTGGCTTTTTCGAGGTATGCAACAAGTAATGCTTCTTCATTTACAGAAAATATTCTCGACTGCGCATAATCAGGGGTGTAACTTATATCACCGTCGTTTGCTTCCTGACGTTTGCGATAATATCTTTTCAGTGTCATGATAGGTATTCCGAAGAGTTTTGCTGTTCCTTTTATTGTTTTACCTTCTAAAACACTCTGAACGGCTTTCCTCAGTTTTTCGGCATCTATTGGGACACGTTTTTTTAGCGCCCTCCTTTGGCTTATACACTCGCGGCATAATCTGTACCTAATAATAAAAATACACAACAAAATTATAAAAATATAAAACAAAATTTAAATTCGTATATTCTGGGAGACTTGATCCCGGGACCAAGTCTCCCTTACTTTAATTGGATCAAATCTCCCCTCTGGTAGTTTCTAACTTGTTCACAAAATTCTTATGGAAAACGAACTATATTTTATTGAGAGATATGCGCAAATACTTACCAAAAGAAAGACTTTCCAAAATAAATATACGCAAAAGAAGAAAATACAAAAAAAACTTAAAAAAAAAGAAATTTACGGTTATTAACACAAAACATACCCTTGAAGTTCAAGTTCATCCGTACGATTGGCAAAATGGTGTCTGAGGTAATTTTCAATATCAAATGCCGTGATGCCATTTTATTATTCCAAGAAAACAATTCTCGTAGTGGAAATAATACCCAGGGATCAAGTCTCCCAGGGGATCAAGTGTCCCCAGGTTCCCCTAAGGAGTTGCTGCAAGGTTGAGGAGGGGATTTCCCACTTGCGATACAGCAACAGGGGAGCTACCAGGAAAGTGAGTATCCAGTACGATGTCAATGAATTCCTCAGCAGAGGAGGTTCAGTGACCATCCGGATGCAAATGGAAGCTGGGTATAGAAGGGCTTTTAGAGAAGATTTTTCGCAACCTGGAAGCTTCCGAGGACTCTTCAATGCTGTCGCAGAAGAGTCTCCAGGAACGTCGTTGCTCTTTCCTCAGTGAGATTTTGTATTTCCTGAGAGACAATTTATAGGAGTCCCAATCGGCCGTCTCACGGGAGCTTTTAGCAATATTAAAAAGGTGCCTACTGTCTTTCCTAAGAGTACTGAGATTTGCATTCCACCAGGGAAGTTTCATTTTACCTCGAGGTTTGCGGAGTGGGCAGGCCTCGGACATGGCACCATTTAGTGCCGATGTTAGGGTGTTGACTAGATTGTCAAGGTCTTCAGTGCAAGAAGGTACAGTAGGCAGGTAGGTGGGAATAAGCGTTAATAAACGTTTCCTATAAAGGGACCAGTTGGTTTTCCTATAATTTCTAAAAACCTTCTGATCAGGCAGATAGTCATCAAGACTAAATTGGAGGTAACGGTGGTCTGAAAAAAAAGGCTCATCAGAGACTCTCCAGTCCTTAACCGAGTTATATAAGTGATCGGAGACAAGAGTGATGTCCAGGACTTCTTGTCGGTTACGAGTAATGAAGGTCGGTTTGGACCCCCGGTTACAGATTAGGAGATTAGTACTAAGGATAACGTGAAAAAGTTGTTCACCTCTTTCATTTATGTCGGAACTGCCCCAGATTGAGTGATGAGCATTCGCATCACAGCCAATGATGAGACTGGTGTTTCGGCTCTCTGCTTTAGCAATCAAGCTCCCCAAGATGTCCGGGGGGAGTGGGCCCACAAGATCGTGACCTAAATAAGCCGATACCAGCCAGTAATTTCTTGATCGCAATTCCAGCTTGGCAGCGACTATGTCTTGATTGCTGAAATTAGAGAGTAAAAGGATGTTTAGATGGGTCTTCGCAAGGATACAGGATCTCGGTTTACCTTCCTTTCTTGCGTAGATTAATCTGTAGTTTGGAGTCTTAAGTCCACAAACCCGATTTCCAACAACCCATGGTTCCTGGATCAAGACTAAATCTTCCCCGTATTTGCTGAGCCGGAGAATAAGGGAGGCCGAAGCCGTGATGGAGTGCTGCAGGTTAATCTGAAGGATCCGCAGCATTGGGGCTACTTCTCGCTACAGATACCATTACCCTGGTATTATTGGCTTCCTCTGAATCTGATGACAGAAGGTCATGCTCGAGAGAGAGGCCACAAGGGTCACTGTCCAGGAGTGAAGGTGAGGGGGGGGAGGGAGGACCAGAAAAGTCCAATTTTAGGAGAGCCTCAACCATTTCGGTGTCTGTCGATGAAGAGTCAACCCCCGAAAAAGATGGATCGGCGCAAGGGAGCGAAGGAAGGGGTTCGGAAGGAGAGGTGTTCTTAGCTGGTGCAGAAGGGACAGCAACCTGCTTGGGAGGTACTTTCTCGAGCTCCTTCTCGTCACATTTGTAGACTTTCAAGGTGATGGAGCTGAATCCATAATTGACTACCCCTTTAGAAGATGCCAAGGCGGCCAGAGACTCTTCATTGATAACAATGATCACACTTCTGACGTCTCCTCTCGGCTCGTCCACTTTGGCAATCTTCCAATTATGGGTAGGAAGGGAGCGCCAAGTGTGCCTTAAGCACTTGGTTGAAGGGCTTGTTAGTAGCGATGGAAGGTACTACCTTGGTCTTTTTGGCAAGAGTGGGAGACTCATCCTGAGACCTCTGGCGTTTGGACGATAAGTCCTTGCAGCATGAGTCGGGGGAACTGGACACGTTTGAATGCCCAGCTTAAAGAAGTCTTATGCTTCTGAGTTCTATCCTGCTCAGGAATTTCCGGGATGCGGCGAATTAGCTTATAAGTTAGCCAGCGGTCTTGGTAGGAGATCTTGGGGGGAGCGACATTCGGCAAGCTCGAAGCCGAGCCTATACACTACAACATTCTTAAGTATTATGACATTGTTAAGGCTATTCTAAGCTGTATATGCAAATAGTAAATAAAATCCTAGTATTACCTCCTTCCCAAAGTTTCGGGTGTTTCTTTGGTCGACTCTGGACCTGACGGGTGAAACCTCAGCCTTTGGGCAAACACCCTCACAATGTGGTGTTTTCGATATGAACAACCATGAAAAAAAAAATTAATCAGATTCTCTCAATGTATTTGAAATGCAAATGCAAGAAATTCGTAACAAATTCAAGCAAAGACTATAAGAGACAAACTTTTCGGAAGCAAGCCCAGTCAATATCTTTCTGATTTGAAGCCGGATGTGAAAGAGCATGTAAAAAATGATTTATTGCGATTATATATGAATTTTGTTGAATATATAGAAAAACGGTACGAATTTTCTGAAAATAATATTCTCTCAAAACTTTTATTTTTGAATTTAAATGAACCTTTAAACTTCGAGCATTTTGAAAGTGCTGCGCGATTGCTCCAAATTGAGGAAATAGATGTGGATTCTCTGTATGAAGAATTTAAAATTATACGAAAGTCTTTAGAAGTTATTTTAGAATTAAATGATAAGGATTTAAGCTCATTCAGAAAACTGAGTCAAGTTCTTAAAAGCTTTTCGTATGACATAATAAATAAATATATTCAAAACTACCGGGTACCCGGCGAGCGTTGCTGCGCCTAGCAAAAAAAAACCTGTCAGGCAGACGGCGCCTGGAGCTAAATCTATTTGAGAACGGTTTTGTGCCGACCAACAGTGAGTAAGTGGTCCAACCTTAAATATATTTTATTTATTTTATTACAGTAGACCGATTTTGACCAAACTCACAGGAATACTTTCGAATCAATACCCAATTATCTGAAAATTTGAGCCCAATCGGTTTGGTGGTTTTGGAGTCCATAGCATACAAACATAGGTACACACATTTTTTCCCATGGAAAAAAACACTTTCAATTTATTCCGAATTTTCCAATTTTCTGGGCAACTTTTCAAATTTTTCTTTCCGAAAAAACCTTATTCGGACTATTACGAACATTTTAAATGAAAAATGAGCCAAATCAGTCTGGCCGGTCTGAAGTGATGCGATGACCAACGAACAGCATTTCATTTTTATTTACATACATTATTTCATTTGTGTTTAGCATACCAAGCTCCAATTGTATTGCGGAAAGGTTCCTTTAAATATACAATGCAAAAAAACTTAATATTATATACGAGTATGTATAAGATTTCTGATATTATTACAAAGTGATTGAAAAATTAAAAAAGATCGTTGACTAATATGAATTAGACGTATGTATATACAATGAGGTTTTTGAACTTTGATGTGAAACAACGGATAAAGCAAGAAAAAAACGGAAAGAACAAAATGAACACGTGAATACTACAATACATGGCAGCGAGGGGTGAAAAATACATCAAGGACTCTGACTAAATACACACATGTGTTATTAATGCAGGCGAAAGAGGAGAAGAAGAAGAAAGGCTATAAATTTGTGTGGTTTAAAGAGAACACAAATCTAATGAGAAAGGTGGAAAGTGAGAATTTCGTTGTCATTAGCTCATTTAATGATCTCGCTCATATTAAAAGCTTTTTGCATTTTTGTTTTTGCTATTTATTTAAAAACAAAAGAAAAATTATTTCAGAGCGGCATTCGACAAGATAAATAGAAACTATCTATTCTATACGTATAAGCTATCCAATATTGGATTATTATAATAATGGAAAATAGTTCAAACGAGAGTGTAAGAAATGCATTTTCAAGGACATGTTACAGCCCAGTGCTTGGTACGACGATAACATGTTTTCGACGAGCGTAACATAGTTTTCATCTCTTTTGTTTCCTAAGAAATTGTTTACCACAAGTGGGAAGTCATTCCAAGCTGTTTTTTCTTTGCCTTCCAAAACGAGATCAAATTTTCATTTTTATATAAATTTCTTATTTGAGGACCGAACAAATTGAAATGCCTCTCCGTTTTTGTCCATAGCTTTCACAAAATTCTTCATGAGCCCCAGTTTTATATGTAGAGGTGGGAGCAGTACTTTTTTTTGAGACACCAACTTAGATACACCTTTTCTGATGGGGGTCGTCAAACAAAAATATCCGTTAGTTGAGTGGTTTGCGGGTTCTCGCCACTGCATTGGTACTGCAAAACGGAAAGATGACTTGCTGCCACTTACCCAATTTCTTAGACCTGCAGTATAAGGATTGCAGCAGGAATGTGAAACCCAACTTTTGTCTTGGTGTCCAATTTTAGTGCCGAAGTAGGAACAATACGCATATTCTACTAATTTTTTTTTTTAAACACTCGACTGGAGCACTCAGACATAACTGGTCCATTGTACTGCCAGAGAGCAAACCCTGATTTACCTATTTTATTGGAATTTCTTTGACTTCCGAAGAAAGCCAAGCAAGCACTTCAGTGATGAGGAGCTTACAGTACCAGCACTCACCACATCCGCACCGAGGATCTGCCAGCTGATACGAGCAAAGGCCGGACACTCACAGAGATAATGTTCCGCGGTGTCGTCGCTCTCTCCACAAGCGTCGCAGATTGTAGTGTCACTTAAGCCCAACACGTTAAGGTGCTTGGCAAAAGCAAATTGGCCTGTCAAGACGCCAATAAGTTGTCTACGGTCTTTTCTGCTGAGAGACAGCAAGAATGCCGCTGATTTCTTGCAGACGTCCGGGAGCATGCGTTTAGTCAACCTACATCCCGGAGAGTCATGCCACACACAATTGTGCTCGTGAGAGACCCAATCGTCAACGGAAGCCCTAACGGAGGACGCAGGGAGACCCAACGCGGGTTCGGGACCTGAGAAACCTTCCTCTGAGCCTTGTCTAGCAATCTCATCGGAGATCTCGTTCCCCAAGATCCTAGTATGACCTGGGACCCCGATAAGAGACAGAGAATTCAGCCTTGCGACCGAGTTCAAAGAGTTTTTGTTTCACGAACTATTTTGGAAGTGGTTAAAGGGTTAAGCAAGGCCTTAAGCGCAGCCTGACTGTCACTACAGACACAAATGCTACGTCCCTTCCACCTGTTCTTCACAACATAGTTCATGGCCATTAGGATTGCATAAGTTTCCGCTTGGAAAACAGCGCATATTTGCCGAGAAGTGAAGTCTAATGTTGTCGATTTCCACGAAGACCCCAGCGCCAGACCCTTGACTGATTTTGGAACCATTCGTGAAAATAAGACTACATTCCATTCCCGTCTCAGACTCTGACCGAAGCCAGTCCTGGACACAAGGAAAGTCGACTCTGAATTTGCGCATCAGCTGGAGTTCTGGTGTCATTGCATCAGACGGCATATCTATAAGACAGGAGTCGTAAGATAAGTGTCGCGCAAGTTCATCAAAGTTCCAGTGTGGAGTATACCAAAAACCGCC
Organism: Brachypalpus laphriformis; assembly: GCA_945910035.1. Lineage (NCBI taxonomy): Eukaryota > Metazoa > Arthropoda > Insecta > Diptera > Syrphidae > Brachypalpus > Brachypalpus laphriformis. The sequence goes on from OX246754.1 coordinate 88,247,124, forward strand.
CCGCCTAAGACGATGAATGGCTTTGATAGTGCAACCCATGATATAAGTATCAAGGGGAGGTAAGTTCAGCAAAGCGACTAGAGCAGAGCCAGGCGTACTCGGGAAAACTCCCGAGCAGCCGAGACAAGCCCTTCTTTGGAGTTTCGCGCAAAACGCAACCACATATTTACGCGAGAGCCAGTTCCACCAAACAACCGACGCATATGCGAGGAATGGTCTTATCATAGCCGTGTAGATCCAGAGAACCTTATTCGGAGATAAGCCCCAAGTCTTGCCAAAAGCACCTTACGCCTTGGATGTTTTCGACTCGACGTGCTTAGACCAATGAAGTTTCTTATCTAAAATCACTCCCAGATATTTGGCTTCATTGGAAATGCGAATGGTGTCGCCTTTTAGCACTGGCTGAGTCAGACCGGTCAAAATCCTCCTTCTCGTAGAAAGAACAACCTCAGTTTTAAGAGGGCTTTCGGTGGCCCACTCCTAGTACACCATTCATCGATCATGTCCAGCGCCGCCTGAGCGTTAGCACAGACCGTCGACAGGCATGGCCCGACAGAAAGTACGGCGACATCATCCACGTATGCCTGAGTGTAGACGTTAGAACTATTTAGAGTGTTTAACAAAAAGTCGACCACCATGCACCATAACAATGGACACAGAACGCCAACCTTGCGGACAGCCCCTGTTTACCCCTGTCATAACATATTGGCCACAATCCCACAATCCACTACCAAAGTTATATTCATTAGCATTGCTTTAATCCACAACACTAATGTTTCATCTACCCCGTGTTGTCTGGCAGAGTCGCACATGCAGTCAAAAGTCGCATTGTCAAAAGCACCCTCAATGTCGATGGAGATACCCTTCGCGTATTCTCTCCTATCAAGCGCGCATTCAATTCTGGCCACTAGATTTTGAAGTGCGGTCTCACAGGATTTCCCACGCTGATAGGCAGGCTGCATCTCCGATAGTGGATGCAGTTTCAAAGCAACTTTGCGCACATGAAATTGTACCAGTCTCTCCATACTTTTCAGTAAGAAGGATGTCAAACTTATAGGTCTGAAACTCTTGGGGAACGAATAGTCTTCCTTACCAATTTTCGGTATGAAAGCTACTCTGACTGTCCGCCAAGGTGTGGGAATATATGCCAGCGCCAGAACAGCGGTGAAAATTCTTTTCAATGCAGGCAGCAGCTGGTTTATACTCTCTTGCAGCATAGCTGGATATATTCCATCAGTGCCAGGCGATTTGAAATCATCAAAAGATGCCACAGCATATTTGATGGCCTCAACTGTTACCACGGCTGATGCAGTACACCAGCTGCGCCGAGTTTCCTGACTTAGATCAAGCTCAGCCTGGGTAAGCGGGCCAAGCTGCGACCTAGTGATTATCTGATTGGCCGGAAAGTGAGTCTTCAGCAGAAGACTGAAAGTTTCCGCTTTCGTCTCTTAAGATACCTATTCAGAAGTTTTCTGGACTCTTTTCGGGCCCCAGTTCCGGGCTCCACCAGGGAACTGCCGTTCTGAAGGAGTTTTTTGTCATTGGACATCTCAGTTCAAAATAGTTGGTAAGGACACTGGTCAGATTTTGAACAGCATCCTCAACCTTTCGTTTCGTTCTGAGTTTAGTTGGAGTTTTGATAGATCTGTCTAGCCCTTTCCTAAACCGCACCCAGTTGGTTTTCCTCGGATTCCTCCTCTCCTGCAAAGTTAAAGCTTCGCATTCGATTTGGAAAACGATGTATCTATGATGTGATAAGGACACTTCTGGCAGTACCCTCCAATTAGTAATCGACTTGAAGTACCTTTTAGATAAAGTCAAGTCAATTACCTCCTGCCTCCTTGCCGTAACAAAAGTTGGCTGGGAGCCAACATTGTTTATTGCCATACCAGATGATAGCATAAAGTCTAGGAGATGGTTTCCTCGTATGTTACATTTGCTGCTGCCCCAGACTGTATTCTGGGCATTAGCATCGCAGCATATGACTAGTCCCGTCTCCCGAGTGTCACAACACTTTATGAGTTCGGCAACCGCCTTCGGTGGTGGAGGCATTACCGAATCATAAGGGAAATAAGCCGACGCAACGACGAAGGTTTTCCAACTTCCGTTTGTTTCGTAGCTTACAGCTGCAGCAACCAAGTCCTGATCACAAAATTGTTTAAGCTTGGTTACTGAGAGGAAATTCGGCACAATTAGACAAGCCCTCGGTCTTTCAGATCGCTTGTCACATAGCACCGTTACTCCACGAACACCCTCAAATCCACATATGCGCTTGTTCCGCACATATGGTTCCTGGATAGATGTTATGTGGGGTTTTGTACGCACCACGGAAAGTCTGCTACTTAAGAAAGCGGTAGCAGCCTTGGAGTGATGCAGGTTAATCTGCGAAAATATCGTAGATATAGTCGGTGGTTTTCGCTCATTACTTGCACTCATTTGGAAATTAAGCGGAAATGAATCCTTTCAAGATGCAGGTAAGGACGCATGTCATACCTAGACTTCAAGACCTCCACAGAGCCAAGATCTAAGCCCACAACAAGCGAAGAGCCTTCCACATTTTCCCGATTCTTGCACTTGCCGTGAGAGTAGACGAACCATTCGCTCGTGTCGAGGCCAGGACTCTGGATACGGAGACGCGTCAGCACATCCGCCGTTTTCCTGAGTTTCCCCGGGATACAGCAAATGGCGCGCGTTCTCTTGATAGGCATGAAAACCACAAATGAAGTGGTCCCCAAGGGTGGTATTTTCGGCACCGCATTGCTTAGCCATTCAAGGGTTTGCTGCGAGGAGCACTTCACCATGTAGGTTCCGCTCTTTAACGCACAGCCCTCCACTTGAATGCAGGCATTTGCTACCGAAGCCAGCTCCCACAAACGATCTTCGCAGTGTTTGCACTCCGCGTCGGTCATCTTATGATCATTGCCAGCTCTTGCGATTCGTAACGTAAGAGCGGAGGAAGCAGTTTCGCTATACAGAATCTGCTCCCTTCTTCTTTCCGAGGGTCTTATCCGCGTCAGCCAATTTCTATCCGCAGGTGCTAGAGCTTTTAGAAGTTCCAGCACGCGCATCGCCCAGATTTTGTGCACGGGTAATACCTCCGGTTTGAGGCTTCTTGGTAGAAGGGCGAGCACCTGATGCACGCACACTTCCGCCGAGACAAGCACCCTTACCAGTGGCTTTGCCTGCGTTTGCCATTTTCTGTCCACTAGTGCTGGGACCTTTAGGGGTAACAACACCAGCATCACTCAGGTTTATGGCGCAGATAACGCTACCGGTAAGAGTGTGTCCAGCAGAGGGGCGCGCATCAGATGCGCACACGCTTCCACCGACGAAAGTAGGCGAAACTTGCTTCGTCCGCTTTGACCTGTTCGAGCCAACCGAAGGGGAGCCGGCGTTAAGTCCGATGGATAGATCGACTCCAGTTGGAGTACTTTCTGCCGACCTAGGCCTCTTTCCCGCCACCATTGAGGGATGACTGCTACCGGCGCTTGTGCCTTCAGCTGACTCTGCAGCCTCTTTGCACCGCGCCATCGTCGCCTTCCTTCTTCTCCTCTTCAACTGACTCTTAGTCAGGAGCTAAGACGTTCCAGCCGAAGCCCTTCCGCCACTTTCTCCGTCATTCCAGCCCAGTCTACGAAACGAGTCGGAGACAGAGCTTCAGGATTCTTCAGAAGCAAGCATCGCTACTACTTCCGGGTCAGCGCCAGAGGCGGGTGGTTTGAGTATGCTGGTTGGGACCTCCAGAATCCTTGTCCCGGCCGAGGTCGAAAAGACCACGGGTGGATTGTCACTTGCGCGAATACCACCTGGAGTAAATACCGTAAATGTTTCTTTCATCATACTGTCAACATGTTTTGCATCACAGTCAAGACGTCTTTAGCCTTTAGTTCGATGTCTCACCTGGGGTCCTTCAGGACCCTTAGGGTCATTGACTCTTAAGCCGTTCCGCCACGTCAAGGCAACTGAAGAATGGGAACATAACGATAATGCCAACGGTTAAAACGAAATATATAACGCATTGCGAAAACCCGAACTAACAGTGCGTAAATATCATAGATATAGTCGGTGGTTTCCGTCCGTTACCTGCACCCACTTAGAAATTAAGCGGAATTGAATCCTTCCAAGATGCAGGTAAAAACGCATATATACATAAACATTGATCCAACCCCTGGGGCCACGCTTAGGCTACCAGGGGGGTCAGCAAGGTGGCGGATAGCTGAACGGCCTTCAGATATGTAGGCTAGCTGCGAATAACCAATAAGCAGTCCCCGACCACGAGCGGCAGAATGGAGGGTGTGAGGGAAAAAATCACATGAGCCCTGTGAAGTATCTGTGACAGAGCGAGTAGACGCCGCTCTTAAATAAGTGTTGAGGCCTGAATGATGCTGGGGATGTAAAATCAATACAGCATCTCTAACGGAGCCCTCCAGATACCTGGTGACCTCTGGTTGAAATAAAGCCTTACCACGCTACAGGGGGCTATGGCGTAGTCGATATCAATTCCCCCTTACTCGTGGGATTCAAAATGAACAAATTTAAACAAACCAAAATAAATCAAATAAAAATAACAAAAGAAACGGAAAAAACCAAAAAAATGGGGAGCCAAAAACCCCAACCATAGAAGACCCATTTCGAAGGGGAGCACTATTGGCTCGATCGCCAGTTGATACTCCGCTTGAAAAGGAACAGGCGGCGATAATATCGCCCCAAATCGTACGCGTGGACACTGCTACCATAGCTTTAGCTGAGGTTCAAAACAACCCACGCTCCAATGAAGAGATAGGCAAGTGTGATACGATGACTGTACTGGGCAAAGAAATAGCCGAACTTGCTGAATTCATCAAGGATAAGAACAACGTGCATCACGAGATTCGTAAACTGGTGAGTTCTATTCGTACAACGTATGAAAAGGCATTGGACCCTGTAAACGAACGACAAGAACATTTACACGTTGGCATAGACACGTTGACTACAAACGCCCAAACGCAGGCGGGAAAGCAAAATTACGAGCCAGCAGCTCCCAGCCGCGAAGAAGAAAAATACCGTGGTCCCGATAGGAAAAGAAAAACCCGTCCAGGTGGAAACCCATAACACGAAAGCCGAAAAGTGGGAAAAGCCAAGAGGAAGTACCAAAAAAAGGCTGAAAGCGCGCCCAGATGCTTTAGTGATTAAAGCTAAGGATGGTCTCTCTTATGCAGAAATGCTGCGCAAGGTAAAGGACAACCCTGAATTGAGAGAGCTCGGCCAAAAGGTCAACCAAATCAGGAGGACGGCCAAAGGAGACCTACTCTTAAAACTAAGGAGCCTCCAAACAACGGAAACGACCAAGCTTCATGCATCCGTGGAAAAGGCCTTGGGAACAGACGCGGAAGTAAAAACCCTAACGCACGAGGTACTCATAGAACTCAAAGATCTGGACGGAATCACAACGAAGGAGGAGATCTGCGAAGCCCTAACCAAGCAATTAGAGGGATCCAAAGAGTTCCATGTCGGAACAAGTGCCATAAAGTCTCTGCGAAAAGCTTACTTAGGGACACAGATAGCGACAGTGAGCCTGCCAGCGGAAGTGGCTGAGAGGCTGATGACTGCCAGCAAAGTGCGCATTGGCTGGGTGGTCTGCCGAATACGGGAAAAAATCACTCCAACAAAATGCTACAAATTTATGGACTTCGGACATACTGCCAGAGCATGCAAAAGTGCGGTGGATTATTCTGACCGGTGTATTAGATGTGGTACGAGTGGACACACCGCAAAATCTTGTGCCCTAGAGCCAAAATGCCTGCTGTGTTGTGACAAAAAGGACACAAATAGCAACCATGTCACAGGAAGCGGCAAATGCCCAGCATTCCAAAAAGCCTTAAGAGACCTGAAACACCTTATATGAAGATAAAACAGCTCAACCTCAATCACTGCGAAGCTGCAAACGATCTCCTCATACAATCTGTGCGCGAAAAGTAGACGTCGTAATCCTTAGTGAGCCCTACAAAGAATTCGATGCAAACACGTGGACAACGGACACTACGGGAAAAGCGGCCATATGGACCTGTGGGAAAACCGCCTTCCAAGAGAGAATGCCAACATCAGGAGATGGGCAAAAATCGACGGAATATATATTTATAGCTGCTATGCACCACCAAGCCTCTCGATAGCAGAGTTCGAAGAGCTGCTGGACAAACTCGTAAACGATGCTTTAGATCGAAAACCGGCGATCATTGCTGGCGACTTTAATGCATGGGCCGCTGAATGGGGATGCAAAAAAACGAACAGACGCGGAAGATCCCTACTGGAGGCTTTTACAGCCCTAGACGTGGTACTAGTAAACAGCGGAAATAAACCCACGTTTTGCAGAGGAAGCGGCGCTTCTATTATAGACATTACATACGTAAGTAGCTCCTTGATAGGAAGAACAAGGTGGGAAGTCAGTGACCTCTATACTCATAGCGACCACCAGGCGATAATATGTGAAGTACTGCCGGAAGCAAGAAGACAAACACCGCTAGCCAGGCTACCCCAGAAAAAAGGCTGGAAATCAGACTCTTTCGACGTGGAAGCATTCACATGTATCTTCAACAGAAACGCAATACTGACGGGTCGTGCGGGCAGTAAAGCAATGCAGGCCATAAATGAGGTTACACGGGCGTGTGACGCCACAATGAGGAGAAGAAAGGCTATGGAACATCGTCCCCCAGTTTACTGGTGGAATGAATAAATCGCGCATCTACGTACCAAGTGTCATCGAGCGAGAAGGGCGTATACGCGATCTAGAGCGAGGGCCGTCTCCAGTGAACTGCAAGAAGACTACAGGGTGGCTCGAAAGGAACTAAAAACAGCTATACTAAAGAGCAAACGGAAGTGTTTCGCCGAGCTGTGTGATGAAGCTGACGAAAATCCTTGGGGCAAAGCCTACGAAATCGTCATGAAAAAAATGAAAAGGTGCCAGCAGATTTCCACCTGCCCAGAGTTCTTACACAACATCGTGGTCGGACTATTTCCTCAGCAACAAGAGAACGCATTCTCGGATGATCCAATAGTAGAGGCACCAACAATCCGAGAGGTAACCAAAGAAGAAATAATCGAGACTTGCAATAAAATTGGAGATAAAAAAGCACCTGGAGCAGATGGTATCCCAAATATAGCACTTAAGGCAGCTATAAAAGTAAGCCCAGAAATGTTTATTAACATTTACAACTCGTGCCTGAAGGAAGGAGTCTTCCCGGATCAGTGGAAACGGCAAAACCTAGTACTTCTTCCCAAAGATAAGAAACCACCAAATGAACCATCATCATACCGCCCGCTCTGTATGTTATATACGGCTGGCAAAATATTGGAGCGAATCATCTGTAACAGGGTAGAGGCAGCAATTCAAGAATCAGGAGGTCTTTCAGAACACCAATACGGTTTTCGAAAAGCGCGCTCAACAACAGATGCAATCAATGTGGTAGTTAAAGCGGCACAAGAGGCTATACAGGGAAGAAGATGGAGAGGCGGTTCCAAAAAGTACTGCTTGGTTATAACTCTTGACATAAAAAACGCCTTCAATACGGCAAATTGGAGTCACATCTTACAAGCGCTCAGAAGGATGAGAGTTCCACAATACCTCATAGACGTTATTGTTGACTACTTCAGGTGCAGAATCTTGGTATACAATACAGACCGCGTCCCCAAGGAATATAAGATCACAGGCGGAGTACCACAGGGCTCAGCCCTTGGTCCTTTGCTCTGGAATATTATGTATGACGGCATACTGCGACTTCCTATACCCGCAGAAACAAAAATAGTGGGATTTGCTGATGATATCGCCATTATTGTCACTGCTAAACTGTTGGAGGAGGTGGAACAGATAAGCAATGCGACAATAAGGATAATACGAAAATGGCTCACCTCAGTTGGTCTAACACTGGCGGAGCATAAAACTGAAGCAGTCCTGATAAGTAGTAGAAAGAAGGTAGAAACTCTCACCGTTATAGTCAACGGCCATGAAATAACATCTAAACCGCATATAAAATACCTAGGTATCATGATAGATACAAGACTTTCATTTAGAGATCACCTTAAGTATGTAGGCCGAAAAGGTGCAATAGCAAGTGCTGCACTCGCGCGTATCATGCCCAACATAGGAGGACCAAGACATAGCCGTAGGTTACTGCTGCCTAGAGTGGTTACGTCTATAATCCTATACGCCGCACCAATTTGGGCCGGGGCCATGGCAATTAAAACATACAGATCACATATCACATCTGTGTATCGAATATGTGCATTGAGAGCTAGCTGCGCATTTCGCACTACTTCTAGCGATGCAGCTTGCGTGGTAGCGAGAATGCTCCCAATAGATATCCTGGCAGTAGAACAGCAACGTCAGTACTGCGCAAGAAGAGAAAGAAACGAGGCCAGCGAAAACCAGCTCTATAGAGCAGAAAGCCTAAGAGAATGGCAAGAACGCTGGAATGCTTCTGAGAAAGGCAGGTGTACCCATAGGCTCATACACCAAATCCAGCCATGGTTCGACAGGCAACATGGAGAACTTGAGTTCTACTTAACGCAGTTCCTAACGGGCCATGGATGCTTTCGTTCGTACTTACATAAGTATGAACACGACAATAGCCCTTACTGTCCGCATTGCTCTGACTGCGTAGAAAACGCAGAACATATATTTTTTGAATGCCCAAGATTCCTCGACGAAAGGAATGCACTAAGGAGTGAACTCGGCCATCCACTGACGCCAGAAAACATCGTTGGCGAAATGCTCAAAAGCCAGGAGGCATGGGACGCAGTCGCTGGGAGCACAATGCGCATAATGAAGATTCTAAGAACCCTAGAAAGAGAAAGTAAAGAATCAGACTGGCGAAATGCAATCAATGCTGAGCAGGATAATGCAAACATGCACTAGTCGAATACATCAGACTAACCCCCCCCCCCCCCCCCCCCCCCCCCCCCCACCTCCCCGCGCGATGAAATGCTTGACGGCAGTACCGCGGGGAATGGGGCGGTCGTGGGAGAGGGGTTTAGTGGGTAAGAGTCCCACACTGTTACTCAGGACGTACTGAGGTTCGTCTTTTGAAGATTACCCCTCCCAATCAAAAAAAAAAAAAAAAAAACCCACAGTAAGAGAAGAGCCTTCTAAATTTTTCCGATTCTTGCTCTTGTTGTGTGAGTAGACAACCCATTTGCTCATGTCGAGACCAGGATTCTGGGTACGGAGATGAGTCAACTCATCGGCCATTTTCTTAAGTTTGCCCGGGATTCAGCAGATGGCGTCCGTTTTCCTGATTTGTGCGAGTACCACAAAGGACATGGCCTCCATAGGTGTAATTTTCGGCACTGTATTGGTTATCCATCCAAGGGTTTGCTACTAGGAGCACTTCACCGCAAAAGTTCCTCTTTTTAACACACAGCTCTCCAAAAAAGACAGAGTACTTGTGCTGCCCGTTCTCTGATCCACTCAGGCCTATTCTAGACATTTATTTGAATGGAACAGTGCTTCCCAAGTGCGAAAAGTTCAAATATCTGGGATCTATGATCAATAGCAAAGCAACTTGTGATGACGACATCAATCATTGTGTAAGCGTAGGGTGGATGAAGTGGCGAGAAAATTCCGCTATCTTCTGTGACAGAAAAATGCCCCCTAAGTTGAAAGGAAGGCTCTACACCGCAGTTGTACGTCCAGCGCTCACATACGGTTCACAATGTTGGACGATGTACAAAAAGTATGAGAGTAAATTAACGGCATCTGAGATGAAGATGCTTCGCATGACAGCAGGAGTGACAAAGTTTGATCGAATAAGAAGTTCGAAGATCCGTGGAAGCTTTCACATCAAGGAAACCATCGTACAAAAAATAGAACGTGACCGGCTCAGTTGGTATTGCCACGTTCAAAGAAGAGATCATTTGAACCCTGTTAAAAAGGCAATATCAATGCACGTTCCAAAGACATCGCGATGTAGGAAGGGCAGGCCTATAAACGCCTGGATCAGACAAATGCGACGACATCGGCATTTCATTGGCCTCAGTAACCGAGTGATCCAAAATCGGCAGGCCTGCCGATATTTTCTGAGGTCAAATAGGCGAACCCCACATGCGGATCAGTAGAAATGCGGTGAAGTGGGTGGGTTGTGATCCCTTGTTTTCGGATCATAGCCTCGCTGATAAAAGGAAGAAGAAGAAGAAGAAGAAGAAGCTCTCCACTTGAATGCAGACATTTGTTGCCGAAGCTAGCTCCCACAGTCGATCTTTGTAGTGTTTGCACTTCGCATCGGTCACCAAGCGATCATTGCCAGCTCTTGCGACTCGTACTGTAAGTGCGAAAGCAGCAGTTTCACTATACAGAATCTATTCCCTTCGCTCCTTCGATTCGGGTTGCTTCTTACCGGGGGTCTTATCCGCGTCAGCCAATTTCTATTCGCAGGTGCAGATTTTGAGGGCGAATAATACATCCGATTTGAGGCTTCTTAGTTGAAGGGCGCCCACTTGATACGCATACGCTTCCGCCTAGACGAGCGTCTCTACCAATAGCATTGAATGCGTCAGCCATTGTCTGTGTGTTTGTACGCAGATAACGCCACCAGTAAGAGTGTGTCCAAGAGCAAGAGCACGCATCAGATGCGCACATACTTCGTCCACTTAGACCTGTTTGAGTCGACCGACAGGAGTCAGCATTGAATCTGAGGAATCACTGAAGGATGACTGCTTTCGGCGCTTACGCCTTCAGCTGACTCTGCAGCCTCTTTGCACCGCCCAAACGATGCCTTCCTTCTTCGCCTTTGCAGCTGACTCTTAGCCAGAAGCTTATCAGAGTGCGCCGTTTCAGGAGTTCGTTCAGAATTATTGGTTTCCCGAGCAAACCGTCACCGATATAACTTTGATAAGCTGCCCGTCTATTGGTTTAGAGGTGAGCGCCGTCGCGTAAGTGGTTAGTGTATCGGATCACTACGCATGAGGTTCCAAGTTCGAATCCCAGAAAACAAAAACAAGTTTTATCACGGTCCCACCTCTCGCGAGTGTCTGACAAACATCCGAGAGTATTGTTGTCACAAAAAAGCTTCTCAAATCGCTGTTCGGATACGGCACTTAACTGCAGGTCCCTTCCATTCGTGTGAAAAATATAACGCACACAACATGAGTGGTTGCGAGAAACTAGGCCCTGACACTTAAAGTGCTGTTGTGCCAAATATTGAAGAATGGAAACGGTAAGGATCCATACCAAATATCCTATGGTTTATTTTTAACAATACTGCATAATTGAGTTTTCTTGGAGAGTTGTTCAGTCATTAGGTTAGCCTGTTAGGATATCCGCTGTATATACATATGTACATAAACATGCACTGAATCTGAACCTAATGCACGTACATATTATATATGATAGTGAAAATCGGAAAAAATTTGGAATAGCAAAACCTGGAGAAGAGGAAGAAATATATTATGCATGCAAAAATAGTGTTTTTAAATAATTTTGTGTGCATTGGGAACCCTATACGTGTTCCCAATTCAAGAAAAGCAATTCAAGAAAAAAATACTTTATCTGAACTAGCCCGAAGAGATTTCCTCTCGCAGTCATGGTCACAAAATTTTATGGAATCCGCGTGCTTTGTTTAAGTACTACTCTTCCAACACTCTGAATGCGTGGTTAGCCTTGAAATATTCTGAAGGGATGGTAAAAAGGAAGGCGAAAAACTTTCTGTGAAATGATAATATTTCCGGCATTTTAAATTCCTCTGGTACCGCCTATCAAATTTCCTTGCTTTGTCTTGAGCTCAGTGAATCCCATAATTAGTATTGAAGGATTTAACGATGTGTCCCATTTGAGTTCTGGTCCCTTTGCATCTTTTGCTCGTCCCTTTTTAATGCCATTGGGTTCCCTTTTCTAACCATCCCACCGCGATCGGATTAAATTGATAATAGAAATAATTTTTGAAGTTGGCACCACCACCACCAGTCTATTGTAGGACACCATTCTCTCTTTAGCTCTTTAAACTTATTTTTTTTTTTTACACAGCGCTGCTGGTGGTAGCGGGCATTATGTCCCTTTGCTTATTTGGCTTTTGTTGTGCTGTGAGCATTTGCCAAACCGCAAAACAGATTAAAATCGGGCAAGTATCTGTGAAAAGAACAAGAAAAAATGCTCAAACGTATTTTATTTTGGGTATTAGGGTTTTCCGGTGAATGCTGATGTATCGTTTTACAGCAAAAGCTGGTTTCCTATACCATATTCCGTAGGGTGTATGTGTTTTAACCTACAGTCTGTAACGTATAGAAATCTCCAAAACTACGTGACGTCGCTATACTACTCCAAGGATGCAGTAAGAATCTTATAGGTCTTATGTTACAATTGTTATTAAATTATTAGTAAAGACATACTTATATGGTGTGTTCAAAAAAAAATAATTATTTAAGCAACAGATTTCAATGAATATGTATGTATATCTGTATATTGTATTTGTCTGAGGCATACAAATTAACTTATATGAAGAATCTGGGTAAGGATTAGATACGTTAAAAGTATGTGGATAGGGTAACATATCAACCATTCCTGACGAGTCGTAATTATTCGCATGTTATTTGCTGCGTGTTAATTTGATTAGGGTTATTTGATTCTGGAGGGCGGTATTAGGACCGTTTCGTAATCCTTTTAGTATTATAGGATATCAATGAGTATTCATCTCGGAAATGTAAGTAGCTGTTAATTAATCATTATAAATTTCTAGCGAAGACTTATAGGTAGAGGTAACAGGAAATGTTAATGGGTAAACATAGATATGCAGTAGATAATAAATATAAGAAAGCTATGAGAGAGATAGTTCTTTACATCAGTTTCAATACAATACGAGTATATCAGATCAATTGCAACCGCACACTTTGAACTCTTAAAAAAACTAAGCGCATCGATGATAGATTAGTTAATGCATTTGTGCGCTTACGTACGTTGACCTGGCTGCATTGCTTTCAAATTACATACTTCTCCAATACATTTACAAATAACTTTTATTTGGTTATTTTTTTATTTGAAAATAATTGTTAAGCAAATGATTTGATATCAGCTTTATAATATTGCAGTTAAAGGTTGTATAATACATATACGTTTCAGATCTCTGTGTCAATAGAACATGCGGTAGCAAACCGTACTGTAAATGAATACACTCAATAAAGATCTATCTATCTATATCTACAATTTCTTAGTCTTTTCTTTTGGTTTGGCTGAAGGCCTTATATCAGACTGACATTTAGAAATTTAAATAGTAATATTTATACCTACTACTTCGAAAGTTTAGTTTAAACCTATACAGCTTCTGTAACGTAGAGCATTCATTGTGTAACTACATAAAGAATACTAGCCTCCTCCGCCGTTGAGTATGCTTATAGCTTCCTCCAATTCGAATGTATGTACTCCAAAGATATATATCTAACCGAAATTTTTCAAGAATGAGAAATAGTGCTAGAAAGTATGGATAGGAAGCTCTGAGCGGTGCGGTATATAATAGACTAACTGGCCCGTGCTCGCCTTGCTTCGCCTGCCTGGCACATTTAAATTGCACTCAAATATAATACACGATTACATGAATACGACTCACGTCTCTGAACTTCTACGCCTCGAAAGAAAGCTAAAAGAAGAAAACAACATTGAGATTGATTTGAAAATCTTGGTCAATTAAGAAATTAAAAAAAAGAAATTTTGCAAAGATGTTATTGATATTGCTCAGCTTTTAGAGGGCGTAGAAATATTATTTTGGACTTAAAAGATGTGTATTTTAGAGCTCTAAAAACAAAAATTAAGTTTTTTTAGGTTCAAAGTCTAATTATTGTATTTCTTGGTCTTTTACAAGAAAAATATTATGTTATATTTTTGTACACACGAACCTGCTCCTTATCAAAAAGTAATCAAAAAATAATAAAAAGTTATCAAAATCTCTTTAGTCGCTTGGTGTGTAGGTCCTTGCAAAGAAATATTCACTGTCTTTTATATTATTAGGGATAGTTCACCTCTTATTTTAAAGATGGTGCTGAATCGCTGGATTTACCAGCTAAGAAATAGGCTCTATAGCGCGTATAGTGGTTTAGTATGTTATAGTATAATCCTTGCTGTGATGCCTGGGGTTTACTTACGAATATAACATTAATTCTTTGACATGCTTTTTTCAGTAGTGTTACACTTTTTTTTCACAGTTACTAACTGTTCATTGGGTTACTGGTTACCGATAGATTGAATTCGCAATCAGACGATAATTTTTACGACTCCTGTATGCAAATTCCTTTGGTCAACAGCAAATGCAACAGAACTGTCTTTAGTCTATCTAGTCTATTTTCGTTCATTGGGATGACTCGAATCACATAATCAAAGTGAAGCTTGAGAAAGTACAAAAACAGGGGAGCTATACCTGAAGCTAAATGGAGCATGTAGATGTGCCAACTACTAGGTAATCTAAGTTCTCTCTTTATGAAGTAACGAAGGAACGGCCGTCCAGGTTGGGGGTTGTGCCGTCGGGGTAACTTTCCTACCACCTAAAAAACCGATGGTTCCGAAACAACCAAAAGCCGCGGATAAGGATGACTAAACTAATGACGACCCCAGTAAACGAAATAAGGACAACAACCTTCGGATCTGTACGTGGAATGTTCTGTCCCTTTACAGACCACGTGCAGCCGAACAACTAGTAGAGGCTCTAGATTGCAATAAAGCAGATATTACCGCCATCCAGGAAGTGCGATGGGATGGGCCGGGCAAAAAGAGGATGAAAAACTGTGACATCTACTACGGTGATTACTACAGAGGCAACAGGCAACGCTTATTCGGATGCGGATTTGTCATACGCGGCAGACTTAGGCAAGAAGTCTTAAGCTTCCGACACGTAAGCGAGCGTATTATGACTATCCGGATCAAGGCTATATTCGCTAACATAAGTCTAATATGTGCACACGCCCCCACGGAAGAGAAGGACCCTGCCACCAAAGAGTGTTTCTACGAGCTCCTCGACAAAACATACGAGCAATGTCCTAAATACGACGTTAAAATCGTATTGGGCAATTTGAACACCAAAATAGGAAAGACGGAGGTCTTTGGTAGGGCAGTCGGTAAGCATAGCCTACACGACACCACATGTGATAACGGACTAAGGCTAATTGATTTCGCTGTAGAGCGAAATGTCACCGTAGCAAGCACATGGTTTCCTCATCTCGATATTCATAAGCAGACATGGCGGTCCAATGATCATGTAACGATCAACCAAATTGATCATATTGGATGTCCGGACCTTCCGAGCGGCCAACATAGACTCGGATCATTACCTTGTTGTAGCCAAGGTACGAATGCGGATATCCCAATCTGAGCAACAAAGAGGAATAACTGTGAGAAAATTTAACATCGAAAAGCTACAATCGCAAGAGACCGCCAGACCCTTCGCTGAACGCGTATACCGAAATCTCTCAATCACCCCTTTGCCGCCAGCATCAAGTACCGAAGACCAGTGGCAACGCTGCCAACATGCCATCAGAAACACCGCGACTGATGTGCTGGGTGTCGCTCGCCCACCATGGCGAAACCCCTGTTTTGACGAAGAATGCCTTCGAGTGCATGCAGCAAAACAAGAGGCATACAAAGCGGCGATGCAAATGAAGACGAGAGCTGCTCGTGAGTTCTACGAGCAAAGGAGACGGGAAGAACATCAGCTTCTCCATAAGAAGAAGAAAGAGCATGAGTAGCGCACGTTTGAGAATATTGAGAGTTTATACTCCAGGAACAATGTACGGAAGTTTTACCAAAAGGTAAAAAGAAAGTGTCAGAGAAGCAATACCAGTACAGAAACCTGTAGAGATGGAAATGGAAACCTCGTAGTAGAATCACAGTCGGTGCTGAGAATATGGAAAAACTACTTCTGCAGACTGTATAACGGCGACAAAGACCAACATTCCGCTGTCAGGCAGAATGAACCATTCAACATAGACGATGATAGTCAAAATTTCCGTCCACCTAACCAAAACGAAGTGAAGATAGCAATATCCAAGCTAAAATCCAACAAGGCTGCTGGACCTGAAGGCTTACCGGATGAACTTTTCAAGGCAGCTGGTGATGAACTGATATAGTGCATACACCAACTCATCTCTAAGATTTGGTCAGACGAGTGAATGGAACCTCAGCATCGTTTGCCCGATCCAAACGAAAGGTGACCCCCTCAACTGCACCAATTATAGAGGCATCAGTCTCCTTAACATCGCATACAAGATCTTTTCTGCGATATTGTGTGAACGCCTGAAACCCTTTATCAACAGCCTGATTGGAACCTATCAGTGCGGTTTCAGGCAAGGGAAGTCCACCATCGTTCAAATCTTCACACTTCGGCAGATCCTGGAGAAAACCCAAGAATTCCAAATCGATACTCACCATCTCGTTATCGATTTCAAGGCCGCCTATGACAGCATCTATAGAGAAGAGCCTTATAGAGCTATGCCTAGTTTTGACATCCCTGCCAAACTTGTCCGTCTGTGCCGGCTCGCTGCTCCATCAAGCTCGGTAATGACCTCACCGAGACCTTTGATGTCAAAAAAGGTTTTAGACAAGGTGATGCGCTGTCATGTGACTTCTTCAATATTGTACTTGAACAGATTGTGCGGAACTCATAAGTCAACACCGGAGGCACAACCTATTAGAAGTCTGTACAACTGCTTGCATACGCCGACGATACAGACATTAACGGAAGAATTCAGCGGGCTGTCACCGGTGCGTTTGCAAGCATTGAGGCGGAAGCGGCCAAAATGAATTTAGCGACAAACGAGGGCATAACCAAGTATATGCTATCTACAAGAAGGAAAAGTCAACACCGACGAATTGGATAAAACGTCACAGTGGGCAGCTATAACTTCGAGGTAGTAAGCGACTTTGTCTACCTTGGCTCTGCTATAAATTCTACAAACAAGATGAGCGCAGAAATCAATCGAAGAATAACTCTTGCCAATCGCTTTTTTTTGGGCTTATAAGGCAATTCAACAGTAAAGCCCTATATCGAACAACTAAGGAGAATCTATATTAGACCTTAATCATCACAGTCCTGCTTTACGGCGCTGAAACATGGACTTTATTAAAAGAGGATAAAGATATCCCTGGTCGCTTCGAGAGAAAAATTCTTCACAAGATTTTCGGTCCCGTTTGCGTTGGCGGGTTTTGGAGGAGAAGATTCAATCACGAACTATACGAGCTGTACAGCGAAATCGACCTAGTCAAAAAACTGGGTATTGGACATCTGAGATTGCTAGGACATGTAGACCGAATGGACACCAACGCTCCGGCCCGCAGAGTCTTCGAATCTAACCCCGAGGGACGACGCGACCAACTTGGAGTGCGCAACTGGAGTCAATTAGCTAAAGACCGAGCTAAATGGAGAGGCTTGTTGGTTGAGGTCCAGGTTCACTCCGAACTGTTGCGCCACCTAAGTAAGTAAGTAAGAGGGAACTTCCGACTTCTTCAAATGCACGGTATCGCCATATTGTGGGATACTCTTTTGTTGTTACTACCACAAAGTTATATCTGTCTATTTTGGCGTTCTGTCCAAGACGCCGATGCTGTGTTTTTTTTTTTTTCCAAGGGTAGCTGAAAATCTTCAACAAGACACTATGAGGATCGACAGCGCGTGCTTATAGTAGTGTGGGATTCTTACCCACTAAAAAACCTCCCTTCAAAACAGACTTGTTATCATCTTTACTACAACTAAGTATTCGACTTATCAAGTAGTTTTCATTTCACGTAATAAGGACGTTTTGCGGGGACCTTCCAATTAGAAGTTCCTGCCAGCTCCGCACTTTAGACGCGGTTACTTATCGCGCTAAGTCTAAAGGTTTGGTTCTTTGTAGATGGCGCAGTAAATTTCTTTCTTCCAAAACTTGGAGGACTGTAATATTTGCGTGACTTTCTAGTCGACTTTTATGCTTTCTCGCGTAGGTTTGAATTTCGTCTTCGATTGTTTTAATGCCAATGTCTCTGTGGATATCGTTATTTCTGATATACCATGACGCATTTACAATACCTCTTAGCACTTTGTTTTCGAAAGTTTGTAAAATTTTAATATTACTTATTTTGGTACAACCCCAGAGTTGTATACCATACGTCCATACAGGCTTTAGCACTAGCTTATATAAAAGCAGTTTGTTCTCTATATTAAGCTTGGAATACTTTCCAAGTAATCAATACATTTCTAGTTCTTTGCGTTTTTTCTTAACGAGCGTTTTCCATTTCAGCTTTGCATCAAGTGTCATTCCAAGATACTTAGCCTCGTTTGCAAACGGGATTTGAACCGAGTTTGAAAAGATCGGCAAATTATTTATTTTCGTATAAGTAAAATTTACATGAACAGATTTGGTCTCGTTGAGTTAGATTCGACAAATCTTTGTCCATTCATTTACTCTATCCAAAGCTTCTTGAAGTTTTTCTGTAGTATCTTCGACCGTTTTACCTACTGCCAAGATAGCAGTGTCGTCGGCAAATGTAGCTAACTCAGTTCCTTCTACTTGCGGTATATCACGAGTGTATGAAAGATATAAAACTGGATCAAGAACGCCGCATTGCGGCACCCCAGCCATTATTTCCTTAAATTCTGAATATTCGTTTTCACATTTGACGCGGAATAGTCTATTCGTAAGGCAGTTCTTCAAAATATTATATACCATAGGTGCTTTGGCAGAACTTGTCGTAATTTAAACTTTAAGCCTTTATGCCAGACCTTGTTAAAGGCTTGAGAGACGTCAATTAATACTCTTGAACAAATCTTTTTTTCTTCAAGAGATTTTTTCATTACATGTGTTATTTGGTGTACCTGTTCAACTGTAGAATGCTTACTTCTGAATCCGAATTGATGATCCGGAATGAGATTCCTTTCTTCTATTACTGGCTGTACTCGCTAATCAATATTCTCTCGAACACTTTGCATATAATTGGAAGAAGCGAAATCGGTCTATAAGATGTTTTTTCATTGGGCGGTTTTCCGGGTTTAAGGACCATTATGATTTCGGCGACTTTCCATTGACTGGGAACATATTCTAGTCTAAGTGCGGCGTTTATAATGAAAAGAAGCTTAATTAGAGCTCTTCTTGCTAGGGCTTTAAGAACCTCTCCCGTAATTAGATCGTATCCAGGCGCCTTCTTAGGTTTAAGTTTCTTTATTTCTTCCTTAAGTTCGGTAAGTGTTGCATTTCTTATTACGCTATTGGCTATATAAGACGTATTTATATTTTCAATAAGAGCTTGTCCATCAAACGGCTTGAAAGTTTCTTCCAGGTGGGCGGCAAAAACTTGCGCTTTCTCTTTATCATGCCTGGCCCATTCGCCTTGATTTTTCCTAATTGAGGCGGCTTGAATTTGAGGTTTTTTAATACCTTTTATAGCCTTCCAAAGCGAGTAATTAGAATTTTTTCTGTCGTTAAGCTTTCTAGGTAAGTTTGCATTTCATTATTCTTAAGGTCTTTAATAGATCTTTTTAGTGAGTTGCACAAACGGTTAAGATGTGCTTTATGTTGCGGAGCCCGAGTTTGTTGCCATTTTTTATGCGCTTTTCTCTTCTCCTTAATCATCTCTTTTATTTCCTGCGGATAAGTTTGAAATTAGCTTTCCGGCGTTTTCTTTGGTTTGTGAGTATTCTTCCACGCGGCATTCTGTAGGACTTCGACGAAGCGATCAACTTCAACTTCAAGTTCATATGGCGTTTTAAGTGATACGCTCAGCTTAGTATTTGCTTCAATATCTTTTTTAAAGCCATCCCAATTAGTTTTCGCGCTGGTTAATCTGACCGGTCCTACTCTTTTAATCAGAGCTTCGCTTATCGTCATAATGATTGGAGAATGATCAGAGGAGAGATCAAAGCTTTCTTCAACTTGTATACAGTTGCCAGATATTCCTTTAACAACAAAGAAATCGATCAGATCTGGTAACTTATTTCTATCAGTCGGCCAATATGTTGGTTTACCCGTCGAGTGAAAATCACAACTGAATTGCATACCCGCATTATAAAGCTTTCTACCTTTCTGAGAGGCGTACCTTGAACCCCAGAATGGGTGTTTCGCGTTGAAGTCACCACCAATAATAAAATTTGGTTTAAGGAAGTTGAAGATGTTTGTGAAATCACTTTCTTCAAGTTTACATCGCAGTGGACAATATATAGACGAAATGTTGAAAGCAAAATGTCTATTTCTAACACGTACCGTGCTTACTTGCATTGCTTCTAATTCAATCTTTACTTCCGCTAAGTGTTCGATACATTCTTTTATAAACAAGGATGATCCGCATGTAGGAAAGGCAGGCCTATAAACGCCTGGATCAGACAAATGCGACGACATCGGCATTTCATTGGCCTCAGTAACCGAGTGATCCAAAATCGGCAGGCCTGCCGATATTTTTTGAGGTCAAATAGGCGAACCCCACAGGCGGATCAGTAGAAATGCAGTGAAGTGGGAGGGCTGTGATCCCTTGTTTTCGGATCATAGCCTCGCTGATAAAAGGAAGAAGAAGAAGAAGAAGGATGATCCGCCTCTTGCTCTTTCCGATGGGTGAAAGGCGTGATACACGCTATATCCTCTTATCTTAACATTCGTTTGTTTTGTCAGATGAGTTTCACAGACCAAGCATATATCAATATCTTTTTCCCGTATAAATATTTCTAACTCGTCGAGTCTTTGTATGAGCCCGTTAGCGTTCCAAGTAAGAATTTTTATAATTTTTAATTTTTATAATTTTTTCTTTCATATTCGGGTTGAAGTGCGCCTGCTATGAATGTTGCTTTCTAGTGCAACTAGTCTCTCGAAAATAAGTTTGTTTGTTTTGCATTGCTCTTCAAGTTTCGCAAGTATTAAGGAGAAAACATTGGATACTGGATTTTGTAAGCTACCTCTATCACCGTTTTCCAATGTCGCAACTTGAGCAGGAATCTTTACGTTAGAGTTTGGACGGTTTTTTGCCTTGATCTCCCGTGGGTTGACGGTCATATACTTGCCATTAGCTGCCATCGCCGCTTGAGCATAAGACTGTGCGTCAGTATTCGAAGACTTTGCTTCTGTCACATTTTCTCTACTGCGTTTGGGGTTTTCTTCGTTACCCGATCTTAAGTCAATATTGACAGATTTCCTATCTTTCGCTGCTTTTTTTGTAGCTATTTTGGGTCTGTTCTTAATTGGTTTCAGATTAGGGCGCATGGAATTTTTAAGCGTATCGCGCTTTTTTGGAGCTCTTTCGCCACTTCGCAACCTCGATAGTTCGCAGGATGTTTTCCTTTGCAGTTTATACAAATGGCTGGGGTTTGCTTGTTTAGGTGACACTCTTCCGAGAGATGCTTACCTGCGCATTTGACGCATCGCGGCTCTTTCTGGCAGTAAGTCTGCGTATGATTGAAGCCTTGACAGCGCTTACACTGCGGGATCGATCTGGAGGTCTTACGCATGGGTTCGATTTTGACCACGATGTTTAGAATAGTCTTAATACCACATATAGCATCTTTATTGAAACTAAGCATGAATAGTGGAAATCCACGCCTTACCAATTTTTCATGATCTCCCTCCGACTGTTGCTTCTCCTTCTTGATAATATTGACGGTATCAAGAATTTTAAAGCCTTTATCTTGAAGGTCGTGCATTACATCGTCTTTAGTACACGAGGGGTGGAGTCCCCTTGCTACAACACGCAGTGGTCTTTCTAACTTATTTTGGTAAGTATACCACTGAATCTTTTCGGCATTCAATTTTTGGGATAATGATCGGTAACCGTCGGCATCATCGGCATTGATTTTCCACGTATTGTTTCGCAGAGATGTCACCTTAAACTTCGATGGCAGGGTTCCTTTAATGAGGCAGTGCAACTTATTATAGTCCGTTATTCCAACGACGTTTATAGGTGGCGGAGGACATAATTTTTTGTCGTTGTTGCTTTTCTTGCAACCCCTTGCGCTTTTCATGTTTTTGTGGCTCGACTTCCGGTGACGAACCGGCTTTGCGTTTTTTGCTAGGTCGTTTCTTTTCGATCCAATTCGTTTTGCGTGTTAGCTCTTCTTCGTCCGTCTGGTATTCGTGACTAGGTGAGCGATGTGGGCTAACTGTACTTTCTTTTTGTAGATACGTGTTTTTTAGGGCATTATTTTCTTGCCTGAGTAAATCTACTTCTTTCTTAAGCTCACGATAGAGTAGCTCCATTTCGGTAAGCTTTGTACGGAGTACGTCGGTTTCCTCCGCAATGCTTTTTAATTTCGCTGAGTTCCGTTTTTCACGCGCTTGCGCTTCCGGCGGACTTCTTTTCCCGGAGGCGTTCGATCTTGTTGGTGGAGATCGAGAAACCCTTGTACTTTTTGGGAAGGGATTTATTAGGTGCAATAAATGGCTCTGCCCAGAATCCGTAGAGCCGACCTTAGAAGAGGGTGGACTTTCCAGTGTACCTGGACTGCCACCTGGGGTATTAAAATCTTTTGTTTTGATCATTGCATGTTTTTGTATACCCCATACTCGGTATACGGAGGGTGAATTTTAGTCGCCTCTTACGACAGGCATGCCTACCGATGTTGGGTGTCCTTTTTTGTAGACAGCATATAAGTTAACTCATAAAACACTGAACTCTTCAAATAACACTCCACGCGCACATCGCATTTGCAGTCCCACCGTCATCAAAATGCTGACTTAGCGTCTGGCCCACTCGAAGCAGGCGCATTCTATCACGTACGGCTAAAGGAAATCCGAGTGCACCTGTGGGAACTTGGAACAGTAACAGGGCAAGCGAATACGTATTTAAGGTAGATTAAGATTCTTTGTATGAGCATTTCTGTAGTAAATGTGTAAGGGTAACCAGTAGTAAGGGATCAGTAGTGTCGCGTGTGCTTGATAAGAAAAAAAAGTAAAAGAAAAGTAAAAGTAAAAGCCTCAAGTAGCCGCCGCGCTCCCGTTAAAAGAAAATACGGCCAGACGCCTCAAGTAGCCGCCGTGCGTGTTTTTAACATAAATTTTCGTTTCGCACCTACTGGTCCCCCGGAATCGTGTTGTGGTGAAAAACTTTAAGGGCCCCGGAGTAGCCCACAATGAACAATGGAAAAAAAACATTGGACACAGTGAGCAAAACGGTAGTTTGTGGAAACTAGCCGCACCACCCGATGCAGATCAACCCGATCCAGAATCAACAAAATCTGATCCAGAGCCCGAGCAACAAACCAGCGGGAATAATCACCATCATTTTATTGCAAGGAATTTTTTTTTTTTATTATTATTATACTCCTTTTTGTAAAAGAAATTTGTGAGGAAAAAAAGAAAATCTTAAGTCTTAAAATTAGAAATTGAGTAACCAGAAATTAAAGAACAAATTTATTACCAAACGAAAGTGAAAGAGAAAGAAAAATAAAAAACACGTGAAGTTATCTAAACAAAAATTGAATTAAGGAAAAAATATTTATAAAATATATTATAACAAATCATAAATACTAGTTTAATTAAATTTTCGTTTCCAAAATGGTTGGTCCGTTAAGGTCGGCTAGTGCAAATCAAAATACTGATTCAGTGAGTCAACCCGCAACCGCTAATGCTAACACCTTACCCGCTGTTAGTAGTAATAATAACCCGAGTCGAAATGTCGATCAAACCACCTCTTATTCGTCTACTTCATCGCGTTTTAATGCTGATATAGATGTACAATCTACCCCGAGCCATATATACTTATTACCTCTATAGTCAGTAAGGTACTTGAAAAACAAGGTAGAAGTTTGGTTGAAAGCACACTTAACCCTAATGCTGAATGTTTAGAATTTAGCGATAGGCTTGAAGATTTAGATAAGATACTGGATGTGGTCCGTTGCCTGAGAGACTTCTCGGGTGACCCAGCCAAATTTTTTTTATGGAAAAAGAGTGTTAACCGCGAAACCGTTAACGAAACCTAAATCTAAATGATTAACAAAACCCTGAAGACTATCTTGGAGACGCGGATGAACCTTCTTGTGCAAGTGAACCTGAAGTCTCGGAACTCGAATACTGTGACATAAATTGTTTAGTCTAAACGACTCTTCCTTGCCTTTTTTCGAATGCAAGATGAAGAGTGGTGATATACTAAACCTTTTAATCGATACAGGTTCGTCAAAAAATTACATACAACCTCAGCTTGTCCAGAAACCCTTGCCCAATAAAGAGTGGTTTCTTGCCAAGTCCATAGCTGGAGATATGAAGATATCTCAGCATACATTAATTAGCCTTTTCAACCATAAAAATATTAATCTTAAATTTTTTCTCTTACCAACCCTGAAAACATTCCACGGCATCCTTGGAAATGACAGCCTGAGAGAACTCTCGGTCGTTATAGACACCAAGGGTTATATTATGACAATCCTTAACAGCATCAATATCAAAATTAAGCAGCTAAATTCACCATCTGCGAACTCACTTAATATTAAAACTGATGGTATGACATCGGCACAGTGTCTTCTCTTAAATTCATCTGTCAATCGTTTCCGTAGTCTTTTTTCGGAACCGGACGAAAAACTGACCTATACTACGAGGGTCGTCGCCGAAATCCGCACAACGAACGACTCTCATGTCTATAGTAGATATTATCCCTTTCCTATGTCCCTTAAGTCCGAGGTCGAAAATCAAATTCAAAATCTATTAAAAGACGAAATCATAAGACCACCCAGATCCCCATACAATTCACCTGTGTGGATTGCGCCTATTTTATGGTGCTTGACCTGCAAAGCGGTTTCCACCAGATTCCATTGAAGGAATCTGATATTGAGAAAACTGCATTTAGTAAATATGAATTTACCAGACTTCCGTTTGACCTAAAGAACGCGCCATCTATCTTTCAAAGGGCTCTCGATGACATCCTCCGAGATCACATCGGTAAAATGTGTTATGTCTATATCGACGATATAGTAATATTTAACAAAACCGAAAGTGAGCATGCCCAGCATATAGAGGAAATTTTCAAAATACTATATGGTATAATGCTAATATGAAAGTACAGCTTGAAAAATGCCATTTCTTCAAGCGGGAAGTCGAATTTTTGGAATTTATTATATCATCAGATGGAATAAAAACCAATCCGGCAAAAGTTGAGGCTATTCAAAATTTCCTTATACCTAAAACCTTAAAAGACTTACGCTCCTTTCTTGGTATGTCGGGATACTATCGCCGCTTTGTCCAAGACTATGCTAAGCTTGCAAAACCCTTAACAACCCTTTTAAGAAGGGAAGGAGGACGTAGTCCAAAACACAGTCCACAAGAAAACAAATTTTTCTCGACGCAACCGCAATAGACTCCTTTAATAAAATAAAAAAAAATCTGATTTCCAAAGACCTTATCCTTACATATCCCAATTTTAATAAACCCTTTGAACTTACCACTTACCTGTCACAGGAAGCGCGACCGATCACATTTATCTCACGAACACTTAGCTCTACTGAGGAGAACTACGCGGCAACGAGAAAGAAATGTTGGCGATTATATGGGCTCTAAGCTCACTGCGTAGTTATTTGTATGGCTCCGCCTTCGCTAAAATCTATACAGATCACCAACCTCTTACTTACGCGCTAAGCATCAAAAACAACAACAGTAAGATGAAGCGCTGGAAAGCAATCCTTGAAGAGTATAACAATGAATTGCAATACAAGCCAGGCAAGAGTAACGTCGTAGCTGACGCGCTTTCCCGACCTCCTCAATCGCAAATGAATTCACTAACATCGACAGAGCACAGTGATGAAAGTTCGTCACAAAAGTTAGTTCCTAATGTCGAAGTACCTCTAAACGTCTTTTAAAACCAACTTCTTCTTCAGATTGGTACGCCAGCAGATCATAAATTCGAAATAGTCTTTCCAACTTACCATCGACACACCGTGGTCGAACCCGAATATAACAGAGCAAAACTTAAGACAATCCTGAAGAAGTTTCTCAATCCCTCAGTAATCAGCGCGATAAAAACCGAAGAACGAGTTATGGGAATGATTCAGGAAATATGTCCATCCAATTTCAGCAATTATAAAGTAAGGTTTACGCAGGCCCAGGTTACAGATGTCAGAAGTGAACAAGAACTGGAAAACATTATTATTGGAGTTTATAAACGAGCACATAGGAACGAAAAAGAGAATAAAACTGAAATCCTCGAGAAATTTAATATTTACGTGACTTTCTAGTCGACTTTTATGCTTTCTCGTGTAGTTTTTGATTTCGTCTTCGATTGTTTTAATGCCAAGATCTCTGTGAATATCGTTATTTCGGATATACCATGGCGCATTAACAATATCTCTTAGCACTTTGTTCTCAAAAGTTTGTAAAATTTTAATGTTACTTATTTTGGTACAACCCCAGAGTTGTATTCCATATGTCCATACAGGCTTTAGCACATTCCTATATAAAAGCAGTTTGTTCTCTATATTAAGCTTGGAATATTTTCCAAGTAATCAATACATTTCCCGATATTTATTATCTAGTTCTTTGCGTTTTTTCTTTACGTGCGTTTTCCTTTTGAGCTTTGTATCAAGTGTCAATCCAAGATACTTAGCCTCGTTTGCAAACGGGATTTGAACCGAGTTTGAAAAGATCGGCAAATTATTTATTTTCTTATAAGTAAAATTTACATGAACAGATTTGGTCTCGTTGAGTGAGATTCGACAAATCTTTGTCCATTCATTTACTCTATCCAAAGCTTCTTGCAGTTTTTCTGTAGTATCTTCGACCCTTTTACCTACTGCCAAAATACTCGTAGCTGTGTCGTCGGAAAATGTAGCTAGCTCAGTGCCTTCTACTTGCGGTATATCGCGGGTGTATAATAGATATAAGACTGGACCAAGAACGCTGACTTGCGGCACCCCAGCCATTATTTCCTTAAAATCAGAATATTCGTTTCCACATTTGACGCGGGATAGTCTATTCGTAAGGTAGTTCTTCAAAATATTATATACCATAGGTGCTCTGGCAGAACTTGTCGTAATTTAAACTTTAAGCCTTTATGCCAGACCTTGTCAAAGGCTTGAGAAACATCAGGGAATACGTTTGAACAAATCTTTTTTTCTTCAAGAGAGATTTCGATTACATCTGTTATTCGATGTACTTGTTCAACTGTAGAATGCTTACTTCTGAAGCATTAAACCTGTTTTTTTTTTTTTTGTAGACTGACGACACTGATAGGAAACACAATAACTGACTACCAAATACAGGGTGGGCCAACTAGAAGTTTCTTTTTAAAAATACAATAAAATGAACAAAATTAAATTTTTTCCATGTGTTATGGCTTTATTAGTAGGAACGAACATTCCCATTAATTATGTTATACAACGCCGTACAAGTGGCTGCCTCGGCTGGCCTCGCAGTAGCGCATTCTATCACTCCAATTTTCCAAGACCTTGTTGATGGTTTCGGGCTGTAGCTCACGGATCGCTTGGATGATATTGGCCTTAAGTACTTGAATCGTTTCCGGATTGTTGGCATAACATCGGTCCTTCACGGTTCCCCACAAAAAAAATTTCAAAGGGGTCAAATCGCAGCTCCGAGGCGGCCAATTGACATCACCAAGACGGCTGATAACACGATTTGGGAATTCGGTGCGCAAATACCGATTGTGGCATGGGCTGTGTGGCATGGCGCGCCTTCCTGCATGAACCAGAGGTCGTCCAAATCCATGTCTTCAATTTCAGTAAAGAAAAAGTCGTTAACATGGCTCTGTAACGCCCACCGTTGACCGAAACGTTGTTCCCAGCCTCATTTTCGAAGAAAAATAGTCCAATGATGCACCCACTTCACAATCCGCACCAAACTGTCACTCTCTGTGGATGCATTGGCTTCTCGACAATAACGTGTGGGTTTTCCGAGCCCCAGATGTGGCAATTTTGTTTGTTAACGTAGTCGCCGGGATTAAAATGTGCCTGGTCAGAAAAGATGATTTTTCGCCCAAAATCGTTGTCCAATTCAAGCTGCTCTAAGGCCCAAACGGCGAAGCGATAACGAAGCGGATGGTCATACGCTTTCAATTGCTGAATCAATTGGACCTTGTAAGCGAATAATCCCAAATCTTTGTGCAGAATTCTCCTCAGGCTAGTGCGTGAAATGTTGAGCTGTTGAGATCGATGACGAGTTGATGTTCGTGAATTGAGTCTCACACTCTCGGCTACAGTAGCCACATTCTCGTCTGTGCGCACCGTACGACGACGGGGACCATGAGTGTTGTCCACTATCATACCAGTCTCATGAACGTTTTGCACAAACTTGCGTACAGCAGGCGCGGTGGGTGCTTCATTTCGGCCAAAACTTCTTTTCAAAAAACGCACTGTTTGAGCTACACAGCACTCACTTTGGAAATACGTTTTCAATATTTCCCAATGTTGTTCAAGCGTAAGGCGACTCATTTCGTTCCGCGGAGGTATGATACTGACTTTCTGTCGAGATTTCGAGCGGCAAACAGCTGTTAGTGTCAAAATAACCTATAATTTAAAAAGAAATCACTAGATGGCCCACCCGTTATTCGACTACTCTAACGCACAGTTACTGACGTTGGACAACGGGACTGCAATGTTGGAAAACGGACATTTCAAACTTATTCATGTTATAAGCTTAGACGTATACGAGGACTTACTGAAGAACGTTAGCGAGACGGCGACCACCAAATTTAGCGACAAAGACCCGTTGTACGCATTTATGATTCATGACATCGAGCAAACGCAAAGACATATTAATAGACTCAAACCAATCAGCAAATTAAAACGGTCCTTAGACTTTTTAGGTTCTGCATGAAAATGGGTTGCGGGGTCTCCTGACCACGAAGATCTTAAACTTTTAACATCAAAACTTAATCAATTGGCAGAAAATAATAATAGGCAAATTTTTATTAACAATATTATTGAAAAAAAAATGTAATGATTTGACAAAAATGGAAAACGAAATTTTAAAGGAACTTAGAACAGCTAACAATTTGAAAAAAGAATATTCACTTGTAATAAAAAGTAAAATTGACATTATTAAAGAAGAAATAGCAAATACTGACTACGCAATTCAATGGGCCAAGGCCAATATCTTAAATTCATATATACTTACTAATTTAGAAGAAAATATAATCAAAAATGTTATAACTAAAAATAAGTTACCCTATCTAAGTATTGACCAAATGTTAGGATTTAGTAATGTAAGAATAGCAGTAAGTAACTCTAAAATGTTATTTGTAATCCACATTCCAACAACGAGAAATGAAATATGTAAGAAACTAATTGTAAGACCCATTAAAAAAGGAAACATTATAAATAAAATAAACTTTAAAACAATATTAAAATGTAAGGGGTCAATATTTGGAATAAAAGATAGTTGTAATTCTTTGGAAAACCTAACAATATGTAATAGGAATAATATTTCAGACTTAAGTAACTCTTCGCGCTTGCCCAAGCTCCTCAGTAATTCACCTTCATCGTGCACCACCATAAACAACCAGCATGTACCACCTCTGGAAGAAGTGACCAGCGGAACCCTGTTCTTCGATCTATTCAACTTACTTACTTAGATGGCGCTACGGTCCGGGGTGGACCTGGCCTCAACCAACAAGCCTCTCCAGCTAGCACGATTACGAGCCAGCTGCCTCCAGTTGCGCATGCCAAGTTGGTTGAGGTCCCCCTCCACTTGTTTGCGTTACCTACCGCGGGGTCGTCCTCTACTGCGTCGTCCATCCGGGGTGGATTAGAAAACTTTCTTAGCGGGAACGTTGGGCTCCATCCGCTGCAAATGACCCAGCCATCTTAGTCGCTGTATGTGAACTCTCCTGGCTAAGTCGATGTCCTTGTACAGACCGTATAGCTCGGCATTGTACCTTCTCCTCCACTCACCTCATAGCGCGTCACCTTGTCTAAGACCTTTCCTGAAATCAAACGGTTCGGTGAGGATCTTACCGACTTTGATGGAGCAGCGAGAGTTCTCCATCGTCATTCTGCACAAATGGACTAGCTTGGCAGGGATGCTAAGGCTAGACATGGCTCTGTATAACTCGTCTCTATACACGCTATCATAGACAACTTTGAAATCGATAAAGAGGTGGTGCGTATCGATTTTGTATTCACGCATATTTTTCAAGATCTGCCGTAGTGTGAATATTTGGTCAATGGTGAACTTTGCCGGCCTGAAACCGCACTGATAAGGACCTATCAAGTTGTTGACGATTGGTTTTAGGCATTCACATAGTACGGCAGACAGGATCTTATATGCGATATTTAGGAGACTTATACCTCTGTAGTTGGCGCAGTTCAGAGGGTCTCCTTTCTTCAGGATCGGGCAAAAGATGCTGAGGTTCCATTCATCGGGCATACTTTTGTCCGACCAGATTCTAAAGATGAGCTGGTGCATGCTCCTTACCAACTCATCTCCTCCTGCCTTGAAAAGTTCAGCGGCAAGGCCGTCGGCTCCAGCAGCTTTGTTGGATTTGAGTTTAGATATCGCTATTCTCACTTCATTCTGATCGGGTTGACGGGAATCTTGACTGCCATCGTCACTGTTGAATGGCACATTCTGCCTGACAGCGGAATATTGGTCATCATCGCCGTTTAACAGTCTGCAGAAATTTTTTTTTTTTTTTTTTTTTTTCCGAGGGTAGGTGAAAATCTCCAACAAGACATTATAAGGATCGACAGCAGTGTGGGATTCTTACCCACTAAAAAACCTCCCTTCAAAACAGACTTGTTTTTTTATATTTACTACAACTAAGTATTCGACTTATCAAGCAGTTTTCGTTTCGCGAAATAATGACGTTTTGCAGGTACCTTCCCATTAGAAGTTCCTGCTAGCTCCGCAGTTTAGACGCGGTTACTTAGCATGCTAAGTCTAAAGGTTTGATTCTTTGTAGACGGCGAAGTAAATTTCTTTCATCCAAAACTTGGAGGACTGTTATATTAGCTTGACTTTCTAGTCGACTTTTATGCTTTCTCGCGTAGTTTTTAATTTCGTCTTCCATTGTTTTAATGCCAAGATCTCTGTGGATATCGGTATTTCGGATATACCATGGCGCATTAACAATACCTCTTAGCACTTTGTTTTCAAAAGTTTGTAAAATTTTAATGTTACTTATTTTGGTACAACCCCAGAGTTGTATACCATATGTCCATACGGGCTTTAGCACTAGCTTATATAAAAGCAGTTTGTTCTCTATATTAAGCTTGGAATATTTTCCAAGTAACCAATACATTTCTCGATATTTATTATCTAATTCTTTGCGTTTTTTCTTAATGTGCGTTTTCCATTTCAGCTTTGTATCAAGTGTCATTCCAAGATACTTAGCCTCGTTTGCAAACGCGATTTGAACCGAGTTTGAAAAGATCGGCAAATCATTTATTTTCTTATAAGTAAAATTTACATGAACAGATTTGGTCTCGTTGAGTGCGATTCGACAAATCTTTGTCCATTCATTTACTATTCTTTTATTATTTACAATTTTATTGAGACTAATAAAAATCAATACAATTATTTTTGTACACTATAATAAATTGTAGCCGACTTTTAAAGTTTATGCCTGGCTAGGTAAATAGAGGAATATAGCTTCGTAAGCTTTTCAATCATTGTATAAGCATTAATAAATAATAAAGAATGTTCCCACTGCATGCTTGCTCCCGGCATACTTTAATCAATGTTTATAAGGGCTTAAAATAATGACTAGAAAGAAGATACATTTAAATGAAAACGAAACAAAACAAAACAAACAAACTATTGCCATGTGCAATCAATTTAAATATTATTAAAGAGTAACGTATCCCTATGCTCTAGTATAAATCTAATGTTGATCTGCTTAGTGGACAATATAGAAGTGCTTATATAATCAAGAGCAGGACCAACCGTTAAATTTGTATTAAACATTTACATACAGACATATAATGCGAGCATGTAAGTGAGCCAATTAGATGTGTTTTTTGTTTTTTATTACATCGATTCTTCTGACCATTAGAAAGTTATCCTCTCAAATTAGACCGTGACGCTTTTATATAAAAAGGGAGCAAAAGGCTTCTACCAACATCATGTTCGATATGACGAAGAGATCTTTCATTAAGAAGGTTAAATGGTGAAAGGTAGTAATTATCGTCTAAACTCTCACATTTGTTTGAGTCCAACAAAGATTTAACAAGCACATTTGGATGATAGTCTATGCGCTGGAGTTTTTTTAGAGTAAGATTGATAAGGTATGTCATAAGAGGTGTTACGCTGCAAATACTGTAGAGTTGTTTATTTGGATACCATTTCTTATCCGGTCTTCTATACTTTCCACAACAGTGTCTTAGTATTCTTCTCTCAAATTGTTCCAATTATTTTGCCGTTGTGGGAGAGATAGTGAACCATGAACCGAATCCATATGCCAATATGGGTCTTAAAAGCGTTTTGTATATAAGTAGCTTTGTACTTGGGGGCAGTGCTTTTGACTGTAACAAAGGCTTTAACGTAGCCGATACAGCTTTGGCTTTTGTTAATGTTTTTCTCGCATGTTTATTGAAAAGAAACCTGTTATGGAAGTATATACCCAAGTATTTGAATTCTGACCGCAGGGGGATGGGGTGGTTATCTATGTTCAACTTCAACGTTTTGCTTTCTTTCACAGCTAAGTGATGCCCTTTTCCACTTGCATTGCGAAAACAAGTTATGCCACATTTCTCTGTGTTTATTTTAAGCCCACATTTTTTAAAGTAACCTAACAGTGAAGGAAGCTTTTCACCAATTTTATTAAGAGCATTTTGCGGTCTCGCGTCGCTAGCAAGTATTAAGGTATCGTCTGCATAAAAGATTTCACCAAATTCTCTATCAGCATCTGCTGTACTTTCATATGGAAAATCATGAAGAAATATGTTAAACAGAAGCGGTCCCAGAATAGACCCCTGTGGAATACCCGACAACACTGGGAATGATTCTGAGTACTCAGCTTGTATAATTACAGACGAAAAACGATTTTGTAGGTAGTTATAAAGTAATCGAATGAGCCATGTAGGAAAGTTCAATTTTATAAATTTAAAAATCAACCCTTTATGCCAGAGGGAATCGAAAGCTTTCTCAAGGTCAATATCCAACCCAACTGTACACTTTTTGTTCCTTAAGTTTTGAATGATTTTGTTACATAATAAGAGTGTCGCATGTTCCGTTGAGTGCTTTTTTCTAAATCCGAATTGCGTTTTTGGGATCACATTTGCTTCTTCATAGAAAATGTTAATGTGATCAGCTAATATTTTTTCAAACAATTTTCCTATATTTGAGAGTAAGGATATGGGACGAAATTCTTTGATTTCTTTAGCTGACCTTTTTTTTGCTACTGGCAATAGCTTGGCTTTTTTCCAGATTGTAGGGAAATATCCGTTATTTATACAATGGTTGAATAAGGAAGACAATATTGAATCGGGCGTATGACAGCATTTTCTTAAGATGAAATTTGATATCTCGTCTATACCTGATGAACGCTTGTTATTAAGGCTGACTCTAAGAAGCTGTACATTACCCGGATTGGTAAAAGGTGGTGTATTAGGGTTGACGGAAAGATGAGATGGCGAGAAAGTTGTGATAGGGGTATCATAATGGCTGGCATAAAATTCTGTAACAGTGGAGAGCACTTCGGTGGTTAAATTGTTATCAAAATTAGGTATTTTTTCGGAGTAAACATAGGAAAAAAGTCTTTAAAAGTATTGAGTTTAGTCTCAGTATCCACTAGTTCCACGCCATTATATGTCAGTATGTCCTTTGAGATATCCGTACCAAAAAATGTTCTTCCTGTTATTCTATCGATTTCTCTGAATGCTTGAGGAGAGGGTCTTATTTTCTGTAATCTTGACTTGAAAGTGGAGTTGATATCTGAGTTTATTCTCTCACCTATTATTTTGCTGATGCATTTAATTCTTGACGATAACTCTCGATATTCGTGGTTTATTCTATTCACATTTCTGTGATAAATCCTTTTTAGCTTTCTGAGCCAAATTGAACGTATTTTGATCAGTTTCAATGTAAAAGGGGAGATGTTGCTGTACTTAGATTGTTTTGGTTGGCATATTACCGAGTTAGAATCGATACTTGTTATCAGCGCTGAATACATTTCTCCTATGAATGCATCTATTTCTGCATTCGATAGGTTCTTATCTGAGGGTATGTGCAGACGAGAAAGACTATTATGGAGATCCAGTCTGAAAATCCATTCATTTACTCTATCCAAAGCTTCTTGCAGTTTTTCTGTAGTATCTTCGACCGTTTTACCTACTGTGAAGATAGCAGTGTCGTCGGCAAATATAGCTAGCCTTCTACTTGCGGTATATCACGAGTGTATAATAGATATAAGACTGGACCAAGAACGCTTCCTTGCGGCACCCCAGCCATTATTTCCTTAAAATCAGAATATTCGTTTCCACATTTGACGCGGATAGTCTATTCGTAAGGTAGTTCTTCAAAATATTATATAGGTGCTCTGGCAGAACATGTCGTAATTTAAACTTTAAGCCTTCGTGCTAGACCTTGTCAAAGGCTTGAGAAACGTCGTTTTTTTCTTCAAGTGGTTTTTCGATTACATGTGTTATTCGATGTACTTGTTCAACTGTAGAATGCTTACTTCTGAATCCGAATTGATGATCAGGGATGAGATGCCCTTCTTCTATTACCGGCTGTATTCGCCTAACCAATATTCTCTCGAACACTTTGGATATAATTGGAAGAAGCGAAATCGGTCTATAAGACGTTTTTTCATTGGGCGGTTTTAAAGGCTTAAGGACCATTATAACTTCGGCGACTTTCCATTGACTGGGAACATATTCTAGTCTAATCGCGGCGTTTATAATGAACAGAAGCTTAATTAGAGCTTTTCTTGGTAGTGCTTTAAGAACCTCTCCCGTAATTAGGTCGTATCCAGGAGCTTTCTTAGGTTTAAGTTTCTTTATTTCTTCCTTAAGTTCGGTAAGTGTTGTATTTCTTATTACGCTGTTGGCTATATAAGACGTATTTATATTTTCAATAAGAGCTTGTCCATCAAACGGTTTGAAAGTTTCTTCCAGGTGGGCGGCAAAAACTTGCGCTTTCTCTTTATCATGCTTGGCCCATTCGTCTTTTTTTTCCTAATTGGCGCGGCTTGAATTTGAGGTTTTTTAATACCTTTTATAGCCTTCCAAAACGAGTAATTATAATTTTTTATGTCGTTAAGCTTTCTAGGTAAGTTTGCATTTCATTATTCTTAAGGTCTTTAATAGATCTTTTTAGTGAGTTGCACAAACGGTTAAGATGTGCTTTATGTTGCGGAGCCCGAGTTTGTTGCCATCTTTTATGCGCTTTTCTTTTCTCCCTAATCATCTCTTTTATTTCCTGTGTATAAGTTTGAATGTAACTGGCCGGGGTTCTCTTTGGTTTGGGAGTATTCTTCCATGCGGCATCCTGTAAGATTTCGACGAAGCGATCTACTTCAACTTCAAGTTCATCGGGCGTTTTAAGTGATACGCTCAGCTCAATATTTGCTTCAATATCATTTCTAAAGCCATCCCAATTAGTTTTCGCGCCAGTTAATCTGGCCGGTCCTACTTTTTTAATCAAAGCTTCGCTTATCGTCATAATGATTGGAGAATGATCAGAGGAGAGATCAAAGCTTTCTTCAACTTTTATACAGTTGCCAGATATTCCTTTAACAACAAAGAAATCAATCAGATCTTGTATCTTATTTCTATCAGTTGGCCAATATGTTGGTTTACCCGTCGAGTAAAAATCACAACTGAATTGCATACCCGCATTATAAAGCTTTCTACCTTTCTGAGAGGCGTACCTTGAGCCCCAGAAGGGGTGTTTCGCGTTGAAGTCACCACCAATAATAAAATTTGGTTTAAGGAAGTTGAAGATGTTTGTGAAATCACTTTCTTCAAGTTTACATCGCAGTGGACAATATATAGACGAAATGTTGAAAGCAAAATGTCTAATTCTAACGCGTACCGTGCTTACTTGCATTGCTTCTAATTCAATCTTTATTTCCGCTGAGTGTTCGATATTTTCTTTTATAAACAAAGATGATCTGCCTCTGGCTCTTTCCGATGGGTAAAAGGTGTGATACCCGCTATATCCCCTTATCTTAATATTCGATTGCTTTGTCAGATGAGTTTCACAGACCAAGCATATATCAATATCTTTCTCTCGCATAAATATTTCTAACTCGTCGAGTCTTTGTATGAGGCCGTTAGCGTTCCAAGTAAGAATTTTAAGCGTTTCTTTCATATTCTGGTTGAAGTGCGCGTGAAGTCTGCAGAAGTGTTCCTTCCATATCAGCACCGACTGCGATTCTACTACTATGTTGCCATTTTCGTCCCTGCAGGCTTCTGTTCTGGCTTTGAAACACTGGCATGTTCTTTTTACCGTTGGTAAATTTTCGAACATCATTCCTGCAATAAAGTCTCTCAATCTCCTCGACAGAGCGCTTCTCATGCTCCTTTTTCTTCTTTCTGAGAAGTCCTTTTTCTCCTGCGCACGTAGGGCTCGTAAGCAGCTCTAGTCCTTCTATGCAGCGCCGCTTTGTACGCCTCTTTTTTGCTGCATGTGCTTGCCGGCATTCCTCACCAAATCAGGGGTTTCGTTGTGGTGGCCGAGAGAAACACAGTACATCAGAGGCGGCATCTCTGATGGCTTGTTGGCAACGCTGCCACTGGTCTTCGCATTTGCTGCTGGCGACATAGGACTTAGATTAAGATTAGAAGAAACACGATCGGCAAAGGTTCTGGCGGTCTCTTGCGATAGTAGCTTTTCGACGTCAAATTTCCTCACAGTATTTCGTTGATTTCGCTCCGTTCTGGATATGCGCATCCGTACCTTGGCTACAACTAGGTAGTGATCCACGTTGGCTCCTCGGAAAGTCCGGACACCTAGAATACTGGAAGAGTGCCTTGCGTCGATCGCAATGTGATCGATTTGGATGACAGTTTTTCGATCAAAGGAGAGCCATGTTCCTTTGTGAATGTCGAGACGTGGGAACCGCGTACTAGCTACGACAAAGTTTCGCCCCGCCACAAAGTCGACTAGCCTGAGTCCGTTGTCGGATAAGATGTGGTGCAGGCTGTGCTTTCCGACCACGCTACTAAAGTCGTCTTCCTAGCTTTGCGTTAAAATCACCTAGGATAATTTTAACGTCGTGGCTAGGGCATTGCTCATACGTCTTGTCCAAGAGCTGGTAGAAGTCATCTTTTGTCGCGTCGTCCTTCTCCTCGTGAGGGGCGTGAACGCATATTAGGCTAATGTTGGCAAATTTAGCCTTGATACGGATAGTCATAAGGCGCTCATTCACATGCCAGAAACTCAAGACTTCTTGCATAAGTCTGCGTCCAATGACAAATCCGCACCCGACTAGACGCTGTACTTTTTGTCTGTAGCAATCGCCGTAGTAGATGTCGCAGTTTTTCATACTCCTTTTGCCCGGCCCATCCCATCGCACTTCTTGGATAGCGGTAATGTCTGCTTTGAGACACTCTAGGGCCTCCTCAAGTTGTTCGGCTGCACGTGGTTTGTAGAGGGACCTAACATTCCACGTGCAGACACGAAGATCGTTGTCCATTTTACCCCCAACCTGGAGGACCAGATTTTTTTTTAGCAACCCCTAGGACGAGGGGCCGGATGCACCGATGTCATGTCAGTAACCCACTTCGGGGATATGAGCGCTGCCGTTGGCCCATTAAGGGTTCATCCGCCACCATCTCTTTTCAATACCCTGACGTAGCATTGAAAATCCTTACAGACCTCAGCTTCAAATATGTCGAAGTAGCTCTGGTAAGGTATCCGCTTGTCTGTAGACGTCACGGTTGATTCCATCGGGAGAATTCATCCACCGCACGTCCTACTTCTGAGGACCTCTTGCTAGACTTCTGAGACGCCTATTTCAGCCGATCAGGTCAACAAGAGATGCCTCGTCCGGTAAAACATATGCGCGCTGAAGTTCACCCAGATGTGTTTGCGCAGGTTCGAGTGTTCACCTACACATATATCGTCAGACTCAGCATACGCTCATCGTTAGTTCACTATCAGATAGCTATCCAGCGGGCACCACGGGGAGGTGATGATGCGATTTTGCCCACCTATTCAACGATACCATACAAATCGACGACGATAAGTTGAACCTAACCGGGTCCTTTATCATCCAATTCCGAAATTCCGCTGTAAAAATTGATAATGCCATATTTCAGTCAACAGAGTCACCGTTGTACAACTGATCCGAACGTTGAAGAAAACCTCTCCTTAGAAATGGTAAAAGAACTTCATCTTACCAATAGGAAGTTCATAGGAAGGACCAGCTAGTAAACTTTGGACTGTCATCAGCTGGCATTATACTTATCCTCATCATTGCCGTTTTTCTGTACACTAAACGTGCAAACGTGGGGCGCCGTGGCGTAAGTGGTTAGTGTGTCGGATCACTACGCATGAGGTTCCAAGTTCGAATCCCAGAAAATACCAAAAAGTTTTTTCACGGTCCCACCTCTCGCGAGCGTCTGACAAACATCCGAGAGTATTGTTGTCACGAAAAAGCTTCTGAAATCGCCGTTCGGAGTCGGCATTAAACTGTAGGTCCCTTCCATTCCTGTGAAAAATATAACGCTCACAACATGAGTGGTTGCGAGAAGCTAGGTCCTGGCATTTAAAGAGCTGTTGCGCCAAATAAAAAAAAAAAAAAAAAAAAAACAAAACGTACAAACAACAACACAGAGATAGTTATCCAACCACAACCTGTGAACCCATCAGAAGCCCATTCATTAAACGTGACACCAGGGGCAATTCAAACTACCACCAACGGTCAAGATAAGGATTCGAAAGTATCCAAGTTGAGTCAAATCCTATTCTTCTAATAAGGTTCGATCGAGGACGCTCGAAGATTTAGCGTGGGGGAGTTAACACATAAAACACTGAAGTCTTCAAATAACACTCCACGCGCACATCGCATCCCAGAATTTGCAGTCCCACAGTCATCAAAATGCTGACTTAGCGTCTGGCCCACTCGATGCAGCCGCATTCCATCACGTACGGTTAAAGAAAATCCGAGTGCACCTGTGGGAACTTGGAACAGTGACAGGGCAAGCGAATACGTATTTAAGGTAGATTAAGGTTCTTTGAATGAGCAGTTCTGTATGTTGTTCAGTACTATGTTGCCATTTTGGTCCCTGCAGGCTTCTGTTTTCTGGCTTTGAAACACTGGCATGTTCTTTTTACCGTTTGTAAAATTTCGAACATCATTCCTGCAATAAAGTTTGTAATAGGTCTGAGGAGGGTTTCGGGAGTTAGGATTTGAAAAAAAGGACAGGAAACTAGGATGTGGATGGGACTTAAGGATGGGATGGAACGGAAAAGGAAAAGAGTGTCAGCTGCGAGGGACGTGGCATGCTCGCTATGCACAGCTTGGCTCGCCGGAAATGGCGTGGTTCTTGCCCCCGTAGCACGACTAAACCTACCACAAACACATAAATCATGCCAAATTCTACTTACTTATTTTTTTTCACCATTGAAC
Source organism: Brachypalpus laphriformis (assembly GCA_945910035.1). Taxonomy (NCBI): domain Eukaryota; kingdom Metazoa; phylum Arthropoda; class Insecta; order Diptera; family Syrphidae; genus Brachypalpus; species Brachypalpus laphriformis. Next base: position 88,286,530 of record OX246754.1, read on the forward strand.
AGACGGACGTTCACCACACTGAGGGGGCTGCAGATGATGTGGCAGCGTTGGCCTTTGCCCTCCCGACCATGAAGTCCTGCGGCCATCAAATAGGACTTCCCAAAGACTAATGCTGCTGCCAGGTCAATCCACCATCGCTGAAAGGGTTTTAGTCACCCTACCGCACCCCCTGAAAATTGCACTCTAAAAACCCATCAAGCTATCTCCGGCTTGATGGTAGTCACTCGCACACACTTCATGACCAAAATGTTCACAATTTATTTTTCTTCATCAAAAAAAAAGGAAACGAATTTTAAGACTGAGGGATAACATAAAAAAGGCAAAAAAAAAAACAAAACTCGGTTTCTCCCACCGCGAACTCTCAGGTAAATCTTTTGTTACCTTACTCTACTCTATGTATCGGATTCTCTACCTAGATAGAGCTCTGTATAGGTATGTGTATATGTACGTTTTCACTTAAAAGCTATAGTTAACGCGTCAAAAATACGGACGGGGAAACAAAATTTTTACAAAATGAAACTCAAAATTATACTCTCTATAAATCACCTCAGACAAAAAAAGATAATGAACAAAAAAAAAACAAAAAAAATATGTATATATATATAGCGACAATAAATGTATGCGCAATGGTGTAAAAACTCTGATAATTTATTTTTTTTTTATAAATTGAATGCCTCTTTGGGCAAGAAGTATTTATAAACCTTTAACTGCACAGGTATCTTATATATGATATATACGGGTATGTGAAATATATGTACTATATATGTATATGAGAGGCACTATGGCCTCGATGGGCTGATCCCTTCTTCGGGTGGGGGCTTCTCAGGCGTAGTGGGTTTTATTTTTTTATGATTATGAGCGCCCACTTTGAATTACAGGTGAGTTTTTTTGTATATCATCTCATATATACATACGTACTTATGTACGCATATAAGTACGCGTGTACGTGGGTATATATTTTAGTATATTCCAATAACGTTAAAAAAAATAATTGGCGGCCGCGACTTGAGCTCACAAGAGTCTATGAACGCCTTGCTGAGTTACTACGGAGCCTAATCAAGGATGCATTTAGAAACCAAAAAAAATTTACTGAAAGCACATCACTCACCCCTTAAAACAGATTTGTTTAAGTAAAACCAACTTTTCCTTCTTCTGCGGTGGGGTACTATATCCACAAATCAAAATCAAAAATATTCTGTCCTTCACCTTTTTTTTTTTTTTCTCTCACTGCCTTCTTTACATATACTGAAGGTCTTTTACTTAGACTGCACTTAAAAAAAATATAAAACTGAATTGAGATATTTGGAGGCATGTAACGCCTTTCACTATTGACTGAGGAATGCTGTACTTCCATCTGGCTCTATACCAGATCCGCAACGTCGACCGAGAATCCCTCTAGCCATACGGATTTACCATGGTTCGATATTTGAATTTATCCGCTAATAGAAAAAGCAAAACAATAAAAAAAACTACCAACATCCCTTTCTTACCCCATCTTTAAAAAGGTTGGTTTGTGCCTGGACTTAGAACAGTTTAAAACTGGTCTAAGTTCAATTTTGTCTGACAGTGTGGACAATGACAACTGTCAAAACAAAAAACTAGCAACCAAACAAAAAGGAATTTTGTTTGCGGGTAAGAACGATTTTATTTTATATTTTTCCTTATTCATTCCTAATTTTCCATTTCTCTTTTTTTTTTTTTTTTTCATTCGACTAACTCGTGAGGAATTCGGCTACCCCTTAAACATAAGTGGCCACGATACAAGGCCAACCAGCACTCTTGGAGGACACCCACACAGCTGTTGCCGCAAATTGAGGGGAAGAGTTCGCCCTCCATCACTCGGCATATGTGCCAGAATACCAATTACTCCAGGAACACCAGGCATCAACATGCCCAACTGTTCGCTGCTCCCTCGGCAATCGGCTGTGCACATTAGTGCATCTCGAGGACAAGACATCGAGCAAGGGTCGTTAACCTCAGCTACACAGCTGTTGCAACAACAACAACATATATGACATTCGTGCTTAAGAGGAGGAACCAAAAACTATTGTAGGTAAGATTATGGATTTCTTTCTTTTTGTTTTAAATTAAGTAACGTCTTTTCTTCCAGGGTAGCTGTAACAAGTTTCTCAATCTTCTCGATCGAGCGCTTCTCATGCTCCTTTTTCTTTCTTTCCTTTTCTTTCTGAGAAGTCGATGTTCCTCTTTTCTCCTGCGCACGTAGGGCTCGTAAGCAGCTCTAGTCCTTCTATGCAGCGCCGCTTTGTACGCCTCTTGTTTTGCTTCATGTGCTTGCCGGGATTTCTCATCAAACCAGGGGTTCTGTTGTGTTGGCCGAGAGAAACACAGTACATCAGAGGCGGCATCTCTGATGGCTTGTTGGCAACGCTGCCACAGGTCTTCCACATTTGCTGCTGGCGACATAGGACTTAGATTAAGATTAAGAGAAACTCGATCGGTAAAGGCTCTGGCGGTCTCTTGCGATAGTAGCCGTCCGACGTCAAATTTCCTCACAGTATTTCGTTAATTTCGCTCCGTTGTGGATATCCGCATCCGTACCTTGGCTACAACTAGGTAGTGATCCGAGTCCACGTTGGCTCCTCGGAAAGTCCGGACACCTAGAATACTGGAAGAGTGCCTTGCGTCGATCGCAATGTGATCGATTTGGATGACAGTTTTTCGATCAAAGGAGAGCCATGTTCCTTTGTGAATGTCGAGACGTGGGAACCGCGTACTAGCTACGACAAAGTTTCGCCCCGCCACAAAGTCCACTAGCCTGGGTCCGTTGTCGGATGTGATATGGTGCAGGCTGTGCTTTCCGAACACGCTACTAAAGTCGTCTTCCTAGCTTTGCTTTAAAATCACCTAGGATAATTTTAACGTCGTGGCTAGGGCATTGCTCATACGTCTTGTCCAAGAGCTGGTAGAAGTCATCTTTTGTCGCGTCGTCCTTCTCCTCGTGAGGGGCGTGAACGCATATTAGGCTTATATTGGCTAATTTAGCCTTGATACGGATAGTCATAAGGCGCTCGTTCACATGTCGGAAACTCAAGACATCTTGTCTAAGTCTGCCTCCAATGACAAATCCGCACCCGAATATACGCTGTCCTGTTCCTAGATGTCGCAGTTTTTCATACTCCTTTTGCCCGGCCCATCCCATCGCACTTCTTGGATGGCGGTAATGTCTGCTTTGAGACACTCTAGGGCCTCCTCAAGTTGTTCGGCTGAACGTGTTTTGTAGAGGGACCTAACATTCCATGTGCAGACAGGAAGATCGTTGTCCTTTTTACGTTTGCTTGGGTCGTCAACAGTAGAATCATCCGTATCCAAGGCTGTTAGTTGCTTCGTAACCGAAGGTTTTTTACATGGTAGGGAAGTTAACCCGACGGCACAACTCCCAACCTGGAGGACCATTGATGGCGTTGGTTTTGCTTATTTGGATGTTAAGTGTTTTATAATGTCAACGTTAGATGCAATCAAAACTATTTAGTACTTATATTCAGAACAATATGCTCCCCCTGATACGCCCGCTTTCAAGCTCGTCCATGAAAATGATTATCTTCGACTTTGTTAGGTTAAAAAGCAAATTCCAAGTTTTTCAATAGTTTTCCAACCTGTTTATCATCAGCCGCATACCTTCTACAGCACCTGCGAGGAGAACCATAACAACGCCGGAATTCTTGTTCTGCTTATCTTCATGCCTCCTTTAGTAGCATCGATTTTGTCGTTGTCGTTGTTGCTTTCTACCCATTATCTTTTGGAACTCATCAGATAAGTGGATCCCATCCCAAATGCATGTCATATCATTTCCATACATAACCCTCCAAACGTTGATGGCGTTTGTTTACAATTCGATTTTGTAGAGTTTATAGAAAAGTGTCTTCCGTATATTATCAAAAGCTGGTCGGAAATCTACGAACAGACATTTTGTTCTAAGCTGAGTCGTACTTAGAAAAGTAATTTTTTAAGGATAGTTGCCTTGAAATAGTGAAAAGTGAAATGCCACCATGATTTAATTCAAACTAAGTCAAAAAGTCTAACTTTATATAAGAGGTGTTAAGAATTAAGGTGAAACTGAACCGATTCTTATAACTAACCAGATCTCTTTAAGTAGAAACCCAACATTTTAAACAACTGGTTCTAAAAATGCGCTCACAGTGGTAAATTAATTTAAAAAAAAATTGTTTTTATCGGATTGCAAACAAACTCGCACTTGACAAATTTTTTGTGCTTAACTTTGACGTGTTATCGTTAATGAATTGAACTGCTATATGTAGTGGTTACCGGTAGCCAGCAAAATTTAATTTTACACGACAGCTTTATTTGTTCCGACCTCTTACACTTGCATTCGAATACATACTCAATATGTTCATCTTCGCTTTCAGGTCTTTTGTTTGTTGATTTATTTATAGTTAAATCCGATTATATATTTATTTTATTGTTTCTATAAGCTTGATAACTACAATCATAACTACGGGTTAAAGTAACTGACGGAAGGGCTCCCAATACTTATACTAGCCACAACAGGACTTCTGCCATCAAATTCATAAAGTTTTCTTTAACGTTGTTGGTAAACCTATTCAATATTTCACACGGATTTGGTGATTACGAGCATGAAGAAAAGCATTTTAGTTTTCAATTAATATGCGAAATACATACAAATAAAAAAAAGTAAGTCGTCACAATGCTCGTCATTAAAGGATCATTTGATCTTATTACTTTTTCAGTAAGTAATTTGATTTGATCCAGAAACCCAATAGGAGCATTACCAAGGTAGATTGTGGGAAAGCTGCTTATGTTGAGAACATTTTTATTTATGACTCGCAATTAACGGCCGCATCTTCCATTTGTCCAGGTGTAAAACTTAAGTAGAGTCGAACGTCGTCCGCAAACATGTGAAACTTGGAATATTTAATTACCTTAGGGAGATCATTTATTAAAATTGCAAAGAGCAAGAGACCCAAATGGATCCTTGACGAACACCCGCTGAAGTTGCAATAAATTTAGACATAATGTTGTTAGCTAAGACTGCTTGTTTTCCCCCAAATAGGTACGAATAAATTAACTTATATTATCTCAACGCCTCAGTTGTGCGCTTACGTTTTGCTTGAAATTTCCTATTATTTAATAAGTGAGGATAGATTTTATATTATTATTCTAAACCAGACGTCTTTAAGGGTAATAAGAAGTTCATATGCCCTCGTTTATTTTGTAATAACTGTTATATGGTCTTGTTGTAATATTACTGTTTTTTTTTTATATATATTTGTATACTAGACTATTAGTAAATATTTTAAAAACACTGGCGCAAAATTATAGTCCGATAAACTGCACTTTAAAATTATTTTAGTACGTACCAAAGTTAAAATTTGTGTTCCCTTAATTATAATTGATATAACGCCCACTTTATCTTTATAACCCCGTACTAAACTTAAAACCAACGAAAGCCCATATTATCTTTTGGGATCGACTTTGAACCTTCTCCCATTTTTTTGGTTTGTTTGACTAGAATTCATTGCGAATTCGTTCTAAAGCTGATACTAGTTGTAGGTAGGTTAAAAAGTTAGGACCTGGTTTTAAAGTTAGCATGATACTATGCACTTAATCTACTTAACATACGGTCACCATAGTTTTGCGCCAATGATGTTTCGTATTTTTATGTAGAATTTATTAGACTTTGTTCAACGCCCATAGGCCATAGGTCTGAAGCCAGATTGATGACTGTGGATAGACATTTCCCAGACCTTTGAAACGTACGGCAAGATAGCAATAGGTCTTGATTCAGCAGATGAGTTTATTGTTGCTCTCTTTTCGAAAACTTGGATGGTCTGTACAACTTTCCCAGCACACGGAAAAGGAGATATCGTTATGATTTTACTCAACACGTGCGTAATGACTGGCAGAAGGTACGTCAGGATTATTAAAAAAAAAAGAGGATGTATTCCATCAATACCAGCAGTTTAGATTTTGTTTTTAGAACATCAGATTGCTCAACCCAGCAAAATTCAAAGGAGCCACTTTGTGACACTTGAATGCCATGGACTAGTACCCCTGATGTCGTTTGTATCTTAGCGAATTCTTTATTTAGCAGGTTGGGATCGACTTCATCCAACTTGTGCTCTTTTTTTTTTTTTCCTCCTGTACAACCCATGCCCACGTGGCAACGACACTGCGACCTGAAAGATCTATTGTATCGGAGGGTTGGAGTTAATCTAACAGACGTACTACCTCCCTTATGAAAGTGACTATGTCTTTAATAGCGGAGCATTTCAGTTCCACTGAAGTAAGTATCTCCTTGTGGAGAATACGTTTCCTTAACCAGTGTAGTGCCGGGCATTCACAAAGAATGTGTTCGGAAGTTTCATCCTCCTCTAAACAGAACCGACAGTCCTTCTCTTGGCACAGGTTCATCTAGTTAAGGTGGTATCTCAAGCCTCAATGGCCAGTAATAAAGCTCACAAGCTTCTTAATGCTTTCCCTATCTAAGTTAAGGATTTCCTTATAGGAGTAAGGCTTGATTAATCGTTTGGATTGTCTTAGAACTGGTCCACTAGTCCAGTGGTCTAGACGAAGTTTGTTTTCCCATTCGTTAATCAGCGTTGTAGCTGTCGCCCATTTGACGCCACAATAAGGTTCAAGACCTATAAACACAGATTCTGAGCCAGCCCTAGCAAGCTCATCTGCAGATTAGTTGCCCACAAACCCTTGGTGTCCAGGCACCCAACCGAGTTTTACCCTGTTGTATTTGGCAATGTCTTGTTCAATTCAATTCAATTTGTTTATTTAGCAATATTTAGCTATTCTAATACAAGATAATTACATAAATAAATAAATAAATAAATAAATAAATAAAATAAATAAAATAAAATAAAAATATACTCTAATCAAACTTCATTTTTACATATGTGATAATATTTTTCTTAAACCTTATTATCTGACTCTCTAGCTTCAATTCATCAGGTAGTTCATTAGATTCACCGATCGCTCTCTGACGGGAACACACGCGCTTACGCTAACACTCACCGCAGTGCAATTTACTCTGAAACAATATTTTCTCTAACCCCCCAATCCAATAATAATTTAAATAATATTAGTGAAATATAAAAATAGAAAAATAATAAATAAAAATTATAAAAAAATCAATAACCATACAAACAAAATTCACCGCGCCGTTACAAAAATAATTCAGTGCATAAAAAAAAAAATTTAAATAAATAGAGTGCCGTAGGTTTTTTTTTTTTTTTTTTTTTTTTTTTTTTCATGCGTGCACCCACAACCGGGTAAAGCATCGTCTGGTGGATAGCGGGTTGTGTGTACAGGTCTTTGTTGGTGGACCAAACCAAATTGTCGTATGAGCATAACACCTGCGATAATCTGTTTTGGGAAACTAACGTTGGATCTGCACTTCACAACTCGGCTTAGTTAACGTCGGAGCTGTGTTTTCTATGTCTGTTTTTTTATAATGGTAAGGAATTTTAGAGTAGATCTGAGCAACATTCGTGGGCTCAGATCGAATTTTTTTTCTGTGTACGTCCACGCCGCCAAATATAGACCAGCTGTTTTGGCTCTTTGTGAAACACAGGTGGGTCAAAATTCCGATCCTTCGGAATTCGATCTGCCTGGATATAGCATTGAGCCATTATTCTTCCACCATCACGGTCTCGTTGTATATATACGTAGTGATGTAGCCTACCAAATTCTCCCACAATACGGCCAATGTTCCAATTCGGAATTTAATTTCTTGTGGCTGAAACTCCATGTCCGTAGGCAGTTAATCCACTACTGTTTCATTTATAGAAGTCCAAATATTGACAGCAATTCAACTTATAATGAGTTTGATGCGCTGTCAGACTCCATCCTAAGAATTGTATCCCTGTACCCACATTCTGAAATCGTCGTTGCGGGCGATTTCAATGTCCACAATTCTATTTGGCTTCGCCACTCTGGACAGACAACACCCGAAGGAAGGTATGTTGAGATTTTTTCTGAGGTAAATAACCTAACCCAGCTCGTGAATGAGCCAACTCGTGTTCCGGACATAACTGGCCATACCGCCAACACTCTGGACTTGTTCCTTAGTTCCGATCCTAATAAATACACGGTAAATGTATTATCGCCTCTAGGTTCGTCAGACCACTGTGTCATATCGGCCAATTTCTCGTACTCCAACCACAAAGCTAAAGAACAAACTCCAAAAAGAACAGTTTGGCTATACGAGAAAGCCAATTGGAATGAATTAAATAAGTTCTTTAGGAATTTTAACTGGTCGCTATGCTTCCTCGATAGCGATGTGGACGCCGCGGCTGATATGATTACTAATACAATTCTCCTAGGTATGAGAACTTACATCCCTCACAGGATAAAAGCTATTAGACCCAAGGAAAACGCGTGGTATGACTCGAGCTGTAAAGAAGCTATTAGGTTAAAGGAATTAAGTTTTCGGTCTTACAAGGCCAACCCAACTGAGGAAAACCGAAAAAAGTTTAAACGAGCCAGAAATGACTGCAATGCCCTCATTAACCGAGTTAAATTCTCCCACGACCAAAAGTTGAGGCAAAAAATACTACATTGTCCCAAGGGTAGTAAAAACTTTTGGTCGTTCGTTAAAAACATTAAGAATTCGGCCTCGTCATCTATACCGACGCTCATTCATAACGACGCACCAACTGTCAGCTCCTTAGACAAAGCTAATCTGTTCGCTGCTCACTTTGCAGCAAACTCCACACTGCCAGATAGTGCTTTGTCTCCACCTGTACTTGAGAGCGTCGAATTTTCCATGGGACAAGTCCACTTTCGCACTCGTACAGTTGCAGGAGTACTCAAAGGTCTTAACATACACAAATCCGCTGGCCCAGATGGTATACCCCCTATTGTTCTGAAGAGGTGTTCTTCTTCGCTGGCAAAACCACTGCGTAAGCTTTTCCACCGATCCTACTCTTCAGGTCTCTTTCCGAGTAAGTGGAAAACAGCATTTGTCCAGCCCGTACCTAAAAAAGGCGATTCTTCTTCTCTCTCCAACTACCGTCCCATTGCACTAACGTCCCTTCTTTCCAAGGTCATGGAAACGCTGATAAACCGTCAGCTAATGAAATATCTTGAATCACGAAAGCTCCTCAATGACCGTCAGTATGGCTTTCGTGGCAACAGGTCCACTGGTGATTTGATGTCATATCTCACCGATAAGTGGAACCAATCTCTGCACCACTCCGGTGAAAGTAAGATTATTGCTCTTGATATTTCAAAAGCATTTGACAGAGTTTGGCATCAAGCTCTTTTGTCGAAAATGCGTGCATTTGGGATCGATGATACTCTTCTTCTATGGATTAGAAACTACCTTTCGGGCCGTTCAATTCAAGTTGTTTTGGACGGCTTCAAGTCCGAATCTCACCAAATAAATGCTGGTGTCCCCCAAGGCTCTGTTTTGTCTCCGACTCTCTTTCTCATTTTCACAAATGATCTTCTGTCTGCAACTTCTAATCCAATCCATTCCTTCGCTGATGACAGCACCCTCAGTTTTTCATATTCGGTCCCAAACTCACGACCCTGCTCTTCGGCCGTGGACGAAGAACGACAACGTATGTTAAACACATTAAATTCCGACCTTGACAGCATATTTAAATGGGGCTTAACCAATAGAGTGGAATTTAATGCTTCCAAGACTCAGTGCTGTCTTCTGTCATTAAAGCGAAACCCTACACATCAGCCATTATCCATGAATGGCACTTGCATTGTAGAAACCGAAAAACTTTCCATGCTCGGTATGTGTGTCAACAACAAACTCTGTTAGAACGACCATGTATTCGAAATCGCTAAGAATGCAGCGAAATGTTTAGGCTTCCTAAAGCGGTGTAAGAAATATTTCACCCCCTCTGATTTGGCTTCAATTTATAAGGCGTACATTCGCCCTAAGTTAGAGTATAACGCTCACATCTGGTCTGGTGCACCAAAAACCATATTGCACTTGCTAGATAGAATTCAAAAACGCGCGATAAGACTCATAGGAGACACGAATATTACAAGCAATTTTGCTTCGCTCGAACACCGTCGTAATGTCTCCTGCCTATCCCTGTTTTATCGATATTTCCACAGAAAATGCTCAGTTGAGATAGCCAATAGCATTCCTCCCCTTCTACGTTTTAACCGCAATACTCGCCATGCCTCGAATGCTCATCAGTTTACCCTTAAGCCTATCTTCGGACGTACCGTGAAATTTAGAGATTCTTTTATGAGCCGCACAACACGTTTGTGGAATGCTCTCCCCGAGTCTGCTTTTCCTCTCAATTATAACCTACAGTCATTTAAGACCAATGTGCATCCGTGCCTCGTTTCCCCCTAACCCCTCTTCCTTAACGCTCACGCTATGTATAATGCATAAAAAGGGTAGTCATAACCCCTTCAGCGCGAGTAAATTATAAAAAAAAAAAAAAAAAAAAAAAAAACATTTTAAAACCTTTATAAAAAACTGTATTTTGTGCTTTTTGGGTTCTAAAAAATGGAAGACGGAAATTATTTCTATTGCGCACATTATAATTGTGTACATTACTAACATATAATATTTTATTACATAAATAACTGGGTAACAATTCATTTTTCATTTTAAATACAAAAATTAGTACATTCATAATTGTTCTTTGTTTTACACTTAACCATTTCAATACACTTAACATATTAACAATCGGAGTTAGCCAATGGCATTTTAATATACTTCGCATAGCTTTATTTTGGAATTTTTGTAGTCTATCTAACATTGTGTTATTTGCTAAATATGTAATTGTCGAGCAATATTCGAAATGTGGCTTAATTATCGTATTAAATACATTTATTGCACTTATTATCGACATTCTTTTCCGTATTCTTCCAAAGAAGCTAATTTTTTTACTTATTTTTTTTTGATATATACTCAATGTGGCTATTAAAGTTTAAATTTGTATCAATTATAATTCCTAGATATTTGATTTCGTTAACATTTTCGACTTTTTCATTATTAATTAATATATCAATATTAGATTGACCGTTTATAAACATACATTTCGTTTTACTCACGTTTAAGCTTAATTTGTTCATTTGAAACCATTTATCCAATTTTTTTAAATCGTGGTTAATTTTCTCAATACATTCATTTATATCATTACACGAAACATATAAAGGACCATCATCTGCAAAAAGTTGCAAACGAGAATATTGAACAACATTAGGCATTTCGTTAACATAAATTAAGAATAATAATGCGCCTAAAACTGATCCTTGCGGTACACCTAGGATTACATTTATTGAATCTGATATTGCATCATCCACTTTTGTTCTTTGCGTACGCCCTTGCAGGTAAGACTCGAACCATCTCAACTCGGTTTCTTTAACGCCGTACTTATCCAGCTTATCTAGTAGGATTCCCCTGTCGATTGTTTCAAACGCTCGCCTCAGGTCGATGAAAACAGCAACAATTTTCTTTTTTGAATGAACCTCTGCCTTCCAATCTGCTATAATTAGATTAAGCAGCGACTCACAGCTATGGCCGCCCCTGAAGCCTGATTGACACTCAGCAAATAACTGATTGTCCTCTATATACTTCTGAAGCTGCTGTTGGACAACTTTTTCTAAGACTTTGGCTTCATTGGGTAGCATATTAATCGGGCGAAAATCAGATGGTTTTGTGGGATTTTTTGATTTTTCAACTGGCACTACAATAGATTCTTTCCATATACCCGGAAATACCCCATTCGTCAAGGATTTATTTATAATTTTACACAATTTGGGACCAATACTGTACAATGCGTCACTAATCATGCTCACAGTTAACGTATTTGCATCTCTTTTATTTTTCGTGTTTTTTAAAGTGTTTTTAAGTTTGTTAAGCGGTATATATTTAAATTTAAAAGTTTTGTTAATAGGTTGAATAAAGTTTACATATGGCACAAAGGGAATGGCTCTATTTAATTCACACACACTTTCAACAAAGAAGACATTAAATTTACTTGCTATAGTTTTGCAATCATTCACTTGAACATTATCAAAAACAACACATTTTATTTCACTTTTCTGTTTTTTTACTACCAGCGTTTTTATGGTTCTCCACATTGCTTTTTGGTCTTTAGATGCTTGTATTTTTTGGGTAACAAAATCGCTCTTCGCCTTGTCAAGCGCTGATTTAAAATTATTTCTAGCTACCCTATAGTTTTGCCAGTCACTTGGTAAATTTGACCATACAGCCAATCTATATTTATAAATTTTTTCATTCCGCATTATTTGGAGCACGTTATTGAACCACTGATTTACGCCAGAAACATCAACAAATCTTTTACACTTTAAAGACACTACTGCCTTTTTTAAACACTTTGTAGCATTTTTCGCCAATATGTTAACATCACTCTCGTAATTATCATCAACCAACTCTAAGTTATATTGCAGACACTCGCGAAACTTTCGACTGTCATATTTTAATGTTTCCACTAGATGTATCGAACTTTTTAAATTTATGTTCATTTGTATGCTTATTTCGATACTTTCGTGATCACTGATTTTCAGACAGTCCACAACATTTGCCTTCACATTATCATTATTTGTAATTACATAGTCAATAATAGTTCGCGAGTTAGGAGTAATTCTGGTTGGTTCTTGCACAATTTGTTTAAAAGCATTATCCCTCAATATTTGATTAATTCTTAATGTATATGTATCACATTTCAACCAGTCAATATTTACATCACCCACTACTATAATTTTATTTTCATTTAATGGCAATTTATCTAAATATTCTCTAAAATTATTACAAAAATTTGCTTCGGATGCGCTTGGTGATCTGTATAGGCCGGCTAATACTAGGACATGTTCCCTATATATCAGCCTGATAACTAACCACCAACTTTCCATGCCTAGGGGAATATTCTCCAAGAGTTCAATTCTCCAGTGTTCGCGTACATAAAAAATAACACCTCCTGTATGTGACGAGATTGAGCCACATCTTACTAGTTTGTAGCCTTCTACACTAATTTCATTGTCCTCGATTTTTGATGTTAGATGCGTTTCGGTTAAACAAACAACCTCATATTTTTCCGTACTTATTATATTTTCAATTTCATTAAAATTATTTATTAGTCCTTCTGTATTCAGGGATAAACACTTACATTTCTTTAGTTGCTAATATAAAATTTTTTGTTTTTCAAATTGCAATTTCCGTTTAAGTACCGGACAATCTTCGCTTCTTGTGTCATGATCAACATCTATATTTGGTAGATGAAGAAGTTCTTTACTTCTGATGCAGTTAACACACTTCACAGAAACATTAACACAATCAATTTTTTTATGTTCACCACCACATTTCATGCATGCCAATATATTTGTACACTTTAGCTGAGTGATTGAAACCCCAGCAATTAAAACACCTTTTCACATTTATCTCGTCATAAATGACGCATTTATCCCATCCAATATTGATTTTTTTAACGTTCAACATCATTTTAAATGCATCACCATCTACTTCAATAATAGCATTGAACACTCCTTTATTTTTGGGCGACTCATAGACACTTACACATTTCAACGATTTAAACTGCAATAAGACATTCTGGGTTTTAATAGCACACTCTATTTCTTCGATCTCTAATTTCTCATTCATACCGCACACTAACACTTTTGGATTTCTTAATTTCTGGATCTGAATATCATATTTGTCACTCATCTTTTTTTCTTTAAACACCGATTGAATTTTATTACTGGCTTCTTCATTACCACAATTTATTGCAATAGCACCATCCTTCCTATCCAATAAGCCATTTACATTGATTGACATAGATGAGGGTTTTATTTGTTTCTTTATCTCCTCTTTTGTTATTGTACTCGCTTGAGTGCATTTAGGCTTCAAAATAACTTGTGGACCTTTTTTCACTTGAGCAGCATATGACACTTTTTCGCGCACCATTTCAATTTGCCTCATATCTACGCTTGACACACTTTGATTATTATTCTTCTTTATTGCGTTTTTTAATTCATCAACCGAATTTGATATATATTGCACTTTTTCACTTAAATGATTTTCTTTCTCACTCACTCTTAATTTTGTGTTCAACAAAGATTTTTCTTTTATTTCTGTAACTGTTGTAGAAATAAGCTGTACTCTTTCACTTAACCGCACATCATCTTTCTCTTTTTGCTCGTTTTGTTTACATAACGAATTTTGAATTGTTTTTGTCATTTCAGCAATTTGATCCGTTAATGTTTTCGCGTTATTGTTTAATATTTCAATTATACTCTCATACTTTGATTTCTGAGAGTCCAACAAAACTTCATAAAGTTTAAGAATTTTGCCAGGACTTCCATAACACTCAATACAATAGTAACCAAGGTTTCGATTTGCTTGAAGCCGCCCCACGTCATACTCAGTCAGTTTGCCTTCGCAGCACGGTGGAAAAGCCTCTTACAGAACCCGCTACACGGAACTATTTGGGTATCACCGCGGCTGAACTGTCTTTCGCATTTACCACAAAAACCATCCATCGTATCGACTAAATCCAACGACCAATCGACGACCGATTTAAGAGTTCAACCCGTTTAAACGCACAGTATTCCAGAGAATAGAAATTTATTTTATTTTCAAATTATTTTCTCGAAAAATTGAGGAGCTCAAAGAAAAACGTCTGATCGCTCTCTTACTTACTTAGGTGGCGCTACAGTTCGGGGTGAACCTGGGCCTCAGCCAACAAGCCTCTCCATTTAGCTCGGTCTTTAGCTAATTGCCTCCAGTTGCGCACTCCAAGTTGGTCGAGGTCCCCTTGAACTTGTGCGCGCCACCTACGGCGATAATTCCCTCTACTGCGTCGTCCCTCGGGGTTAGATTCGAAGACTCTGCGGACCGGAGCGTTGGTGTCCATTCGCTCTACATGTCCTAGCCATCTCAGACGTCCAATACGCAGTTTTTTGACTAGGTCGATGTCGCTGTACAGCTCGTATAGTTCGTGATTGAATCTTCTCCTCCAAAACCCGTCAACGCAAACGGGACCGAAAATCTTACGAAGAATTTTTCTCTCGAAGCGACCAAGGATATCTTCATCCTCTTTTAATAAAGTCCATGTTTCAGCGCCGTAAAGCAGGACTGGGATGATCAAGGTCTTATATAGAGTCTCCTTAGTTGTTCGAGAGAGGGCTTTACTGTTGAATTGCCTTATAAGCCCAAAAAAACAGCGATTGGCAAGAGTTATTCTTCGATTGATTTCTGCGCTGATTTTGTTTGCTGAATTTATAGCAGAGCCAAGGTAGACAAAGTCCCTTACTACCTCGAAGTTATAGCTGCCCACGGTGACGTTTTGTCCAATTCGTCGATGTTGGTTTTCCCTTCTAGTTGACAGCATATACTTGGTTTTGCCCTCGTTTATCGCCAAACCCATTTTGGCCGCTTCCGCCTCAATGCTTGCAAAAGCACCGGTGACAGCCCGCTGAGATCTTCCGATAATGTCTATATCGTCGGCGTATGCAAGCAGTTGTACAGACTTGTAATAGATTGTGCCTCCGGTGTTGGCTTGTGAGTTCCGCACAATCCGTTCAAGTACAATATTGAAGAAGTCACATGACAGCGCGTCACCTTGTCTAAAGCCTTTTTTGACATCAAAGGTCTCGGTGAGGTCATTACCGACCTTGATGGAGCAGCGAGCGTTCTCCATCGTCAGCCTGCACAGGCGGACAAGTTTGGCAGGGATGTCAAAACTAGACATGGCTCTATAAAGCTCTTCTCTATAGATGCTGTCATAGGCGGCCTTGAAATCGATAAAGAGGTGGTGAGTATCGATTTGGAATTCTTGGGTTTTCTCCAGGATCTGCCGAAGTGTGAAGATTTGATCGATGGTGGACTTTCCTGGCCTGAAACCGCACTGATAGGGTCCAATCAGGCTGTTGATAAAAGGTTTCAGGCGTTCACACAATATCGCAGAAAAGATCTTGTACGCGATGTTGAGGAGACTGATGCCTCTATAATTGCCGCAGTTGAGGGGGTCTCCTTTCTTGTGGATCGGGCAAACGATGCTGAGATTCCATTCATCAGGCATACACTCCTCTGACCAAATATTAGAAATGAGTTAGTGTATGCACTCTACCAATTCATCCCCAGCTGCCTTGAAAAGTTCGGCCGGTAAACCGTCAGGTCCAGCAGCCTTGTTCGATTTTAGCTTGGATATTGCTATCCTCACTTCGTTTTGGTCAGGTGGACGGAAATTTTGACTATCATCGTCCATGTTGAATGGTTCATTCTGCCTGACAGCGGGATGTTGGTCTTCGTCGCCGTTATACAGTCTGCAGAAGTAGTTTTTCCATATTCTTAGCACCGACTGTGATTCTACTACGAGGTTTCCATTCTCATCTCTACAGGTTTCTGTACGGGTATTACTTCTCTGACACGTTCTTTTTACCTTTTGGTAAAACTTCCGTACATTGTTCCTGGAGTATAGACTCTCGATATTCTCAAACGCGCGCTTCTCATGCTCTTTCTTCTTCTTTTGGAGAAGCCGATGTTCTTCCCGTCTCTTTTGCTCGTAGAGCTCACGAGCAGCTCTCGTCTTTCTTTGCAGCGCCGCTTTGTATGCCTCTTGTTTTGCTGCATGCACTCGCCGGCATTCTTCGTCAAACCAGGGGTTTCGCGGTGGTGGGCGAGCGAGACCCAGCACATCAGTCGCGGCGTTTCTGATGGCATGTTGGCAGCGTTGCCACTGGTCTTCGGCACTTGATGCTGGCGGTATAGGGGTGATTGAGAGATTTCGGGATACGCGTTCAGCGAAGAGTCTGGCGGTCTCTTGCGATTGTAGCTTTTCGACGTTAAATTTTCTCACAGTAATTCTTCTTTGTTGCTCAGATTGGGATATCCGCATTCGTACCTTGGCTACAACAAGGTAATGATCCGAGTCTATGTTGGCCGCTCGGAAGGTCCGGACATCCAGAATACTGGAGGCATGCCTTGCGTCGATCGCAATATGATCAATTTGGTTGATCGTGACATGATCATTGGACCGCCATGTCTGCTTATGAATATCGAGATGAGGAAACCATGTGCTTGCTATGGTGACATTTCGCTCCACAGCGAAATCAATTAGCCTTAGTCCGTTATCAGACGTGGTGTCGTGTAGGCTATGCTTACCGACTGCTCTACCGAAGACGTCCTCCTTTCCTATTTTGGCGTTAAAATCGCCCAATACGATCTTAACGTCGTATTTAGGACATTGCTCGTATGTTTTGTCGAGGAGCTCGTAGAAACACTCTTTGGAGGCAGGGTCCTTTTCTTCTGTGGGGGCATGAACACATATTAGGCTTATGTTAGCGAATTTAGCCTTGATCCGGATCGTCATAATACGCTCGCTCACGTGTCGGAAGCTTAAGACTTCTTGCCTAAGTCTGCCGCGTATGACAAATCCGCATCCGAATAAGCGTTGCCTGTTGCCTCTGTAGCAATCACCGTAGTAGATGTCACAGTTTTTCATCCTCTTTTTGCCTGGCCCATCCCATCGCACTTCCTGGATGGCGGTAATATCTGCTTTATAGCAGTCTAGGGCCTCTGCTAGTTGTTCGGCTGCACGTGGTCTGTAAAGGGACAGAACATTCCACGTACAGATCCGAAGGTCGTTGTCCTTATTTCGTTTGCTGGGGTCGTCATTAGTTGGGTCATCCTTATCCGAGGCTTTTGGTTGTTTCGGAACCATGCGTTTTTTACGTGGTAGGGAAGTTACCCCGACGGCACAACCCCCAACCTGGAGGGCCAGTTCCTTAATTATTCCCCTAGGACGAGGGGCCGGGTACACCGGTGCCAGTAGTCCACTACGGGAGTATGAGCGCTGCCGTTGGCCCATTAAGGGCTCCTCCGCCACCATCTCTATTCCAATGTCCTGACCAACATTGGAAATTCCTTACCGACGTGTGATCCGAATACGTCGAAGCAGCTCGCGCAAGGTATTCACTAAGTTCAACCTAACTGGAACTATAGACGCCACCGTTGACTCCGTCTAGGGAATTCGTCCGCTGCCGCCTGGAACAGGAAGAAGTGCTCTAGTGAGAAAAGCACTCTTCCCCCCCTCTCTCATCTGCTGCCACCAAGAATCCGCCAAACGGGGTTGGTTACCCATTTCTTGGATTAAGGTACTAGGCACCCGGCTGTCACCGCGTGGAGGTTGAGAGTAGGAGTTGGTAGGCCTCAGCTGAGTGAAAACGCTTGTGTTTTCATATGATCGCATGCACTACCGTTTGACATATTGTTACATTTATGTCGGGGCCGACGTTGACTCTGACCTGAGGAAAGGAAAATAAAAACTCGAACACCGATTTTTCTTGGTTCCCGAGAGGGTTTAAATTCTTTTTTTTTATTTTGGAAAAAAAAACTAGTGTTGAAAACTTGTCCTTTAGACTCGTTGCTCCGAACTCCACGACCAATTCGCTTCCTTGACCTCCAAGCAGCGGCTTTTTATAGGCCCATCGCTAGTTTCCAACGGCCTTCCAGTCTCCACCGCCATCATGCTGGAAAATTTCACACGTCCGCCATCTTGTCTAAGCTTGCCACGACTGTAGTATCTCCCCCGCAAATTTTCCGCCAAAATCATCGCCTTTTCCAAATTCCTCGTGAAATTCCCTTTCTTTTGATATGTGATATGTCCCCACCCTTATAAGGTGTAATCGGACTGCAGGATTTGTTCACTTCGAGCCGGCCGACGTCGCCATGTGAGCAGCTGTCAAACACAGCTGTTGGGGAAATTGGTGATCCATGCGGTTTCGACAAAAATTTATTTTGGTGGCTCCGGGATACGTCTTTGTTCGTAACACTGCTCTCTCCTCAAAACTCAAAGTTCCGACTGAGTCTCAGCTGGCGACGCGTAAGGCGCGAGTCTGTTCACGTGCACCACCCTGAAGTTCTTGCTCCCTGCTATCTGTATTCGATACACCAGATCCGAAAGTCGCTTTATGATCTTGACGGGTCCCTCCCAATCACATTGCAACTTGGGGCAGAAACCTTTGCGCCTTTTCGGGTTGAAGAACCACGCCCGTTCACCTGCTTCAAATAGAATTGGATTAGAACTCAAGTCATACCTCGTCTTCATAGTTTCTGCGGTGGTTTGTAAGTGTGCTCTTGCAACGTTGTGAATCCTCTGGTGCCGGCTTCGCAATTCGATTACGTGCTCTGGGGCAGTCGGTAGTTTTCCCGGTGGTACGCTGCACACCAAGTCCGCCGGGAGTTTGAGCTCCCTTCCCAATGTCATCATCGCTGGTGTAAATTTTGTTGATTCGTGTTCTGCGCTGCGGTATGCCAGGAGAGCTGGTTGCAGATGTTGGTCCCACTCTACTTGTTGACCTGTAAATTTTGCCAGGTAGTCCAACAATGTGCGGTTGAACCTTTCCACCATTCCATCAGACTGAGGTCATAGCGGCGTCGTACGAGTTTTTTCGGCTCCTAAGACTTCCATGGCCTTCTTGAATACCTCAGCTTCGAAGTTCCTTCCCTGGTCCGAATAAATAGTGTGAGGGATCCCAAACCTGCAAAAGACGTCATCAATTAGTTTGTGGATATTAACCTCAGCTGTCTGGTTAGGCACGGCGAAGCATTCTGGCCACTTCGTGAAATAATCCATCACGACGACGATGTATCGATTCCCAGCTGAGGTGCGTGGTAGTGGTCCTAGCACGTCAATGCCAATGCGCTCAAAAGTAGCGCCGGGGATACTGGGCTTTAATTTTCCGCATGTGCGTCGTGAGGGCCCTTTCCTTGTCGCGCACTGACGACAACTTAGGCACCAGGCCTTCACGTCCCTGGTACGGCCTATCCAGAAGTACCGGCTCTTCACTTTGCTGAGTGTTTTTGTCTGGCCCAAGTGTCCGCCGCTGGGGCTGTTGTGTAGCGACGCTAGTACTTCTGGAACAAGAGACGTAGGGATCGTTGGCAAGTCACTTACCGTACCGTTTTCGCCCTCCCAAGCTCGCATAATAATGCCGTTCTTCAGTCGTAAACGCTCAAACAGGCTCCAGTATGCTTTGACGTCTGGACTTTCACCCACGATTCGATCCTTGCCAGGACGCGTCCCTGCTTCTAGCCATGCCTTTACCTTTGCCAAAGTTGAGTCCTTCTGCTGCTGCTGCTCTAAGTTCTGCGGGGTGGCTTCTGTGCCAAGAACGGCTACCAAAGAGGCCTCTTTCTCCTCCGCTCGTGCGCATTGTTTGCAGGTTCCACAGGGCCTACGAGAAAGGGCGTCTGCATTACCGTGCCGCGGGCCAGGTCGATGCTGAATCTCGCAATCATATTGCTGAAGTCGTTCGATCCATCTGGCCATTTGTCCCTCGGGTTGCTTAAAATTGTAAAGCCAGCGGAGGGATGCGTGGTCGGTGCGAAGTATGAACGGTCTACCAAACAGGTAGTAGTGAAACCTGTGGGTGGCCAGGACGACAGCTAGCAGCTCCTTTCGTGTGACACAGTAGTTCTTCTCGGTCCTATTCAGGGTTTTGCTGAAGTATTCTAGGACTACTTCTGACTCTCCCTGTTTTTGGCTCAGCACGGCTCCGATTCCGACATCAGAGGCATCGGTGTCCAAGATGAATACGTCGTTCGTCGTGGGGAAAGCCAGGACGGGGGCTGTGGTCAGAGAATCCTTTAAGGTGATGAACGCTTTCTCGCACGCTGGGGTCCAGTCAAATCGGCGTCTCTCCTCCGTCAACTCAGATAGTGGCTTAGCAATCGTAGCGAACTGCTGGATAAACTTCCGATAGTAGGAGCATAGGCCGAGAAAGCTTTTCACCTGCCTTTTCGTCTTCGGGGCAGGCCACTGTTGGACAGCTTGGATTTTGTCAGGATCGGTGCTTAGACCAGTGTCGGAGACAATATGCCCTAGATAACGAACACTCTTACGAAAAGAATGACACTTACTTGGGCTTAGCTTCAAGTTGGCCGTCTGCAACCTTTTGAAGACGGTCTCTAGGTTGGTCAGATGGTCTTTAAATCTCGAAGTGCAGACAATTATATCATCCAGGTAAATGAGAGCCGTCTGCCATGAAAGTCCTTGGAAAACCTGGTCCATCAACCGCTCAAAGGTGGCAGGGGCATTGCACAACCCGAAGGGCATCACATTAAAATGCCATAAGCCATTGCCGTTTGTAAACGCCGTTTTCTCCTTATCCTGCTCGCTCATCTCCACTTGCCAGTATCCGCTCTGGAGATCCATCGTGGAAAACCAGGTTGAGCCAGCCAACGTTGCGAAAAGATCATCCATGCGTGGCAAGGGGTAAGAATCCTTCTTAGTTACCTCATTAAGGTGACGGTAGTCCACACAAAAACGAGTTGATCCGTTCTTTTTCCGCACCAGTACGATTGGAGCCGCCCAAGGACTATTGGATGTCTCAATTACCCCTCGATTGGACATGTCCTGAATTAGCTGTTTCATCTCTTCACGCTTGGCCAACGGAACTCTTCTGGCAGGCAGTCTTATGGGCTTTGAGTCTCCCGTATCAATTGTGTGTTTCGCCAGGCCTGTTCTACCGAAGTCATCAGGTCCCGCTGAAAAGACTGAGCGAAATTTCATTAGCAGCTTGTGGAATTCGGTCACCTGTTGCAAGGAAAGTTCCGATTGAGCCTCGACCAGTAGGTCTTCGAGAGTTTGTGGATTGACGTCCTTCTCAGGTGCTGGCACTTCACAAATTTCTACCTGCTCCAATTTGCCAACTATCATCTCCTTCGGCAAGGTGATGTCTTTTGACGATGTATTGATCATTCGCGCTACGATGTCTGTGCTTCCTGGATCGACTAAGCTTCTGCCGATCATTACCCCTTTGGGCATCTCTACGTCGTCACAGGGCTCCACCAACGCTGCTGCTCCTGAAACTGGCATAGGTTGTCGTAACTGGACCAAGACTTCCGATTTCGCGGGAAGCACTTGTGGCTCTGATGGCGTTAGCAATCTCGTTCGGGAATTCGCTGATGGGCGCAGTACATGTTTCTTACCTTGGATCTCTAAGCACATCTCTTCAAAGTCGAGTAGACACTTATTTTCAGTCAGGAAGTCCATTCCGAGGATGTTAGGCACATTGTGGCTGACTATAGCAAACGTGTGAAGGTATTCCTTGTGGTTAATAACTAACTTCACCCTTGCAGTACCCTTAGTCCATATCGTCCCTCCGGTGATTCCTGCTATCCTTATTGGTTGGCCCTCGATTGCCGCCTTTGATGGTAGGACATTCTCTGCAAGCACCGACACGTTGGCACCCAAGTCGATTATCAGTCCACAAAGCGTGCTTCCTAGGTATCCATTTATGGTTAAGCTGGCGTCCCCCAAAGCCGCAATGATTGTCGATGTTGTGTTCCCACTCCCCTTGTTCGCGGCTGGTATTGGTTCTGTGGGAGAAACAAGAGAAGTTTGGTTATGTAGTGGTGCAGTATCATCCTCCACCACTGGTCCCCGCTCCCTTAGACCAGTGTTGTTTAGTTTTCCGGGTGGGCGTTGGTACCCCGGCGTTCCTCTGTTGGGCTGTATCGCTGTTCATTTCTCCTACTACTTGGTGCAGATGAGGCCACAAAAATTTGCCTATGCCCTCGCCGCTCCAATCGCGAGGAAATGTCCTGCGCAACTCGCAAGGCCTCTGCCAGATTCTGTGGACGGCCCACGGCAACAAGGTTTTGTACTTGCTCATCCCGGATTCCATCGATAAACTGGTTCAGGACGATGTCTTCTACCACTTTTTCGGCGCATTCGGGGAAGGCCGCCACAGATAAGCGCTGTAGCTGAATAGCAAACTCCGCTAAGGGTTCTTTGGGTTTCTGGACGCGGTTCCGCAGCATGCTGTAGCTGGTTTGGTGGTCTAGACTAAACCTCTGCCGTAGAAGCTTACTAAGCGCCTGGTACGACAGTGGCTTCCCTCTAGGGAGGGCACCCAATACCGAGAGAGCCTCACCTCGAAGCTGCATGGCCAGTCCGTTCGCCTTCTCCTCCTCAGTCCACCCATGGAATGCGGCGGCGATGTCGAATTGTCGCTCGTAGTCGTCCCAAGATGAGTGCCCATCGAACGGCTGCACCACGTTGAAATTGACGGACTCCGTCGAACGCCCACAAACTGCGTCGCTGGGTCTGGACGGACACACGCTCCCGTCCTTCACTCGCTCCCTTGGGTGAGCTCCCAGTTACTCTTTCGACGTCGATGTCGCTCTCATCTGATCGGTGAGGTGTCGGTCCATGTTGGTCGCTGCATTCTCTAGTCCCAGAATGTGGGAAGGAATGCTGAGCCGATGAAGGGTTAAACGTTTTGTCGGTCAAGGACCTCTCCAGTGCATCCACCTTTTCTCCGAGGAGCCTTTGTTTTTCGGACAGCTCGGTCTTCCACTCCTTGAATTTGGTCTCCCAAAAGGTGCGTTCGTGCAAACTCCGTTCTTCTAGGACGGCCGTAAGGTTTTTGAACTGCTCCCGCATCTCCTCAGCGCTCATGGTTAAGAACTAATCTTAGCTCTGTTCGTTGAACCCCACACCTGACACCAATGTTACATTTATGTCGGGGCCGACGTTGACTCTGACCTGAGGAAAGGAAAATAAAAACTCGAACACTGATTTTTCTTGGTTCCCGAGAGGGTTTAAATTCTTTTTTTTTATTTTGGAAAAAAAAAACTAGTGTTGAAAACTTGTCCTTTAGACTCGTTGCTCCGAACTCCACGACCAATTCGCTTCCTTGACCTCCTAGCAGCGGCTTTTTATAGGCCCATCGCTAGTTTCCAACGGCCTTCCAGTCTCCACCGCCATCATGCTGGAAAATTTCACACGTCCGCCATCTTGTCTAAGCTTGCCACGACTGTAGTATCTCCCCCGCAAATTTTCCGCCAAAATCATCGCCTTTTCCAAATTCCTCGTGAAATTCCCTTTCTTTTGATATGTGATATGTCCCCACCCTTATAAGGTGTAATCGGACTGCAGGATTTGTTCGCTTCGAGCCGGCCGACATCGCCATGTGAGTAGCTGTCAAACACAGCTGTTGGGGAAATTGGTGATCCATGCGGTTTCGACAAAAATTTATTTTGGTGGCTCCGGGATACGTCTTTGTTCGTAACAATATGTATTCTAGCGCCTTTGATCCCCTTGCGGAGATTGTGTCTGGCGCAAATCTCAATGGCATGGATTTCAGCCTGAAACACAGTAGGAATCGTACCCATAGGTATCGAAATCTTTGTGTTGGGTCCAAAAACCCCAGCTCCAACTCCCTAGACTTCTAGGGTCCAGTGTTGGAGCACCATTTGAGCAGTTTTCGCGGTCCAATATTTCAACCTCGAATAAGCCAAAGCAAAGCAGTGTTGCCTGACCATAATATCTGGTAAAATGCAAAACATGTCTCTTTAAGGGATTGAGTTGAGTATCTTTAAATGTCCCACAAGGTCACCTGGTTTATACTCGTGATCTAGCTGCAGCCTGATGGCATATCTAGTAGCCATCTTCCTAATGAAGATTGGTAAGGGTGTAAGCCCAACAGTAGCTTTCAGAGCTGTCGTAGGGCAGGTGCGCATCGCACCTGTAATGCCAAGACAGGCAATTCTTTGCAACTTCTGCAACTTGTTTGCCGTTGTCTGCTGGAGAGTTTTTGGCCACCAGACGATGGCCGCGCATGTGATAATGGGTCTAACCATCATTATGTACAACCAATGTATCATCTTAGGAGAGAGACCCCAAGTTCTGCCGTATAGGCGTTTACTCGCCCACAGTGCTCTAGTAGCGCGCTCAGTGGCGGACTTAATATGTGAATTCCAATTAAGTCGTTTGTCAAGAATTACACCAAGATATTTGACCTCGCTGGAATAAACTAGTGTGGTACCTTTGATTGTGATAGGTTCAAAGTTGACCTGTGTCTTCCTTGTAAAAGGCACCAGAACGGTTTTACTAGGATTTATGGATAGTCCTTCTTTGTTACACCATTCTACAACTTGAGATATTGCACTTTGAATGACGTTGGAAATTGTCGTGCTGTGTTTACCTCTGATGAAAACCACCAAGTCATCAGCATAACCGACGGTGGTGTAGCCTGATCTGTGAAGATCTACTAACAAGTTGTCGATGACTATAGACCATAACAGGGGAAAAGAACTCCTCCTTGAGGACAGCCTTTGGCTGCAGTTATGGACACCGACACTCCCCCAGAGGAGGAAGTAATGAATCGACTTACCAGCATGGCCCTGATCCTGATGGTTGGTCGATTCTTCGATACCTCTGCTACTGATCGCCCTTGCGATCGAGTCGTAACCAGTGTTATCGAACGCGCCCTCGATGTCAAGAAAAGCACACAAGGCTATCTCCCTTGAACTGAGTGTTCCCTCTATATTTTTGACGAGATAGTGAAGCGCACCTACTGTAGATTTGCCTTTCCTGTGTGCGTACTGATTCGAGTGCAGAGGGTTAGACAGATCTAACCGGTCTCTAATATGGATATCTATGAGTCTCTCCATTGTTTTGAGGGCGAATGATATTAGACTTATAGGTCTGTATGATTTAGGCAGCTCGCTAGGCCTATTGCCCGGCTTGGGGATGAAGATCACATTAACCTGCCTCCAGGTGGGTGGTATGTATCCCCAATTGTAGCTGGCTCTAAATAAAGCTGTCAACCCCGGCAGAATGAGGTCAATTGAATTTTGGAGAAGTGCTGGAAACAGACCGTCACCGCCGGGGGCTTTAAAAGGTTTGAATGTGCCTACCGCCCATTCAACTTTCTCTGGACTGAATATTTTTCCAGATAAACTATTAACTCTCCTGTCCACATAAACCCTGTGGTTCACTGTGTTCGAGTACACATGAGTTTTCTGACTTTCTTCCTAAGTTCCGTCAGTTGGTCATTCCACCAAGGCACTTTGCGTTTGCTAACATATGTTCCATCCAAAAATGATTACCTATAAGCCATAGCTGCCATCCACTTTCATAAAGAATTGCGAATTGAATGAACTGTAGATTTAGGAGATATTAGAACGCAAGTCCGAGCAATTTTTATACCAACTTCAAAGGACATTGATAGACCGTTACCAAAGCGTTAAAATAAAGAAACCTTGAAAATCCTAGAACAGCAAATTAATGTGACTGGAGTATTCTACAAAGAACAGTTGCAAAGGATGGAAGAATTGGCAGCTTCTAATAAGGAAAAGGGATCAAGTTTAACACGAACAAGACAGGTGGCGATGAATTGGTAGAGAGCATGCATAAATTCGTCTCTAAGATATGGTCAGACTAGTACATGTTTGATACCCCCCTAAATAGCGCCAATTGTAGAGGCATCAGTCTCCTCAACATTGCATACAAGTTCTTTTCTATGATATTGTGTGAATGCCTGAAACCTTTCATCAACAGCCTGATTGGCCGCTATCTATGTGGTTTCAAGCCAGGAAAGTCCACCATCGATCAAATCTTCACACTTCGGAAGATCCTGGAGAAAACCCAAAAAGTCCAAATCGATACTCATCATCTCTTTATCAATTTCAAGGCCGCCAATGAAAGCATCTATAGAGAAGAGCTATATAGAGGCACGTCTAGTCTTGGCATCCCTGTTAAACTTGTTCGTCTGTGCAGAATGACAATGGAAATCGCTTCTCTGCTCCGTCAAGATCCGTAATGACCTCACCGAGTCGTTTGATGTCAAAAAAGGTTTTAGGCAAAGTGACGCACTGTCATGTGATTTCTTTAATATTGAATTCACAAGATAACACCAGAGACACAATCTATCTTAAGTCTGTAAAACTGCTTGTATAAGCAGACGATATTGACATTATTGAAGAACTCAACGGGCTCTCACCGGTGCGTTTACAAACATTAAAGCAGAAGCGGTCGAAATGGGTTTAACGATAAACGAGGAAAAAGAGAAGTACATATTACATAAATAAATTTTTTATAAATTGAAATTAATTAAAAAAAATATTTTTTCTGAGGACGAACCTCTTTATTGAACCAAACAAACTTAAAAAGTAATCTAAATACAATTCAAAAATAAAACTAACACCTATCTTAAACTATGCGGCGGAAAATATTTAATTTTTTTATTTTCCTTGTTTGATTTACAACTGTCTAAGTAAGGGCATTAAGTAAATTGTTTAAGAAATACATTTTCGGCTTTTAAGCGTTAGTGTGGACCTTTGTCCTTAAAATTTCGTCACCTTTGTTGTTGGTATGGCACAGGTGGGTTTAAATCCACCCGAAGCGTTGGGGGTTTTATTCACACCGAGCGCCCCTTGTCGCTCGTTGTTGTCGCCTTTCAGGTGCGTGCAATAATCAGTCAATTTAAAGTTACATTTAACAACGTTAAATACATCAGTGACAATACTTAAGACTTGGACATACAAGTAAGTATTGTCACTGATGTTTGTAACGTTGTTAAATGTAACTTTAAATTGACTGAACAGCAACATGAATCTCAAGCATGACTCGAATGCAAGGTGACAATGTGCTGAGATGGGATAATGTAGGTTGAAAAACATGAACCAGGAGCGTAATTCTAAGGTGGATGGGAAAAGATATAAAAAATACAATGAGAATATGAATGCGGAGCGTGATTACTTAGATGATGGCGGTATGATCTCGAATTCGAATGAGCAGTTCGAAGCAACAAATTCCCGAATTCGCACCGTCCCTCAAGAAGAACAAGGCGGTGGGTATTGATGGCATCCCTGCTGAGCTATTTCAAGCGGTGCCAAATACATCAGCAGATTTGCTGCATCCGGTAATAGAGCTTGGGATAGTGAACAATTTCCACAGGAGTGGAAAAGGGGCATGATCATTAAGCTTCCACAGAAGGGAAAGTTGATGGAGTGTGGCAACTGGAGACATATATGCGTTCTTCCAGCCGTAGCTAAAATAATAGTTAGAATAATTCTAGAATGAATTAAAGAACATTTAGATTGAACTCTCGGTCGAACAGGCAGGCTTTCGCGCTGGATCTTCCTGCATTGACCACATAAACACCTTACTGATCATAATTGAGCAATGCGTTGAGTATAGGTCTTCGCTACATTTGCTGTTTATTGACTTCGAGAAGGCTTTCGACAGATTGAATCGAGATGGTATCTGGTTGGCCTTGCGAAGGATAGGCATCCCAGAAAAACTTATAGCTATTATCAAGGGTACATACGAGGGCGGTAAGTGTCACGTCGTGCACAATGGTAAGGTATCGGAGGATTTTTAAGTCCAAAGTGGAGTACGTCAAGGGTAAATATTGTCCCCACTATTGTTCTTGGTGGTTATCAGCGATGTACTCCGTGCAGCATTGACGGAAGCTAATTATGGAATTCGTTGGACGATGACATCTTACCACATATAATAAACTTACCCAGATGTCGCATCCCCATACAAAAAAACGTTTATCTTTTTTGCGATGAGCAAACAACGATGGGCAAACAAAAAGCTTTTCTGCTTCGCAAAGAGAGTTAATCTAGGAAAGGTAAAATATATTATTTAAGTTTATTTCAGATTGATTAGGTACCTTGGTACTTACAAATACAAAAAAGTTGTGAAAAAAATCGACTTAGCGGAAATGTCGTGGCGAATAAAGTGCGCTATTGTATGCTGCAATGCAACAATTGCCCAATTTCCAGAGAGGAAAATGCTTAGATTTCCTAAAAAAGGAACTAAGAAATATAATAACTGGCTAGCACAGGCAGAAGAATCCCGTGATAATGTTGAAAATCATAAACGGCCATACATTCATAGTAAACATTTCGATTTGAAATTTTTTGGGGAAAAAGAAATTAAAACACGACGCTGTTCCTACACTTTTTATGAAAAGGAATGAAATGTTATTGGAATCTAATGACAATGAACTTACTTTTGATCCTAAGAAAGCCAAAATAAACTACTCTAATCACAAAAGATTAAAAGTGCAAACGAGTACCGATATATCCATTGATAAACTAAATGAAGTTTCAGCACTTATAGACTGCAACAGATCTATAGATTCCATAGAATCTGTATGCAAGAAATGTGAAGCGAACGCAACACAAAAAAAATATTTTTTTATATTCAACAAATAAGTAGACTGAAAAAAATTAACAAAATCCTCAAAGAGAGACCTAAAAAAAATCTAAAATTCAGAAATATCCTGGCAATTAAAGTCCGCAGGCTAAAAAAAGATAAAGCACAGCTTAGAGAATATCAAAAGCAAACAATAGAAGAAAAAATAGATTTCTTACATGATATAAATAAAAATTTGAAAACATTTTGCAAACTAGTTTTATCACAAGGCAAACGACAATTTACCCAAGTAGAAAGGTGGATTTGCCAATGTATATTTTTCCGCTAGTCGTCTGGATATAATTTTCTTCGCGATCAGCTGCAATTGCACTTGCCACACCCAGCTTCATTGCATAGATGGATAAAACTTAAAAGTTTATCTCCTGGTCTAAACGAAAATGTTTTTGACGAAATACAAAAAAATGTTTTAACATTGGAACCAAAAGACAAGGAAGTCATTTTAATATTAGATGAAATGAGTATCCAGGCGAATTTAACATACAACAAATATAAAGACATAATCGAGGGCTTCGTTGATTATGGAGAAAATCAAAGATTAGATTTGTGTTCGAAATCAGTTTGCGTGTTCATGATTCGTGTATATGTGGTAAATATAAACAAGTGCTTTATCATGTGACCTGTCCAAGCAATATACCAACAAAGCAGCTCGAAATTGAAGTATACAACTGTATTGACATATGGTACGTAGAAATCTGGGACTAAACTAAACATTTGCTGTGACCAAGGCCCTACGAATCGAAGCCTTTTCAATAAATTAAAGCTGGATGAGGACAACAGTTCCTTTCTCTATAAAGAAAAAAAAAGTGTATGGAATGTATGATGTGCCACATTTAATCAAAAGTGTAAGAAACAATCTTTTAAGATCAGACTTACAAACTCTAGGATGGAGTTGTAAGCTGGAAAATAATTGAGTATATCTATAATACAGAAAGAAATAATACCACAAAAATGTGTCCAAAACTAAAATATGCGCATATAGATTCCACAGAATTTCAAAAACCGAATGTGAAACTAGCGGCACAAGTACGCTGATACGTGACTTGCGCAATTAATGCATTACAGCGCTTGAATAAATTTCCAGAGAAAATTGCAGAGTCTGCGCAACCAACAGCAGAATTTATAAATAAAATCAATAAAATATTTGATTTATTGAATAGAAGACCTGCACTTATACGAAATGGCGCAAATATTGCATTTTTAAAAGAAATGCAATCATATTAAAACAAATTCAGCCAATCAATGCAAAATATAAACCCTTCTGCTTAAGCGATAGAATTACCAGATGAAGACACGATTTCAATAAAAATGACAGAAATGAATGACATAGCCACAAGATATTTTGCAGGTTATTGTTTTTTTAAAACACTTAAAAAAATGAATGCAGTTTGTAAGAACTGTGTCAAAGAAATGACAAAGGAGAAAAACAAATTCGATCTCAATTGATCAAATTGAAAGAATATGAACACTCGAATAAAAATCCAATATTTGTCTGGCCATCAGACAAGTACTTCAAAATATGTCAACTTCATATACAAGTATTTACCACTTGCTTTCAGAAATGATGGACATTTCATTTGCGTCTAATCTTACAGAAAATATAGTAAATTAATGTATCTCAAAAACAAATTTGCACTATCCAGATTGGTTTGAAACGACAAATAAATGTTATCCGCACAAAATTGATACAGTCCATTTCCTTGTGGTTGTTCTGCTTTGGAAAAATTGTAAGTGGTTTACTGACAAGAGCATAAACAAGAAATGGAATCCAAAACAAAAGACAAAAAAGTTGCAAAAATTAATGAATATGTAAACTAAAATAAATATTTACATATGTACATAATGTATGAATATTTGAAAAAAAAACTAAGGCGGTGGTGAGGTAAGGGAGGTGGTGGGGGGTCAATATTCTGCCACGTCCGCGTTCGTGTCCCTTGAAAACCACTTTGGTTAAGGCACTGTGAATAGCTAAAAATTATACTTCTAATATGTATTATGTAAATGTCTAAAGACAAAAATATTTTGCAAACGCATTTTCACATAAATGCCTTTAACTAAAGTGGGCTAAGAGCAGAGTTGATTTTGTTTCCTATTGTTTAACGTGCATGAACAAAATAATAATAAAAGAGTGGCTGTGGCTACCTATCAGACCTCTTCTTTTATGTAAAATGTAAGGACCAAACATCAAACATACTGTAAATGAGAGTAGGAGTACCACAAGGATTTGTAAAAAACAGATGTATTCAAACAATTAGGAAATAAATAAACATAATTATTTGTCTCAGCCTCAATCTTATAATACGTACATACCTACGTACATATGAATAAAGTGAAGTAAAATAACGTTAAAAAAGATCAACATTTTTTTATATGAGGATTCGACATCTGAGTAAGTTTATTGTCTGTGATCTTACCTTAAACACCTAGATCATGCTGACGATGTTTGTCTACTTTCACATCGGATAATGGATCCTCATCTGATGGCCCAAAATCTAGAAGCTGAGGCAAACAAAGTGGGGCTAAAAATAAACACAGCCAAAACAAAAGCCCTGAGCACTTCTAAGACCCGCGTTCTACTTAACATTGTCGGACAAGGAGTCGAGAAAGTTGATAACTTTCTTTATTTGGGAAGTGCGGTCTCGGTTAATCATGGTGGCACCGAACTGGATGTGTGCAGCAGAATCGGGAAGGCTAAAGCTGCGTTCGGAATGCTATCCAAAATCTGGAGAAGTAATGTTATCAGTTTAAGAACCAAGTTGCGACTGTTCCGTTCCAACGTAGAATCGGTGCTGCTTTATGGGTGCAGTACTTGGAAGGTGGACATCATTAACACACGCAAGCTGCAAGTCTTCGTAAACAAATGTTTAAGGATCATCTTGAGGATTTTTCGGCCGAATCGCATTCCCAACGAACAACTTTATACGAGAACGGGCCAAGAACCTATACGCATTACTATAATGTAATAATATAATATAATAATGTTGGTACAATCAAAACTAAATTCCTTCATCATTACAACATAAAACACAAAAAGACACAACTCGGACGTTACTTAGCGAAGTCGTGAAGTGTAGATCCAAAGAATAGTTTTCCAAAACAAACTATCGCATTTGTTGAATAGTGGAGTCTCTCTAAATTCAAATTGACTAGGACGTACGAACTGGCTTTCCACCATTAAAGGTTTAAGTCTTTTCAGGAACAGTTTTTCGAATAACTTTGATGTTATTAGGAGCAAAGATCAGTCTGTATGATTTATCATCATTTAGGGTATTTCAACTAAACCAGTTTGATTTCATTAAGAATCTGTTGAAGTCACTTACATCTTCAAAGAAGTATTCCCCTAATAGTTTCTTTCTCAGGGTAGCTAGCGCTGAGCATGTGCCGAGGAGGTGGTGACTATTCTCCTCTTTCTCTTCACCTCTGCAGCTTCTACAGTAATCATTTGCTGGGACTCCCATTCTAGCGGCGTGTCTACCTAACAAACAGTGTCCTGTGATTATTCCTACTGTGAGGGTCATGTTCCTTCTATTTAATGAAAGGATTTTTTGGTTTTCTTTGCGTCTAAGAGAGGCCAGATGTTTCTGGTCGATAGACACGTAGATAGATTACTCCATCTGTCGTTTACAGTAGCTTGCGCTTCGTTAAACATACGAAGTCTCATCGTTTGTATTGGGGGTGCCGGTACCTCTCTGTTGACAGCTAGAGGTAGTACGGTACCTTGTTTAGCTAGTTCATCTGCTTAACAATTGCCTAGAATGTCTCTATGTCCCGGGAACCAGTACAGAGTGATATTGCATCTGTCCGCAATCTCGTTAAGAGATTCGCGGCAATGTTTGACCAACTTAGATCTTATTGTTGGCGTTTCCAGAGCTTTAATCGCTGACTGACTGTCTATGTAAAGGACGATGGACCTACCATCTATAGGCTACATAGAGAGCCTGCGCGTTGCTTCACGAATAGCCGATATTTCCGCTTGAAAAATGCTGCAGTGGTCCGGAAGTCGGAGAGCTTCGTTTATCTAAGGTACTTCCGAAGATATACCCAAGCCTGTGCTCTCCGATGTTTTGGAACCATCTGTATAGATTTCGATTGCGGAGTCCTTTAGAATGGTACCGTCTTTTCATGTGGATCTGGCAGGGATGGTGGTGTTATTTTTGATGTTGAAATCGATAAATGGGGATATGTAATCTGTTTCTCTGAAATTGCAGTCTTGTAGAATTTTCATGCGGCCGATTTGTGAGTTCGACCACTGAAGAGATTCTCTAAGTCTCAGGGCTGCTTTAGATGCTACCAATTTCGCAACGATATCAATGGGAAAAATATTGAGTAGGGTTTCTAAGGCGGCTTTGGGAGTGGACCCGAGAGCCCCTGTGATGCACCTACATGCTTATCGCTGTACTTTTTTTATAGAGTTAGTGTTGCACCTTGTTTCGAGTGCAGGCCACCAGACGAGAACACTATAAAGCAGAATTGGTCTGACCACCGCCAGGTACAACCAGTCGACTATATTAGGTCGAAGACCCCATTTAGGACCTATAGCCTTTTTACAGGTGTAGATGGCGACTTCTGCTTTCTTGGTACGGTCTAGAATGTTCTGTTTCCAGTTAAGTTTATTATCAAGGGTTAACCCTAAGTATTTTGCTGTGTTTGTAAAGCTGAGTTCCGTGTTTCTAAGCTTAGGGAGAGCTACTCGTATGATCAGGATTTTGTATTTCCTAGTAATAAGTACTACTTCAGTTTTGGACGGATTTACGTTAAGCCCAACGCTGTCCGTCCATTTCGCTACTAAATTTAGCGCCGAATACATTAGATCTCTTAGGGTTTGGGGGAATTTACCTGAAATGGCTATGGCGATGTCGTCGGCATATGCTACGACCTTATAGCCTTTATTTTCTAATGAAGTGAGTAGCTTATTCACTACTAATATCCAAAGTAGCGGAGAGAGAACACCACCCTGGGGTGTGCCTCTGGGCGCTAACCTTTTGGTTGAGCAGTACCCAAGCCCGGACAGAATTTGTCTGCTGTTCAGCATTCGCTCTATACAGATCAACCTCCAGGTTAGCGACCGCTCCTAGGATGGATTCTGTATTGACGTTATTAAAGGCGCCTTCTACGTCAAGGACACCTTCTATGTCAAGACACCATGGTATATTCTTTAACCCTTATCCTGTACTGAAAAATAATAACACACGTGGTGGTTCTGGGTCATTTTTGCCCAATACACTTTTTTCTGATTAATCGCAATTTAGACATTTTACTTTTGTTTCAGAGTGTCTTTTACATATAAATTTAGAGCAGTTCGAGCACTTTGTCGAATATTTTGTGCTTTTGGACAGACTTGGACAGATGTAGCAACGTGCGCGCTTCAAATTAGACACTGTTGCTTGTTGTACATTTGAATTTTGTTGTTGGACATTTTGAACTACCGCTTTAGCTGCGATACTTTGCGGAAAAGAGGTTCGACGAGATATTTCTACTTCAATCAATACTTCTCCCAATTCCTCCAAAAAAAATCCTCCGCTTGAAATGCTTTTCTTATTCCACTGTGGATTTATAGAAACATAAATCACAAAAGCAATGTAAGCTGATATATCCAGCATATTATAAAAAAGCGCCTCTGCCCACCTGTTTGTTCTGCGCTTACAGGTATAAGAGCGAACTACTTGGTCAAGTGTATCTACTCCAGATCTTGTAGCATTATAATATTTTATAATCTCTGGTTTTTGTGCATCCTGAGTTATTTCCTTAGAATGATGAAAGGTACTGAGCAATATAACTACGCGGTTTTTCTTTGGAACATACATATGCAACCACTGTTATGTTATTATTGTTTTCAAAAATGAAGTGGGAAAATTGTTTGCGTTTACCTTTAAAGTCCAAAACTTGAGGCGGTAAAAATGTTTTGTTTTTACGCCCTGGCCTAACTAGCGTTCGTTTCTTCACCAACAATTGTAGCCCCAACTCATGCAATGTAATGAAGTTGTCACATGTTATAGAGGCCTTTCAGGTCTTTTATCAAATCTAAGACGACACGACAACCTTGATTTTTCTCTGGCTTGCAGTTTCTATCTTTACCGGTGTATACTTGTAAGGACCAGGCAAAACTTGTTTCACTATCGCACAGAGCCCAAACTTTGATTCCGTATTTCCCTGGTTTGGAAGGAATGAATTGTTTAAACGGGCATCACCCGCGATATGTTACTAACTGTTCATCTTTAGTAACGCATTCACCTGGGTTGATCATTTTTCGTAAATTGCGCTCCCATGTATCCCAAAAATCTCTAATTGGAGCTAGTTTATCGCGAGCTCGCCGTTCATTCCTGTCACTTTTCTTATAGAACCGAATAACTCTGGATACATTCTGAAATATTCGAAGACTCATAGTTGCCTTGAAAATCGCACTTCCCTTGCGGTCATCCCACAAGCTTTCTAAGGCCTCTCCATGTGAACGGTAAACACCTGCCAGCAAAAGTAACGCATTATAGGCTTGAATAGCAGTGTTGTCAACAATAATCCTTCACCAAATATATTTTTTCCTAAGAAACTAAACATTCAAAAGGAATGAAAATACGTTACCTTCTTTATTAGTCATCTTTACAATAATATCGACAACATCCAGTGGTATAAACAATGCAAACGCCGAGTTTACGTCAGTAACTCGAGAGACAGCATACTGAGTTGGGCCTGGAGTAGTGTTCATAACGTTTTCTGTTTCTTGACGACGTGCAGCGGAATCTCTTACTGGCCATCTAGACCATGAATATTTTTTATCTTTCGATAGAAATATTCTCGGAGCTGGAAGTGCTTCGTCATCCGAACTGCCACTATACTCAAGGTCAGGTAAACTTTCCCCATCTGAACAGTCCATGTCGTAGTTAGAACCACTACCGGAAATGTTTTCTCCTCGCCCTCACTTGCAGTATCAGTTGCCTCATTGTCACTCAAATCACTCTCATTATTCAGCACTGCTTCAATATCATTTAGATTCAATCTTGCCATATCGATCTATGTATGTCAAATTATAGATGCATCAATCAATATCTAATACATACTTGTGCAACGCATAAATAATTCACTTACTTTTGTATTCCTTATTAGTTCACCAGTAATCGTAGATCTCACGGAAAAGAATGACTATCTGTTTTGACATTCCCTTCTAGCACACTATCTTTTTATTCAGTTTTTACCTTGTACCAAAGACCATATAATACCAAGATAGTGCAACTGGCACTTCAAATTGATGAAAAGTAAAAAGCTCTCTCTGGCACGGGCAGTCGGGAAGAAGAGGTGATCATATTCAGAGAGAGAAAAGTTTTTTCTACTTTTTTCAGATTGTGTGTATATCGCCAACCAAAGTATATGGAAACATTTTTTCGTTGCCGCAGCAGCCACTTCAACCTATACTATATGTGTATGATGAGTGGCCGGAATAGGGATGAATAAATATAAATAGCACACGATTTTCTTTATTTTTCTGGCTTCTGGTTTGTGGATCTTTATTTTGCGATACACTTTCATTCATGATTTAAAAATATATATGTTTATATATATATATAATTCTGTGTTTACTAACAGTCGTGAAATAGTTGGCATAAAGGCAATAACTATCGCAAAATGCAAGGAAACTACACCTGATTGGTTTTGTTCTGATAGTTCATGGCTTGAGCATAAAATAAAAATTAGAGAATTTCTTAATTTAGTGCTACTTCGAAAGCATTGCTCTTGGGCGGTTGAAAAAAATGAAGGGAAGTCCAGTAAAAAGGTCCAAATTTTAACCGGCTAGACTGAAAATACATATATATATAAGTATGGATCGATACAATTTCAACCTGTATTAAGAAAAACAAATGATACTGCAAGTTCACATAAAATTAAATCCCATAAGATAATGCATATATGGATATGTACCTATGTACATACATACATACCGCACACAAGAAAATACAAAAACAAAAACCCAATAACAAAACGAGTTTCTGCCGATATTTTTTCCTTTCCTTCTATTATTTTACGAAAGGGCATTCCATAAGAAAAAAAAAAAATAAAAAATCTTAAAGCTCTGAGAGCGAATGAACTTTTGCGAGCGAAAATATTGTGAAAAGCTTGGGGGTCGTGTTATACGACCCCCCATACAAACATTTCCGAACATTTTTTTTGTATGGCGTGCAATATCTTGTTGTTATATGGTCTTTGCTTGTACGCAAATAACTGAGTGCAGCTATGTAAATAGTATGTGCGAATAAGCTGCTAAGTTAGTTAATACATGTGTACGTATATACACAAAACCACATTCTTAGATGAGGTGGACTTCACATTAATCTTAGAAGCTTTATTCCCTTTATATATACAAACGAACTTTCAGAGAAATGAAGCAATATTATGAAAAAACTACATTGGGCAATTTTGACCCCTGCATACAACGTAAGTTACATTTTTTGAAAGGACTCAATATATCAGCATAAGAGACCGTTGATGTCTAAAATGTATCATTTATGTATGTATTCATCCACTAAAATAAATAATTGTCAATGAATTTAAAAAAAAAAAAATAATAAGAAATGTACGAAATATGCTAAATCAAAGGTGCAAGTTGGCAATTTTGACCCATGTGTACAAGATAAGGGTTACCGGCAAGAGATTTTTCAACGGTGCCTAGTAACGAGTGTAGAGCTGTTTCCAATGAAAAACCTTTCCGGTAAGCATGCTGGGAGTTAGATATGGTTTGTGCCTTGAGTTTAGAACGAATATAATTATCAATTAGCATTTCTAACGTTTTTAGAAAGAAAGAGGAGAGGCTAATTGGTCTGAAATCTTTCGGAGTATAGTGTGAGGTCTTACCGCATTTAAGGCAGCTATTGGAAATTACATAGAGCCAGGGGGCTAAGGGTTTATGCCCTCTTGCAGTTCTACTGGTGTGATACCATCTAATCCTGGAGATTTGTATGGGAAAAAACTGTTAACAGCCCAATGAATTGTATGAGTGTTTATTATCCCGCCGGAACGTCCATGATTGTGTGGTGTTGAGGTATAGATATGTTAATATCTATGGAGTTTCCTGGGAAATGCGTGTCCATGAGGAGATTTAAAGATTCTTCTTTGGAACTTGTCCAGTCCCCGTTAGGTTTCTGGATAAAACTAGGGATGTGAGGAGACTTGGAAAGTATTTTTCTCAATCTACTCGAATCGTTTGTCCTCTCTATATTGCTACAGAATAAACTCCACGATTCTCGCTGAAATTTCCTTATCTCTTTTTTGAAAACCCTGAGGCTGTTCTTATAATTGTCCCAGTCTTCTGGAGATCGTGAAGACTGAACTATTTTCTACTGTCATTTCGGAATTTCGTTATGTTAGTATTCGACCAAGGTGGTTTATTGTCATTTCTGTGCCTGCTTAACGGACAAGCTTTCAAGAAGGCTTTATTCATGGTTTTGGATACTTTGTCAATTATCTGGTCGATTTCAGATATTGAACATAGTTGAGTTAGCTCGATGTTGAGTTCTTTATTTAAAAATGTAATATAAACCTGCCAGTTAGTATTCCTCGGATTCCTAGAGGACTTTAATGGAGCTTTGGTAAATTCCAAACTAAATTGTATATAGTTATGGTCCGAAAAAGAGACTTCTTTCGATACCATCCATTTACTAATATTCAGCTTTGGGGAGTTGGTGGCTAAAGTAATATCTAGTACTTCTTGCCTAATTCTGTTAGTGAAAGTAGGTTCGGAACCTATATTACATACTACGAGGTTAGTTTCTATGATAAAGTCGAAAAGACGCTCACCTCGATTGTTTGTGTCACTACTTCCCCAGAGGTTGTGATGGGTATTGGCGTCAGCGCCTATCACTAGGGGAATATTGCTTGCTTGGGTTGATTTTATCATCTCGCGTATATTAGTTGTTGGTAGAGGGCCTGTGTAATCATAGGGCATATACGCTGACGATATCCATAGCCTGTCTTTCCCATCGCGGTCTAACTCCACGCATGCGAAGTCCAGATCGCTGAAATTTGGTAAGAAGAAGGCTTTTAAGTTATTTTTCGCTAAAATGCAGGATCTTGGCTTACCTGATCCTTTGGCATAAAGCAAGGAATAATTATTTGCCCTTAGTCCAGCTATGCAGTTGTCGCTTGTCACCTAAGGTTCCTGGATAAGGGCAATGTCCCCTCCTCCTGACTACAGGCGAAGTAAAAGGTTAGCAGAAGCTGCTATCAAGTGGTGTAGATTAATCTGTACCAGTCGGAGCATCATTCCTGACTGGTACAGATGCCTCTATTACTGTGGTGTCACCATCCTCCGACTCGGAAGATTCACCACTGTTTTGCTTTGGCAGCGAAACTATCTCTATCTCACCTGCTGACTCAACTGGTGCACCGACCGGTCCAATTACTTTGACGCCTGCTGACTCAGCTGGAGTTACGGCCTGGGCCGAAGTGGAAGCTGTTGGTTGTGAGTCCGACCGAAGTCTATCTGGTTCGGTATCCAATCCAAGTCTAACAGGAAACCATACTTGAGATGAGCCTTTCGTCTTTCTCATGGACCTTCAGCACCAGTTCTTCCATGCCGTAGACAATTTTGTAATCCCGTTTGCTTAAAAGCTCCAGGGATTCTTGGATGAGGAGGAACGAGACTAACCTTCCGGACTCTACCGGTTCATCGGCTTTAATGATCTTCCAATTGGCGGTTGGAAGGTCAGGATTTTGAATACGGGTCAACTTCAGGATATCCGATTCACTGCATGGTCCTGGAGGAATCCAAGTTCGAGCCCTTGGACGGACCTTTATGTCGCTCCAGTGACAGACCGATAAATCAGCTTTGGCCAAAAGGTGGTTAAGCTTGGGTACTGCCTCTTTTAGAAACGCGATAGAACTGCTGTTACTGCATTTTAAAAGCTTTGCACCGTTGAGGTACCAGCCAGCGTCCGAAAAGGTCGGTGGCGTAGCAGTTGGGTTCTTAAGACAATGCGCCAGCACGTCTGACGCAAGTCTTGCCTTGAGGAGCCTCCAGTTATCACCACTGATACGGCCCTCCTCATTTCCGCTGTCGCAGATACCGCAGATATCCTTCGTCACCTCGTTCTAGGGCCTGAGCACCGACTCGGTATTCTTGGGCTTCTTCGGGGTCTTGGAGGCATCGTCCTGGGATCTAGAACATTTGGACGTTGAGTCAGTTTTAGGTACCACACCCGAACGTCCTCCCGACTAAGGTTGACGGTTCGGGGTGTTGCCGAAGGGCCTATTGCTATGTACTGTTGAGCGTGCGCGTTTTGGGGGTGGCCTCTTGTTATTAAGTGGCACCCTCTTACTCGTTGAAGGGGCCTGTCCTCCCGACTCGGGTTGACTGGTCTCCTCAGCGATAACGCTACCGTATAGTTGTCGTTGTCCCTCGTCTCTCTGTATGTAGGTTTGTTGTAGGTTTGTCGGTCGGTTCGTTGAGTTTGGAGGCAAAGCCTCGCAATTTGTATTTGTGTTTGTTTTTTTGTTTGGTCTTGTAATCAAAGTTGTAAGCATGTTCCCACGAGTAAGCCGGTGAGAAGTGTCCACCGCTCGCATAGCCGGTTTTACCGGCGGAAAGGCTTACGGCTCTGCCAGGGAAACTAAAGGAGGTCGTTGGCCACTGATAAAAACCCTCAGCCTTTCATCTGTGGGCACGGTTTACATAAGACGCTCACTCCACCCTTTAGAATGGGTTGACTACAGTTTTGCTTCAGATACCCTAGCCCGAAGACTGATGATGATTGTCTTCGTTCACATCGGATAATGGACCTTCATCTGATAGCTCACAATCTAGAAGCTTAGGCAAACAAAGTGGGGCTAAAAATAAACACTGCCAAAACAAAAGCCCTGAGCACTTCTTCTAGCAACCGCGCTTAACTAAACATTGCCGAACAGGAAGTCGAGAAAGTTGATAACTTTCTTTATCTAGGAAGTGTAGTCTCGGCTGACCGCGGTGGTATCCAACTGGATGTGTGCAGCAGAGTCGGGAACGCTATCCAAGATCTGGAGAAGTAATGTTATCAGCTTAAGAACCAAGTTGCGACTGTTTCGTTCCAACGTAGAATCGGTGCTGCTTTATGGATGCAGTACTTGGAAGGTGGACACCATTAACACACGCAAGCTGCAAGTCTTCGTAAACAAATACTTAAGAATCGCATCTCCAACGAACTACTTTATCTGAGAACGGGCCAAGAACCTATAAGCATTACTATACGAAGAAGAAAGTGGAAATGGATTGGACACGCCCTACGTCGCGAAGACAACTCCATTGTGAAATACGCCATGCAGTGGAATCCGCTCACCCAGGCAGGCAGAATAGCGGGATGCACTAGGTAAACGTGGCTCAGAACAGTTGAGGAGGAATTGAGCTCTTTAGGAATGAGTGGGAGGCAGCTCAAACGGGTTGCAGAACTTCGAGCAAGATGGCGCGCAGGCGTGGTTGACGCCCTTTGTGCCCCCCGAGTGGTTAAAGGATCTAAGTAAGTAAGCAAAGTTTGTAGTTAAAACACATCAAAGGAATATTATTGACTTTGTGAAAAGTCATGTGCTTTGCATATTTTGGTGTAGAAATCGGTAATCAAGAGAAATGTTGGGTTCCTCAAAAAGTATGTTATGTTTGTGTTGAGGATCTTAGAAAAAAAAAAAAACGATGACATTAAATTTTGATGCTAGCTAG
This sequence comes from Brachypalpus laphriformis, assembly GCA_945910035.1. Lineage (NCBI taxonomy): Eukaryota > Metazoa > Arthropoda > Insecta > Diptera > Syrphidae > Brachypalpus > Brachypalpus laphriformis. Next base: position 88,328,167 of record OX246754.1, read on the forward strand.
CTGACTAATGAAAATTACGCTGCAGGTCGTGTTGATTGCTTTGTGAAAGATGTGTATGAGATTCTCGATGTTTTGTGTATCGACTTTTTAAGTGCTGGTGTTTTAAAAATTTCCATTAAAATCAAACATAAACTATACGTATGTCTTTTTGTGTGTCTATACACTGCATAGTTATGTTTAATGTTTTGATGTTCATAAAAGAATTGTCTGGTCTGTTAGAAAGGGAAAATTTTAAAAATTAAATCATTTTAGGCGATTTTAATTTGAACATTATAGAAAGTAGTGAAACAGTTTCGAGTTATTTGGCATTATTAGTATCGCATGGCCTTGCTTGTTTCATTAATAAACCTTCTAGGACTGTAAGTAATTGTAGTTTTATTGGACAATAAAAAAATATTTACAAAATTCACAAAATACTGCATTGGCATTCGCCGTCAACCGGATAAGAGAGGACTGTATCGGGTAGATGTTAAGATCACATTTTAATAATAATCGTAAATCTTTTAAAAAGATGTTTATTCGTGTAGAGATGCTTCAACTTCATTAACATTCTTTATTGATTCCTTAAAAAAAAATTCTCCTCATTTTTGCCCTCGTAAGAAAAAGACAGAACCTTGGATTTCTAGGTACTTACTGAACAAAGTGAAAGGTGAAAACAAACACAGAATTCATTAATAATATGAGTTTAAGAAACAAATATAAGATATTGTGCGTTAAGCTTAAAAATGAGATTTAAATATTCTGCGATGCCTATTACCCTTTTCAATTTAATTCTGATAAGGGAAATTTAAAAAACGAATGCCAAATAGTAAAAAGCTTACTTAACAAATCCTTTTCTTCAAAAAAACCTTCTGCTAGCCATGTCGATGACTGTGAAGTTTTCGACAAGCATATCATTGCCAATGCATTCGACAACTACTTTACTAATATTGCAGCAGTTTATAATCATGTACAGTCCAATCGATCTGTTCTCTCTGTTCGACTCGGCCTGTTAGACCCGTAGAAAAAAAAATTGTTTTCGTGTGGTACTGATGACATTTCAAATCTTATTCTTAAGAAAATGCATGCTTTATGCTTAAAAGACAATATCGCCTCGAACTCGGCTCCGCCTGCCGTTTATGAGTTAAACCATAGGAAATCAATGTATACGAATATCGCTTCCACCTCGACCTTACGTTTTCCATTCGAAAAGAAAACGTAATGCTACGTAACGACACTCTAACCCGAGGCAGAAGTTGAGATGAGCTGAACTTTTGCTTACTTTGACAACTAACAGCTGTGGAACAAAGGAAAAAGTGTAAACAAGCATTCAACGCACTCTCGAGGTGGATGGGACGTAACGGGAGCAAAACCGAGGTCGAGACGATAGTGTTGTGTTTTAGACATTATAGTGGATGTGTTGTCAACCCCGTGCAGCGACGGGTTAAGAATATGACTGCAGCGCCCCCCCTAACAACCAGCGCTTGTCGTAAAAGGCGACTAAGGGGACAAATTAGATCTAGGCAATATAACACCCAAGTGAGCCTAGCGACACATATACTACCTTAAAAACCCTCCCACAAGTGTGCATGCGAGTCCGTGGGTTGACACGACTGGAGATCACCGGTGTCATAAAAGAAAGATCAAACAATACTAAAACAGGAGCATGCACGTGTCAAACAACAAACACCATCGCAATATGGTGCAAAAAATTGTATTGCAAAACTGTATCATTATGGTAATACTTGCAAAAAGGAAAGGCACTATCCCGCCAGGCACTACCACTGCTGTGCATGGTACTGATCCTAGACCGAGCAGAAATGTTCGGGTCAGAGCTATACGGATTCCGGGGGCTAGCAAAATAATGAAACAGTTTGGGCGCAATTTGAGGGTCGCGAGTTGGAACGTTGGAAGCATGACCGGTCGAAGTTACGAGCTGGAAGAGATGATGAATAGAAGGCGGAAGGACATCTTGTGTGTCCAAGAGACGAAATGGAAAAACACCGGGAATCGGGTGCGTTTCTTGGACGTTAGGACAAAAGATTACAAGATGTTCTACTACGGAACGGAAAAGTCTAAGAACGGAATCGGTATCATCCTTGCGGCAGAGCTACTTGGTAACGTCTTGAGCATTTCGAAGTCCAGCGACCGTTTGATGTCTCTCAAACTAGTAATACAAGGAGAGGTGTGGAATATTGTCAGTGCATATGCTCCCCACGATGGGTACAATCAGAGAGATAAAGATGCATTTTGGCTAGATTTCCACAATCTCCTTAAAAACATCCCAAAGGAAGAATTTCAATTTGTTGGAGGAGATTTGAATGGACATGTCGGGAAATCAAACGAAGACTATGAAGACTGCCATGGAGGACTAGGATATGGCACCAGGAACCTTCCTGGTGAAGACATCCTAAGCATGTACAAATCACACGGTCTTATCGTGTTAAATACCATGTTCATCAAACAAAGCCGACACCTGATCACTTACAGCAGTGGTGGAGATGAAACTCAGATTGACTACCATTTGGTAGGCAGTTTCATGAAGCCCCGGGTAAAAGATTGTAAAGTGATCCTGGGAGAGGCAATCGCTCGGCAACACCGTCTCCTGCTAACAGAAATTTTTATGAAAACACCAAAGAAAAGCAAACAAACAAGGGTCTCTGAGAAAATCAAGTGGTACAATCTGGACAAAGAAAAAGGCGAAGCTTTTGTTTTCGTAATAAAAAATTACCTCTCTCACACCATCAACGGAGCTGAGGATGAAGAGTGCAGAGCACAAAATATGTGGGATTCCCTACAGCGAACTTGCTTAAATAAGGCCAAATCACTGCTAGGAGCTTCAAAAGGCCACCATCAACACGCCAAAGAAACATGGTGGTGGAGTGATCAAAGCTTGGTCAAAGTGCCCCTCTAATAATAATGACGAAAAAGCTCGCCTTGAAATGGAATACAGATGCTGCAACAAAAAAGCGAAGAAGAAGTGCGCCCAGCTTCAAGCAGAGAGTACGGAGGGCCTGTATCGGGAGCTGGAGAAAATATTTTCCCCGGTTGCTGATGCAAACCAGGCTATCCAGGAGCTGCGAAGACACAATATGAACAAGAGCGCCTGTATCTTCAAAATAGCCGCCCAAAGAAGGAACAATGCTCAGGAGATTCGTTCGCCAAAGTTCATTAGCAATGCTCATGGCCAGCTTCTTGTGGATGACGACAAAATTCTGCAGAGGTGGCGACAGTATTGTGAAGAGCTTTTAAATGAACAGTTTCCCCGGCTATACTTTCCAAGAGCCACCCCTAACTGTGAAGAAATACCCGACATTACAGTCGAAGAAGTTAGTGAGGCGGTCAAATACTCCAGAAAACGAAAAGCGGTTGGGCCAGACGAAATACCCTCTGAGTTCTGGAAAAAGATGGGAGACATCGGGTTCAGATGGCTCAGAATTCTTATCTCCAAATTCGTGAGAGGTGATCCAATGCCGAATCAATGGAGGGAAAGTTACCTCCTCCCTGTATACAAAGGGAAGGGTGATACGCGAAACTGTGATAACTACCGTTCGATCAAGCAGATGTCACACACCATGAAGATCGTTGAGCGGGTATTAGGTGGCCGACTGCGAAAAATAATACGGCTATCTGATGATCAGTGCGGGTTTGTCTCGGGTAAATCAACCACAGATGCAATCCAAAGTATAAGGATCATAATGGAAAAACATCGTGATTCCTTAAGGGATTTGCATATTGTATTGGTTGACTTTGAAAAGGCATTCGACAGACAACCACGAGATCTGATACGGGTGGCGCTAAGACATCGAGGGGTTCCAGAAACCTATGTACAGATGATCATGGACATGTACGAAAGAGCAAAGACAAGAGTAAGATGTCCCGCTGGAGTAACCGAAGAGTTCTCAATCAAAGTCGGGGTGCACCAGGGAAGCGTTTTAAGTCCTTTGCTCTTTATTACAGTCCTTGATTATCTGCTTGAAGGAAAAGTGATGGACCCCAAGGTACATCAGTTATTCTTTGCTGACGATGGAGCCATCATAAGTGAGGATCCTACATCCCTGCAACGAGCACTTGATGTGTGGGTGGACGTTTTGGAGGGAAATGGGTATCGCATTAGTTCAAAAAAGACAGAGTACTTGTGCTGCCCGTTCTCTGATCCACCCAGGCCTATTCCAGACATTTATTTGAATGGAACAGTGCTTCCCAAGTGCGAAAAGTTCAAATATCTGGGATCTATGATCAATAGCAAAGCAACTTGTGATGACGACATCAATCATCGTGTAAGCGTAGGGTGGATGAAGTGGCGAGAAAATTCCGCTATCTTCTGTGACAGAAAAATGCCCCCTAAGTTGAAAGGAAGGATCTACACCGCAGTTGTACGTCCAGCGCTCACATACGGTTCACAATGTTGGACGATGTACAAAAAGTATGAGAGTAAATTAACGGCAGCTGAGATGAAGATGCTTCGCATGACAGCAGGAGTGACCAAGCTTGATCGAATAAGAAGTTCGAAGATCCGTGGAAGCTTTCACATCAAGGAAACCATCGTACACAAATTAGAGCGCGACCGGCTCAGCTGGTATTGCCACGTTCAAAGAAGAGATCATTTGAACCCTGTTAAAAAGGCAATATCTATGCACGTTCCAAAGACATCGCGATGTAGGAAAGGCAGGCCTATAAACGCCTGGATCAGACAAATGCGACGACATCGGCATTTCATTGGCCTCAATAACCGAGTGATCCAAAATCGGCAGGCCTGCCGATATTTTCTGAGGTCAAATAGGCGAACCCCACAGGCGGATCAGTAGAAATGCAGTGAAGTGGGAGGGCTGTGATCCCTTGTTTTCGGATCATAGCCTCGCTGATAAAAGGAAGAAGAAGTGGATGTGTTGTCAGATATTTTCAATCGTTGCGTTTTTACGGGGGTCTTTGCTTCTTCTTCTTCTTCCTATTTCGGCGAGGTTATGATCCGAAAACAAGGGCTTATAACCCTCCCACTTCACTGCATTTCTACTGATCCGCCTGTGGGGTTCGCCTCGCGATGTCTTTGGAACGTTCATTGATATTGCCTTTTTAACAGGGTTCAAATGACCTCTTCTTTGAACGTGGCAATGCCAGCAGAGCTGGTCGCGCTCTATTTTTCCTTGATGCGTAGGCTTCCGTGGATCTTCGAACTTCTTACCCAATCAAGTTTTGTTACTCCTGCAGTCATGCGAACATCTTCATCTCAGCTGCCGTTTATTTACTCTCATACTTGTTGTAGATCGCCCAACATTGTGAACCGTATGTGAGTGCTGGACGCACAACTAAGGTGTTAAGCCCTCTTTTCAACTTAGGGGGCATTTTTCGGCCACAGAAGATAGCGGAGTTTTCTCGCCACTTCATCCACCCTACGCTTACGCTATGATTGATGTCGTTGCACACAAGTTGCTTTGCTATTGATCATAGATCCCAGATATTTGAACTTTTCGTACTTGGGAAGCACTGTTCCATTCAAATAAATGTCTGGAATAGGCCTGAGTGGATCAGAGAACGGGCAGCACAAGTACTCTGTCTTTATTGAACTCGTGAGCTTTTACCAGGCCCAACTAATAAAAATGAACTACGCGGTAACTTTTCGATAATGTGCTTTATTTAACTCTATTAAACTAACTTACGACTTTTATTTAACTCTATTAAACTAACTTACGACCAGTAGCCACCAAGGAAAAGCACGACCGCACCGCACGCCGACCAGATGGTAAAAGAGAATGAGTAGAATTCATTTCTACCCTTTTTTGATAAAACCGGAAAAATGAATACTTCCATACTGCCGTAAAAGGAAGTGTCTCAAAACAAAAATGTCATAAAAGGGAGTGTCACGAAAGACCATGCCATAAAGGGCATGTTCGCAAGTAGACACGTCGCCACAGTACACCCTCCTTAGTGGGCCGCTCCATGCGGTTCACGATACCACTGCGGTTGCCTGGATATACGGCCAGACCTAGTAGCTTTGTTTATCGTCACTGTTGAGTCTCTAGCTTCTACCTCTAACGGCGCAGCCTTTGCTTTCTTTGTCGCTGCGAAAGTCACGCGTCTTCCCGACGTGTTTTCTTTACCCCTGACTGGATCTGTACTAGGAACCTCTATGAACGCCGGTTTAAGCCTATCGATGCTAACGTTAACGGATTTTCCTTTGATGTCTAAGGAAAAGTACTTGTCATGCCGTTTAATTATTTTGTATGGCCCTTCGAATGGTCGCTGAAGGGATTCGCGAACTTTGTCTACTCTGACAAAAAAGAATTCGCAAGACACCAGCTCCTTGAATACGAAAGTCTTCTGGCCAGTCCTTCTTAAGGTTGGCACCGGTCGAACTTCTTCGAAGTGCCGCTTAAGGCTCACAGCGAATTAGGTTTGCTGGATTGTTTTACTCGTCATCAAGAATTCGTGGGGCAATCTCAAACCCTTCCCGTACACTAACTCAGCCGACGAGGTCTGTAAGTCTTCCCTCAATGTTGTGCGTAATCCTAACAAGACCCATGGCAACGCCTTGGTCCATTGCTGGTCTTGTCGGCACATGATAGCGGATTTCAGCGTTCTATGCCATCTTTCTATCATACCGTTCGCCTGCGGATGATAGGCCATTGTGCGATTCCTTTGGAACCACAATATTTTACCTAGCTCGTTGAACAGGCAAGACTCGAACTGTCTGCCATGGTCTGTAATGACCGTCGAGGGTACACCAAAGCGTGGTACCCACTCTCTGCACAATGCTTCAGCGACTGTTTCTGCCCGAATGTCGGTCATCGGAATAGCTTCCGGCCAACGAGTGTATCGGTCTATCACTGTCAAACAGTAACGAAAGTTTTCCGAAGTTGGCATAGGACCAATTATGTCTAAGTGTATAGTTTCGAATCGGCCATTTACTTCGCCGAACTGTCGCATAGGGCTAACGATGTGCCTGTGAATTTTTGAGCGTTGACAGGGAATAGAAGCCTTTGCCCAGCTTCGTACATCCTTGTTCATCGACGTCCAAATAGATCTACTTCCCACTTCTTTGACGCTAGCTCGAATGCCTGGATGGTATAAATTGTGCACGCTTTCGAAAACCGTTCTGCGAAATCGCTGCGGTATGTACGGCCGAACCTTATCGGTGGACACCTCACAGTAGATCTATTTATCCGAGCCGATTACTGCGATTTTTTTGAACTGCATGGCTGATTTGGAGTCTTGCTGCTGATGAAGTAGTTGCTTCAGCTCAGCATCATTTTCTTGCTCAGCCGCTATCTCATTGTATTTAATTGTTTCTGGTATCGACAGCTCACCTACCCTCGATAGAGCGTCCACTACAACGTTTTGCTTACCGGGTAGGTGTCTGATGTCTGACGTGAACTGGGCTATTAAATCTAGATGTCGAAGTTGTCGTGGAGACGCTTTCTCAAGCTTCTGCTGAAATGCATAGATAAGGGGCTTATGGTCTGTATAAAGCGTAAATACTCTGCCACAAGCAGGTGACGAAAATGTCGTACAGACTCATAAGCTGCTAACAGCTCCCTGTCATATGCACTATACTTTCGCCGAAAAAAAACTTAAAGGTTGCCAATTTCCTGCCAACCTTTGCTGAACTACTGCCCCAATAGCTGTCTCCGAGGCATCGACGACCAACGCCAACTCCGCGTTAGGAGAAGGGAAAGCGAGTGTCACCGCCTTATGAAGTTGCTCTTTGCAAGTGTCGAATGCCTTCAGAGACTCTAGTGTCCACTCAATCGCGCTCCTATCGTTCTTTTTCTTACTGCCTTGGAGATACGTATTCAACAGTGCTTGTGCGTTGGCCGCACCAGGGATAAACCTGCGATAAAAATTAAGCATTCCGAGGAATCTGCGCATTTCATTAACCGTTTGCGGTGGCCTATACCCTGTGATCGCTTCGATCTTACCCCGCTGTGGCTTAATACCACTGGCATCGATCGAGTGTCCGAGGAAATCTACTGCCGACTGTGCGAATACGCTTTTGTCAAAGTTTACTACCAGACCTGTTTCATGCAGCCTACTTAGAACTGCTTCTAAGTGTTGTAAGTGCTCCTCCTTATCTCGAGATGCCACCAATAGGTCGTCAATGTAAACGAAACAAAACTCGAAATCACGCATGAGGGAATGTATAAACCGCTGGAAGGTCTGCGCTGCATTTCTTAAGCCGAACGTCATTCGTGTGAACTCGTATAAGCCGAAAGGAGTACAAATTGCCGTTCCGATAGCCAACTTCTCAGCTGAGAGCCTCCGTGGCCTCGTCGAAACCGGAGGGCCTTTAGTCACAATGTGATGTGTGACCGAATGAGAAATTTTTTTGTGCAAGGAATTTTCCGGCAGCGCACCCCAAAACCGTCTCAATAGGCTTCGAAGCGCAGGGTCTGTGATAGCGTCGGATACAACCGAAAGAGCAACATGTCCGTTAACTACTCGCCTGAGCGAATGTAATTTGGTTAGTGGGTCGATTAGTCTCTTCCCTTTCAAATCAACTAAAATACCATATGGTTTTAGGAAATCGGCCCCTATTATAGACTTGTCTACGTTCGCCATCACGAACACCCAGTAAAAGGAACGACGAAGTCCTAAATCTAGCTTCATATGCTTTCTGCCGTACGTGCTAACCTTGGTTGTATTTGCAGCGAATAGCGAAAAATTTGGATCAGGCCGTTTTTTCAACTCCGAGGGCATAAGCAATACTGATATGTCAGCACCGGTATCGACCAAATAGTGAGTTCTACTTGTTCGGTCAAAAACGAATAGGCGACTATTAGGCTTTTGATGGGGGTCAACTGTCGCCACACATGACTCCCCTACTAGTTTCCCGAGTTCGCACGTCGATTACTGTAGGAGCAAGGCGACCTACAACGTGTAGCTCTATCACCAAAACGCTTGTGATACCAACATTCCTCAATACTAGAGCGGCCGGCGCTCTCTCGTCTTCCTGCTCGGCTTCCCGAACGCGCCCTTTGAGGCCTACGGGGACACCTAAGCTCCTTTAATTGGGCCGCCAAGCCGTCAATTCGCTTTGCTAACTCACCGATAGTACAGTTACTCGCGACGTTTACTCGACAAGTTTGCGCTGTTACCGTCGACGATTGGTCTGTTGGTTGGCGCTGCCCAATACTATTCACGCTAAATTGCTGAGTGGTTTCTATAATTGTATCCGCCGTTAAGGCCATTGGCTCTAAATCCTCTGTACTACCCGCTAAAATAGCCTTCACTATGTCAGGTACAGACCACGTGCAGCCGAACAACTAGCAGAGGCCCTAGACTGCTATAAAGCAGATATTACCGCCATCCAGGAAGTGCGATGGGATGGGCCGGGCAAAAAGAGGATGAAAAACTGTGACATCTACTACGGTGATTGCTACAGAGGCAACAGGCAACGTTTATTCGGATGCGGATTTGTCATACGCGGCAGACTTAGGCAAGAAGTCTTAAGCTTCCGACACGTAAGCGAGCGTATTATGACTATCCGGATCAAGACTAAATTCGCTAACATAAGCCTAATATGTGTTCATGCCCCCACAGAAGAAAAGGACCCTGCCACCAAAGAGTGTTTCTACGAGCTCCTCGACAAAACATACGAGCAATGTCCTAAATACGACGTTAAAATCGTATTGGGCGATTTTAACGTCAAAATAGGAAAGGAGGACGTCTTTGGTAGGGCAGTCGGTAAGTATAGCCTACACGACACCACGTCTGATAACGGACTTAAGCTTATTGATTTCGCTGTGGAGCGAAATGTCACCATAGCAAGCACATGTTTCCACATCTCGATATTCATAAGCAGACATGGCGGTCCAATGATCATGTCACGATCAACCAAACTGATCATATTGCGATCGACGCAAGGCATGCCTCCAGTATTCTGGATGTCCGGACCTTCCGAGCGGCCAACATAGACTCGGATCATTACCTTGTTGTAGCCAAGGTACGAATGCGGATATCCCAATCTGAGCAACGAAGAAGAATTACTGTGAGAAAATTAAACGTCGAAAAGCTACAATCGCAAGAGACCGCCAGACTCTTCGCTGAACGCGTATCCCGAAATCTCTCAATCACCCCTTTGCCGCCAGCATCAAGTACCGAAGACCAGCGGCAACGCTGCCAACATGCCACCAGAAACGCCACGACTGATGTGCTGGGTCTCGCTCGACTACCACCGCGAAACCCCTGGTTTGATGAAGAATGCCGGCGAGTGCATGCAGCAAAACAAGAGGCATACAAAGCGGCGCTGCAAAGGAAGACGAGAGCTGCTGGACCTGACGGCTTACCTGCCGAACTTTTCAAAGCTGGGAATGAATTGGTAGAGTGCATACATCAACTCATCTCTAATATTTGGTCAGACGAGTGTATGCCTGATGAATGGAATCTCAGCATCGTTTGCCCGATCCACAAGAAAGGAGACCCCCTCAACTGCGCCAATTATAGAGGCATCAGTCTCCTCAACATCGCATACAAGATCTTTTCTGCGATATTGTGTGAACGCCTGAAACCTTTTATCAACAGCCTGATTGGACCCTATCAGTGCGGTTTCAGGCCAGGAAAGTCCACCATCGATCAAATCGTCACACTTCGGCAGATCCTGGAGAAAACCCAAGAATTCCATATCGATACTCACCACCTCTTTATCGATTTCAAGGCCGCCTATGACAGCATCTATAGAGAAGAGCTTTATAGAGTCATGTCTAGTTTTGACATCCCTGCCAAACTTGTCCGTCTGTGCAGGCTGACGATGGATAACGCTCGCTGCTCCATCAAGGTCGGTAATGACCTCACCGAGACCTTTGATGTCAAAAAAGGCTTTAGACAAGGTGACGCGCTGTCATGTGACTTCTTCAATATTTTACTTGAACGGATTGTGCGGAACTCACAAGCCAACACCGGAGGCACAATCTATTACAAGTCTGTACAACTGCTTGCATACGCCGACGATATAGACATTATCGGAAGATCTCAGTGGGCTGTCACCGGTGCTTTTGCAAGCATTGAGGCGGAGGCGGCCAAAATGGGTTTGGCGATAAACGAGGGCAAAACCAAGTATATGCTGTCAACTAGAAGGGAAAACCAACACCGACGAATTGGACAAAACGTCACTGTGGGCAGCTATAACTTCGAGGTAGTAAGGGACTTTGTCTACCTTGGCTCTGCTATAAACTCGAAACACAAAATCAGTGCAGAAATCAATCGAAGAATAACTCTTGCCAATCGCTGTTTTTTTGGGCATATAAGACAATTCAACAGTAAAGCCCTATCTCGAAAAACTAAGGAGACTCTGTATAAGACCCTGATCATCCCAGTCCTGCTTTACGGCGCTGAAGAGGATGAAGATATCCTTGGTCGCTTCGAGAGAAAAATTCTTTGTAAGATTTTCGGTCCCGTTTGCGTTGACGGGTTTTGGAGGAGAATATTCAATCACGAACTATACGAGCTGTACAGCGACATCGACCTAGTCAAAAAACTGCGTATTGGACGTCTGAGATGGCTAGGACATGTAGAGCGAATGGACACCAACGCTCCGGCCCGCAGAGTCTTCGAATCTAATTCCGAGGGACGACGCCGTAGAGGGAATCATCGCCGTAGGTGGCGCGCACAAGTTCAAGGGGACCTCGACCAACTTGGAGTGCGCAACTGGAGGCAATTAGCTAAAGACCGAGCTAAATGGAGAGGCTTGTTGGTTGAGGCCCAGGTTCACCCCGAACTGTAGCGCCACCTAAGTAAGTAAGTAAGTAAGTAAGTATGTCAGGTAATCTTTGTAACTACAGCTTTTTAATAATTGCTGGCGAAAATTCAGGCCCGGCCAGTGCTTTCATGTCGTGCAACAGCTGGCTGGGTTTCCTATCACCTAAATCCAGTCCCCCTAACAGCTGTTGTAAACGGACATCGTCGGAGTCCATCAGTCGCGATAACACTGCGTTCTTTAAGGCCTCGAATTTTGCTTGCGCTGGTGGTGAAGCGATGATGTCGCGCACGCGTTGGACCGTATTAATGTCCATTAATGCAATCGCCGCGTAAAATTTTCGTTCGTCAGACATATTCCTAGCGAGTGCGAACTGACCTTCCATAGCCTTAAACCACAGGTTGGGGCATGATGGCCAGAAGTTAATTTGCTTGTAAGCAATTGCCTCTAACTGCACCGGTCCTTTTATAACCGCTGTGACAGGTGAACCGGCTGGAACGTCCCGAGGCGAGGAGGTGCGCGGCTTTGCCGCAGTCTCTTCCCTGTCATCGGAACCCATTAAACTACGTTACCCAGAAGTAATATGTAAACGCGTACAACGATCCCCGTTTCGAACGTAATCTCCCGCATGTTTGTCGACAATCGGCCGGTGCAATTGGGGGAATATAAAAAAATATACTAGTGGCAAGCGGTTTGGTCTCACAATGCTACGGCTACTTTATAGTGGGTAGTAATACAAAACTAAATTATTGCTTACAGACTATGTAATTCCCCAGCGATGACTATTCACCTTGTCGCGGTGCTGGGGCTTAAGTAGGGCTGAAGGTTTTCTGCGGAGACGTGTCGGCGAGTGCCGGACTCCTAGACTACCTGAGGTCCAAAAAAACAAGAGATAGTCTCCCTAATTCTACCGGTGGTGTGAGCGTTTTTAAAACCGTGCCGAAAGATGAAAGGTTATGGGGATACACAAAACCAACCACTAACGAGCTCTCACAGATGCCCTGGTGAGGTCTGTGTATAGTGAATGCCTTACCCCGGCATGGCGGCTCTGGCGGGGCGAACTACAATTTCCGGCCTTACTCGTGGGAACAAAAATGAACCAAAAACAAAACAACAAAACAACAACAACAACAGACACCAGTCCGGAAGCTGACACGCTACCCGTGGGCGTACCGGTACTGGCCGGCAGCTAGCTCGGATGAGGAGATCTCTATGGAGATGGAGGAGCGGCTTTTAGCAGATCCATCCGAGGGTCCCCGAAAACCGAAGGGGGGGAAGAAGGTCTCTCCAGGCCAGATGAGACGGCGGTTGTTCCGTAGAGCGACGCATGTCCAGTCGGTGCTGGACGCAAAAGATCCCTCTTCCGTCTCTGAGAAGGAAAAGAACTCCCTGGCCTGGGCTATTGATACAATAGCAAACGACGCTCTGACGAGGCCTGCGCCTAAACAGAGCGTTGCTGAAACCAAGGCCAGCCGTAAGGTCGCTGGCCCTAAGGCTAACCTTGGCGGAAAAGGAGCAACCACAAATATGAAAACCAGCAAGACCGCTGCCGCTAAGGCAGGTCCTGCTGGGGCTCAGCCGCTGAACATCGTCGTAGGATGGCCGAGACCAGGCGGGAGGAGTTTGTGTCAAAGAAGCTTAGGTCTTCGGAGGACACAAAAAATTCCCCCAAAAGGTCGAAGGCTGATACGGGGATGCTCTTCAGCGGGGCGATTCGAAGTTCACTGCAGCTAGCTAGTGGCCAGTATTCCCAAGAATGCGGTCAGATGATAGAGAAGGCCTTAGCTGGAGTAATCTTCGACCGTATTCGAAAGAATGCCGGCGGAACTGCACCCACATTTAGGAGAGCGAAGTGGCATCGTGGGGTCATTATGATAGACTGCAAGGATCAGTTATCGCTTGACTTAGTGAAGGCCACGGTTCGCGGTTTTAAACTCTGGGAGGGGGCTGCATTGCGAGCGGTACCCCCAGATGAGATACCCACCATGCCCAAGGGAAGGCTCTGTGTTCCTGACTGGGGTGTGAACAAAACAGGGATCCTCGGCTTCCTAAAAGCCCAGAACCCTTCTACTGATATGAAGGGCTGGGAGGTCGTCGGGGAGGAAGAGGCGAAGTATGGGAATGAACCCCCGGCCTCACTTCTGGCAGACAAGCAGTTGAGGTTGTGCTATGGAGCGGGAGAGGTAACTCTAAAGCTCCTAAAGCGGACTCAACGTGCGGAGAACGATGGGGTGACTGACGCTATGGAAGTTGAGATTGCGACAACCGATGCAGGTAGTGCAAATCAATCTTCATCATAGCGTGGTCGCCTCCGACAAGTTGAAGCTGCTCCTCATGGAGGAGCAGCTGAATCTGGCCCTAATCCAGGAACCGTGGATTCATAACAATCGCGTGATGGGATTAGGGTCAAAAAACTATAATGTATATTATAGAAGCGACGCTGGCAAGGTTAGGACGTGTATCGTGGCCAAAAAGAGTTTAAACATACTAATGTTATCTCATTTCAGCTCCGGCGACTTGACAGTGGTAAACGTGAGAGGGGTGAATGGCAACTGCACGGTGGCGTCTGCGTACCTTCCCTACGATGACGGCATCGATGTCCCCTCGGAAAGTCTGAGGTCGCTCATATCAGCGTCTCAAAAAGGTGAGAAAAACTTAGTCTTGGGATGTGATGCCAACGCCCACCATACTCTGTGGGGTAGCACCGACATCAACGCTAGAGGCGAAGTTTTGTTTAATTATATTCTTGAAACCAATCTTGTTATTTGTAATAGAGGCAATGACCCCACCTTTGTAACGTCTAATAGAAGAGAAGTCTTGGATATAACTTTTATTTCTGGCCAGAGCTCTGTTGAAGTTGTTAACTGGAGAGTCTCCAACAAGGCGTCACTATCTGACCACTGTTGGATACTCTTCAAGCTACAACTTACTACTCATGGGAGTGGGACTTTCAGAAATCCGCGTAGGGCCAACTGGTCAAAATTCAAGAGAGAACTGAGGAAATCAGTGTATCACCTTACTGAGGACCTCGACTCGACTGAAGCAGTTGACAATGCAGTCGATGCACTGACCGGTTCCCTTACGCGATCCTTGGAGAAGTCCTGTCCGGTTAGTAGGCTTAGCGGTAAAAGGCGTCCACCATGGTGGAACGATAAAATAGCGGAACTCATTCGTATTTCAAGAGTACGTCCACGTCGAGTGGTCCACCTATAAAGAAAGCGTGAAACTCCTCAAGAAAGAGATTAAGTTCGCAAAGAAGAACTCTTAGAGGTCTTTTTGCGCATCTATAGAATCAACAAACGAAGCGTCCCGCCTAAGGAAGGTCCTGGCCAAGACACCAACGCCGAAATCCAATATCAGGAAAAGCGATGGCACCTGGGCAGAATCACACGAGGAAACGCTGGATATGCTACTGAGTACTCACTTTCCTGGATGTACATCAATCTCTGGAGATGATCTAACCATTCCAGAGACGACATCGGGAATAAGTGCGGAAGAGGTGGGTTATATAATAGATGATGACAAGATAGCGTATGCAATTAAATCATTTGCTCCATATAAGGCACCAGGAATGGATAACATTCGACCTGTGATGCTGCAAGAGTCAGTGGATATTGCTATTCCATGGCTCAAACGTATCTTCACAGGATGCCTTAAGCTAGGTTATGTTCCTAAAGCATGGCGGGAGGTGCGCGTTGTTTTCATTCCCAAAGCGGGAAAAGCGAGCCATACAAACGCAAAAGACCTGGGACCTATCAGTCTATCGTCCTTTTTGCTGAAAACCTTGGAACGTTTGATAGATGTATATATAAGAGGTGTGATCGGCGATGATTACCTATCTAAATCACAACACGCATACATCTGCGGCAGATCGGTAGACACGGCCCTCCACCGGGTCGTATCGAGCATAGAAAGATCCCTCCACTTCAAGGAGTTCACTCTTGGGGCGTTCCTGGACATTGAAGGAGCGTTCAACGAAGTAAGCTCTAACGCAATCCTGAGCAGTCTGTACAGAGCACATGTCAACACCGGCCTCTGCAACTGGATTGCGCAGATGCTTCAATCAAGGATAATATCTTCAATGCGAGGAGATGTAACCATCCGGAGAAGGGTCTGCAGAGGAACACCCCAAGGTGGAGTCTTGTCCCCGCTAATATGGCTCCTTGTGGTGGATGAGATCTTGGTAACACTGAAGGAAAACGGCTTCAACGTGACGGCCTATGCGGACGATGTCGTTATCCTGGTTTCGGGAAAATTTCCTCCAGTCCTAAGTGAAAGGCTCAATTTTGCGCTACAACTAGTGGACAACTGGGTCAACAGCAAAGGGCTGGGAGTGAATCCTTCAAAGACGGAGGTAGTTCTCTTCACTAAGAGGAGATCAATCCCTACCTTCAGACCCCCAAATATTGGTGGCACTGAACTAAGTATCTCAAGTTCAGCTCGGTATCTGGGCGTAGTTTTAGATTCCAAACTTAACTGGAAGGAAAATATTGCCGAACGCGTTAAAAAAGCAAGCGTAGCTTTCTACTCCTGCGAAAAGGCTTTGAGCAATACGTGGGGCTTCAAACCGACTGTGGTGTACTGGTTATACACGGCGGTTGTAAGACCCATTCTCACATAAGGTTCACTAGTATGGTGGACGGCACTTGAGAAGCAATACCTGCTTTCAAACCTCACCAAAATCCAGAGGGCGGTGTGCGTCGGAGTCATGGAATCAATGAGAACAACACCAACAGCGGCAATGGAAACCATACTTAGTTTCATTCCGCTTGACATATACTGCAGCAGTCTGGCGGCTAAAACCGCTGTAAGACTGAGAGAAGGCCGGTTGTGGTCATCAAGCCTTTACGGCCATGCCTCCATTCTGTCCCGGTGGGGGATAACCAGCGGATTGACGGGAACTGATCACATGAATCCGACGCTAGCATTCGCTACAAGAATTCCCGATAGAATATACTGGAAGAATCGTAGAACCATGAAGAAAAAGGAGTTGGCTCCCTATACCGACGGTTCTAAGATGGACGTTGGCACGGGAGCCGGAGTTTATTGTGAGGCCCTAGGAATAAACCGTTCCTTTAGAATAAACGACGGCTGCAGCGTCTTCCAGGCCGAGGTCGTAGCCATTATACAGGCTGCGGAAATTATACGCGAGAGTAATATCGTTGGCAAAACGATCACTGTCTATATAGACAGCCAGGCAGCCATTAAGGCTCTGGACTCTGTCGCAGTTAGGTCGAGGCTCGTGAGAAGCTGTAAATCACTCTTAAACGAGATATCCAGAGCCAATGAAGTGACTCTCTGCTGGGTACCAGGGCATATGGATATCGAAGATAACGAAAGGGCTGACGAGCTTGCTAGGAAAGGGTTGGCGCTGCGCTTATCGCGGGCCCTCCCCTCTATAGCAATACCGATCAGCTCCTTGCGGAAAAAAATAGAGGATGAAGCCACCGGTCGAGCAAACAGACGCTGGGTTCATCTGGAAACACGCGCTACGGCCAGGGCGCTATGGCCGGCCTACAGCAAGAAGAGATCAACCTCTCTGGTAAAACTTAGTCCTTATAACGCACGGGTCATTTCTGGCATAATTACCGGACATTGTGCCATTGGCGTTCACGCGGAATGACTCGGTGTGCTGCATAATGACTATTGCAGAAGCTGCAGGGACGAAGAAGAAATTGAATCTGTTCGTCACCTGTTGTGTGACTGTCCTGCCCTATCCGTCAGAAGAATGAGGACTCTTGGTAGTTACTTCTTCTCGGAGCTGGAGGACTTGGGTAGTGTTGAGCTAGCGGACCTTCTGAGATTCATATCACTTTCCAGATCTAATTCACGGAAAGGCAGACTTCTGTACCAAGCCGGTATGCAATTCGGGGTTGATTTCTATTCGACGGGGAAACCGACGTAGTGGCCTCTGATACAGCAAAAACACCGGACTTAATAGACTTCTTCGTAGCAAAAGGAGTATCTTCAAATTTTGCGGAAGTAGAGGAAAGCTTTGATCTCTTCTCAGATCACTCGCCGGTAATCTTGACAATAAGTGACCGACTAATGACAGTAGAAGGTGTGCCTAGATTAACTAACAAAAAAACTAACTGGCGCGACTTTAGAACTGATTGCGAAGAAAATATTGTCTAAAATGTATCGCTCAAAACACCCTTCGAAATAGAAGATGAACTCGGCAAATTTATTGAATCAATACAGAATGCCGCGTGGAAAAATGCACCTTTAAGGAGGAAAGAAGTCCCATGCAATGAAGCTAATTATCCGCCGGAAATAAAAGAACTTATTCGAGAAAAGAGGAGAGCACGCAAAATATGGCAACAAACTCGCGCTCCCCAGCATAAAACCCACTCGAATTTACTATGCAATAAGCTTAAAGAAGCGATCCAAGACCTAAAAAACCGAGAGACTTCAGCTTATCTTGAAGGTTTAACCGCCGAAAAAACCACTAATTACTCGCTCTGGAAAGCTGTCAAAAGAATTAAAAAACCCCAAATACATTCGCCACCGATAAGAAAAAACAACGACGAATGGACAAAAGGTGACAAAGAAAAAGCGGATCTATTTGCCGAGCACTTAGAAGAGAAACATTGGTAGACGATTTTACCGGTACGACTACGACATCTGACAACCGTAGAATAAAAAGTGTGTCGCTTATAGAACTCTGCCAGGCAATAAAAAACCTGAAAAATAATAAAGCTCCTGGCTATGATTTAATAACCGGACAAATCCTCAAGGAATTACCAAAAAAGGCACTATTAAAATTGCTTTATTTAATAAATGCTTCCATTAGATTATTATACGTTCCAAATCAATGGAAAGTCGCAGAAGTCATAATGGTTCCGAAACCGGGGAAATCTCCAAATGACAAAAAATCGTACAGACCGATATCGCTACTACCAATAATATCGAAGGTTTTTGAAAAACTCCTACTGAAACGGATTCTTCTGGTCATTGAAGAGAGACGCCTAATACCTGACCACCAATTCGGGTTCAGAATCAAGCATTCCACAATTGACCAGGTTTATAGAATTGTGGGAAATTTATATTCAAAATTTTTTTTAAAAAATCCTACATTACACCTCAAGGGTTGTTCAAAACAAAAAAAAAAGGTTCGAACCCAGGCTGCGATAAAATTTGGGTTTGTGTCTGGGATGCAAACAATAAAATGTTCCAGAGATCGTATTGATCAAAAAGCTTTTACCTCCCGACTAAGCCTAGGCAAGAACCCCGAGAATGGGAAAAAAATATAGGAATATTAGGGAAGAATTCTAATAGAGAGGTAGAGAAAAATAAAAGAAGAAAAAAACGGCCCAGTAAACTATGCACGAGTGTTGGTTGAAAAATGTTTTCCAGTATATAGGAAAACGGATTTATCGGCTGATCAAGATCCGCAACCGAACACCACGGCGGGAAGCTATAAAAGCCAGGTCAGCTATCCCGTCGAGAAAAAAAAGGAAAAAAGGAAAAAGATAGCCGAAGCTGCCGCGCCGGTGGATGTGGTATTGATTAAGTGCGGGAAAGTGACCAAATTGTTTAAAAAAAAAGAAGAGAAAAAAAAACAAGAGACACTCGAGGCGGCCGCGCCGGTGTATGTATAAGAAAACCAATTTACAGAAAAAATGCAGGAAAGTTATGTGCGGTAGCTAACTTTGAAAACAGCGCCAAAATAAAAAAATGTAACTAAAAACCCAGAGAAATAGTTAAGTGCGGACGAATTAGTGCACAAAATACAAAAATATACAAAATTTAACTGAAAAATAGAGCCGCCAGAAGTTACGACCTCGTGAGCATAAACAAAAAGTGTCATCTCCCCTCGCGCCGTGTATCTTGGTCTCACCTAAAGATTCCCTTCAAAAAAAAAAAATTGTGCAGATCAAATCAGTGTCACTCGGGAAACTAGAGCGCGTCACCATAAGATGAAAATATCCTAAAGTTATCGCCAGAAGCTGCTGAGTCTCACTCTGAAAAAAACACTGAAGGTACGATAGCAGGACCTCTCCCCATCTAGTGATCATCACCTTCTTTATCATCATCGAGGGACAATACCACCGAAAATGCCTGTACTGCCGGATGAATATGGATCCGAAGATTTATATAGTTCATATTATGTCTAAGTATTTTCGTATATAAAAAAAGTAAATAAAAGAAAAATATATATATATGTATAGTTGAAGTTCGTGCAATTAACAAAAAAAAAATTTATAATTTTTTTCCCAAGCTTAGCATGTATATATCTATGTACAAACCTACGGTACTCAGAAAAAAAAAATACCTATGAGATTCTCGGGCGGAAAGGATGTGCACATCCTCACCTCACCCTTGGAGCACCTTCAAAAATCATCATACACTTCCATACCTACATATGTATATACATCCAAGTAAGAACAAAAAAATTGAGGTAAGTCAAAAACTATCGATATTGTTTTTGTATTTGCACGAACAGTAGGTGAAGATTTCTTTTTATTTTTTGTTTTTTTTAGAGAAAAAAGTAGGTATAGTTAAGTTTTTTTATAATTTTTTTTTTCTCTTTTGGGTTACACATACGCCCTGGTATGTTCATAATAAGTTCATTGAATAATTCTTTAATTTTTTTTTTGATTATGGTTGTATCCTTTTTTTTATTATTCTATTTTTTTTCGTTAATTGTGATTTATTTTATCTCGATGATAACTTTAGTATCTAGGTTTACATTTACTTTTCTTTTTTTGGAATTTTTGTAAGATAGCTTTAAGTATAAATAACCTCATTTTTATAATAAAATCTCTCCCTCCCATAAACTGAAATATCGTCCAATAAATAAAATGGTGATACTTCTAAATGAAATTTGAATCTGGCATTTCTCTTGTTGTTGTTGGATTCTTCTTAGTCTGGACGTAATTTATACAGGTGCCGGTAATTCCTAATTATGGAAGCGTGGTAAACTTTTGGTTGGTGGATGAGATGGGTTGGCGGTGAATTTGCCTAAAGGGCTTGCGATGGGCCGAGTTAGGGGTCTTCACGAGTATCCGGTGATGTGATAGTCAGAGCTAGTGCTGCGAGAAGACATATCGGGCCTCATTAACTATCACTTCTACGTAGAAATAACATCTAACTACAGGCATGTAAAATCGTAACCCCCGATTGTATCCACTACAGCAAGAACCCCCCCCCCCCCCACCCCCCCATCCGGCGAGCTGGGACGAGCCAGAGCTAGCATGCCTACGCTGTAGTGGTGCGAACACCCTTCCACCGATGCTGCCCGGACTGGCCTAAGGAGTCCTGTTGCTTTAGCTCATAAGGGTAGCTATGGAGATGGAAGGTTCCTTGATCGGAGCCGTGTTTGAGACCTCGTCGAGTTACGTTCGCGGCAGAGGAGGGTAGTGATCACATTGGTTAGCCAGTTGTGTGGGTAACTGGTGTTAGTAGCTATCCCTCCTCTCTTTATTTCGTTACAGAATAACCGACGAAATTGAAAAAGCCCTTGAGGAGAAAAAGATTTGTTCTAGCGCTTTTCTTGACGCATCTCAAGCCTTCGACAGGGTTTGGCACGATGGATTGAATTATAAGCTAAGACGAATCCTTCCGGAGCAACTTCATAAGATCTTAGAATCATACCTTAAAAACAGACTTTTTCGTGTCAAGCACGGAACAGAATATTCTGATTTTAAAGAAATCGCCGCCGGAGTTCCGCAAGGAAGTGTACTTGGGCCTATCTTATTCTTGCTGTACACTCGGGACATACCACAAACTGAAGGCACTATTGTAGCTACGTTCGCGGACGATACGGCTATTCTGGCAACGGAAAGTTCAATCGAGTCAGCAACCATAAAACTCCAACGAGCCTTGGATAAAATCTGTGCGTGGACAAAAACTTGACGCATTGTTCTTAACGAGACCAAATCGACGCATGTTAACTTCACTCACAAGAAAATAATCAACCTTCCCGTTTTCATTAACACGGTACAAATACCGCATGCAAACGAAGCTAAATATCTGGGAATGACACTAGACGCGAAACTTAAATGGAAACCTCACGTAAAAAAAAAACGTGACGAAGTCGAAAATCGACTTAGAGAAATGTATTGGCTAATTGGAAGACATTCCAAACTAAGCGTATATAACAAACTGCTTCTGTATAAGCAAGTGCTTAAACCCGTGTGGACGTACGGTATACAACTCTGGGGTTGTACCAAACCAAGCAATAGGAATCCCATACAATCATTCCAAAATAAAATTATAAGAATAATCGTGAACGCTCCCTGGTATATCAGAAACAATGATATCCACAGAGACTTAGGGATAGCTACCGTGGAGGACGAAATAAAAAACATCGCTCGCAAGCTTCGTATTCGTCTTCATGGCCATTGCAACTGTGCCATACTCCAAACTTTGGATGTGACAAATCTTACGCGTCGACTTCAAAGAACGAAACCGTTCGAATTAGCGCAATAAGACAAAAAGCCGCATGTCATGACGGTTTCAGCAGGTGCTTTTATTGAAAATCTACCTGCCTCACGCGAAATATAAATCTGAAGCTTAAACTACTTACTTAGTCGTAGTAAACAAAACGAAGGGAAGGGTGTTTTTAGTCAGTAGAAATCTGACACTACTATGAGTACACGGTCTCATAGTGTCTCATGAAGATTTTCACCTACCCACGAAAAAAAAAAAAAAAAAAAAATATAACTTTCTGGGTGGTTCTAACGGCGGATTTTCTTTAGAGCGTTTCCAGGGTTAAATGATTGGGCACAATGGACCCGTACTGTTGGTCTGAGTGAGCAGTGACTCCTTGTCACAAGGCACCCATCTACCTAACCTAACCTATATAATTGTACAACTTAACTAAGCTAAGATATGCTTACACACTAATGCAAAGGTAATACCTGAAATGCAAGTATGAACAATTTACTGTAATATTTATATACATTATGTACTATATATCTACCACGTTGTACTGGGCGCAACGGTTGTGCAAATTTTCGCTTATTGTTTTGGTTTATCGTAACCGATCCCTCGGTGTCCAGCGTGGCGGTTCGCGATGGGCGCAACCGTTATAAAACAAAGAAAAATAAATTGTTTACCTGATTCTAGCTTCGCTGGAGTGAAACTATTCCCTCGCTGTCCCACGTGGCGGTTCGCAAAAGGGCGCAACCGTGATGCAAAAGAAAACTGCGATTTTTCGCTTGCTTTGCTTGAACTTATTCCCTCGGTGTCCCGCGTAGCGGTTCGCAAAAGGGCGCAACCGTGATGAAAAAAATGAAATGCTTGCGATTATTCACTTGATTTGCTGGAAATCATTCCCTCGATGTCTCACGTAGCGGTTCGCAAAAGGGCGCAACCGTGATGAACAAAAATTTGTGCGATTTTTCGCTTGGGCTGCTTGAAATTACTCCCTCGATGTCCCACGCAGCGGTTCGCAAAAGGGCGCAACCGTGATGAACAAAAATTTCCGCGATTTTCGCTTGGGCTGCTTGAGATTACTCCCTCGGTGTCCCGCGTAGCGGTTCGCAAAAGGGCGCAACCGTGATGAAAAAAATGAAATGTTTGCGATTATTCGCTTGGTTTGCTGGAAATCATTCCCTCGACGTCCCACGTAGCGGTTCGCAAAAGGGCGCAACCGTGATGAACAAAAATTTCTACGATTTTCGCTTGGGCTGCTTGAGATTACTTTCTCGATGTCCCACGTAGCGGTTCGCAAAAGGACGCAACCGTGATGAAGAAAAATTTTTATTTTTATTTTTTTTGCTGATTTGCACGTGCGGCTCACGTGTGCGCAGCCGTCGTGACACACAAAAACAAAAAAAAAATCGTTTTGCCGTGGCTTTTACGTCGCGGCGAAGTCGTTTATGTACCGCTCGCAGTCCAGATAAAAAAAAAATATAAAAAATTAAAAAAAAAACGCGCTTGCTCGGGGTCACCAATGTGAGCTTTTACCAGGCCCAACTAATAAAAATGAACTACGTGGTAACTTTTCGATAATGTGCTTTATTTAACTCTATTAAACTAACTTACGACTTTTATTTAACTCTATTAAACTAACTTACGACTAGTAGCCACCAAGGAAAACCACGACCGCACCGCACGCCGACCAGGTGGAAAAAGAGAATGAGTAGAATTCATTTCTACCCTTTTTTGATAAAACCGGAAAAATGAATACTTCCATACTGCCGTAAAAGGAAGTGTCTCAAAACAAAAATGTCATAAAAGGGAGTGTCACGAAAGAGCATGCCATAAGGGGCATGTTCGCAAGTAGACACGCCGCCACAAACTAATGCGACACTCACTTCCCTCCAAAACGTCCACCCACACATCAAGTGCTCGTTGCAGGGACGTAGGTTCCTTACTTATGATGGCTCCATCCTCAGCAAAGAATAACTGACGTACCTTGGGGTCCGTCACTTTACCTTCAAGCAGATATTCAAGAACTGCAATAATGAGCAAAGGACTTAAGATGCTTCCCTGGTGCACCCCGACTTTGGTTGAGAACTCTTCGGTTACTCCAGCGGCGCATCTTACTCTGTCTTTGCTCAATCGTACATGTCCATGATCATCTGTACATAGGTTCCTGGAACCCCTCGATGTCTTAGCGCCACCCATATCAGATCTCGTGGTTGTCTGTCGAATGCCTTTTCAAAGTCAAATAATACAATATGCCCTTAAGGAATCGTTTCGGGGATATCTTCTCCCAAAAACGCTGTCAATTTGACTCCCATCCACGTACTTAGTCGTGCTGCTGCTTGCAGTAGCCATTGAGCTGTGTCATCGTTGTAGCAGTCAACAAGCAGTAAGCCCAGTCTGAAGTGTATTTCTTCAAACTGGTGTAGTGTATCCACTGACTGACGCCACTGCCTGCCCAAAACATAAACAATAACAAAGTGACGAAGCATGTGAAGTGCAATCGAGTTCATTCCTCTTGGGTCACACATTCTTGGTGTGTCATGCACTCAATTGCACTGAACGTCACTCAATAGTAATAAGATACTATCGAATAGTGTACAGCCAATAAGAACCTAGAATAAGATATCCATAATCGCTAATGTAAGTAGAAGTAAGATAGAAGATAAGTATAACAGTTATGTTAATAGTATTTAAGGTATGAAAAGTCAAGAATAAAATTAGATCTATCTTGGAATTCAAATCGGCAGTAATGCCTTGTTTCTATTGAGATCTCGAAGTTGCGGCGAGAAATCGCCTATCAATATAGCGTGGTACGCTTAAATACCAAACCCCACTGCTCATAGTATAGGTAGAACCACTACATGGCGATCCTGCAAACGTCGATCCTGCCATCTTCGCACAAGGAAATAAAAAGCGAAGAAGAGGTCCAAAACCCTACGGTCTAGGTTCTATCTTTTATCTTTTAACACAGACGACGTAGTAACTTCACTTTGACCGAAAATTAAATCGATAGATTTGATTGATTGATACCAGACGTCAAGATGAGAGTTAGACCAGAAGGAAGACATTACAGCAGTACAATGTCGCATCAGAAGGGATTTAGCGGTCCAATGCTTAATATTCCCTACGCATACTTTTATAGAGCTATTATGATATCTGTTGGTTTCCTAGATATTAGACGAGTAGTCTATCCGAAGCAAATTCCAGATGCCAAAACGGTATTCAAACAGTCCAGCAATGGCAGATGGCTCAACCAGTTACGATACCACAACGCAGCCCACACAGGATTACACCAAGGGATCATACCCAACCTGTGTGAACCATTATCAACTTGAACAATGGTATTACAAGAAAAACAAAAAAACAACAACAACAACATGAATTATGATGAATATTTAAAAATAAATACTTACTATAAAAAACATATACGCATGCAAATAATTCGAAATACAATGAGTAATGTCTAAAAAAAAAAAAAAAAAAGTAATATACACCAATTAAAATTATTGTTAGCAATCTTTCACAATTAAAAACGAAAAGGTCCAAATAGAGTATAATATAGTAGTGAATACATACAAAAAAGACAATTAGAAATATGGCAGATTTGGGACAGACTACTAGAAGAAAAAGAAACCGAAGAACTAGAAGAAGCAAAACATATTTTAGGTATATAGCAAGCCAAATAAATAGTTTACTTAAGGGAATGAAGCACAGGGAAACAACATGGCAGATTTTGACCTAGGAATGGCTATGAAAGCCATAACAACATTCACAGGAAATGTAGTCGTCGATTTATACATTCGACACTCGTTGATGCATTACAGACGAAATTCACAATGCCATAACAAGAACCAAAATCGAAATAGCCCACATAATAGCAATTGGAATAACAATCGAAACCCGCACCGACCCAATAATAATTGGAACAATAACCGACACAATGACAACAATACAAACAACACCTCCAACGACTTCCGACCCCAAAACAACAACAATCGAAGCGCATATAGAAATATGACACATCAAGTACGGACATCAAATACCGACCAGTACGAGGGAAACGAACGCGGCTCGGAATACGTGAGTACTCCAAAAAGCCAAAATTAAACGTATACAAGATATCGGACACCACTAGAAATCGACGAAAACTCAAAAAGAACACTAATCATCACAAGGAGCATGTCCAAGAATACGGAAACGGACAATAATAAGGAGAAATGCAATTCCAAGCAGAAGCCTTATCAACTTCAAATTTGGGAATGTATATCCATTAATGACGTCAAAAACACGAAGAAATTAAAATAAATATTGATAAAAATGCTAGGAATTCAAAAATTACGATTGATAACAATCTTGTGCACGTGCGATGTAGCGATAAATCAACGAATCCAGATTCGAATTTGAGGAAGCATACATCAGATATACGAGTAGAAACAAATACTATGTATAGGATCTAATGATAACTCAGCGACACTAGAGTCGACACTGAAGAAATTAGCATCCAGAATGAAGAAAGAAAATATAAATGAGCTAGCTATAATGAGCGATGATGAAATATTTAAGCATTTTGAAAAAGAAAAATTAAAAGAAGCGTACGCAAATATAAAAATAAATGGCCAGAATCCTAAGCTGAAAATCATAATATATAACGCTCCCAAACAAGTACTTGATGATATTACCAAATACAAACTCATCGATGAATTCCACAACTCTGTACACGGAGGACATTTAGGTGTACGAAAAACTCTAACAAAACTAAAACAAAGATACATCTGGCGAAAGATGAGCCAAATGGTAAAGAAATTCATAACAAACTGCGACTCATGCGCAAGAAATAAACAAATAAGACATACGAAAGAACCACAAACAATAACAGACACTCCCAACAACAGTTTTGAAGTGGTGTCAATTGACACTGTCGGACCATTAAGATTATCAAATGAAAAAAGATACATTCTTACAATGCAGTGAGAGCTAACGAAATTCGTAGAGGAATTCATTCTTAAATATGGACATTTTAAAATTCTAAAATCAGACAGAGGGACAGAATTCAATAACGAACTGATAACAAATATATGTTCACTATTAAAGATCAACCAAACATTATCTTCTCCATACCACCATCAAACGATAGGCGCACTTGAACGAAATCACAGGGCACTTAACGAATTTTTGTTGTCATTTGTAAATGAGAATGAATGGGATAAATGGGTCCCATACTTCACATTTGCTTATAATACGACACCACATGTAGATACCGGGTATTCACCATATGAACTCTTCTATGGCAAATTACCATGCTTACCTTCCGACACTATAAATAACAAAACAAAAATTTATGACTATGACAATTATGCTCACGAGCTACGAATCAGGTTACAATATGCACTCGCTAAAGCGAAAGAAATGACAATGAAAATAAAAGAAACAAGAACAATAAATGAAAACTAAAAACACAACAACAAGTTAGATTCAGATGTAGACGATTTAGTATTACTCAAAGTAGAAAATAGAAAAAAACATCAAGCACCATATATTGGTCCATTCAAGATATTAGAAAGAAAAGGAGTTAATTCAATTATAAACCAGAACGGATTGCATAAAGAAGTACATAATAATCTACTGAAAGCCTATAAACCAATTAATAGATAGCAACAACAAAATTTTAGTTCATAAATTATCAAAACAAAAAAAAAAAAAAAATAAACAGAAAACTAGCTAATTTACTTCCTAAAATTTTTCTTAAGGGCCAGGGTGTAGTGTATCCACTGACTGACGCCACTGCCTGCCCAAAACATAAACAATAACAAAGTGACGAAGCATGTGAAGTGCAATCGAGTTCATTCCTCTTGGGTCACACATTCTTGGTGTGTCATGCACTCAATTGCACTGAACGTCACTCAATAGTAATAAGATACTATCGAATAGTGTACAGCCAATAAGAACCTAGAATAAGATATCCATAATCGCTAATGTAAGTAGAAGTAAGATAGAAGATAAGTATAACAGTTATGTTAATAGTATTTAAGGTATGAAAAGTCAAGAATAAAATTAGATCTATCTTGGAATTCAAATCGGCAGTAATGCCTTGTTTCTATTGAGATCTCGAAGTTGCGGCGAGAAATCGCCTATCAATATAGCGTGGTACGCTTAAATACCAAACCCCACTGCTCATAGTATAGGTAGAACAACTACACTGGAGCTTGCTCTTCCAGCCTACGGCTAATTCTTCGATAATGGCGTCCTCAAGCGCCGTTTGCTCCTCGGTGCCTAGCGTTGACACCGCGTACTCCTTTGGGAGCACAGCAACTCGCAGGTTTCTGACTATGTCTGCATACGAGTGGCTGGTGCCGGGCTTTACTCTGCGTCTTCTATCCGCTGAGACGGTGATTGGGCCCGCCAAGCTGACGTTACTGCTAGCCTTGTGTCGCTTACTATCAGGTTTCTCCGGGGGGTGATGTTATCCCTTCCTCCTTTTAGGTGTCCCTGTGCTTCTGGAGTGTCAGTTACCTCCTTTTTCCTTTCCACGGTTAGCTTCCTGGTCTCTTCAGGTTCGAAACCTTGGGCTAGGAAGCGCAGGTACTACTTTGCACCCGCTCCACAGAGGGCTTTTTCTCAGTGGGTCGTCCAGACTACCGGGCCTACTCCTGTCTAGTAGCGCGGGAGGTTTATGCAGCCGCTCTCTGGGTCTGCTGCTCTCTGTTTTTCTCACCTCCCGGGAAGTGCATACCTTCCTTAATGGCGATCTTGGCCTTTTCGTGCCAATAGCCCAATGTCCTCTTGGAGCTTCAGTGTCTCTGCGCCTGTGGTGCTCCGCGTTCATCCTGTGCCCGTGGCTGACTCCACGCGCTGGAGATGTTCTTCTACGACTCGTGCTAGGCCTGTTGTAGAAGGTCTCCCTCCAGACGAATTGCAGCCGCACCGCAGCGGCACCGCAACAGTACCGCAACTCCACCGCAAGTACACCGCAGCGGCACCGCAACTACACCGCAGATGCACCGCAGGCACACCGCAGCCGCACTGTAGGGACACCGCAATGGCATCGCAGCTGCACCGCAGCCGCACCGCAGCCGCACCGCAGCCGCACCGCAGCCGCAGCGCAAGGACACCGCAGCTGCACGGCAGAGACACCGGAGCTGCACCGCAGCCGCACCGCAGGGACACCACAGGCACACTGCAGCTCTACCGCAGCCGCACCGCAGGAACACCTCAGCCGCACCGCAGGGACACCGCAACGGCACCGCAGCCACACCGCAGCTGCACCGCAGGCACACCGCAGCTGCACTGCAGCCGCACCGCAGGAACACCGCACACGCGCCGCAGGGGCACCGCAGGGGTACCGCAGGCACATCGCAGCTGCACCGCAGGAACACCGCAGCCACACCACAGCCGCACCGCAGCCACACCGCAGCCGCACCTCAGCCGCACCGCAGGGACACCGCAGCTGCACCGCAGCGGCACCGCAGGGACACCGCAGCTGCACCGCAGCGGCACCGCAGGCACACCGCAGCTGCACCGCAGGCACACCGCAGCTGCACCGCAGCTGCACCGCAGCCGCACCGCAGCCACACCGCAGCCGCACCGCGGGGACACCGCAGCTGCACCGCGGGGACACCGCAACCGCACCGCAGGGACACCGCAGCGGCACCGCAGCCGCACCGCAGCCACACCGCAGCCGAACCACAGCCACACCGCAGCCGCACCACAGGCACACCGCAGCTGCACCGCAGCCGCACCGCAGGAACACCGCAGCTGCACCGCAGCCGCACCGCAGCTACACCGCAGCCGCACCGCGGGGACACCGCAGCTGCACCGCAGGGACATCGCAGCCGCACCGCAGGGACACCGCAACGCACCGCACGGACACCGCAACGGCAACGAAGCCACACCGCAGCCACACCGCAGCCGCACCGCAGGCACACCGCAGCCGCACCGCAGGGCACCGCAGCCACACCGCAGCCGCACCGCAGGGATACCGCACCCACAAGGCAGGGACACCGCAGCCGCACCGCAGCCGCACCGCAGCCGCACCGCAGCCGCACCGCAGGGGTACCGCAGGGACACTGCAGCGGCACCGCAGCCGCACGCAGGGACACCGCAACCGCACCGCAGCCACACCACAGGCACAAGGCAGCCACACCGCAGGGACACTGCAGCCGCACCGCAGGGAAACCGCAGCCACACCGCAGCTGCACCGCAATCACACCGCAGCCGCACCGCAGCCGCACCGCAGCGGCACCGCAGCCGCACCGCAGGGATACCGCAACCGCACCGCAGCTGCACCGCAGGGACACCGCAGGAACACCGCAGGGACACCGCAACCGCATCGCAGCCGCACCGCAGGGACACCGCACCCGCACCGCAGGGACACCGCACCCGCACCGCAGCCACACCGCAGCCGCACCGCAGCCGCACCGCAGGCACACCGCAGTTTAACTGCAGCCGCACTGCAGGGGCACCGCAGGGACAATGCAGGGACACCGCAGGGACACCGCAGGGACACCGCAGCTGCACCGCAGCCGCACCGCAGGGACACCGCAGCTGCACCGCAGCCGCACTGCAGGCACACCGCAGGGACACCGCACCCGAGCCGTAGGGGCACCGCAGGGACACCGCAGCCTCACCGCAGGGGCACCGCAACGGCACCGCAGCCACACCGCAGGGACACCGCACCCGCACCGCAGCTGCACCGCAGCCGCACCGCAGGCACACCGCAACAACACGTCAGCCGCACCGCAGGGACACCGCAGCTGCACCGCATTCACACCGCAGCAGCACCGCAGAAACACCGCAGCCGCACAGCAGGCACACCGCAGCTGCACTACACCCGCACCACAGAGACACCGCACCCGCACCGCAGGGACACTGCAGCCGCACCGTAGGGACACCGCAGCCCCACCGCAGCCGCACCGCAGCCACACCGCAGGAACACCTCACCCGCACCACAGGAACACCTCAGCCGCACCGCAGGGATCCCGCAGCCGCACCGCAACCGCACCGCAGCAACACCGCAGCTGCACCGCAGGGACACTGCAGCCGCACCGCAGGGACACCGCAGGAACACCGCAGCTGCACCGCAGCCGCACCGCAGCCGCACCGCAGCCACACCGCAAAAACACCTCAGCCGCACCGCAGGGACACCGCAGCTGCGCGGCAGCCGCGCCGCAGGAACACCGCAGCTGCACCGCAGGAACACCTCAGCCGCACTGGCTGCAGCGCAGCTGCAGTGTCCCTGCGGTGCGGCTGCGGTGCGGCTGCTGTGCGGCTGCGGTGCGGCTGCGGTGCGGCTGCGGTGCGGCTGCGGTGCGGCTGCGGTGCGGCTGCGGTGCGGTTGCGGTGTCCCTGCGGTGCGGGTGCGGTGTCCCTGCGGTGCGGCTGCGGTGCAGCTGCGGTGTGCCTGCAGTGCAGCTGCGGTGTCCCTGCGGTGCGGCTGCGGTGCGGCTGCGGTGCGGCTGCGGTGCGGCTACGGTTCGGCTGCGGTGCGGCTGCGGTGCAACTGCGGTGCCCCTGCAGTGCGGCTGCAGTGTCCCTGCGGTGCAGCTGCGGTGTCCCTGCGGTGCGGCTGCGGTGTGGCTGCGGTGTCCCTGCGGTGTTCCTGCGGTGCGTCTGCGGTGTCCCTGCCTTGCGGCTGCGGTGTCCCCGCGGTGCGGCTGCAGTGTCCCTGCGGTTCAGCAGGGTGTGGTGCAGGTGCAGCTGCGGTGTCTCTGCGGTGCGGCTGCGGTGTGTCGGCGGTGTCCCTGCGGTGCGGCTGCGGTGTCCCTGCGGTGCGGCTGCGGTGCGGCTGCGGTTTCCCTGCGGTGCGGCTGAGGCGTTGTTGCATTGCGGCTGAGGTGTTGTTGCGGTGTGGCTGCCGTGCGGCTGCGGTGCAGCTGCGGTCCCGGTGCGGTGTCCCTTCGGTGCGGCTGCGGTGCGGCTGCGGTGTCCCCGCGGTGCGGCTGCAGTGTCCCTGCGGTGTGCCTGCGGTGCGGCTGCGGCTGCGGTGTGGCTGCGGTGTCCCTGCGGTGCAGCTGCGGTGTCCCTGCGGTGCGGCTGCAGTGTCCCTGCGGTGCAGCTGCGGTGTTCCTGCGGTGCGCCTGCGGTGCCTCTCCGGTGCGGTTGCGATGTCCCTGCAGTGCAGCTGCGGTGTGGCGGCGGTGCGGCTGCGGTGTGGCTGCGGTACCGTTGCGGTGCGGGTGCGGCTGACGTATTCCTGCGGTGCAGCTGCGGTGTCCCTGCGGTGCGGCTGAGGTGTTCCTGCGGTGTGGCCGCGGTGCAACTGCGGTGTTCCTGCGCTATCCCTGCGTGTCCCTGCCGTGCGGCTGCGGTGCAGCTGCGGTGTCCCTGCGGTGCCGCTGCGATGCGGGTGCGGTGTGATTGCGGTGCGGCTGCGGTGCAGCTGCGGGATCCCTGCGGTGCGGCTGCGGTGCTGCTGCGGTGTGGCTGCGGTGGGGCTGCGGTGTCCCTACGGCGCGGCTGCAGTGTCCGTGCGGTGCGGGTGCGGTGTCCCTGCGGTGCGGGTGTAGTGCAGCTGCGCTGTGCCTGCGGTGCGGCTGCGGTGTTTCTGCAGTGCGGCTGCGGTGTGGCTGCGGTGTCCCAGCGGTGCAGCTGCGGTGTCCCTGCGGTGCGGCTGCAGTGCAGCTGCGGTGTGCCTTCGGTTCGGCTGCGGTGTGGCTGCAGTGCGCCTGCTGTGTGGCTGCGGTGCCGTTACTGTGTCCCTGCGGTGCGGCTGCGATGTCCCTGCGGTGCAGCTGAGGTGTTCCTGCGGTGCGGCTGCGTTCAGCTGCGGTGTGGCTGCGGTGTCCCTGCGGTGCAGCTGCAGTGTCCCTGCGGTGTCCCTGCGGTGCAGCTGCAGTGTCCCTGCGGTGCGGCTGCGGTGTCCCTGCGGTGCGGCTGCGGTGCCCCTACGGTGCAGGGCCTCTTTTTGTTAAATACATTACGACTTTTTGTTACAACTCGGCGATCCTATTCCTTAACCTCGCCCTCGAGGTCACCGTCGTCGTCGTCTCCGTAGTCGCACTCGCCCGCAGAAGCTTCCTCATCCGGAAGTTCGCACCAGCGCTTTATGCGATCAGCTGCCATCACGGTGTTTAATTTAAGCTGGGACCGTGGAAATAATATATGGCCCTTTGTACTCTGGCTCCAATTTGCGAGAATCGCCGGTGGAACCAGAGTTGTTCTCGAGCGGTACGAGATCACCCACGGCATACTGAGTATGTTGCCGATGCCTGGCATCGAACCTAGTCTTCTGTCGATGTTGGGCTTGGCTGATGTTTTGCAGTGGCTCGCGGCGTCGTTGCCCCATCTCTTTGGAATCTGTTAACGCTCGCTCCTCCCATTCCAACAGCAGCTTGTCCCCCAGGATGCTTCTCGGAGTATAATCGAAGAGAAGATCATGTGGGCTCGCTCGTGTTGTACAATGCCGGGCACTATTCAGTCCCCACTGAATATTGCGTAAATGGCTTGCCCAATCTTCTCCTCTTCCTGGCCCATGCATGCATTTGAGTGACGCCAAGATGGTGCGGTTGCACCTCTCTATCTACCCATTGGCTCTAGGCATCTTCACCGCCGTCTGAATATATTGGACCCCATTCTCTTGGCAAAATTGGTTAAACGATCGTGATGTGAATGGCGTTCCTCGATCGGTTATGATCCTCCTCGCTATCTGCCCCCCTGTTTGCTTAGACCTGCCGTTATAATCTCCTCCGATATATCGCGCATCACTATAGTCAGCATACTGATGCGTTCCGTTATCTCGTCTGCCAGTAGGAGCCTCACCAGCACCCATGTGCACTTTGTTGTCGCAGTTCCTGCCACTTCGGTGCACTCCGCCAGCGCCCCCACACGCGTGATCACTGGCAGCATCCAAACACGTCTGCAATCCGTCACCCTGCATACCAGCCCCAGGGATGTTGGGACACTTGTTCCCCCGCACCGATTCCTCGAGCATCTGCCTCAAAGCTCGCAACTCCTTTCGCAGCTCCTCGACCTCGCTGTCGTTGCCGCCTCGTTTGCCCACTGACTCGTACGCTTCTGGCTGCTTTTTGCGCAGCCCACCAACCGCTCCGCCGATCAATCTGCCTTCGTCTTTCACTTCCTCGCCATTTGTCAATTTGTAACCCCCCTGCAGCTTTCTCTTCAGCACAGCCCCACCGTTGTTGTCATTCTCTCTACCACTGAATTCACCTCGGTCGATGCCATCGATGTCGCTACAGCCACGTACCTGCAGTTTTTTCGGCAACGTGGTAACGTGCGAAGCACCGTCGCCCTGTATCTCCCTCATTTCCTCGAATGTCAGGAGACGCGCTACCAGCTCTTCCTTGACCACACCAACTTCTAGGCCGCGTTCTCTCAATTCTTCCCGCAGTTCGTCTCGGGTCAACGCTTCCAGCTCGGCTCTAGTTCGACACATTGCGCTACGGAAATTATTCTGTACTCCTTTATCAAAAAAAGGTTTAGTCCACTTGTCTTTCCGCACGCTGAAGGAGAATGCTGTTCCCGCGCGCCGTCCAGTCAGCTATGTCATCAATTTACTCCCGGCGCGTGTATCCGATGCGCCAATGCACCGGCACAGTGGCGCAAAAACTCTTTAACTGGCAGGGCCTAGCTTCTCGCAACCACCCGCATAGTCGCTGTCCTTGTTGGGTGTACCAATCGCCGTAGTAGATGTCATCATACTCCCTTTGCCCAGCCCATCCCATCGCACTTCTTTGATGGCGGTGATATCGGCTTTGTAGCAGACTAGAGCCTCCGCAAGTTGTTCGGCTGCACGTAGTTTGTAGACGGACCTAACGTTCCACGTGCAGACTCGAATGGCGTTGTCCTTATTCCGTTTGCCAGGGTCGTCAGCAGTAAAATCATCCGTGTCCGAGGCTGTTGGTTGCTTCGTAACTAGAGTCCTTTTAGGGAAGTTACCCCGACAGCACAACCGGCCGGGTATACCGGTGTCAATAGTCCACTACGGGAGTATGAGCGCTGCCGTTGTCCTATTAAGGCCTCCTTCGCCATCTGACTAAACTTGGAGATTCCTTACCGAGTTGTGATCCGAATATGTCGAAGCAGTTTCATGAGCTGCTGTAGACGGCCACCATCCACTCGTCCGCTGTCGTCTGGAACAAGTCGTCGTCTGTTGCGCCCAAGAGCTTCCAAAGCGATTGGTTACCCAATCTCTGACCCAGCGGTCACGAACGTAAAGCTGAAGAGTAGGAGTGGCTAGGCCTAAGTTAGATGAGAACTTGCATCCCCTGTTGACCACCATCTGTATCTTTTTTTTCATTTTAGACAGACGATCGTATGGAGTTAATGTAAACCTCAGCGTCTGTACAAAGATTGAAAACGATGACGAAAGTCAAGGAAGCACAGTACGTTGTACGTTCCAGTCGCCACATGAACAATCTGGGTACAGCTATCAACAGGGTAAGTACCACTGCATGCAAATGCGTTTCGTAGATATGGTATGCAGTCCAACTATCTGGTTCGGTACAATAGCTACCCGCTTAGGTTGCTTTACTTCAAAGTCCGTATCCAGGGTGCTATGCTTTGGTTTAGTTTTTGCTTGTTTTACTTGTCATACCGCTGGGAGGTGGTAATCTTCAAAAGACGGGGATTTGTACATCCACTAACCATTTCTCCCTTCTCCCAGCGGTACCGCCTTGTTGGCATTTCATCGCAGAGGGTGTTTCGACTTTGGATTCGTGTTAGTCTTGCTGGACTCTGTTCTCTCACGCTCCAGTACTTTCAGCCTATTTCTTACTTAGGGTACGCTACAGTCTGGGGTGGACCTGAGCCTCAACCAACAAACCTCACCAGTCAGTCCGGTGGCGAGCCAACTGCCTACAGTTGCGCATGCCAAGTTGGTTGGGATAC
Organism: Brachypalpus laphriformis; assembly: GCA_945910035.1. NCBI lineage: Eukaryota > Metazoa > Arthropoda > Insecta > Diptera > Syrphidae > Brachypalpus > Brachypalpus laphriformis. Next base: position 88,364,057 of record OX246754.1, read on the forward strand.
CCATCCACTTGTTTGCATCACATAGCGCGAGGTAGTTCTCTACTGCGCCGTCCATCTGGCGTGGATTCAAAGACCTGTCTGAACTGTTCCATTAGTTTTGGCAAAAGCCTGGTTGTCAATGAGGAAGGCGATGGTACTCTAGGGTGCAGGGTTGCATTTCAGTAGACAACAAGCCATTCAGTCATCTGAATGAGGTATTGCCCGAGGAACTTGTTTCTTAGATGGCTGAGGAGGCCTGTACATTGGCAAAGAAAGTTGGTTGTGTCTTCCTGAACCTCCTTGTCACCACAGCCCCTGCAAAGGTCTTCGTCTGTCCGCGTAATGTCTCCTATAAGAGTGGAGAGGCATTTTTTGTACCCCTCCGCATGAGCCTTACTTTGTCGAGTACAGGCCATAGCTTCCTTGTGGTGATACAAGTATCTAGAGAGGTCCATCTGTTGTTCGCCTCCCGGCTTCGAGTTTAAGTTGTGCAAGACGGGATGTACACTAAGGGTCGGAATGATCTGAGTTTAGTGTCAAGCCTCCCCTTGTCAGTTTGTCGGCTTTGTTGTTTCCTGGTATGACCTCATGTCCAGGAACCCAGTAGAGTCTAACCTTGTGCTGTGTTCCAAGAACCTTGAGCTCTTCCCTTTCTGTAGCAGATGCGTGATCTATGATGATAATGTATATTGTTGAGAGGTGCAAGTGCACTGCGACCTATAAAAGATCTATTGTGCCCCCCTTACTAAGGTTCTAGCCGATGATATACTCGGTCTAGAGCACTTCCTCCAGTCCTGATGCTATAGCAAACCGGAGTATCTTCAGTGGATCCAGCGAAGGTAAATCCGTTTCTGATAGGAGGTAGGCACCAAGGTGATTCCTTAGCAGATGCTTGCTTTTATTGCTTCCTGGCTGTGGATGAAAAGGGTGATATCCTCCTCTGGTATTGCCTCCATCGCAGTCTGCTATTGTCGCTGCTAGGACCTCTGCTGTAGTTTGGAAGCCAAACTTATATGGAAATTCCTAGTGGTTTAGAGAAATGCCTGCGCCAACGGTGGATGCTCTATCGCTTTTCCATTCTTCCCTGCTCGGGTAGGTGCTTAGAAATGGTCGCGTGAAGTTGCCTGGATATCTCTGCAGCTATCTGTCTGGCTTGATCTTCGGCCACTAACAGCTACCGATGCTTAAACAAAGATGTCTAGCGGAAGCAGGTTGAGAATGGCCTTGAGTCCTGCTTTTGGTGTTGTTCTCATTGCTCTGATGGTACCAATGCACGCTAGTCTTTGCAATTTTGTGATGGTTGGTGGCTTACCGCCATGCAATGCTACCATCAGTCAGTATAGGCCTTGCTGTAGCAATGGGATGGTTTTGGGATTCGATCCCATTCTTCTCACAGAACTGCTCAAGCATCTGCGATGTGAAGGCGGTTCCTCGGTCAGTGACGATCCTTCGGGTCAATCCAAAATAGCTGGCCACTTCGTTCGGCACACTAAGAACCCCTTTACTGTTAGTGGTTTTTACGGTTCATAGTGTGGTGTACTTGGTGAAGTTGTCGACCAGCGCCAGAACGTATCTGGTTCCGCCTTTCCCCTTTGTAAATGGTCCAAGGTGATCCAGGTAATCTTCTTCTTCTTCCTTTTATCAGCGAGGCTATGATCCGCAAACAAGGGATCACAACCCTCCCACTTCACCGCATTTCTACTGATCCGCCTGTGGGGTTCGCCAAGGTGATCCAAGAGTACCATGTCGATAGGGAGAAGAACGCGTTATATGCTGTAGAGTTTGCACTTAGACTTGCCCCCTCTCCTCTTTCCGTAAGCGCACTCAACGCACGACTTGATGCGGCTCCTTCATCTTTGGGAACCAATACGTCTGCCTTATCCTCTCCAGTGTCTTCTCGTCCCCAAGGTGTCCCACGTTGTCGTGGCATATTTTCAAAATTCGCCTTGAGGGCTACTCTCGGCATTGCCCACATTTCGGAACAGCCGATGCCCTCTAACAAGATAGTCCTTCTTTAGCTGCGTTCTTTTCCAAAGTCATCTCAGTTGCCTTCAACGTGGAAATTACGTCGTATAGCATCCGGTTCCGCCACTGCATGGTACCCACCCAATCCTCTGCGGAGATATTGACACTCAGGATCAGCGCAGATGCCTCCTCCACTGCTCGCCTTCCATAGGTTGTCGGCTTAAGGCGTCAACATGGCTGATGAACTGTTTCGTAGTCGAACTCTTGGAGTTTGAGTCACCATCGTCCCACCCAGGGAATCAATTGCTGGTCGCAACTATGGCCTCACAGTCCGTGTATCATATCATACCCTATTCTACACTCACCACATGTATTCTAATTTACCATGTTATCTATTCGCCTTGGTTATTTACTTCTTTACATGTACATAAGCATCGAACCTATTGTTCTTAGAGAGCTTCAAGCTCGCCAATATAATGAAATAAAGTGAGTTGAATTATAACAAGCGACGAGTAAGGTCGTCTTGCGTGATCATTGTCACAGTGGGTCTTTTCTTTCCCTTCGCGAGGACATGTTTTAATGCACATTTTCTAGTCCTTCGAGCCGGATAGAACAATGTACTGACCTTTCATTCGGGAAATTCTAAAACAATTTAATTGGATTTATTAAATAACGTGGATTTTTCACAAACTTTGGTGTAAAGTCGATTTCGTGCAATATACATTAATGCATGTACACCGGTACATATATTTTTGGATTTCTATGAGCGAAATCACGCAATACCTATATACTGAACTTAAGCTTGTGTTAGTGGACAGTGCTTTCACTAGAGTCGTCTTATATTAGCGGTTTACTTTGCGGTGCTATCATACCCTCGCATCGTCTGCAGTCTAATTACGGGTTACAAAAATCAGCTAATTTTGCCATGGAAGAGTTATGGAAAAAACAAAACAGCGCAATGAGTTTAATTAATAATTTTCGGGTTAACTTCAATAAAGTCGGCAAAGCAACTCGTACAACAGGGTGTATCAAAACGCGAATTGATCCCCTTAAAGTTTACTGGCTTAAATTCCAACAAATACACGATGACTTGCTAATAAAAGGTGACCAGAAGGAAGTTTATTTCGTAAAAGATAAGTATACAGAAATAGAAAATGTCTTTTGTGAATCTTTGGGATACTTAACAGATCAGCTTGATGAGAAGGTGGTAGCATAGACTTCACCGAGCAACGACTCCACAAAACCTCAACAAGTCATGTCCTTTCAGCTATCAAAAATCAACCTTCCTGTGTTTTCGGGGGATTATTTGTCGTGGATGTCATTTCGTGACTTGTTCACGAGTATTGTTCATACGGCACCAATTTCAAAGGTGGACAAGTTGTCCCATCTAAAGGGGCATCTCACGGATGAGGCGGCACTTCTATTAAGGAACATTGCCCTTGAAGAAGCCAACTATGACGTCGCGTGGATATTGTTGAAGATTCGCTACGAGAACGAGCGAATCATCGTCATGACTTACTTAAGAAAGTTCACCACGCTCCCAGTATCGAAAGGAGAAACCATCGGCGAGGTCAGGCGTTTATTAGATACACCACAAGACATGCTCGACGCTTTAAAGAATCTAAGGAGGCCAGTTGATCAGTGGGACGATTGGATCATTTTCTATCTTACTTCCAAACTCGATCCTACAAACCGCAAGGATTACTCTACTTACTTACTTAGATCCTTTAACCCCTCGAGTGAATTTATCCTTCCCACTCTCAACTTTATATTTCCAAATAAAACACTTTAAGTTACTTTTTCATTTAACGTTCTTCATTCGTTGAGCTCCAAATATGAACTCCCTCACTATTCCAATTCTTACTATAACATCAAACATTAACATTACAGTACATTTTACGTACAACAAACGTAAAAGAGAAACATAGAAAAATAACATAGAAAATAACAGCTCAACAACATGCGTGTGATCAACCAACTCTCTTCAGCTTTATACAGTTGTAACAGTTGATAGACGAAAACATGTTTATTTATGGTGTGATGCTTGAAATCTTATTGTATGCTGATAACATAAGTAACGTTTGCGGTTGTGGTTGCACTTCTACTTTACTCATAGTAAAGTAGATAATGTAACTCTCGGGGGGGCATAGGGCGTCAATCACGCCTGCGCGCCATCTTGTTCGAAGCTCTGCAACGCGTTTGAGCTGCCTCCAACTCATTCCTAAAGAGCTCGATTCCTCCTCAACTGTTCTGCGCCACGTTTGCATAGGGCGTCACGCTATTCTGCCTGCCTGGTTGAGCGGATTTCACTGCATGGCGTATTTCGCAATATAGTTGTCTTCGCGCCGTAGGGTGTGTCCAATCCATTGCCACTTTCTTCTTCGTATTGTAATGCTCATAAAAAACACGATGATTCTTAAGCATTTGTTTTCGAAGACTTGCAGCTTGCGTGTGTTAATGGTGTCCACCTTCCAGGTACTTCACCCATAAAGCAGCACTGATTCTACGTTGGAGCGGAACAGTCGTAGCTTGGTTCTTAAGCTGATAACATTGCTTCTCCAGATTTTTGGACAGCATTCCCAACGCAGCTTTAGCCTTCCCGATTCTGCTGCACACATCCAGTTCGGTACCACCGCGATTAGCCGAGACCACACTTCCTAAATATAGAAAGTTATCAACTTTCTCGACTTCCTGTCCGGCAATGTTAAGTTGAGCGCGGTTGTTAGAAGAAGTGCTCAGGGCTTTTGTTTTGGCTGTGCTTATTTTTAGCCCCACTTTGTTTGTCTCAGCTTCTAGATTTTGCGCCATCAAATGACGATCCATTACCTGATGTGAAAGTACACAAACATCATCAGCGTAATCTAAGTGTTTAAGGTAAGATGTCATCGTCCAACGAATTCCATAATTAGCTTTCGTCAATGCTGCACGGAGTACATCGCTGATAACCACCAAGAACAATAGTGGGGACAGTATGCACCCTTGACGTACTCCACTTTGGACTTCAAAATCCTCCGGCACATTATCATTGTGTAAGGCGTGACCGTCCTCGTATGCAGCCCTGATAATAGCTAAAAGTTTTTCTGGAATGCCTCTCCTACGCAAGGCCAACCAGATAGCCCTCGATTCAAGCTGTCGAAAGCCTCCTCGAAGTCGAGAATGCCTCATAGTGAAGTGCAGCCTTGTGCTGATATAGCATTAACTCGTTCTCCAGTCGTTGTTTTCGATTGTCAGAAATGCTTGATTTCATTTTGAAAGCAATTGCATCACATTTTTTGCACGTATCATTAGCAGGTAGGTATTTTGAATTGAGTGACTTGAAAACGTTACAAAATAAAGTTATGCTGATCGGTTTTGCTGTAGAATCTCGGGTCACTGCATTCGATGCAAAACATGTTTCTTTATAAAGTTTCTGCAAAACTTGCAAATTCAAGTTATGTTGTAAATATCGTTTCGAAGTGTGTTTTCTAGAATAATGGGCCTTGTATGCTGGGAAGCTATTTATAAACTCTTTGACAAGAGTTATGTCTTCTTTCGATTGTTTATTACTTGATGGTTGTAAGCCTCTTAGGTTACTTTATTTACATTTTTTCATAACTAGTTATGAATAGAGCACCATATTTATATGATTTTAAATTGTACAATACAAACACGACAAGGAAGTAGCATAGCACAGATATTTCTAGTGTCAGTAATTTGGTATCAAATTGAACATGGGACTTATTAAGATTTTGTTAACTCTCATTTATTTTTCTTGTTTGGTACAAACATGATAAATTAATTTAACAATTAAGTAACAAATAGAAAATAAAGCACCGGCACTTATCATGCTTGGACCAAATGATAACATCCATTTCTAGCGGTGCTGCAGGTATCACTATCAGATAAATGAAAATATATCCCAAAAGGTTCAAAATAGTAGTCTTAACATTAAAATTAAATTTCTGGAGTTTTCAGATTTCTCCCAAACACCAGATATATACAATATATATATATATGTGTGTGTATATATATATACGAAAAAACGAAAACCTAAAATTTCGTTCTTTAATGCATAAAACGGAACAACGTTTAAACATGTTCGAATTGTCGAACGTTTAAACATGTTCGAATTTTCGAACATGTTTAGACGTTTCACCGATCAAAGATAAGAAATAGTACCTGTACCTAATGAAATAACGATAAAGTTCGATTCAGTATCTTCACCCCAGTCGTTTCGGGATACTGCAGTCCTGTACGTCGAGCATTACAAGTGGTACTACATGCCTAATACGTGCATACGATTTTATGGCATGCAAACGCCATAATTTCGGCCTCTATTCTTCCCGTGGGGTTACTCTCAGAAGAAGCGCTAATAATACTTGACAAGTTACTGTTCCTAGGTGCTTGGGAATAGTCTAGATCGATTAGCGAGTCTAAAACTTATAGGAATGACCTTTATTCTTAAAAGGTTCGATGAAATGAAGCGTGCCTGAGGTTTTTTCCATTTTTAGTCCTGTTTTCGACCACTGTGCGACGCTGCAAATGATGAACGAAATTGTGTATGCATACTGTAAATGTGAATGAGGAATTCTTTTTTCACATCACATTTTTGTATTCACAACAAACGATGTACAGCTAACCTCCTGAAGTGTGAGGAAGGATATGATAGGGGATTGCGAATTAATCTCACAATCGACTAAATTGATAATTGGCAAAAATATAATTCGATTGCCGATTTATTTTCATTTCATTTATTTATTTACTTAACTAACATTATTCATAATAGACTTTATATCACCTTTAGGCTATAAATGATAAATGTAAACAATGCAAAATGCCCACTACCTTGGAGTAGAAGAACTGACCTTTCATTTTCGAGTCACATTAGAGTAGCTGTGGTCACGTATCATAGCTCTAATGTTCTTTATTATTATTCTGCACGACAATGAGTTATTCACCTTAGATAGGTGAGTACGTTCATAAGACATCTGCATACATATAATATAAAATTGAATACATAGTTATTCACATGGAGAAATAGTGGAGATAAATTTCATATAGGTAACATATACGTACTTACATACATACATATGTACAAATACATCAGTACAAACACCCAATTCAAGATTCAAGATTTTCAAGATTTAAACATTTTTTTATTTCCATTTCAATATAACAATTCATTAAAGATAAAATAAAAGAATTTCAACGTAATATATTATGATAATAGATACATACATAATAATATAGGCGAATTCCGGGTACAATAATCACATAATATGGAAATAATACACTTTGTGGCATAATACAACCAGTACTAGTGTATGACTATTAATAATATTAAAAACGATAGGATTTAAGCCGAAAAGGGAAGACGAAAAAGGAGAACGCGATGTACAGCGAAATGCAAATATCATTTTTTTATGCAAATAATTTAAGCCATTTTGAAATTCCACGTATGTGCTTTTGAGCTTTTTGTTAAAACAAGAACAAACGTTTTTCAAAAATTTTATAAGAAATCACAAAAAGTAGTGCTGACAAGTATGTCAGGATATCTCTTATAATACATACCATATTTCGTTCATACATTATGCATGACCTACTTTTTGGATGGCTTAAAAAAAAAAATAAATATCATACGATCTTAGTGAAATGTCAGAAAATTTAAAATAAGTATGTAACTTCGAAAAGAATGTTTAAAAGTCGACGCCCACTTCATTAGGACGTGGTTAAATTATAAGGGATTGGATTTCATAAAGTCCATTACAGACGAATTTAAACCATTCTCTAAGTTTCCTTCTGGGTGAATCCCCGCTATTGCACTGATATAAAACGTTTTTCAATAGGGATGGGTAGATTTAAACAGTTCATGGTGGCCATGCTGTTTTATCTGGTGTTAATTTTCCTGTTTTTTTTATTTTTCAGACACTAAAGACAAATCACAACGCCGTGTGTTCGCTAACGGGGTTCTGGAGCAGTTGAAAGCGGACCCCGATTTCAGAAAAAAAGTCATCTTCAGCGACGAGCCTCATTTTTGGATGAACAGGTACGTCAACGAGCAAAATTACCGGATTTTGGACTTTGCCAATCTACACGAAGTCCAGCAAGTGGCGATGCATCCGCAGAAATTCAGTGTTTGGTGTGGATTGTGGGCTGGTGGCATCAGTCCGCACTTCTTTGAAAACGACGATGGCATTGCCATCACCATCAACGGAGAGCGCTACCAATTGATGATAACCAATTTCCTTAGGCCCAAATTGTATGAAATGGATGCGAACGACAAGTGGTTCCAACACAACGGCGCTCCGCGCCACACAGCAGATGCCACAATGGACATTCTGCACGAACGATTTGAGGGCATGGTTATCTCACACAGAGGCGACGTGAACTGGCTACCGAGATCGTGCGATTTGACACCACAAGATCGGTGTCCTCAAAGTCAACATAACCCGTGCCATCGCTGAAATTCCATCTGGTCTATGCGCCAGAGTCATCGAAAATTGGAGCTCTCAGATGCGAGCCGCCCAGCGAAACTTCGGTGGCTATTTGAAGGATGTCATTATTCCACACATAATGTCATTGATAGGCTTTTAAATAAATAAACAAAAATCATTGATATCTCACACACAACTTATTTTATTCAATTTTAACATCTACTCGTTATACCTACATACATGTTTTCTAGATGTTAAAATAAGTAAATTAATAAAATTTAACAAACAATTTTATAACAAATCTATGAATACGAGTACTATTGACTTGAATCAAATATCACCAGTCTATAACACACTATGCTATAAAACTCATTGAAATTTATCATCACTACGAATTACGAACTCCTTGTCATCAGTTCTCACAATAAAACGACAAAAATCTTTCAAATGCGAAACTCAACTCCATCGAAACTTTTCCAACATCAACAACAAAAGCAGATTTAAAAAAAAAAACACAACAACTACGTAGGTACATACTTATATATGTATGTACGTACATAACGATGTCAAATAGTCTGTGCTTATGAGAGTTTTTTTTAGCGAAAAGGCAAATGTTCGGTGAAAACTTCTGGAAATAGGGAAAATCGAAATTGCATGTATACGCCAAATGGTTTCGGTGAATTTATTTAGTAGTAAAAAGCAGATGGCGGAAAACTTTTGAAAAACATTCAAATGTTCATGCGAATGGACTTTCAAATAATTAGCATGAGGGCGGCGGCTTAGGTAGCCGTTATGGTTTGCACAGTAATCACTTTATTGGAGAGATGGTACATCCGACAACTACATTTATGTACAATAGAAAACAAAAATGATTTGTTGTCAGATCACTCACAATATTGTTCTTATGACAATAATTAGTGACCAAATAGTCAAAATGGAAAACGTTCATAGGCTAATAAATCACAAGACAAACTGGCCACTCTTTAGAGATGAGGTCATACTTATATGCAGAGAGCAGCATGGGAAAGCACGTGTGAAAAAATGAGAGTGTAGATATTAATTAAAGTAAAGCACGAAAAGGCTTTAAACGCAATAAATTAACCTACTTACTTACTTACTTACTTAGATGGTGCTACAGTTCGGTGTGAACTTGGGCCTCAACGAACAAGTCTCTCTATTTAGCTTGGTCCTTAGCTAATTGCCTCCAGTTGCGCACTTCACATAAGTTGAGGTCCCCTTGATCTTGTGCATGCCGCCTACGCCGAGAAGGTCTACTGCGTCATTCTTCGGGTTAGATTCTGCTATGAACTAAAGATAATTATAAAAGAAGCTTAAAATGAGCCAGTTGGCAGATGTTATGATGTGATATGATACAAGTATAATATATAATTTTATTTTCTTATAAATTCAGTATAAAATTCACAATTCTTAATTGTAAAATATAAAAAAGTAAGGAAATTGGTGACATTCTGTATTTTGCATAGAAAGTATTAAAAATAGTATTGAATGGCACTTCACTGGCGCTTTATAATATTACTAACTGACCCGTGCTCGCCTCGCTTCGCCCGCATTTTGGTTAGCACTGGTTGAATTGTTAAAATATAACTACCAACTGAATACAATACTAAAACTAAATTATTACTTCCCTACCAGGGCATACACAACACATCCAGGCAAGCAGGTAGAAAAAAAGGAAACCAAAGAATATAAGCCCACACGTACCATCTAGTGATAGGCGCATTCAAGTTATATAATCGATTACAATCGATTCTTGCAATATCTCTTACTATATCTATATACTTCTGTCGAAGCAGCGAGAACGAGCGCAAAGGGTGTCTTGAAAGGGTAAATATCTGGAGACATCGTCTGAAATCATTCGGATGATTTGCTACCTATATACTTAAGTCTATCGAAGCAACGAGAACCGAGAACGAGCGTAAAAAGTAAATACAAAACAAAAACTCGTGTCTCATCTCTCATGTCTCATGTCTCAATTCTGAATCCGAATGATCATTCGAGTTATTAGTGCTGATGATGATGATGATGATTATTATTAAAAGTTTTTTATTTCAAACTAAGATTAACATATAAAATATATACATTATTTGAAAAGTAAACTACAGCTATGACAAATTGTCGTCTGCCAGAAGTTTGGACAATTTAATTATTTAGTTTTAAAATTTCTTTTGCATTCAATTAGTTTACATTAATATATTGAACATTATGAAATCCAAACATCAAACTCAGTTATGATTAATTTTCTATACGCTTAAACTCTAGTAATATAATTCACTAATTTGTTCCAACTCATTTACCCCCGTTTAAAACATCAATTATTTCGTCTCGACATAGCTCAATTTTCTCAAAGTATCTAATACGGAATTCTTTCAATATGGGACACCGTCCCAAAAAGTGTTGAATATTTTCGCATTCGTTCAGGTCACATAAACTGCAGTTACCTTCTGTATTTCAATGGGAGCCTTTTAGGAGAACGAGATCGAACCTAGCCTTAAAAATCCAGATTACATTTTTTCTACGAGTGCTGTGTTTAAATTTTACTATCTAGCGCTTTTTGTATCATATTTCGTTCAGTTTTATGCTTCAAGCAACCAAGAAGAATTGCCCTATTATTTAACCAATTACTTTGCTGGTTTCTTTCAGCTTCCCACCTGATGTCACTGCGCCTAGCTGGTTTATTTCCTTAGCCCAAAATATATGCGTCCACTTTCCAGTCCACCTTCTAGTATGAGCGCATACGTTGGTGTGCAATCCGACTGTGCTTAAAACCTTTAAAAAAAATATATTTGCAACTTATCTACCTCTGAAAAAGGTTATATCCACATATTTGAGCTGCATAGCATCCTATTGCTCTACATATTGCCTGAGACATTTTCCACTTAGCTGTGAGAGTTATGCCACCTCTATTGAAAACATTTTTCCGTATGGCATTGATACTATTTTTTTCTGAGTCCTGTTTTACTTCCAGATGTTTTTGAAATACAATTTTCGGTGTCAATAGAACTCCTAGATAGCGATACTCCGATGTTATATTTATAAGTTGCTCTTTATATTTCCACGTCTCCTTATTGGCAAGCACACCACCTCTTCTAAATATCAGGTATCGGATTTTCCGACCAATCACCGTTCCGTGTAATTTTTGCATTATTAGAAGCGCATATTTGCGCAGATTTCAAATCTGTGATTTGATTTTCCCTGCAATGCATACTTTTCTAGGAAATTTTGTGGATTAAGCTAGATTGACCGGAATCGCTAGAAAATCTATGTATCTACGAGTATAAGTATACTTTTTTGTCCTATTCGACAATTAACTGTTTAACTGCATTGCTTATAGGTTAGTTTATTATTCTCACGTAATTTTGTTTGACCATTTTTGTCTGACAAAAAATGGCTTTTACTACAACTTCTGTTGATCGTACGTAAAAAAGTTGCTTAACATAATTTTAAGGAAATTTTCTAGGGACAAAAACTTCATAAAAAAAAAATAAAAATATTAAATAAAAATGTTGAGAAAAAGGCATTTTAAGTGAAAAAATTGGACAAAAAATGTTCATTATTTTGAGTTTAAGGAGCCATAACTTTTTTGTAGCTGCACAGCTGTACCCAATGTGTTTGAAATATATGCGCTACTGAATTGTCTTTTCAAAATGTATAAAACTATTTTTGTACCTATAATAGTTTAGAAGTTATTGCGTTTAAAGTGGTTACACCTCCACATAAGAGGTCCCCCACTTTGATGGGTTATTACAAAAGATGTACGTATATTTGATATTACTCAGATTCTAGATAACGTAAAAACATAATTGTTGGCTTAAAATCTGCACCTTTAAAAGCTCTAAACGCCAAAACTAATTTAACTAAAATCGAATAGCAGGAATATTCTGACTCAGGTGATAACGATGACGTCAACTGTGCAAGCTCTCTTGCCACTGAGGAGAGAGGCAAGCCACGCGCTCGGAATAGTGAAAGAAATGAGTTATTTTGTTGTTTCTGTTTTCTGTTTTTGCGTATCATTTGCGAGAGCAAGTTACGAGTATCTATTATCTATTAACGATAATAGTGTCAAAAATTAAGAAAATATGCATTCGAGAAAGAAAAGTGACCTTTCTTATCAGTCAAAATCTTCAAAAAGAAAGAGAGTATCTTGGTCTTCTGAAACAGCTGAAATGCGTTATTCTCGATTAGCTGCAATAAATTTCCAGCGGGACTTGCAGTTAAATTCCTCACGAGTCCACTCTGATGTCATTATAGGCCTCCCGTGGTCACATAATGATAGAAATGGTTTTGGGTATAATGTACAGATTAAGTACGCCGATCATGGACATATTGGTGCGATGAAAGAATTATGTTCGCATTGTTATGCTAGGAAATCGGAAGGGGAATCAAAGGGGATATGTTATGCGTCAGGTAAGGTTCATTTGCCACTAATTCAAGAATCGCCGGAGCTACTTAAGGTACTGAATGGAGACGATCCCAAATCTAAAGATTTTCTAAACAATATAAGAGCAAACAACAGCGCCTTTCAAATTACTTTGTTTGGGGCAAATCAAATAATTGAAGGGGCATTCATGCCAGCCTTTAAAATACAGGGCCAAGTCTATTACTATATCGGCTCTCCTTTACCAACTGGTGTGCCTAAATTTTTGAAAATTTATTTCATATCGAATTGCGCTGATCAAGCTAACGTTAGCGGATAGCACATTCCCAACTTGGACAGCGGTATCATTGATGGGTTACAGAGAATGCTGCATGAAGTTAATCCCTATATTAACAGCTTTAATGTTGCTCTGGAGTCGGTTCCTGATAATAAGCGAATATATAAGCGCTCATTCATCAACTGATGAACCTTCTTACAGAAGATACAGTGTTTGGTGCAGCCTGATGTTACATATATTCCGTTGAATGGAAAAAACGTGGGTTGCCTCATGCACACATTCTTTTGTGGTTGGAAGAAAAGATCAGGCCCAACGAGATTGACAAAGTCATAAGCGCTGAGCTGCCAGACCCTGAAGTCGACTCTGCTCCTCATCAAATTGTCAAGAGTCACATGATTCACGGTCCCCGTGGCTTACTCTATACAAATTCACCTTGCATGAAGGATGGACGGTGCACAAAAGGTTCCCGAAAAAGTTTGTCAGCGATACTATCACTGATGAAGATGGATACTAGTAATCACATAACCGAAAATTTCTCAAACTGAGTTAACCCGAGTTGGAATTTTAGCAAACCGAGTTGCAAATCGGGTTGGATAACTCGCGTTGGATAACTCGGTTTGTAACAAAATTATGTCACCGTCACATAAGAAACTAAAACCGAACCGAATACGAATTTAACTCGGTGTGTATACCCTCAATTGACTTGGCTCGATGGAGCACACACCAAAACAATACATACACAAAAAAAAAATTATCACAACAATGCAAAAAGAGAGCCAACAATGAGAGAAAACAGGAGCCACTGTCTTATGAGAAACCGAACCGAAACCGAATTCCAAATATGTATGGAATCGGGCAGTGCAACTCGGTTTGTATAAAAGCAATAGACTGCTTTCCAACTCGACTTAATCACCCCTGTGATGAATTTCGTACGAAATCAAAATCGCAAGCCGAATTCAAAAATGAACGGAATTAAAAAGGGTGTGATGTATTTCGGTCGAAATGCCAAATTCGACCGAAATGGAAAACCTTACAAATGCAAGTTCGAAAACAGCTGTTGTCTTAGGGAAGAGCTGTCAAACAGAAATTTGTTTTTGTTATTATTGTGGAAACGTGTTTACGAATGGATTGTATGTTTGTACATATGTGTATATGTATGTATGATTGTATGATTGTATGAATGTATCGGACGTGAAGGGAACCGATGCCATTGCCTGGGATGTTGGTGCTCTTGAAGTCTATTTGGGAAATCGATGTCAGAGCATGGGACGTAGATACCCCTGGTGTCAATGTCTGGGATGTCGCCAACAAACAAGCCACCGAAATGAAAACGTCAAAATGTTTGCATTTTTCAATTCCATTCGTTTCTCAGCACACCCTCGTATTCGTTCGAAATAAGAAAATGCGGAATTGATCACACAAAAAATTCGAAAACGGTACGAATTCGAAGACGAACGAAATTGTGAATTTGTGTGGGTGTGGGTGAATATACGGGTACATTCATGTGTTAGTGCATTGTGTATACTTATCCTAACCAACTCAAACCGAATCGTGTATTCAACTCGGTTTAATGCTGTTTTGGCATTTAATTATTCGGTTAGTTCCATCGGTTTTGCAAACTCGATTTGATATTAATGTAACTCGGTTTAGCTGTAACTCGGTTTGAACCGGTTTATGAACTCGAGTTGACACATCACTATGTAACATTTCGCTTATTAGAACTAGAGTAATGGTCATGGCGGACAGACGTCAAAAGGAAAAAGTGTAATTAGGTTTGCGTATTAAAATAAAAGTTATACAGTCGAGAACGGATAAGTGCACAACGTCCGGGCATCGATTTGTTGTGTACTTATCCGGTCTGTGCACTTATCCATAAGTGGACATTTTTGCACTTATCCGTAAGTACACACTTTTGCACTTACTTAATAAGGTGCACCGTATTTACACACTCAAAAAAATAAACTGCATATATTTATACTATATTTATACGTACTATTTGGAATTATTTTATTGAAAAAATGTGAAAACTAAACAATTGTTCGCTCTCATTCCAAACTGTTGTGAAATAAGAATTCCAACCCTTATTTTCCCCGATGCAGGGGGATTTTTAACCCACAGTAAATAAAACTCGTCCTTTTACTTTGGCTGATCGAGATAATTTATTAGGCGGAAGTACCTTTCATATTAAGTTCTTTGACAGATCTATTTTTTGTAAGTGTACAGAAAATGGTTTAATTTAAGTTGGAAACATATTAATAGTTTTAAGATTGACACATAGATGGCCGGAACATGCCGCCCACCTTGAAATAATAGTAATAATTTCGACACTAATCAATGATTATTTAAAGTATAAGTATTCTTACAATTATTTTAACTTTAAATTTAAAATCCAGGTTAAGTTTAAGTACCCTTTTAAGCGGTCAAATAATTCATTTACGTATTAACATTAAATTATATTCAAGTATCATTTTAAAAAAGCATAAGATAGAGTCTAATTTAATCCAAGTTTAGTAAACACATTTTTGAGATAGGGCGTTTTACTATCCCATTTTTTGTAATGAGGGTGACAACCCTTGCCAAGCCGTCAGCGCCGTGTACCTCTTTCACACGACCAAGTAACCATTTACCCAGTGGTTGATGCTCATCAATAATTAATACCAAATTATTTGGGCTGAGATTCTGGGTTTCCTTTTGCCATTTACTGCGTTTTTGAAGTGAAGAAACATATTCTAATTGCCAGCGTTTCCAAAATGCCTGTTGTAATCGATTGACAATCTGAAATCTGGAAAGATGGTTAATGTTTGTCGAAAGATAGTCTGGCTCATTCATAAAATGCGATGTATTCCCTACTAAAAAATAGGCCGGAGTCAAGGGCTCAAAATCTTCGACTTCGACTTGGACGTTGGCAGACAACACAACGATGTGTAACCTTTCTCACTGCATTTCTTGCTCCCATAATCCAAAAGTCGTTCCTTAACAGTGCTAGAAGTAGTTGAGGCCCTGCGTGCAAATACTTATGATGAGTGAAAAAAATTAATAGCTTGGCAAACGGTGATGAGCTTGGAAGGATTAAAGGGTGTTTTCGATTGTATCCCAAGGGAGCAGCATCAATACGCCCACCAACTCGCAGTAAACCATCGGAATCCAAAACAGGATTAAGTTTTATTAATTGGTTTGTCCTTGGAGGTAAGCTTTCTTGTAGGCAGGCTATATCATCCGAAAAATGTTTATGTTGCTCCATCTTAACCAATGTGTTTCTGGCCCGATTTAACTCTTCCGTCATAAGCTATCCCGCTTTCCGCTGAGCCTTAATTTTTGTCCGACAATTGCATCCAAAGCGTAACACTAAAGCAGTTATCCTTATGAGCCTTGGAAGACTAGAATATTTTTCCAGAATATAGTTGTCATCATTAGCATCATTAAATATAACTGAAAGTACTATTTTCCGTTCCTCCAGGTTTCGTTTATCACCGCCATAGTTTGGCAAACCGTTGAACGCAGATGGGTCGCGAAGAACAGGTTCCGGTCCACTCCACCACAAAGGATGATCGATGAGTTGTTTCGCCCCCACCCCCCTTGATGCACAGTCAGCAGGGTTAATCTCTCCCCTTACGTGTCGCCATTGATTAGCCGGAATTATGCTAGTTACCGCTGATATGCGATTAGCCACGAACGTTGCAAACCTCCTTGGGTGCCCCTTAAGCCAATGGAGAACTATGGTAGAGTCCGTCCAACCATATACTGGAATATCAGAGTAACCCTTACTTTCCTGTATTTTGCTAACCAATTTGGACAGGAGACTCGCTGCGCAAAGCTCCAAGCGAGGTAAAGACAAGGCTGGATTAAGAGGTGTTACTTTCGTCTTCGCCGCGACAAAACTGGTGACCACCTCCCCGGAATGAAGAACACTCCGTAGGTAAACGACCGCAGCATACGCTGCCTCTGATGCGTCGCAAAATCCATGCATCTCCAAAGTTGGCATACTATGCGGTCGATACCTTGGAAGCAAAAGCGCCTCCAAATCCCGAATATCGTCTCGTAATTCCTGCCACCTTTTGATCAGCTTCAAGGAAACTTGGTCATCCCATTCAACCTTTTCCTGCCATAAGCTTTGCAATAAAATTTTATAGTTGACTAAAAAAGGTGCTGAAAATCGCAGGGGATCAAAGATCCTTGCAGTTTCTGACATAAGATTTCTTTTGGTGTAGCATGAAATCTCCTTTAAAACAACCTTGAAGCTAAATCAATCAGTAACAGGACGCCACCGTAGAACTAAGGTCTTGACCGATTGATTTTCCTCCACAGACCATACCCAGTCTGGTTCCCTCCTTTCCAGCGGAATCTCTTCTAAAAGACCCTTTGAGCTTGAGGCCCATTTCCTAATGTGGAATCCCGCACCTTGTAAAAGCTTGCATAGTTGACCCACCACGATTCGAGCTGATTCTTCACTTGCACAGCTAGCTATAAAATCATCCATATAGAAAAAATCGGTTATCATGGACGCTG
Source organism: Brachypalpus laphriformis (assembly GCA_945910035.1). Classification (NCBI taxonomy): domain Eukaryota; kingdom Metazoa; phylum Arthropoda; class Insecta; order Diptera; family Syrphidae; genus Brachypalpus; species Brachypalpus laphriformis. The sequence continues at coordinate 88,381,593 of OX246754.1, forward strand.
CCTCTGGAAACTCCTCCTTCCCATCCTCAGCCAACTGAGTCAAACATCTTGTAGCCAAAAATGATGCCGGAACTGTACCGTAGGTGACCGTTGTCAACTCGTATGTTCTCATTGGCTCCCCAGGCGAATCTCTCCAAAGAATTCTCTGGTATTTTCTGTCGTCCGGATGGATCATATTTTGCCTATACATTTTAGCTATATCGGCGCTTAGAGCAACAGGGTTCAGCTTGAATCGTATAAGTATAGTCATTAGATCGTTTTGAAGCACAGGCCCTGTTAGCAACTGAGCGTTCAATGAAGTTCCACCAGGTGGAGTACACGTGGCATCAAAAACAACCCTTGAACGTGTCGTGGTAATGTCCAGCTTAATTACCGAATGGTGTGGCAGATAGTAACCAACTTGTTGTCCTTGTTCCTCATTTATCTCCACCATGTGACCTAAGGCCTTATATTCGTTCATGAAGGCTGCGTACTGCACCCGAAGATCCTTATCCCTCTCAAATCGCCTCTCCATCGACCTTAACCTCTTTTCAGCCATACTCCGGGAATCGCCGTTTACCTTCGCCAACTCTTTGAATGGAAGCCTTACCACGAATCGCCCTTCGGAGTTCCTCCTATAGTTAGTTTTAAAGTGAGTCTCACAAGGATGGGCATCGGACAAATAACGTGATGTAGGCTTAGGTTACTCTATTTCCCAATAATGCTGCATAAGTTCTTCCATATTATCCATCGCATGAAACGTACTTAACTGGCCGCCGACAGATTCCTCCTCCTTGCTTGCCAAAAGCCACCCAAACTCCGTATTTTGAGCAATCAGCTGACTGTAGTTGTCATACATTTTACCACCCGTTAAGACCTTAAGCAGTATGCTAGACTTCAACAAAATGTCTATTGGCCCTGGTACACCAAAATCAGGATCAGCTAACTCAATCCCACTTAATTGGGCCGGATAACTGTATGGGACCCTACGCTGTGGTATAAGACTGGTGATGCGACTCAAAACAATGGCTTGCGACGACAAACAAAAATCAGATGTCCTGGATTTAATGTTAAGTAAAACCTTTCCTCTAGCCTTGGTTTCAGAATCGCCAACTGCATTTATGGCCAGTGAGCATTTTTGTCTTGCCAATCCCAGAAACTGTACACATGCTTCAGTTATCAGCGTTACCTGGGATCCTGAATCGAACAGAACCCTACATGGCTTGAATTCCCCAAATCTGTTTTGCACTAAAACAACAGCAGTAGGTAGCAGATTAGGACCCTTATAACCTTGAACCTTCTTATCACTCCTCACTGAAAGAACTGCCTTTGATTCCTCGAATGGACCCTGACCTCCCGTTTGGGTTGTAGCGTGGGTGTCGTTGGCTAAACCATTTGGCCCTCTTGAGTTAAACTTGACCTCCGTATGAATTGAAGTGCGATGACGCGCCTTACACTTCCTACAAGTTCCTGAGTTGCAAGCTCTAACGGAATGCCCGGTGTTCAAGCAGTTATAGCACAAGCTCTTCTGAGCTATAAAACTTCTCTTGCCATTGAGATCAAGTTTAGAAAATTGAGGACACGACGCTATAACATGTGCTCCACCGCACATAGTACAAAGTGATGAAACTGCTGCCAGCACCGTCTGACGATTTGATTTAGTTGCCAAAGTTGTATGATCCTTTTTGGTTGAAAATGCTTCAAGTTCAAACTGCCTATTTACCAAAAAATTTAAAATATCCTTCAAGACTGGTTTATCATTAGATGTCGAGGCCCGTGCCCATGACTTCCTTGTCTCAGAATCTAATTTCGACGAAACCAAATATATTAACCACGCACTCCAATGTTTTACAGGCAACCCTAATGATTTCAAGGCTGAAACGGACTCATTGATAGTATTATGAAGTCTACGAATGTCCTACGCAACAGGAATGGAGCCAACGGTTGATTGCTCCATTAAAGTTTTGATGTGTGAATTGATAATCACCCTTTCCTTATCGTACATTTCGCAGAGATCCATCCAAGCTTGTTCATAATTAGCATCCGAAATGTTTGTATGCTTAAGAACAGAAGCTGCATCATCCTTCAAAGAGATCTTTAAATATTGTAGTTTTTGAGCCCCCGACAAACCAATAGACTTATGAACTAGCGTTTGGAATAAATCTTTATATGTTGGCCATTCCCTAAAATCACCATTAAACGTAGGAAGAGGACAGCTAGGTAGCTTAGTCATACCCTCACCTGAAGATGATCGCGTGAAACGATCGCCTTCTGAAATAGACGCAAGTACCGCCGCAATAGCATTTTGACTCGCAGTTAGTTGTCTAAGAGTTTCATCGTGCTCATTGGTAGTGTTGTGTAATGGAAATAAGAAATTTAATACTTCAATATAAAAATGATATAAAGAAAAAGGTTAGATGTGCTGCTTACACTATAAGGGAAGAGAATGACATATATGTACATGACGTTGAAAGCCGGCGACAGTCGTAACTCAAAGAGCCGTTAAGTTGCGAGTGCGTTCACTCTACATTTCTCCCCCCTTGCCTTAAAGAACCAATCGCTCTGGTGGTTTCCGCTGCCGTAAACTTCTCCGCAATATCGGCTCAGAGTTTCCCTTGCTAGGTGTCAACTGCGCCTCTTGAGTACAGCCTTCTTTGACCATCATATGCTGTGCATGTTGTGCTGCTTGTGGTGGTGTTGGTGACTTATTGGTTTCTAGGATGGATGGTGACACTGCTGATGTTTTCCCGGACCTACTTTCGACTGATATCCCGCTACTGATATCAGTGTTTGACCTCAACCCTGAATTGAAATCCTTCGTAGTGCTGCAAGTTGGAATTACTTCGACTTCGCAATTGATCAGCATGTCGCCTTCGACGGACACCGTCGGCTGTTTCTACTACATAAGAGTATTTGTTCGTCCTTTCTATGACCTTAGCAGGCGTCCAGTGTTAATCCAGTTTTGTTTTGCAATACACATCTTGCTGAGGCTTAAACTCTCTGATGCTTCCTCCACTCTGTTCGATTTGCTGCTTAACATTCTTATATTGGAGTTCTTTCTGCGTGTTTGGTCTTATGTTATCAAATATGACAGTTGTGCGTCTTCCGAACATCATTTCTGATGGGGGTTTGCCCGTTGCACCGTGTGGTGTGTTTCTGTATGAAGATAGTAGGTTTCTAAGTTGTCGTTTCTCTCCTTCTTGATCATATCGGCTGGCTAACATTCTCGATTTGAACGTCCTTACAACTCTTTCGGACAAGCCGTTCGTTCTCGGATGATATGGTGTAGCCGTAACATGTCTTATCGCTCGTTGGTCGCAAAAATCTTTCAACTTTCTGGAGGTGAACTACGCTCCATTGTCTGAAACAATCATATTCGGTAGCCCAAAGGTAGTAAAGATTTCTTCCAAGGCATCACAAAGATTATCGGCTGTCATAGTCCTCATAGGTTTAACCTCTATCCATTTCGACAAAGCATCGACAACAATCAGCCACGTCTTATCCTTAAATGGACCTGCGAAATCGATGTGAAGTCGTTCCCATACGCGATCAGGAAGCTCTGTCAAATTTGGTCGATTTTCTTGGCAACTCCTACAGTTCTTTATAAAATTATCTATGTCTTTGTCAATGTTACTCCACCAGACATAATATCTTGCTAGTGCTCGCATTGCAACAACACCTGGATGCCCTTCATGTAGATGAAGCAATACCTTCTTTCGAAGCTTCTCCGGAATGACCATACGCCCCTGCCACATTAGTATGCCGTTTTCCCTTGATAATTCTTCCCGCTTATCATAATATGGTTTTAACTCCTGCTTTAAAATCGATGAGTGCCAGTTCGTGTTCATTTTCCACATAACCTGTTGGAGGGTCTTGTCCTGCTTTGTGGCTTGGGCTAGCAAACTTTCTGATAGCTGTATATCGTTGTACTTCTCATTATGCTGTAGTGTGTTAATTAGGCAGATTAACTCTTCTTCTTTTGATGGCTTTTCGTTGTTGTTGGGAAGACGTGACAGACAATCCGCAACTGTGTTAAACGTCCCTTTTCGATATTTAATCTCATAATCATATTGCCCGACGTATAACGCCCAACGGGTCAAGCGATTATTGACGAGCTTCGGCAGATTCCGGTTCCTTCCTAGCAGATATTCAAGTGGCTTATGGTCCGTATGCAACGTGAACTGTATTCCCCTCAAGTATTGGTAAAATTTCTTTACAGCAAAGAATATGGCCATCGCTTCTCTATCTATAATTGAATATTTTTCCTCTGAAGCTGTCAATTTCCTTGACGCGAACGCAATTGGTAGTTCAGTTCCCTTTGCATCCTTGTGAAATAAAACCGCCCCGAGGCCTTTCTCGGAAGCGTCGCATGCCAGATAGAGCTTCTTTGTAATGTCAAAAGGAACGAGTGTGTGTAACTGTGAAAGTTTTCCTTTGACGCGATCGAATGCCTGCTGCTCAAGGCAGCCCCACCTCCATTTAGATTTCGCCTTAGTTGCTGAGTGTAAGTCTGTACAAATTCCGTGTAAATTTGGGATGAATTTCTCGTAAAAATTCACAAGTCCTAAAAACGATCGCAGCTCTGTTTTATTTTTTGGAGTTGCAGCATGACTGATTGCGATTAATTTAGATTCGGATGGTCTTATACCTGTTTTGCTAATCGTATGACCTAGATATTCAATGGTGGGGGTTAAAAATGTGCACTTACTGCGTTGGACGGAAAAGCCTGCTGCATTTAGTTTGTCGAAAACTCTCGCTAAATTTTGAAGATGTTCAGCATCGTTTGCTCCGGTGACGGCAATGTCGTCAAAGTAGACGGCAGTGTGTGGAATATTGGCTAAAAGATTCTCCAAATATCGCTGGAATATCGCCGGTGCATTGGCAAGGCCAAATGGTAACCTATTGTATTGGAAATATCCCATGTGTGTCGAAATAACCAGGTACTTTCTTGAAGCGGCTTACTTCCAATTCCACGTTGCATTGTATTCCGAATTTGATAGGTCTGGCTGGAATGTGAATAGGATTAGTGTTGTCCTTAATGTGTATATTTACCTGAAAGTCCTTAATTGCCTCTCTAGGTAAGGTTTGTAGTACCCTTTCATGTGCTGTACTGTCACTCAAATGAGCCTTGGCTGACGGCACTGTGTTGCTTGGTGCCTGCTGCACGGAATAAACTGGTGTTGGGAATTCCATTCCGAAAGCTTCACACCATGGAAGCCCGAATAACATGGGACTGGCCTTATCGAGTACTACTACTGGCAATTGTTTTATTGTGCCACTTAGATTGACGGTTACCACACACTTTCCCTTGGGCTGTAATTTGTAGTCACCATACGCCCTTAGCTGTGGCCCTTTTACTAGCTGCGGAGCTCCAATACCCCACCAAAATTTCGAGCTAATGATTGAAAAGGAAGCGCCTGGATCCCAGTCCATTGTGCATAGTCTGTTGTTGATTCGAACATCTATTTGTTTGTTACGGCTTGCTTTAGTGAGATGAAAGATGTTCTCGTTGTTACTGTCAGAGTGCTCGCTCTGATTTGCTGCAGTTATGTGATTTGTCCTATGAAATTTTCGATGTGGTTTTCGATCACAGTATGGTCCTGATTTGATGATTCTCGCACGACCCTTTGTAATACAGCAAGATCCATAATGACCTTTTGTTCCGCAGGCTTCACAGATATGATCACGTGCTCTGCACATTGTCCTAGAATGTATTTCATCGTGACCACAGGATTTGCATTGGTTATGTCGAAGTTCGCGAATTTGTTTGCCTTTCTGGTTTTTTCCTCTTTTCTCAGTAATGTGCTTGACAGATTCGCTGTCACTTGGAATGTCACAATCCTTCTCAGCTGCTTCTCTCGATTGTGCCACTGCAAACACTTCCGCGAATGTGACCTCTCGTTCAGTAGCACCGTCCATTGTTTTAAGATCTGGCCATTTTTGCTTAAGTTCGACTTCCAATCGCTTATGTTTTACTCCTGTTGCGAACCTATCTCTAAGCTGTCTGTCTAAAATTGAGCCATCGTAACCACAATCGCGGCTGATTTTTTTCAAGCGGTTTGCGTACGCTTCGAAGGTTTGATGATTTCCCCTTACGCAAT